>OX376644.1:9123975-10354576 GCA_947386135.1 Melanchra persicariae
CCATTTAAAGAATAATGCAAAGATTATAGCAATTGCTACAACCAGCCGGAAAAGATGGCAAAAATCTTCTCCATTGCACTGAGTGGTTAATTGACCTCATTTGTATATTTCCTTGCATTATTACTAGGTTTCTTAACCACAACCAATAGTAGGTTCACACTCGCGGAACCAAACGAACCTATATACGATTAGAGATCCGCATCAAATTTTAAAATAGCAAAACATGTAATAGAGACACCCACAGCTGAAAAGCTGTTTAAAATTGTGCCTCCATTTTATTTCATATTTCTGACACAATTTTAAACACAGCTTTTAATTAATAAATGTATTTCCAATGTTCGCATTGCTAAGTGGTAGGAACACAATAAAAGAAACGTCTTAACGTCAGATGAATTAATTAAACTGACTCGCAATTGGAGAGCTCAGTAAAGCTGAAATATCTCACTTCTCTTTGGTAGGTATATTTTATTATTACTTTTTTTGTGTTGTCTCTTTATAATAGGGATTTTTAGAGTTTAGAGTTATATTTGAAGTTATCATATTATGTGGATACCTACTTATGTCAGAGAACCTAAAGTTTGGAAATAGTACATGTAACTTACAATTGGGCGAAGTTAATTGAAATTGTAAATAATTTAATTTTATCAACAAATAACTATAGATTTGAGATATAAATACAAATACATCCAGTTCATTACATTCTTAATATAAGGCTGTTCCTAATGCAATTTATGTGACCAAGAAAAAAAAAAGAAAATAGTAAAGAGTTTCTATTCTTTTTCTATTTTAGTCTGTTAGCTAGCCTGCCTCTGTAGCAAAAATGAGGGAGATTAAAAAATCTGTGACCCATAAATCCGTTGCTCACACACAGTATTTCTTACAAAAATATTAGTAAATGTTTATGAAAGCAAGTATCCATGTTGAAAAATGTCGTTTAAAAAAAAAAATGCTGCATCCTCGGGTCCATGTATATTCCACCTCGTCTGAAGTGACAAACTTAGCTCATTTGTATCAATATGCTACTCATATTACCTATCAGGAAACGTGTAACGGCAAGAATTATAATTGCGGATATTCGCTTGAATAACTTCAAATGTGCAAATGATGAAATCGTAAATTATGATTAGTACTAAAGATCGTTGACCTTTGCGGTTTTATATTTCACAAAAATCAAGTCGTAAGACTTTTTTTTTTTTTGAGGATGGGAAATGGTCAAATAACCCCTCCCGCTCTGGGTGGAGCGGCAGGGAGTGTCAGACTTTTACTGACTAAAACCCACCCATAGTCCTCCTAGTGCCTTTCTTTCCAGGGCCGCGGTAACTCTTTCGAACATATTCCGCAACCCTGGCAAAGTCGTAAGACTTGCGTTTACTATCTCACGTGTTTTTAAAAGAAACAGTGAAAACTAAAAAAACTTTTCAATTTTGCAATGTTTTCTCTTACCTGCCAGGTAAGTCAGTATTCATTATTGAACATGACATTAAGTCGATGTCGACTATTTCCTCTAAGTATGTTTAAAGAGATCGAAAAAAAAAGACACCTTTTTTTTTGGAGGGGAAATCATCAAATGTCTCCTGCCGCTCTGGGTGGAGCGGGAGGGAGTGTCAGACTCTTACTGGCTAAAACCCATATATGTTCGACTTCACATTTTTGACAGTCTTAACTTTCACATTAACATCTGAGATTAAGAAAAACTGTTACAGCGTTTATTTGTAACAAACTACTAAAACAGACTGGCAATTAATATCGTATAAGTCGTAAATTATTATCGTTCGACCATGTTTGAGTAATTGATAGACAATAAATTATTTCCATCAACACTAGAACTATTCGTTGCGTTTGTAAACCGTGATTGTTGCAACATTGCGATAAAGACGCGTCCAAACAGCGCGCGAGGAGCCCAGCAGAATTTAACACTTATACAAAGTAGTCATGGTTTTGTAAATTACGAAATTGGCATTCATATTGCTGGTTACAAATTCTTGTTGACTACGTCGTTACGGATAGTCAGTCACAAGCCAGAAAATTCGACACCAGTCTTGCCAAGTCATAGTTAATTGCTGTGGGCCGCACTATTTACCCGACTACAGCGAAGCAAAAAGGAGGCTTGTGATATATGTTTTCAGAGTATAGCCATGTTTGTATGCCACCAACCCTAACAAAAATATACATTGTGACAGTAATAAGCGATTATAAGCTCAAATGCAAAGTGGTATATGACCACGGCTATCTTCTGAACATCACTATGAATATTTCCTTGTTTCATAATTTTATGAGCGTGATTTTCCAATGGGTTTTAGTTTTAAAACTTACTTTTTTCAATAAGAGCGTAGCCAATTGCGTGCGGCAGTTGCTTTCAAATGCCGCGTCTGATTGGACACGCCTTTATAGGTTAATCGATGTTGCATTATCGATACATAAGTGCATACATTAGTGTGTGGAGCGATTTATTTGCAAAAAATATGCGCTCATATTGCATAAATTCCGGCTCACTGATATTCTGACATTTTAATGTTACTTGCAATATTTATGAATGCCTGTTAAATGTAATCAGTTTACTTGGAACAAGTCACCTTGTCAGTCAAGTCTTCAGAATCGTTTTTGTTGTAATGGTAATTTAGTTACAGTAAATATGGATAAACCAGAGACATTGGACCGGGTGAAGTTTACGATAAATGGGAGAAAGTATAGCGGTGTGTTTTTATTTTGTTTAGTTTATTAAGGCGTTTGCGGTTTATTTATGGTGTTAGTGACAAATTGAAACTCTTCAACTTCTTTTTTAGAACAATTCAAAACTTTCTGTATATCAAAAATCGATTCATTTAGTATTTTTAGTGAAAGACGAGCAAGATCTTTAATTTTTTTTTTAATTCACAGCGGGTTCAGAGTTTACAGTAGACTTGACATTAAACGAGTACATCCGGCGCTATGCGGAGCTGCGCGGCACCAAGTACATGTGTCGCGAGGGCGGCTGCGGCGCCTGCGTCGTCAACGTGCGAGCGCACGCTCCGGCCTCGCGGGAATACATTACCTACTCTGTTAACTCTGTAAGGATCCCGAGATTATTAAACCAAAATAAAAATAATTGAACTATCATCTGTATGATCCAGTAAAAGTACCAATATTTTATAATTTTTTTCTTTCTCGCCTCAGTGCCTTGTTGCCATCATGTCTTGCGATGGCTGGGACATCACGACTATTGAAGGCATCGGCAACAGGAAGATCGGCTACAACATCATTCAGAAACGACTTAATCACTTCTTCGGGTCACAATGTGGCTACTGCAGCCCCGGTTTCGTGATGAGCATGTACAGGTAATTGAATTAGCTAAAAATCAACTGTTGACTGGTTGTTGGGTCAGGCACTTAATTCTAAGTGCATTAAGGGCCTGACTCAACAACCGGACGCGTTTTTAACCGCATCAAATTTAGTTTCTGTGACAGAAAATTGATTAAAAGAAACTGCAATACAATATACGATTTTGCAATTTAAAAAAATTGCATAAGTTGACACAGTGCTTGTTTTGACATATTGTTGATTTTGAAAAAAAAATACCTTTTATGTTTTGGCCTAAAACTTTGTCACACTGCGTGAAATATTTAGCGTTACTTTCTAACTGTTTAAATATTTCTTTATATTAGCCTGGTCCAGGGCAGCGACCATCATCTAACAGAAGCTGAAATAGAGAACTCTTTGGGCAGCAACCTATGTAGGTGTACCGGCTACCGTCCCATTTTAGAAGCTTTCAAATCTTTTGCGGTCCACCCAGACGCGAACACATTGAGGAAAATAAAGGATATTGAAGACATTTCTCAGCAAATATGTCCCAAATCCGGTAAAACGTGCGGCGGTACTTGTGGGATCAACGAAGACTGGTGTTTAGTGAACATGGATAATATGAGTGCTCCTGATTTGCCTAAGAAAATATCTCTCGCTGATGGAAGAGTGTGGTTCTCAGTTAGTGATGTGAGATCAATATTTACGGCATTAGACGACGTCGGCTATGATTCTTACATGTTGGTCGCTGGTAATACTGCAAAAGGTAATTAAGTTTTTTTATTGAAATAGTTAGTAAGCAATATAAAATGTCGTTAGGAAACGTTTAGACGTGCTTTTTGCAATGCATTTGATGATATGTATTTAACTAAGCTTTTACCCGCGGCTCCGCCCGCGTGGATGTCGGTATTCCCGTAAAAAAGTAGCTATGTCCTTCTCCATATCCAGGCCTGAAACGACTGAACGGATCGTCATGAAATTTGTCAGAAATATATCTGCCATAATTCATGACGGATCGTTAGCCATTTTAGCGTGAAAGAGTAACAGACAGACAGAGTTTCTTTCGCATTTATAATATCAAGAGAGATTTTGTGTTTGTGGACTAACAGCAGTAGAACAATATTACTAACAATTAGGCCTAGTTGCCATTAATAAAAAAAATCATATAAAATTAGTTTTTTATTTAATTAACAGCTAGTACAAACTTCCTAATAATGCTTGGAATACATTTCAGGAGTCCGTCCAATACTGTCTTACCCAAAGTTGTTGATAGACATAAGCGACGTGAAGGAGCTGGCCACTCATTACTTGGACATCAACTTGGTCCTTGGAGCCAACATGACGTTGACTGACACGATGCACTTGTTCAAAGAGCTCTGTGAGTCGAATGACGACTTCTGGTATCTAGGTATATTGTATGACCATATGGAACGAGTGGCTCATATACCAGTGAGAAACGTAAGTGAACAAATTTAACTAAAAGTGCATTGCGTTGCACTATAAGTTAAAAACATGTTGGCAGATTAATATCATTTAATAACAAACAAATATATATATGTATACTTATGTACTTTACTGTACAGTAAAATTATTTTCTATTTATATTTTCAGATCGGAACGCTAGCTGGTAATTTGGCTTTGAAAAATTCAGATCCATGTTTTCAATCTGATATATTTCTTTTATTGGACTGTGTCGGGGCTACTGTGACTCTGGGTATGTTGGCATAAGTTTTTATAGAAAAAAAAAAATTGCTGATAAAGTAACGTGAACATTTATGTATTAAATTTATATTTTAGTTGACCGAGAAAGGAGACAGACAGAGATGAAATTACCTGAATTTTTGACGACGAATCTACGAGGAAAAGTAATGACTGAAATAAAATTGCGGCCCCTGTCGAGACACTACGAATTAGTTACTTACAAGGTAGGCTTATGTAACTTGGTATATTGGAGAGTAAATTAGCGTCTCCATTTTCATTACATGCAAACAAGTAGATTGAAATGAAAATGAGGCCATGCACGTTTTGATGATACAGTATATACAATATCTTTTATTGAAAATCTTTGATGAATTTGGTTTTTAAAACATCAATCATATTTTTACTTCATGTCGTACACTTATTTCCACTTGGCTCCAAATTTTAAACGTCTTGCGAATACTAATAACGTTATGTAGCGGTGAACTATTTTATTGTATAGTCCACTTAATTTTTTTTATTGAGGAGTGGGCTTGCTCCAAATCTCCAAAGCTAAAAGGCTTGCGTTAAAGATGAAACCAGCTAAACATAAACGTTTCCTTACAGATAACGCCGAGAGAACAAAACGCTCAAGCATATGTAAATTCAGGATTTCTTTTGAAGTTCAATCCTCATACACATCTCGTAGAAGAAGCGTCCATTGTGTACGGTAATATTAATCCATTGTTTACTCACGCTTATGAAACTGAGAAGTTTCTGATTGGAAAAGACATATTTAACAATCATACTTTACAATCGGCTCTACACGTCTTGGAGAAAGAAATTAACCCTGATGTTCGACCACCATATCCTCCACCATTCGCTCGAAGAAAAGTGGCTCTAGGTCTTTTTTATAAGGTGAGTAGATTTAGTTCGTTTTTAGTTGAAAAATATTTTTTCGGTTCATGCTTGCATGCAAAAAATCGATCCACCCCTGTTTTCCATTTGAGACAAGAGAACTCTCAAGGTTCAATCTACAAAAAAATACTTCGTTTTCAGAAACCTTTTTGAAATCGTAACTGAAAACAGTTAACTAGCTCGGGCTCTAGATCGAAACAGTTTTTTTAATGGATTTTTTAAATCGCCGTGATCATATAAGGGTTTCTAACAAAAAACCCAAATTAACTTGTTTCAGGAGTTTGTATATTTTCCCTATATTTTTTTTTATTCAAAGACTAAACTTACGTACCTAGTAGAATCTAAAGTGCAATGATAAACACAAGCATCAAAATGTACCATAATAGAAAGTTTGCTTGCAGTGTATTATCAAACTATGCCCAAAAGATATTTTGAATCCTATCTACAAGTCTGGGGCTACCACACCCAGTGATGACAGACCACCGGTTAGTCGCAGCTATCAAGAGTACGACACAGACCAGAAAGACTTCCCTATAACACAGCCGCTTTTGAAGAAAGAAGGAATGATCCAATGTGCTGGCGAAGCCGTCTATAGTGATGATACACCGGCGATTAAAGATGAAGTGTTTGCTGCACTAGTGCTTTCCACTGTAGCCAAAGCGGAGATAGAAAGTATTGATAGTTCTGAGGTTTTGGTAAGTACTGAAAAAAATCACTTTTACAATATTATAATGGTATTGGGGTAGATAAACATAATTTTCAATAATTATCTTGCCTTCCAGAAAGTTGACGGCGTTCTAGCAGTGTTGACTTCTAAGGACATACCAGGCGTAAATAGCATAGTTCGTGCAGATTTTATGCTAATGTTTGAGAATGAAGAACTATTGGCTAGCAATAAAATACTTTATTACAATCAACCAGTGGCTATTGTCGTTGCAGTTACTCAAGTACTAGCTGATAAAATGGCGTGTTTAGTTAAAGTGAATTATAAGAACGTTTCTAAAAAACCCATAGTTTTCACCATTGATGATGCAATACATGCACCGAAAGAAGAAAATAGGCTTTATCCTTACCCAGGTATCGTGCCAACAGATAGGGGAGCAAATACTAGAAAAGTTATTAAAGGAACTTTTATCAGTCCGCGTCAGTATCACAATATGATGGAACTGCATACGACTGTTACGAAGACTGTAGATGAAGGTTTAGAAGTCATATCGTCAAGTCAGTACATGGATTTGACTCAAGCAGCGATTGCACAGCTTCTTAAAATTCCTGAGAGTTTGTAAGATAACAATAATTTGTCAATAATTCTGTATTTGACCAAACATTCGTATTGAAACCTTGTTGTTGATTTCAGAATAATAGTAAAAACCAGAAGATGTGGCGGTGGTTTTGGTTCTAAGATCAGCAGGCATTGTTTTGTAGCATGTGCGACCGCGTTAGTTGCGAAAACACTCAATAAGCCATGCAGAATGACCATGCCCATGCACAGCATTACACGAGTCATTGGAAAAAGACCGAACACGAGACTTGATTACGAGGTATGAAGTTAAAAATTCTAATCCATTTAAAATAGGTTCTGTAGCACATACTTGGTACATTGCATTGACAAGGCTGTATGGTCGTTGATAAGTAAAGTTAACAGGTATTATAAGTTCAGTTGGTGTTAAGTTCAGTTTGTTGCTTATCTTTTAACAAATTGTCTTTTTAAATAAGGTTGGGGTGGACGACACAGGTGAAATTCAATACATGGACGCTGTATTTTATGTGAATGATGGCATCTCTCGTAATGAAAATGAAAATCTGTATTCTACAGAGTCCTTAAAGAATTGTTACGATTATCGCAGATGGAAGTGTGATTCTTTTGGCGTTATTACAGATACTCCTTCAAATGTTTTTATGAGGGCTCCAGGTAAGTTGAAAGATAATTGGAAATCGTAATAAAGTTTTATTTAGAAAAATATTGGATAAAATTAAATGCTAATTAATTGTTCCAGGAGGCTTAGAAGGAATTTCAGGAATAGAGCACGTAATGGACCATATAGCCGAAGAACTAAAGAAAGATCCTCTACAAGTTCGCATGGCTAACTATCGTCAAGAAGACAATGATTTGCCAACCTTAGTGCCGATGTTTCTCGAGAGAATCAACTTTAAAGAACGCCAGGAGCGTATCAAAGAGTTCAATCTTTTTAACAGATGGAAAAAACGCGGTATAAAGATGAACAATATGGCTTTTCCAACTCAATACCTTGGTAATTATGGAGCTCTGGTATCTGTGTACCGTGGTGATGGAAGTGTAGTCATAAACATTGGTGGTATCGAGATTGGACAAGGAATTTTCACTAAAATGGCGCAAGTGGCAGCTTACGAGTTCAATATCCCTGTTGAAACCGTGTCAGTCATACCTTCTTTGAACTTTGCAACCCCAAATTCTTTTGCAACAGCTTCCAGTATAACTAGTGAATGTTGTGCTTACTGTGTGATTAGATGTTGTGACCAGATCAAAGCAAGACTAGCGCCCTTTAGAGCAGCTATGCCCACTGCTTCATGGCGAGAAATCGTATTTGAAGCTGACAGACAGGGAGTACTGTTACAAGCTAATTATCTAACAAGCCCAAATGATCCTAGATTGGTGAATTACTCAATATTCGGGATAGCTGTAACTGAAGTTGAGGTAGACATATTGACTGGCAGTAAATGGATTGTTCGAGCGGATATATTTGAGGATGCTGGTCGAACCTTGAATCCAGCTATAGATGTGGGCCAGGTGAGCTTTATTTGTGTTTTAATGATGTTGGTTTGTTAAATTTCTGTTTCGGAACTATCATCATACTTCTGGAGTACAAAGTTATAATTTATTTTATTTTAAGGTGGAAGGAGCATTTATAATGGCTTCGTCTTTGTGGATAATGGAAAATACAGTTTATAATGAGTGTACTGGAGAATTGTACAGTGATCGAACTTGGACATACAAAATAATAGGGGCAAAAGATATTCCGTACGATTTTCGTGTTTATCTGAGACGAAAAAGGCCGAATCCTGTCGGTATTTTGGGATCTAAAGGTACAACAAGACTGTTGTTAAATGTCCTGGTAATTATTGTATCAAAACTTTCCATTCTCCATTTATTTTTCAACTCTACCTTTGTAGCTACTGGTGAACCTCCGTGCTGCCTTGCTTATGTTGTAGTGGAATCGTTGAGAGACGCTATAGAAGCCTCTCGGAGAGACAGTGGCCACGATATAAGCTACCTCTGTTTGAGTAAGTTCCAATTCGCATTGTTTATATTTTTAAGTATATTTAATTTCTATACCTTTGTACCCCTAGTCACGTCTGCTTTTCTTGGAAGGGTTGAGCAGAGATGTACTATAACCCATTTTTCATCAGTTTATGTTCAAGTTTCATGAAATAAACGGGCTGGGTGGATCTTAGCTAAGGCGCATTTTTTGTGTGTGGCAATAGCTGGTATTCTCAGTCAAGACGTGCTCTACTACTCGTAAAATTGTCATATTTTCAGAGGTTCCAGTAAATCTCGAAAGTATTGTTGAAGCAGCTGATGTAAGAATAGAAGAGTTTGTCCTTTACTGAGCAGATACTTTGTGGCAGTGTCTGAGGATTGATTTCATGCTGGCGATGCGACGGTCATCATTGTATAAATGAGTTACTAAACGAGTATAATACCCGCACTGATTACGTTTTCATTAACATAACAAGATGTACGGTCACCAGCAAAAGTCGATAAGAATTCTCACAACGTATTAGTTTGACGTTTAGTTTGACTTACGACCTTCAATTTTCAAGTTATCGCCAACAATTGATTGTAATCCTCAATTTCATCAACTTAGCATAAGTCAAGATGGCCCAGTGGTATAGAGCACACAGTTTGAAGCGCAAATCAGTGTGCCGCAAGTTCAAATCCCACGCAATTGTTGACTTTTTGTAAGTTCTTACCCGATTGGAAGTTATGGATTAGCATTACATATTATTATATTAAATTATTCTTTAACTTGTTCACACATTTCTTAGAGTTAAAAGGTAGATCACAAAAAAACTAAATAAAGAATTAGATTTCTGCGAGGTAGACATGAGTTTTAACTTGACCGAAATGAACTGTCGTTTGGTTGTAGTTGTTGGTTAGTGACGTGTGGTTAACAATATTGTAATATTCGCAAAATGCAGGCTAATATTAGTATTGAAGTGAGGGCGACTATCATTGGGCTGCATAAAAGTGGTCTTAATAAAACACAAATATCTGAAGAAACCGGACTGAATGTGAGTATAATAGCTATTAATGAATTGTAACTTTATTATAAATTAATCTTCTAATTAAAATGGATGCCATTTCTGAATCCATCCATCGTATCTTTATGAGGTTTAGAAGAGAACATAAATCCTTGGGTTTATTGGGTTGGTTATTGGATTTATAAATGCAGTTTTATTTTAAAATTATATTCAATAATGATTATTAACATTTTATATAATGAAAATGAAGTCAAGAAGGTATAGCTGCCTAATATATATATTTTTTTTGTTTTAGAAAAATACTGTAAGTCTTTGGATAAAAAGATATGAGGAAGAAGGTAGCCTTGCTAGTCGAAAGAGAAGTGGGAGACCGAAGCTTATTAGCGAGGCACAGCGCCGACATATGGTGGACATATACGAAACGAATGGTTTCGCACTAACGAGACATTTTGCGGAATTATATGACACCTCGATGGATACTGTTCGCCGTGCACTTCACGCTGAAGGCGTGCATCACAGAAAACCAGCTAAAAAGCCGTACTTGACAGAGAGGCACAAACAAGAACGATTACGTTTCGCACGTAATTATTTAGATTTTGACTGGAATACTGCGGTATTTTCAGATGAAAAAACATTTAAATCCAGTCAAAAGGGCAGGCTTCACTTATGGCGCAAGAATAACACTCGCTGGTGTGATAACAACGTCATTCCTAACACCGAATCAGGTCGAATCACAATTAATATGTGGGGATGGATGAGTGCAGCAGGACCAGGAGAACTGGCTTTCATTCCTCCACGCGCAAACAGTTCAACTTATGTGGAAGTGTTAGACTCAATTATGCTACCTACTGTGCGCAACATTTACCCAGCTGATGAGTTAGCAGAATTTCCGTTTGTCCAGGACAATTGTCCTATTCACCGAGCGAGTACTGTGCGTGAGTGGTTTCACAATCACCCGGAAGTAATTGTTATTCCATGGCCAGCGCGATCACCCGACTTCAACCCCATAGAAAATCTATGGGGTTTGATGGTGCAAAGGTGGGACTCGCGGAATGAGAGGTCTACGGAACAATTAAAAACCCATTTGTGACGTATTAATAAAGTACAAGCGGCGCCTGCACGTCACGGCATTGCTTGCCCAACCGCCGGCCGGTGCGGACGTGTATGCGCTCCTTGGTGAAACGAGTGTTTGGCTTTGATTTACGAACCCAGCAGCAAACGAGGACACCACAGTGGCGACGAGCCTCAAGTAAGTGGTAAATTATGCTGCTATATGAAAAAGGAGGGAGATGAACTCACGTGCACGGAAAAAAAAAAAACATAAATAAAAAAAAAATGAAACACCAATAACAACCTCACGGTTTTACGGTGCTATCGATTAAGTGGTATATGTATCTATCTGTCCAAGTACTATTAAAACAAATGACTAGACATTACAAATAACAAATACAGTGTTATTTGTCTGATCGATCAATGATAGGTTATTATTATCATTGTCATGAAAAAAAGCAATGAATACTTTTCTAAAAATAATTTCTATCATAATTATTGTTATATTCTTGCCGTGGATACAAGTAAAATAAGTTAAAATTAAAATTTTAAAATAAGTACCTACTCGGTGGTAACAGTCTTCTTATATCTTGTGACGATAATTTCGACGTAGGTACCTATTAGTAGAAATTGTAATAAGAAATACCGTGTAAGTCCGCGTTAATGTAATTTATCCAGTGACATTATTTATTTAAATACCTACGTAGGTAATAAGAATTTTCAGTGCAAAATTATAATTCCTCACTATTCATCGCGTTCTCTTAAGTTAAATGATGTTTTAAGGTTGAGGTACCTAAAGCAAATGTCGTTAGTAATATTAAAGCAGATAAGTCAAATGCATGCAATCAATCAGCGCAATAGGTACATGTACTACTTATTGATATAGGTAGGTAATACAATATTATGCTATCATAACAAATGTACCAAAGTGTATTAGTGTATGTTGCCAAGGTGCAATAAGGTGCCAAGGAGCACAAAGTAGTATTTTTCCAAGGTGAATCAAGGTGCCAAGGAGCATTAAGGTGTAATTTTGCCAAGGGCATATATATCCATAAAAAATGCAAATTACATGGATCAATTGATTGATTCCTTTGTCGTTTTGAAGTTTTAGCAACATTAAATATCACTAAACCTAATGTAATAAATGTTACCGGCATAACCCATATATACTTCGCGTAATAAAGATTTATATCACTCCAGTGGCGTAGCGTAGTAGGGGCGAGGGGCGACCCACCCCGGGCGGCCCCTTTAAAACTTAAACAAGGGGGCGGCTGACACCCATGCTAAGCTACTGTAATACTCATTCTATTATTGTCCATTTACGCCGCATCTAGCTAAAAAAAATAAAAAAAAGTAACAATAAAATACAATTCAGGGACATAATAATGTGTAAATTAGACATATATTGTAGTTTATTCGTTATACAGTCATCGTGGTAAAATATATCTAGGACTTATCTAGGATTTTGCAGTGTGAGAACATGGTATACACATTCAGATAGTAATTTTGGAAAAAAAAGAAAAAAAAAAAAGAAAAAAAAAAGTTCGAGTGAACAGGCTCCTTCTGGGTAAGCTCGCTCCATCGTAGACTTTGTCTCTGTCATATCTGACATTGACTAGAGTCAAGAGCAAACCCATCACAAATACAAAAAAAAAAAAAAAAAGATTGGGTTACAGATTGCTAATAACAATATTATGAGGAAATTTAGAACCAGTAATCTGTATTTTACTGAAAGCATAAATAAAATACGAAACACCTTATCCAATGGCGCCAAGGGTGCAATACAAAGGCAAATCAATGGCGCCAAGGGTGCAATACAAAGGCAAATTGACATTGTTTCAGGTCGCTCAAAATGTCCAATTTACCACCGGCAGAACCCTTGCAATGCGAAGGTTGTTCCAAGAAAGAAAGAAAATGAGTTTATTTGGCACACACATATAAAACTCATAGTTTTATCTTAGTCTACTTATACATTGACATAATGTCGAGTAGCGTATTTACAGCCCATTAAAAATATATCATACCTACCCAAATTAAAAAAAAAAAAAAAAAAAATGTTTTTACTTGGCACCCACATTTACAATTATTTACGTTTTTTAACAATTCAATTGGGTTTGGACAAGGTATGAAAGATGTATTATTTTCATGGTTACTTTTATTATATTACTAACGACAATTACATCACAATATTGAAACTAAAATCAAAATCAAAAGTCATTTATTCAAATTAGGCTGAGAGCCAGCACTTTTTAAACGTCAAATTTTACATACATAAAGACAGTGCCCCAAAACGCCCACCCGTCACCACTTCCTAGTGTTTTAGCTGGGAAAAAGAAGTGGCGCAACAAACTCCCCAGCAACACATCTGTCTGTTACGTTTTAAGAACTTGAATTAAACAATAGTACGCAAAGTATTTTAAGACACAGGAACAAAAATAAATATGTATCCAATAATATGGAAATCATAAACTTAAATAGTATTTACAACATGTTAGCTAGCACACTCCATTATACGAGTACCATTAAAAAAAAACGGGCAATGGTAAGATTTAGCGATTAGGTACTTGTCTAATAGTATACTAGCACAATTTATATTGAGAGAATCCTAAAGGAGCAAGGAGCTCGTGGCTAAATTATAACAGCCGCACGGGCCAATCTTCAAGGTAAAGCAACGCTTGTCGAGGTTGGTCTGTGGATCTTAACGTACCGAGACTACTCCGTGCCTCGGAAAGCACGTTAAGCAATTGGGCGCGGCTGTCATTTGTAGACCTTTGGCAGTTACGTTACGAATTCTTGGAGGCCGGAAGGTCTGACACCGGTCTTGCCATGAAGTACCGTATTACCTAGCCAGTTAATGAGTTGTGGAGGTCTGGTGGGCAGCCGCTCCACGTAGAATGCTGGTATTCGGCTGAATTCCGGCTGGGAGCCGACCCCAATGTAGTTGGGAATAGGAGTGTAACGAACATATTGGTATTAGTTAAGAGATTAGTAATATTCCATGGATTCACGTGTCAGTAATCCGACGAACCAATATATGCTAATATTTAATATTCACATATTCCACAGATTACTAACATGTACAATAATCTTTATCATAATCTGGGATTCCATTCACTTGACACGGATCGGTGGGATTAGACTCACTCAATCATTCTGACATTCGTGAAGTGATACGTATTAATAAGTATTAGTTAAATATTACTGATATAGGGTAAATAACTCACAGAGGGCCACGCAAAGAGTAAATAACTCACAAAGGGCCACGCAAAGAGTAAATAACTCACAAAGGGCCACGCAAAGAGTAAATAACTCACAAAGGGCCATGCAAAGAGTAAATAACTCACAAAGGGCTACGCAAAGAGTAAATAACTCACAAAGGGCCACGCAAAGAGTAAATAACACACAAAGGGCCACGCAAAGAGTAAATAATACACAAAGGGCCACGTAAAGAGTACTTGCATCTTTATATTAGGGCTACGCAGTTGTGTGTTTCTGTTAATGATTTTCAGTAAAAAGCCACGCAAACGTAAGAGTCAATTTTATTAAAATCTAAAATGACTCATGCGTCATCCACACTTCCAAACTTCCTGATTGCGAAGATGATCAGACATAATTATCGACACTTGCAGGGAGAAATGTAAGAGGGCTCTGGAATTTAACACATTGCCTGTCATCATCGACAATCCTGCTAAGAAACGAGCTACTCTCTACTACGTTGGGGGAATAGCACTACAAACAAGAAGTTGACTATAATCTTCCGGGTAGATTATAGTCAACGTTCATGCTGAAGAAGGGGAAGGTGTCGATGTCTTTGCATTAGCTCTAAAGAAATGAGACAGTTCCTTAAGTTCGAAACAAAGTCGGATTAACGAAATTTATATTTTCTAACAGAAAAAGAAAACAGGAGGAAGTAGAAACATTTCAACGATTTTATTAAGCTTGAGAAATCATGCCGGAAAAGATCAATTTCATAATAAAGAGGAGTATATTATCGACCAAAACACTGAAAAGCGTCAAATGTAAAGTCGAATGTAGAATCGAATGTAGTCTAATGTAAAATCACGTACAATTTTACACGTAGAGTCAGAGGTTTTTATTTTCTTTGTTCAAATTAATGTAATTTCGATGACTATTATTGGTGCTTGGACTTGGTAATCATGAATACTAGCTAATCGCGGATCAAACCTAAAACATTTGTTTCAATGAAACCATTTACAGCCACTGTCGGTCTGTCAAAGGTTTACCGACTGAACGACATTATAGTGACATGGAAAAGCTCTGTAACATGAAAAGTTTTTAGACAATTACCGTAGAGATTAACGATAGCAAATCGTAACAAGACGCAATAGGTGCAATATATTGCGTAAAAGGCGGTATCTGTAGAAATTGCGGGACCGTTATTATTGATGTTTAGTGATGTAGATACTAAAGTCGATTAGATGAGGTCCGTGAGATTTCATTAGAGAGTTTTAAGCGCTGTGTGGTATAAGGTAAAGCTCAATTAGATTGCAAAGAAGGTAAAAAAAAAAACGATAACGATTTATTAGTAAACTAAGAGTGCAACTGGATTAATTAAATCCTAAATTCAAAGGTTCATTTAAGACCTGGGTATACCTCGAATAAGGGCGCTTGACTCTAAGCGAATGTATAAATACCTTCATGATCGTGTGAGAAAGACCCCCGATCACTGCCTCGAGACTTAGATGACATAGTTGATGACAGTGATAATGAAACCAAGTCTGATGGCTTGTTTACTAAACTCTTGACCGCACCTCATGAATAACATGAGGCGATGGGTCTCCAAGGAATCGTTGGTACAAATTCTGTCTGTGCACCAAGTACACAGCGCTTAATATGTTGTTGCACATATCGTGCTAGATATTTTCAAATTGTTGTTGCGATTCTGGTCTGTGTTGGTGCACAGATTATAACGGAATTTTCATGAGTGAGTATGCATTTCAGAAATTTATTTTGTTAGATCGGATATCTTTCCGTTGAGTAATGTTGTGCGGGGAGCGCTGTGTACAAAGCCCCCATGACTGGATATTGTACTACACCCGAGGATGGGTGCTAGTCACGGATGGCAGTGTCGTGGAATCATGGCGCTACGGTATAAATGACTACGCCATTGGCTGCTGCATAGAACAACCAAGGGTGTAGTGTAGACAAAATCAAACTGGTCAATTTATGCATTAACCTTATAGATGTACTCTTTCTTTTTTTGAGTTTTTATTTTTCTATTAACTCACACACTGTTTTATTAATGGATCCAATATTTGTAAATATGTGAGTACCATGTACTTATTAAGAAAATGAAAAATTTACCTCTGCTGGTAATACTTTTATTTCTATAAGCAGTATACTCTAGGTGCATCAACCTCACATATACCTATCAAAGTTAATGTGTGTATTCAAAATATTGTAAAACATTTATTTGAAAAGAGTAACTATGGAGTTTCTTGTCCGTTCTTCTCCATAAGAATCTACCTTTGCGAACGGACAGTAGAGTCACCTTATTTTGTATACATAGTATTTGGATGTAAATGATGACGTTCAAAAGAGCCGTTTGATGGCCTTATTTAAATTAACGTTTTGACTTAGACTTTTATGAAACACAGTTTGGAAAGCAAGTGAAGGAAAAAGGGAAAAGTATGGTATATACCTGGAAATAGGGGAAAAATTATTATCAAACAGATGATTCAGAGGATAAAAGTGATTCGATAGAAGCAAAAGAATAGATAAATAACTCTGTTAAATTGTATAATAAATATTCAGTGGAAGATAAATTTTACCTTGTTAGAAATTATAGAATGTGGAGAATTAATTAACTATTTGATAATTAAGTTAAAATAATTAATCAGTTATTATATTTGTTTGTTTAAATTCTTATGTAAAGGAAGAGGTGTGACGTATTAATAAAGTACAAGCGGCGCCTGCACGTCACGGCATTGCTTGCCCAACCGCCGGCCGGTGCGGACGTGTATGCGCTCCTTGGTGAAACGAGTGTTTGGCTTTGATTTACGAACCCAGCAGCAAACGAGGACACCACACCATTGCATGGAGGTGTGGGAAAGTTTTAGAGGGAGCGAAGTATGCAGTAATATTGTTGGGTCCATGCGCAAACGTCTACTTGACTGTATCGAAAATAATGGGGGTTATACAAAATATTAAGTTTTAGTAAAATCAGTAGGCCATTTTATTTTAACATATCCGTGATTATTCGTTAACAAACACTGTATTATATTGTGTTTACTTTCGTTTAAAATAGCTATATCTTTTAACTTGTGCCATCGCCTTATCTTAAGAATGCAGTGAACTCGCTATCAATTTTGTTGACAATAATCATGATTCTATTTTGTTTTTTATTCTTCTACCCGCACTGTTCTAACATAATAGTTCAATTTATTTTTCTCATCTAATTGACGATTATCTTGTGAGAACTAAAGTTCTTTTAACAGAAATTGAGGTTTAGTTTCAATCTTCTTTTCGTCAAGAAAATGAACAATTAAGCTATGACCTCAAAAAATTCATTGTGACGTTATATAAAAATAAAATGTTTACAAAGTCTAAATCATATATGACTTTTCAATAAATAACTGGATATAAACAATTATATTTTATTTTATTAAAATTTTAATATCCTTTCATTGTTACGTTATTCATATTATGAATGGTCTAAGTGGGTATACTCATAACAAACAATCTTACACGTAACATAGATAACGGTTACAAGATAACTTTTTTGTCTAGGTAACAATTCGACGTCACAATTCTCATAAATGTTTAATTTGTAAATAAAAAGAATAAACAGTTTTATTAAACACGTCTTTTTATTTCCACCTTACAACATCGATAAGATGTAAACAACTAAATAATGTAAACAACGAATGTGATTCTTCTTGTAGTTAATAGATCATATTCGTAATTTGCAACAATTTAGTGCAAAAAATGCAATAGTATTTTTCATAGAAATATAAAAAACAACAATATTAATATAGATTGAGAATTTTCAAAGTAAGAAATAACCCGCAACGGACCGACCATGATTTGAACTCGGGCTACGTTATTTGCGAATCCAACACTTAGTTCATACGGCTACCAGCACATGACATATTTGCGCGAATTTTATCAATACAATGGTAAGAACAAGTCGCCTCTGTGACTGTGTGATGCGTATTCAATGGCACAGAAAAATAATAATGATGTTTTTAAGCTCAGTGTGACGACAGTTCCTTAGTGTGTGTTATCTGTTGAATGTGGATACTCATACACGGGCACACATACGCACGGAAGTATCGCGCTCGCTCGGTTCGTAGCAAAATAATCTTTAGCGTTCCTATGGACTTTTGCGGCCTGACTGTACTTATCGGTTTTTTGGTGAGACAAAATATGGGAACATAAATATTTTTTAAATAGGCAGTTTTGGTTTGCCCTAAATTGTTGTTTGAAAGTATCAGAGTTTGATAAAAAAAAATCTAGGTAAATGTGTCCCAATCCCCTTATGCACACCTTGTATGTACCATACAGGAAATCCTGAGTAATGAATAATGAACAGCAAAATCAGCTATGATTACAATCCGTAGAACGATAATCGTCATGATACCTTTGTCAAACAAAGATAATAAAGCAATAATGTCAGCTGATCCCACCTAAACGTTTATATATTATTATAACTGAAATGATTCTCTTTGTCGGTCGTAAATCCGTTGCTTGTACTAGGGTTTATTTGATTATGTGGTCGGGCTCGGCGCCGGGCGGACATAGCCGGGTTTATTGCTTACTTAAATAACTACTGTACCGTAAAATGATAGGCAAGGGGTTCCGTACCACCTACGGAACCCCTTATATTTTTACTGAACTGCCTCAGAAAGAGGGTATAGTACCTATGCTTAGGAGTATACGTATTTCTATTTTTTTGGTACACTGTAATTGAGGCCCTATGGATTTTGACAATAATTGAGATAACACACAATTTTATAAGTCTTGACAGCCAGGGTTTACACTGGCTATTTAGATTTCGAATAAAAAAACAACATGGCGGCCGGTTTTAATTGTACTCTTATTTTTATTTGTGAAATTATAATTTCGATAATATAAAGCTCTCGAGGAGACGAATTGAAAAATATGAGTCACTAAAATGTACGAAATAAAGCTTTAGGACCACTTTTCCAGCAGTCTGATGCATTTTGTGACGTCAAATCCAAGATTGAACTAAATAATTTACATACAATCAAACTGCTTGAAGTGTGATCTTGTTTGAAAGTTTTCAGTTGTTTATTGCAGTCAGGCTTTAAGATAATTTCAATATTTTTTTATTTTATTTTATATTAATAAAAATACGTTTGTTGTTTTTATTGTATTGTTAGAGATTTTATGTTATTTGTAATTATAACACCAACAAGCTTAAGATAACAAGAAAACAACATGGTGTATGCATATTTTTAACTTAACTTTCTTTAATTTTAGTTTAGCCAAAGACAGAGTTGTGTGGAAAAGGGAGAGCCCTTTTTCACACAACTCAGTTATATGCAATGTCGGGCCAGTCCTTTCGGTAGGAGTCCAGCTCGTCCCGCCATCTTCGCCTTGGTCTGCCGCGACATTTTTTGGTATTTAATGGGAGCCATTCGGTGGTTCTTTTTAAAACACTTAGGTACCTACTGCTAACTGCAAAATAAATTTATACCAACAGGACCTTTGACAGATGAGTGGGATGGGAAATGTAAACACAGTGTGTAAAGAGACTGACAAGGAAGCTTAAAATACAATACACTTAAAATAAATATTCACATGTAGCGGTAAATACACAATATTTATAATATGGTAATGCTTACTAAAATACAGAAGTACGGGATAGAGATACCTAATACTCGTTGACTTGTTTAAAAAAATAGATATACATACATATTAAGAGTTACGTATGAATTTAGGGAATGCAATCTCGTACGAGATTTCCGCCTAGCGAGATCTCGCGAGACTCAAAACCCAGTCTCGCGAGATCTCGCAAATTACGGGATCTCGCGAAATTGGGAGAATCGCAATTAAAACATATGCAAATGCTTGTTTTAAGAACTAGTAATTGACATGATATGTAATTAAATAGAAACTGCGTTGCTTAGTTATAAAAATAATGTAAGTTTTATTTTAAAAATCAACAGAGTACTTATTATTTTATGATGATGGAAGTGAGTTTCACAATCATACTGCATGATAAGAGATGGAATGGGAATAGAAATAAGGTAATATGATGAATCAATTTGTAAAATAATATACTTAATTTGTTTTAAATGTGTAAATTCTTTACCCTCTACTTGCTCTCTACGAAAGCTGTCAAATATTTCTACCGTTATACCTTCAACGGACTATGAAGTTTCTTGCTAAAAAGTTAGAGTCCAAATTCCAACGGTAATGTGTCTACGCATCCCGTTTATTAAAGTATATCTCGCTACTTTGTTGGGGAAGGGTCAATGTCCGCCACCGGCAGGTGTCACCCACACCGGAACATTATGACATGAATCGAGAAATTCCTTTCAAAATTAGTAAAATGTACTTCTGATATTTCATTTATGTCCTGATACTGTCGTCAGTGTCGATTGTTGAGTGAACATTCCTGCTAAAGATATTTTCACGGATAGAGCTACCAGACAAAGTTTATTGCTAACAGCAGTATCAACATGACGCCACAATAATGTAGAACTTAAGATACATCCCACACAACTTACACAAATGCTAACACAAACTCAAAGCGAAAGCTGTCAATATTAACTCTGAGCTCTGTACTGTAACCCACGTTGCTTCGATAGTTTATGAAGATGGCTGAAGTCATCTTGAAGGGTGTACCGTGGCCTACAGAGATAGCGTTGTATTTGATTGAAGATGACGCCGAAGACAATGGCGTTAGGTATCATTTTACATCAAAGCCCAAGGGGTGACAGGTCGACTAGGGAGCCAGCCTAGCGGAAAATAGCCTGCGCAGTATACCGAGCAGCCAACGTCGACGGCGACCGGCTGAGTCTCGATTACGTGCTATATTTACGATAGGGCTGCGAGACCGGAATATATTTTGTGGTGAGTTGGATTGAATGATCAAGTGTAAACGTATTGATAAAATCATTGTGACTTGTCATAACATTATGAAGTTTATGAAGTAGGCAAGTCTAATCGCATAATGCTGTATTATTTCGTTTAGAACTGGCCTTGCCTCCAACTAGCTGCCGTCTTACGTCTATCTATTTTAAAACACAAACAACCTTTCAGGGGGTGAAAGTACTCATCATTATAAACAACTTTTGTTATGAGACCAACTCTGAAAAAACGAAAAAAATATCTACTATTTCATACATTGTCATCGGGTGACTATTGTATTTTGTATGAAACAGCTGATTTAATTATTTGATATTTCAGAGTTGGTCCTTGGTCCCATAGTAAAAGTTGTTTCTAATCATGAGTACTTTCACCTACTGAAAGGTTGTTAGTGTTTTAAAAATAATCCTGTGTACTAATATAATAAAGCTGAACAGATTGTTTGTTTGAACGCGCTAACCTCTGGAACTACCTTTAGCTTTGGAAAAATCTTTTTGGATAATATGATAGCCAGATTCATGAGGAAGGCTATAAACTAAACGGGAAAATACGGGATATGCGCGAATGAAGTCGCGGGCAAAAGCCAGTCATCATAGCATAATAGCCAATGTAATGTAAGTACATGAATTTTATTTGTTAGTAAAAGGTAAGTTCTGAAACTACTGATCCGATAATGAAAATCGTCACTATCGTTGAGTATTTTCAACTACTCAATAACGTGTCGAATGATTTACAGGAGCACAACCATTGATGACATAAACTTAAGGTCGATATTTCAAGTCAGTTTGAAGAACCACCACTCGACTCACTCGCAATTAAAACGATATAAATCATCAATAACAGTAAATAAATAACGATTTATAACTATCAATTTGATGTTGCGAGGTGACTAGAATTGTTATGGGCTTAAGCACTAATTTATAAACAATCAATTAGGTACTAAAACATTGTAATAGGGTAGATGAGTTAACAAATCTAACTATCTCGTGTGACGTCACTTGTATGTACTTCTACGTACATGTGACCTCACCAGCCCCCACTCCTGATCTTTGTTGCGTTTTATCTTCATCTTTTTTTATTGATTTGATAAAACAAAAAATACCTGTCCGATATTTTTCGATAATCTAACTGACGGACTAATAGAATCATATAGTTTTTAACCAGGAATCATCCCTATTGAATCTAGCTCAGATTAACCTTTTGTAACGAAAACCAATAAACCGTTTTCCTCCTGTAAGCCAAGAAAATCAATTTCATTCACTTACACGGCGTCACTAACGCCTCGGAGGAAATTAATACAAATGGACTCAATAAAGTGGAACAAATAAATACGATCTCTCAGTCATTGGTCATTTGTTCAGGACGTGCGTACGAGCATATTTGTCTAGAGTTCTAGACTGGATTGCCAATTTGTTCTGAGTCACCTTTGGTATGTTACAGTTTTAACGCAGTAGTCTCATTTGGTGCAAAATGTAATGATAATTCGAATTTTGAACACGGTGGCTGGTCTCAATAGAGATTACCTACATATTTTATGGTAGTGCACGAGTTTGAACGCTAACACAAGTTCGTTCTCTGTTTGTTTACTATTATTATATTCCAATGGACGGCAATCGACACGATCGGGGAGATCAGGCGCAGTACCAACGGATTTACGTACTTTCCGCAAACTTCCCAACTCCGTGCTATTCCTGAAAAAAATCTTATTGGGAATAACTAATAACACTTTTACCCGAACTGGAAATCAAACTTAGGAACCCACGCTCAACAGCCGTGCTTACGACCACGAGACCAACGAGGCAGTGCAAAATGTAAAATCCTAATTCTTCCGTAACTGATGTGTGACCGGCTGAATGACTGAGTGACTGACAGACAACGCACAGCCGAAACTTCTGGTCGTAGAAAGCTGAAATTCGGCATGTAGGTTCCTTGGGGCGTGTAAGGGAGCACTAAGAGGAGAGGATTTCCCAAAATGTTTACGGGAACGGGAAGAAATTAAATATGCGCGTACGAAGTCGCGGGCAAAAATTAGTCTATTAGGTAATAATAGTACGTACCTTATGCCATTTACCAGTGTTTGGTCTAAGGCTAGAAACTAAGAGCAGAACCGAAGTCCTTTAAAAAACTTCGAGGAATAATGCAATCAGACCGTCACGTCTGTAAGTAACAAAACGTGTGAAGCCTGTACTTCCTCACATACTATGAGGATCCAGCAAGCCGCGTAAGTACGTTGATAATGTACTAACATTATATATACAAATATATTTTGTCTGTAGGTGCACCTCGTTTTCGTCAAATTTGTCGAGGGGTAGGTGCGAGGCGCAGTAATGAGCAGAGTCTGCGGCGTCGTACCGCCACTAACAATAATTCATTCCAGTTGCCTGTCAACAATTTTAACCCCTGCTGTAACTAAAAGGGCGTATGTCTTTCTGACGTCGTTGGAAGGAAATGGCTGTTTTGTTCGAGAGGTATTTGTAGCCTGCCTGAAACACTACGCTGTAGGCTGTGTGTTATTTAACATGGAATATTGTTTTGGCTGCTATGATTGTTTCACTGAGGCACGTAGGTTTGTGAGTAAATGTGTAGAAGATTTGACAAAAATAACGCCTACGTCCTTTCAGTTTGGGTATGCTTGATGTATGTTACAGTACCTAGTAACCCACAATTTCTATATTTTCCCTTTATGTCTGTCTATATTTGCTTTTTTCTCGCAATAAAGGGACTAGCTAACTAAACTGTACAATGAACATGGACCTAGGAACTAAATAATCTCAGTATGCTAAGTAGGGTGAACATGACCTGGTAGAGTTCAGTCCTGCTCGTCATCAGATCAGATTCTTTGAAAGTGTGAAAAAAAAAACTTGTCGTTGTTAGCTCGAAGATATGATTTATTTCATTCATAGATAAGTAAGGCAAAAAGATATTGGCGATATCAGTGAGCACAAGTACGTCTTTGTCAGGTTGCTATTAGGTATATCGTTGACACGAAGAGAAGATCTATTAAGTTCGTAATAGATCGCTTCGTCTCTTCGTACGGGACGTATTATCGGGATAAAAAGTAGGTATTCTGTGTTTTTTACCAAGCCACGATGAACCTGTTTTTTTATTTCATCCATACAAATTAATAAACGGATCCAATCATTTAGACTTTTCTGTGGTAAGAGAGGATTGGTGTACCTACCTATGTTAACAAAAAAGATGGTTAAAGTACAACTTTTTAATTAATTTCCAATAAGAATATGACAGCATTGCTACCAACTCATTCCTGTTCCACAGTGTTTTCTACTAATACAGGAGAAACTCTTCAATACTCACATCGGCTGCTTCAACAATACTTTCCAGATTTACGGGAACTTCTGTAACAATAAAATAACATAATATCACGCCTGTAAACCTTGATGAGTTAGACTGAGGTGCAAAGGTATACACCAATTTCCTAGTTATGTTTAGACCCCGTGTGATAGGGATGAGTTTAGGCAGACAACACACAGCGCCCAGATCTAAACACTGGGTTGCTACTGAGACGTTCCAGATGATAAAACCCAATATTACTTTGCTTGACCCGGAAATCGAACCTTAAGCCTTACCCTAATTAAAATTAACGAGTCAATTTCACCATCTACCTAAACTTTTCCCAAGTATATTAGGGTAGACTTCCAATCAAACTGGAATCAGCTGAATACCAGAACTTTACATGGAGCGACAGCCTTTGATCTCCACAATCCAGTGACTGAGTAACACGGTACTTCTTGGCAAGATTGGTGTCAGATTTTTCTAGTGTCTGACAATCCGTAACGACTGCCAAAGATGTTAGCCAGGACCAAAGGCTTAACATGCTTTCCAAGGCACGTCTAAAAAGCCGCATTAGCTTTATGAAAGGTACGACCTCGCTGGTGGACAGTGCAGCGGACGAGAGATATGCACTAGGAAGTCCAAACACGGAGGGTGTTTGGGCCTCCACACCTCCATACTTCATCACCCTGGCAGAACATCTACCACCTGGAGATGAACTGCAGTGGCCAATCTGGAAATCTCTTAACCGACTGCGGACCCAGGTTGGCCGCTGTAAAAATAATCTGGCCAAATGGGGCATTCTTCGCCCATCCCAAACGCAGTGCCAGTGTGGAGCCCCTTCACAGGCATCACCTTCTTAATTGCCCGTCGTGCAAAACCACCTGCACCATCCAAGATTTGAACGAGGCCAATGATAGAGCTGTAGAAGTTGCTCAATACTGGTCAGACAAAATTTGAGTTGAGTCAATGGACACGAAAAGAAGAAGTCTCGGAATGTTAAGATGGACACCCATCCACAGACCGACCTTGGCAAGCGTTGCTTAACCTTGAAGATCGACACATCAGGCTGTTATTATTTAGCCACTAGCTTCTCTACTGAGTCAATTTGTTACACTAAAAATATATATTTAGATACTTGCTTTAACTGCAGCTTCCATAACATTTATTAAAAAAAAATTGGGACAGTAACTTTTCCTGCTTTCAAGTTGGATGTAACACTGAACTACGAAATAAAAGTATAATTAGGTAAGAGTCTGTCTTGTCTCTTTCCTTAATTGAAAAACTATTACGGGAAGTTATTCCTTTATAGCTTTAGCACCGGCATTTTATATCCCGAGACGTTTGAAGTTATACAAAGATATCCTGTACGCCGGGCGATTTAACTAATTAATAATTAATTTTATTCTCACTTGGAGCTAACGCGACAAACTGAAAATAATGAAATCTACGTTTGGAACACGGAATGGGGATGACTCCTGGTTAAAAAAATATATGATTCTATTTAGTCCATCAGTTAGATTATCGAAAAATATTGGACACGTATTTTTTGCTTTATCAAATCAATAAAAAATTACAAAGATAAACGCATCAAAGGTCAGGAGTGGGGGGGGGGGGGCTCGTGACGTCACGTGTAAGAAAAATTGTACTTACAAGTGACGTCAGACGAGTTTTCAACGCACTGTATCGTTTTAATTTTTTGTTTACGTGAAAAAAGAAAAAAATAGGTGTCTAATATTTTTTGAAAATCTGTCTGACGGACTCATTAGTTTTTTTTAAGTCATCTACTCTATTATAGAATAACCTACATACGGAAGTATACACATACATAGGTACGTAGAAGAATACAAAGCTCACGCTTAGTACCTGGGTTTTCTAAATAAACTAACCGACAAAATTAACAACACATGGTTAGAAATGGAAGAGTCAGTTGTAATTACGATAGCGAAACTTAAAGCAATTAGTTCTTGAAACTTTGTTCAAAAACTTGAGGCTTGTATAGCATCTCTCAATGACTCTACTAAAACATAACCAAGGCAGCATGGAGGTTCACCAGTAGCTACAAAAAAATGGATGTTAGGTTTAAAAATAAATATTATGTATGAAATCAAATAACCATTTCTGTTACAGTTTTACCTTTAGCACCTAAAATGCCAACAGGATTGGGTTTTTGTCGTCTCAAATAAGTACGGAAATCGTAAGGAATGTCTTTAGCACCAAAGATTTTGTATGTCCATGTTCGATCACTATACAATTCTCCGGTACGCTCGTTGTAAATCGTGTTTTCCACCATCCACAAAGACGCAGCCATTATAAATCCTCCTTCAACCTGTTAAATGAATACAGGCTTATTGGGTTACTAATGTCCGGTTTCTGAGATTTTTATCGGCCCTTTATCTATCCAACTAATGCGTTATGACAAATAACGTTAACGGACAGATAAACGACCAACAACAACCTCAAAATCCGGGCATTCATCAATCTGGAATGTTTAAAGTAGTAAAAGTTGAAAAAAAAATAACACAAAATATATATATCTCACCTGGCCCACTTCTATAGCAGGATTTAAGGTTCGACCAGCATCCTCAAATATATCCGCTCGAACAATCCATTTACTGCCCGTCAATATGTCTACCTCAACCTCAGTTACAGCTATGCCAAATATAGAGTAATTTATCGATTTTGGATCGTTTGGGCTTGTCAAATAATTAGCTTGTAGCAATACTCCCTGCCTATCAGCTTCAAATACAATTTCGCGCCATGAAGCAGTGGGCATAACTGCTCTAAAGGGCGCTAGCCTTTCTTTGATCTGGTCACAACATCTAACAACGCAATAGGCACAATTTTCACTAGCTAAACTGGAATTGGTCGCAAAAGAATTCGGGGTTGCAAAGTTAACAGAAGGTATGACTGACACAGTTTCAACAGGGACATTGAGCTCGGAAGCTGCTACTTGGGTCATTTTAGTGAAAATTCCTTGTCCAATTTCAATAGCACCTATATTTATGACCACACTTCCGTCACCGTGGTACACAGATACCAGAGCTCCATAATTACCAAGAAAAGCCGTTGGAAAGGCCATGTTGTTCAGCTTTATACCACGTTTCTTCCATCTGTTAAGATTATTAAACTCTTTTATACGATCTTGGCGCTCTTTAAAGTTAATTCTCTCTAGAAACATTGGTACTAGGGTTGGCAAATCATTGTCTTCTCGTCGATAATTTGCCTTACGAACTTGTACAGGATCTATGTTAAGCTCTATGGATATATGGTCCATTATGTGCTCTATTCCTGAAATGCCTTCTAAACCACCTAAAAAAATAAAGTGGATTTATAGAGGATCCTCTTTTTTTAGAGGAACTATCAATTGCATAGCCCAAATTGCTTACTACATTGTTTATACTTTTTAAACTTTTTATATAATTATCTTCTAACTTACCAGGTGCCCTGCAGAAAGCGTTCGACGGAGCATCTGTAATGACGCCAAAAGAATCACATTTCCATCTGCGATAATCATAACAATTTTTCAAGGATGATGTAGAATACGGATTTTCATTTTCATTACGAGAATGGCCATCATTTACATAAAATACTGCTTCCATGTATTGGATTTCACCTATATCGTCCACCCCGACCTGTATTGAATAAGTTTAATGCAAATAAATAAA
The DNA here is from genome assembly GCA_947386135.1 of Melanchra persicariae. Lineage (NCBI taxonomy): Eukaryota > Metazoa > Arthropoda > Insecta > Lepidoptera > Noctuidae > Melanchra > Melanchra persicariae. Next base: position 9,152,178 of record OX376644.1, read on the forward strand.
TAAATACATTTGTTTGAAAAACCCTGAAAAAAAAATGTTACCTAATAAAGCGATTTATTTAAAAAAAGAATACTTATTTCATACCTCGTAATCAAGTCTGCTGTTTGCTCTTTTCCCAATAGCTCGGGTATTACTATGCATTGGCATAGACATTTTACATGGCCTGTTTAGTATTTTAGCAACTAACGCCGTTGCACATGCTACAAAACCATGCCTACTAACCCTGGAACCAAAAGCACCTCCGCATCTTCTTGTTTTAACTATTATTCTGAAATTTACAACGAGTTTCCAATAAGTACGTTTAGATATTCATTTTAGAATTATTGCTTGTAATTGTTTTCTTACAAACTCTCGGGCATTTTCAGAAGCTGTGCAATTGCTGCTTGGGTAACGTCTATGAACTGAGTTGATGATATAACTTCTAAGCCTTCATCAACGGGCTTCGTAACAGTCGTATGTAGTTCCATAGTATTGTGATACTGCCGAGGACTGATAAAAGTTCCCTTGATAACCTTTGTTGTGTTTTCTCCTCTATCCGTTGGTACGATACCCGGATAAGTGAATAACCTGTTTTCCTCTTTAGGTGCATTAATTGCGTCATCAATGGTGAAAACAATAGGTTTCCTAGAAACCTTCTTATAATTCACGCTTACTAAATGCGCCATTTTATCAGCTAATATTTGAGTTACTGCAACAACAATAGCCACTGGTTGATTGTAATAAAGTATTTTATTGCTAGCCAATAGTTCTTCATTCTCAAACATTAGCATAAAATCCGCTCGAACTATGCTGTTTACGCCTGGTATGTCCTTAGAAGTCAATACTGCTAGAACACCGTCAACTTTCTGAAACGCAAGAAAATCATCGTTCAATTAAACAATTTCATTATTATAGAAACAATTTTCGTAAGTACTTACCAAAACCTCAGAACTATCAATACTTTCTATTTCTGCCTTTGCTACAGTGGAGAGCACTAGTGCAGCAAATACTTCATTTGCAATCGCCGGCGTATCATCAGTATAGACGGCTTCGCCCGCACATTGGATCATTCCTTCTTTCTTCAAGAGCGGCTGTGTTATAGGGAAGTCTTTCTGGTCTGTGTCATACTCTTGATAACTGCGACTGACCGGTGGTCGGTCATCACTGGGTGTGGTAGCACCAGACTTGTAGATGGGATTTAATATGTCTTCTGGGCATAGTTTGATAATACACTGTAAGGAAAGTAGTTCTTCTTAAAAACCTATCTTGATTACCAAAATTTATTTTAGGAATTCGTTTTTGCCGAAAAATAAACATAAGTACCAACCTTGTAGAAAAGACCCAGGGCTACTTTTTTTCGAGCAAATGGCGGTGGATGTAGTGGTCGAACATTAGGATTGATTTCTTTCTCCAAGACGTGTAGAGCCGATTGTAAAGTATGATTGTTAAATATGTCTCGTCCAATCAGAAACTTCTCAGTGTCATAAGCGTGAGTAAACAATGGATTAATATTACCGTACACAATGGACGCTTCTTCTACGAGATGTGTATGAGGGTTGCATTTAAAAAGAAATCCTGAATTTACTTCTGCCTGAGCGTTTTGTTCCCTCGCCGTAATCTAGGAGCAAATGTTCATTTTTAGCAAGTTATGTCTCATAAGAATTTTTGCTTTAAATATAAGCTTTGAATTGGCAAAAAATCTTAGCGCAAAACATAATACCGTTGTTTTTATTTGAGTTTGTTGGGCACAATGTTATTATTATTGGTACACTTTTTACTGTTTGTGTTTAGTTGTATTACTACCAAACCACCAAGGACCAAGTCTAAAGTCTTTTTGTACGCTTTCAGCACTACAATGTTCTTATTACGCGGAAGAAGTCAGATTGCATCTATTTGACTTAGTGTATCTGAGCATAATTATAAAAATAATAAAGTTGGCCCACCTTATAAGTTACTAATTTATAACATCGCGACAGGGGCCGCAGTTTTATTTGAGTTATTACTTTTCCTCTTAGATTCGTCGTCAAAAATTCCGGAAGTTTCATTTCTGTCTGTCTGCTCATATGGTCGACTAGAACATAATTTTATAATTATATATTTTATTTTTGTCCAAGAATTGTTGTTTTTAAAATTCACGCACACATACCTAGAGTAACTGTTGCTCCGATACAGTCCAATAAAAGAAATATATCAGACTGAAAACTTGGGTCTGTATTTTTCAACGACAAATTACCGGCTAGCGTTCCAATCTGAAAACGTAAAAGAAAATGGTATAAGTACGCTAACCGTGAAGCCGTAACAACATGACTAAAAATAAAATAGGTGTAAAGCATTTAACTGAAAAAAAACAAGAGAGGATTGATGTTCACAATCAGAGATCGGAATAGGTAGACTATATTTACATAAAGTTCGAAGAAGTAAGAATACCTCCTCTAAAATCCCAGAATCATAAAAATGACCATTGAATCCTGGGATTTAAGTTTGAACTAAATTTTTAAATTAAAGAATTTTAATTTTTTAGAGTTCGGTACTCAAACTGTTAAAATAAAGAGCTTTGTTTTACACACCTATAAAATTGGAATACTCGTATGATTCTTCAATTTTTTTTTGTAACCATGCTCAAGTCCTGTTCAGGTTTTCATAATCTCGGGTTTTAATTGTCATGTTTATGATTCCGGGAATTTGGAGGTACTATCAACTCTATATAACTTACTTCTTCGAACTTTAGGTAAATATAGTCTACCTATTCCGATCTCTGTTCATAGTATAACAAGTTTTAAAACCAAATACTTACTCGTACTTAGTTTTTGCTATAATGTAAAAGGGAAACAGTACGACAGTATTCTATTATTATTCAAGCATGCAATAGTACCTAGTGATGCGCCGACGATGTTACAGTAACTAAACCATTGGTCATAGTATAGCTAATTGCATTTGTACACACACTGGGGACGTCATTAGATAAATTAAGTTTAAATTATGGTCGGCTCTCGTCATCCCATTGTATTTTAGTGTGCCATCACACTTAGAACTTGTTAAGACTTTTAATATTTATGTAGCTAGATAATTACTTGTTTTTAAATATATAGTGTTTTTATTCATGCGGAAACTTCTTTAAATGATGAATCTGTACTTGATATCGACTTCGCTCATATGTCACGTAATTCAACTGTATATGTTTGTTTTCATTAACACATTACTGACGCGTCCTAAATTATTGCCCAATATTATTGGCGATGATTGTATCATTAGGCATTTCATTTAGGTATCGCTTATCAGGACTGGTATTCCACCCGCCTTCAGGAGTTCGGCCGTAATTCCGTCCTCACCCGACGCCTTGTTGTTTTTAAGCTGCTTCAGAGCCATCCTTATCTCATACAGGCTGACGTCCGGGATGTCTTCGGTATAATGCCGGGTCAATCTAGCTCTTGGGTCGTTCGCTAGATTTGCTGCGGGTTTGGTCATTGACGTGTATAACTGTCCATAGAATGTCTCGATCTCCCTCAGAAGCTCCGATTTGGCGGATATGGTTCTGCCATCGTCGGTCTTCAGTTTTGTGAGCAGGCTCTGCCCAATAGACAAATCTCTTGCAAAGACCTTGGAGCCCTTATTCCGCTAAAGCGGCGGAGGTCGCTTTTCAAGAACTTGGAGATCTGTCTATTGAGCTGCCGGTATTTGCACGCATCGTCTGAAGACTGCAGAATCATCTCCCGCCTCTCCTTCATGAGGTTGAGAGTCGGATCAGAGAGCCTCTTGGTCTTATCTGTACGGCGAGTCTGGAAGAACTTAGACCCGACCGTATGAACAGTTTCCACGAACCCATCGTTGTATTCGTCCACGGAGCTCCCTAGGCACTCGAAACGATTTTGAAGTTCGTGCTGAAAGCTTTCGGAGTTTTGGATCTGGATCTGTGCTGGACGGAGCGTAGACTTCATCAGTCGAGACCTTTCCAGCTTGATATTTAGATTCAATGAGCCTCTTACCATGCGGTGATCACTTCCGGTTTTCACCGCGTTGATCACAGAGACATCATTGAATATCTGCTTCTTCGTCGACATGATGAAGTCAATCTCATTTTTAGTTGCACCGTCGGGGCTCTGCCAGGTCCACTTCCTGTGCTCACGTTTTCTGAAGAAGGAGTTCATCATATAGAGGCCCTCCTTCTCCATAAAACTGGCCAGTAGGTGTCCCCGGTGGTTCCGACGTCCATATCCAAATTGCCCCACTCGCAGCTCGTCACCGTCACGCTTGCCCAGTTTCACGTTGAAGTCCCCCATGACCACGGTGAAATGAGTTTTATGACCATGCATGGCTCTGGATGTATCCTCATACATATTCATCATCATATATTCTGAGTATAAGGTACGCCACCCTGGTCGACACACTCTCGATCCTCACCACACTGGACACGAGGGACCTGTGGACGAAAAACCCGACACCACCCTGGGACTTCTGGTCACCCTCCCGGAAATAGAACAGGTTGCCGGATTTGAGAATTGTCGTGTCCTCCCCCTCTCGTCGGACTTCAGACAATCCCACAACACTCCATCGCAACCTGCTCAATTCCTCCTCAAGTTCGGTGATCTTCTCGTCGGTCCGGAGTGTTCTCGTGTTTAATGTTGCCAGGTCCAGTCGTCGGTGTTTTTTTACGGTAGCCGAAGGCGGGTGGAAAACCAGTCCTTAAGGCCCTTCAGAAACTGTTCGATTCCGTCATACTCGAGGGGAAAACGCCACAAGCGTGGAGCAGAGGTGTGGTGGTACTCTTCTTTAAAAAGGGCGACAATGCCCTGCTTAAGAATTACAGGCCCATCTCACTTTTGAGCCATGTCTACAAGCTGTTTTTCAGAGTCATCACAAACCGTCTCGCACGCAGGTTTGACGACTTCCAGCCTCCCGAACAAGCCGGATTCCGAAAAGGATTCAGCACCGTAGACCACATACACACGCTGCGGCAGGTTATACAGAAGACCGAAGAGTATAATCTGCCCCTCTGCTTAGCGTTTGTGGACTACGAGAAAGCCTTCGATTCGATCGAGACTTGGGCTGTGCTGCAGTCTCTCCAACGGTGCCAAATCGACTATCGGTACATCGAGGTGCTGAAGTTTGTATGAAAACGCCACCATGTCAGTACGACTTCAGGATCAGACATCAGAACCTATCCTCCTGCAGCGGGGTGTGAGGCAGGGAGACGTAATTTCTCCGAAACTGTTCACGGCCGCAATGGAGGACGTCTTCAAGGTTTTGGACTGGAGAAGGCTAGGCATTAATGTCAATGGCGAGTACATCACTCATCTTCGATTTGCCGACGATATAGTCGTCATGGCTGAGACCACGGAGGACCTCAGTACAATGCTCGATGACCTCAGTAGAGCTTCCGAAAGAGTGGGTCTTAAAATGAACATGGACAAAACCAAGGTCATGGTAAATACCCATGTAGCACCCACTCCTATCAAGATTGGAGGCTCTGCACTCGAAGCTGTTGATGAGTGCGTCTACCTGGGACAAACGATCCAGTTGGGTAGGGCTAACTTCGAGAAGGAGGTCAACCGTCGTCGTCCGTCGTCCACAATGGGCCTCATCAGAAGGCTTAAAGTCACCCAAAGGGCAATGGAGAGGGCAATGCTCGGAGTTTCCTTGCGTGATCGAATCAGGAATGATGATATCCGCAAGAGAACCAAGGTTACCGACATAGCCCGAAGGATCGCCAAATTGAAGTGGCAGTGGGTAGGGCACATTGCTCGCAGAACAGATGGTCGATGGGGCCGAAAAGTTTTGGAGTGGCGACCGCGTACCGGAAGACGCAGCGTTGGAAGGCCTCCCACAAGGTGGACCGATGACCTGGTGAGGGTCGCGGGTAACCGATGGATGCGAGACGCACAGGACCGGTTGTTGTGGCGACACTTGGGAGAGGCCTATGTCCAACAGTGGACGTCTTTCGGCTGATATGATGATGATGATGATGATCGCTTATCATGCATTAAAACAGGCATTCGTATTTTAACACACTTACGTTTCTCACTGGTATATGAGCCACTCGTTCCATATGGTCATACAATATACCTAGATACCAGAAGTCGTCATTCGACTCACAGAGCTCTTTGAACAAGTGCAACGTGTCAGTCAACGTCATGTTGGCTCCAAGGACCAAGTTGATGTCCAAGTAATGAGTGGCCAGCTCCTTCACGTTGCTTATGTCTATCAACAACTTTGGGTAAGACAGTATTGGACGGACTCCTGAAATGTATTCCAAGAATTATTAGGAAGTTTGTACTAGCTGTTAATTAAATAAAAATTTAATTTAATATGATTTTTTTTACTAATGGCAACTAGGCCTAATTGTTAGTAATATTGTTCTTAAAAACTGCTGTTAGTCCACAAACACAAAATCTCTGCTTAATATTATAAATGCGCAAGAAACTCTGTCTGTCTGTTACGCTTTCACGCTAAAATGGCTGACGAACCGTCATGAATTTTGGCAGATATATTTCTGACAAATTTCATGACGATCCGTTCAGTCGTTTCAGGCCTGGATATGGAGAAGGACATAGCTACTTTTTTACGGGAATACCGACATCCACGCGGGCGGAGCCGCGAACAAAGGCTTAGTTAAATACATATCATCAAATGAATTGCAAAAAGCACGTCTGAACGTTTCCTAACGACATTTTATATTGCTTACTAACTATTTCAATAAAAAAAAAAACTTAATTACCTTTTGCAGTATTACCAGCGACCAGCATGTAAGAATCATAGCCGACGTCGTCTAATGCCGTAAATATTGATCTCACATCACTAACTGAGAACCACGCTCTTCCATCAGCGAGAGATATTTTCTTAGGCAAATCTGGAGCACTCATATTATCCATGTTTACTAAACACCAGTCTTCGTTGATCCCACAAGTACCGCCGCACGTTTTACCGGATTTGGGACATATTTGCTGAGAAATGTCTTCAATATCCTTTATTTTCCTCAATGTGTTCGCGTCTGGGTGGACGGCAAAAGATTTGAATGCTTCTAAAATGGGACGGTAGCCAGTACACCTACATAGGTTGCTGCCCAAAGAGTTCTCTATTTCAGCTTCTGTTAGATGATGGTCGCTGCCCTGGACTAGGCTAACACAAAGAAATATTAAATAGTTAGAATAGAGTAATAATTTTACAACTGTTAATGATACGATGATTAGATGAAAAAATAAATGGGCAGTTATTTTATTGTATGGTGATTGGAAAATTAGTACAGCAGTAAAACATGATCAGTAAAAATAAAAGCTTTTAAAAGAAAATTTATGACGGGAGTTAAAGTGAGCGAGCAAATCGAGCGAACTTAAATCCCGTCATCCCATTCATGTTAGGTTCCTTTAATTCCTGCAGACAGAAATAGGCTCCGTCGTTGAAATTCGAACGTTGAAATTGATTGTCGATTTCTTACCGACTAATTCTGATTTATTAACTGCCCATTCAGACATGTTTCTGCTCAATATTTATTTAACTGCCCATTTCAATATTTTTTTCAAATCATTTCTATTCAATTTACTTGTACTACTGAACTTGTCAATAAACATGCATTCTGTAATTTTAACTTACCAATTCTACAATATACAACTGCCGCTTTAAATCAGTGCCATTAGAAAATAACAAGATTAATAATTATTGATGAGTTAAAAACCGCGTCCGGTTAAGTGCATTAATTAACCTCTTTTTTTTCTGGGAAAAATCCTCATGGATGTCCTCCGCCCTGGGGCGAGTGGAGGGGTCTGTCATGCAGACTGTTGTTGACTAAAACCAACCCGATGTTCCATCTCTGGGACCTATATATACCTTCGCCGGGGATCGCGGGAACGTACGCGACTTCCGTAATCCCAGTTAAAAGATGGTTTTTATCTAATTCAATTACCTGTACATACTCATCACGAACCCGGGGCTGCAGTAGCCACATTGTGATCCGAAGAAGTGATTGAGTCGTTTCTGAATGATGTTGTAGCCGATCTTCCTGTTGCCGATGCCTTCGATAGTCGTGATGTCCCAGCCATCGCAGGATATGATGGCAACTAGGCACTGACGCCAAAATAATATAAAAAGTTACTAAAAAGTCGATACTTACCTACACTGGGCCATGTAAATGTAACTTCAAGACCCATGCTAATTTAAGTATTTTTATTTTGGGCTACATAATGATGAACTAAGTCTCGATTATCTCGGGACTATCCTCACAGAGTTAACAGAGAAGGTGGTGCACTCCCGCGAGGCCGGCGCGTACGCTCGCACGTTGACGACGCAGGTGCCGCAGCCGCCCTCGCGACACATGTACTTGGTACCGCGCAGCTCCGCATAGCGCCGGATGTACTCGTTCAATGTCAGGTCTGCCGGGAATTCGCAACCCGCTGGAAGAGTTAACCAAGAAAATAATATTTTTAGCAAAAGGTCGAGTAGTGGTGGCCCATCGTAGATATGTCGTGGACAGATCACAGAGTTGATCACTTCATGATGTGGCCGACCATTTCACGAAATGCTTATACTTCATGAAATGGAAAATATTCGCTGCCCACATCATGATTATGGTCTGGCCAGATCAATGAATAACTTAGCGTTTGTCGATATCAACAGCTTTATACGGTTACTTTATGATATGGTCAAACATCAGTGTTCATTTTGCCGAGGTTAGTTCAGGTTAGGTTTGAGGGAACTTGGGGCACCCCGACACTGATCTTTTAAATCCTGGAGACAAAAATAGGACCCCACGTAGCGGGGCTCCGTTGCCTAAGTTAGGTCTGAGTTTTATGATGTGGCCAGGCATTTCTCGATATGGCCCAACGTGGATTGATGTATCATCAAACTTTGTGGTTCAAACGATATTGTCAGTCGTCGCTGGCCATTTCATGAAATACAACCATTTCATGAAGTTTTCAGCCACATCAAGAAATGTCCAATTCTGTGACATGGCCACGACAAATGCATAATCAAGCACACAATTTGTGAATATTATTTCAAGACAAATTTTAAAAAGAGGGGAAGGAAAACATTGCGATGGAACCGGTATACTTTAGAACCAAATATTTAAAGATATGTGTCAACTAGAAACTCGCATTGGGCCAAGCATGCAACATATTACTTAAATTTATTTATTTATTTAAACTTTATGAAAAAGAAGACCAAACTAAGAATGACAGGCTTTTAAGTAGTGTTTTCGGATTTTACGCTTAAAGCTTCTTGATGTCAAGGGCTAGCATATTCCAGAGTTTTATGGTTGAGATAGCGTAGGAATTAGACATAAACCCGGTGCGGTGAGAAGGAATATGAAGGAGTAAGTTTTTGGATGCACGAAGGTTAAGACTGTGAGAACTGCCCAACACTTTAAAATATTGTTTTAAATAATCGGGAGTACAAGGATCATTTTTAATAGTGAAGAGCATGCAGAGGGATCTGAGAGATCTCCTTTGACGGATAGGCAGCCATTTAAGCTGAGAACGAAATGAAGAAATGTGATCATATTTACGAAGGCCAAAAATTAAACGAATACAGTTGTTAAGAAGTCCATCCAGTTTGTTAAGAAGTTCTTGGGATAGATCAGAGTAGCAAACATCAGCATAATCAATTATAGGAGCACAAGTGATTGGACCAAAGTGGTTTTAGTGCTTGAAGGAAGAAAATTCTTGAATCTATAGAGAGATCGCATAGAGTAAGTTACTTTCTGGCTAACCTGAGCAATCTGCTTATTGCAACTTAACCTGTCATCAATGTTTAGGCCTAAGTCTTTAACGCGAGAGAGGGATGACGGAGTTGTTGAAAGTAAGCGGCAGTAGCTGACTGGTGTCCAAGTTACGTAAAAAAATATGAACTGTCAATAAGGATAGCCAGGCATTTACTAACATTGACTGTAACCCCAAATCTGCTTGACCAATCACTGGTAGCTAGAAGGTCAGCATTCAGCAATGAGATGCAGTTGTCCAGGTTGTCAATGTCAGTTTGCGCGTAGAGCTGTAGGTAATCAGCGTACAGATGGTAAGAGCATTTGAGAATAGTGGTAATAAAGTTTATGAAAAGAGAAAATGAGGAGAGTGGAAGAGTATACCGCCTTGTGGAACGCCAGTTTTCAGGGCGCACCACTCAGAAAATTTCTGATCAGCACGAACCGCTTGCTGGCGATCACGAAGATATGATGAAAACCAATCCCACGCCGACGAAGAAACCCCAATTTGAGACAGAATGGCTAGGAGGATGTCGTGATCAACGGTATTAAAAGCATTGGAGAAATCTATTAAATCTATTAAAACTAACACCGTTAATCTCGAGTCCTCCAGGCCACTCCTAACATCTTCTGTAACCTTAAGCAAAGCTGTGGCTGTGCTGTGGCCAGGCCGAAAATTTGATTGGAAAGGGGATAACAGATTATTCCCAAACACAAAGGAAGATATTTGTTTAAGAGCAACTGCTTCCAGGATCTTAGATAGGAAAGAGAGAATGGAGATTGGTCTGTAGTGATTAAATAAACTGGGATTGGATATTTTAGGAAGAGGGATTATGAAGGCCTTACGCCAGATTGTGGGAAATACTCCAGTCTGTAGGGAGGTATTGATTATGTGTGTGATAACAGGGATAATACTTTTAATGATGAGGGATAACATAGTTCTGCTGACCTCATCACAGCCAACAGCCTTGGACTTAATTGCGTTGAAGGTTTTGAGGATCTCAGGGTCGGTCACAGGGGAAAAAGAGAAAGAGTCGGGAAGTAAGATTGGCGTGGAAGTAATCTCGCGAATAGTATTGTTTTTAACATCAACTTGCGCATAGCCGACGATGAAAAATCTTTATTTAAATCATTCAAGGACACGTTAGAAGAAATAACATTAGAGGAGGATTTTGTTATCCCGAGTGATTTGAGAAACTTCCATATATCAGCCGGTGAAGAGTTGAGGACATTATCACAAATGTATCGGCGTTTAGAAGCTCTTACCATCTGATTACAGCGGTTTCTAGCCAACTTGTATAGGGTCCAGTTGTCCCCACTGCGATCTCTTCTATATCTCCGAAAGGCCTTGTCACGCCGTCTCATCGCCACACGAACTCCTGGATTAATCCGTGGAGCCGGGGGGCGCTTTACACGGATGGCTCTAAGAGGTGCATGTGCATCAATGAGGTGTAGTACAGACCTATTAAATATTTCCACTTTCTCATCTATTGCCGATGCCTGTTTAACATCGATCCAATCATGCACTAGCATCTCCGTTAAGTAGGTCCTTGTCCATCCTCGCGAAATTCCGGAGGAACACAATGGCAGGCTGCGGTTTGGGAGGCTTAATTTTATATGAGAGGTAGATCAAGTCATGCCTAGACAACCCAGGAACCGCAATCTGACCATGGTTAGCAACCAGATTTACAGAAGAAACGAACATGAGATCAAGCCAGAAAATGAATTAAATGAAGAAAAGACGCTCACCGCTATACTTTCTCCCATTTATCGTGAACGTCACCCGATCCATTGCCTCAGGCTTATTTGTGCATATTCTATGTACTAAATGAATCCCCTGTAAACTGAGTTATTATAATACTTTCAACTATACTCGTATAACTAAAGAAATTGTCAGTTTCATATTACTTCAATGTAACTAAACTCACATTACATTGCAACCAACATTAAATTGAACAGAATACTATATTATCTTATCTCTGAATATTCTACTTTTTCTTTGCGTCAGTGCAGACATTTAAGCTAAGAACACATTACAGTCGAGTCGAACCACGCTGCAAAGTTATAACTTTGTCAATCAGCTTATGACATCCAGCGTATCAAGTCCAGTGTAATATATAGGCTCACGTACATAGCGATAATAATTATCCTACATTACTTTCGTACATTTCGTATGAACCATCACTACAACAGGTGGACCGCATCGTTACAAAATTCAAATTCAAATTCAAAATGTTTATTGCTCAACACAGTACCTACATAGTCATACATTTCCAGATGTCAAGTGAATGCGCAGTCCAATGTGTTGTACCAATTCAGGCATGCAAAATTGATCAATAAAGTTATTTAAATTATAATAACAATTAAAACCTTACACAATGTCATAAAATTCCAATTAATACCCTATAAAATGTCAAAAATTAAGCTTGATATCCAAAGCGGACAGGGCGCTGACAAGATAAAATGTATGGCGTCAAAGGACCAAAATATACTTAGCGTCGCGGGCGGCCGAACTCCATACATTTTCATCGCCGCGCGCCCGGAGCGCTTTGTATATCAAGTTCCTTATACACCTGGCTGGGTTCATCAGCCAGTGTGCTGTGCTGCGGCCTGTGACATGCGATGTGAGATATTCATATTCGCTTGGATTCAATAACTGGGTATAAGCCTCTCTTTCTTTCTGTCATACTTCCCAGTTCTTTTCATCCCTCAACTCACAAGGTACTTCTCGCGATTAACGGATACCTATTACGCACTTTAGCACGCCCTTGATTTCTAAGGCCTAACCTTCGATTCAATCTTACTCCAGCAGCAATCGCTGCATTTAGCCATAGTATGATGGTGTATTCTACGCTAGCCTTTTCAGTAATGCACTCATTTGTATGCAATGTAGTAGTTTCGATAAGCAATGATTATCGAAATGTTGCAAAAAACAAGGAAAGTTTTCTTTTATTCCTTTGTCATGAATTTACTTTTAAATGTAATTAGTATATAGGTACCTATCTCGTCATGCATGGTTTAACCACGAAGATCGGACCGTGCGCCTGTTTTTATTCAGACATGAGCTCGTCAAAATAGTAGCTGAATAAATACTCTTTTTTGTTTACCCTCAATGTATTTGAAAAACTTATCTGTACGTACCAAGGAACCACTTTTACTTCGAGACTGTGTTTAGGAAAGTATTGAAACAGAAGTGTCTGAGCTTAGATAAAATATACAGCGGATATATATAGCGGATTGCTTCTCCGCCGACCGGTGGGGTCCATAAACATGCTGAGCCAGCTAATATCTGAGAGTAGTCTGGGCCAGGTGACAATTGTTCTCTCCGGGCGGCTTGGTATCTCTATCTAGTTAATTGCTTTGTATAAGACTATCGTGTAATAAAGATCCATGGTCTCTTCGGTAACATGATTTTGTAGGTGTGCGTACCAAACTCGATGCATTATGTGTCTGCTTGTTTTTTTTTGCGTTGAGTATTGCGTATTTCTTAGCCACCATTTAAATTAAAAATAAAAAACGAGACGTCATTATCTAGTCTTTATTATGCGAGTATTCATACAAATGTTACGATACCTCACCTATCCGAATTAAATAAGACACTATGAATGAAAAGATAACGTTTGGCGATCTGTGTGTGTATATACAACGTGTAACAGAATAAACGCAATACCTCTTAAGGGGTCATTGTACTCATCATTATGAACAACTTTTACTATGGGACCAAACACGAAATCGCAAAAAAAATCAGCTGTTCAGTACATTTTGTCAAGTAGTGCTCGCAGAAATGTATGGAGCAGTCGATTTTTTTCGCGATTTCATTTTTGTAGTTTATTCTGTAACACGTTGTATAGATCGCCAAACGTTAAAAAAATCACCAAGAAGTTCTCTTACGCCGCCGCCGGTTCCAAAGACAGAACGAAAGAGAACCTACGAGGATGTTAATTAATATATCCTAATTGTACGGATCGTCTGGACCAGCGGCCCGGAGGGATGGAGCTATACACCCTATATAGCTCCATCCCTCCTTCTCGCTCGAACTACTCACGCTTTAACACGTCATGATAGGGCCGCAGGTGACAATTTATTTATTTAACACTTTAGCGCATAAATGTACAGAGGCAGACTTAATGCCATAGGCATTCTCTAACAGTCAACCTTTGGGTGATGCAGAGAATACTGGTAGGTGCAATAAAGAGAATTATAAGCGATTGATAATAATATATTTAAATACAAACATTATAATATACATATATAAACTACTAGCTGTCCCCCGCGGCTTCGCTCCCGTCAACTGGCTACCTACCTACCTACCCTACACCTACGCTACACCTACACTACACCTACCCTACACCTACCCTACACCTACCCTACACCTACCCTACACCTACCCTACACCTACCCTACACCTACCCTACACCTACCCTAAGGATTCTTAATTTTCTAATTTTTTTTTTTTTATAAGAACCTTCTCCTAACAATAACAAATACAACAAAAAAGAATTAGTGAAATCGGTCCAGCCATTCACGCGTGGTGCCGTGACCAACGAAAACGGGTTTCATTTTTATATATATAGATAGATACGTACCTACAATATAAATCTACACTAATATTATAAAGAGGAAAGATTTGTTTGTTTGTTTGTTTGTTTGTTTGAAATGAATAGGCTCCGAAAGTACTGGACCGATTTGAAAAATTCTTTCACCAGTAGAATCCTACATTATCAGAGATGGACATAGGCTATAGAATATTTTCAAAAAAGTTAGGGATCCGTATGAAAACTTCGATAATGTGACCCAAGGTGTGAGAAAAAATCCTTATATCGCGTACGCTGCGGAATCTATTGACAATAGAGCAAAGTGTTGTACTACAGTTTTATAGAGATCATCAATATCTACAAAAAAGTCCGCGATACCATATGTCTAACTATTATGTATAAGTCACCATGACCGCTTTTTGTTAATATTAGTCAAGCAAATCCCATGGTGAAATAAAAAATGGTGATTATAGTACCATGATATTAATCCTTATCCATTTAAATGGTTTGATAATTAAGGTTGATTATGTCCGTGTAAATTACACTTTAAATCATTCAAATCGGACCTTTCGTTCAAAAGTTACGACGGTAATAAACATGCTCGGAGTAAGAAAAATGTCGCGGCTTGAGCGAACTGGGGAGAATCGTATCAATGCTTGGTCCGATGACGTTGAAACACCACGGCATTTAAATGTTTTCGATAAAACAATAAGAATATCAAATGTTTGGATTTTTCGAAAATCAACTAGGTACATACATAATAAGGGGTGAAGCAGGGGTGAATAAGTTTTTAGGGGAGGAAATTATAGCTTGCTTCAATTTACGTCGGAATTCTATGAATAAACTAAAAGTGGGATAATTGAAACAGATCATGTACCTAACAATTTTTGCATAATCAACCTCTGACGGGCTGAACGGGGTGAACAGTTGCGCTGAACCAATAATGAGAATTGTTGTGCTTAATTTTCCAAAACTAACCTTTATAAGGGGATATGTATAGGGGCGTTGCAGTTTGTGGAGTACCTACTATCCCCACGCGGACGAAGTCGCGGGCGAAGTGCTAGTATATAATAAATACTCAAATTAAGAAGATAAATACGTACTTACACGAAATACTTAAACAGCTAGTACAAAATTTAAATTGGAAAACATTAGCGCTGTGATGATACTACTGCCAACTTCTTACGAAAGCCCAATCGGTTGGTGGCCATCCTGATTTCCTGAACCACGAAGATCGGACCATTGTGTGACAATTGTGTGCACCCTACCTCGTAACTACATCTTATCCTACAGTATGTGCCCTACACTGTTTTAATGGCTTCACCCCTCACTTCAGCGCACAATGACAATCATAATCTTTTGCTACGCTGTAGTCGGGTAAATAGTACCCCACTTCTTCATTCACTCCATATTTTTTAGGTCGACCGCGTTATAAACAACTTTGCCGTAATAATAACTGTCCTGTCATTGGCCGGAAATTAAATGCTTTCAATAAAATTAAGCATTATTTCATCATTATTTTGATCCTTTGTTTTAGAATTTCGTAACTTTTAGTAGGTATTACGTCAAATACACTTTCTTCACAAAAGTGACAAAGGTCAATGTAGTAGGCAGCAGTGTTTTCCAATTAAAATTAACGCCGTACCGCATTGCACACAAACTTAATAAACATTTTCGAAAAAGAGTTCAGAGGGAAAGATCTAGTGATTTTTCACTTTCTATGGAAAACTTAAAATCACTCATCTTTCCCCTTGAACTCTTTTTCGGAAATGTTCTCTACTAACTATTTAGACCTGGATATCTAGCGCATGCATACCAAGTATCATTAAAATCGGTTCATACATTTCGAAATAAGGACTTGAAAGTTTGTATGAAATGCCGTACGGCGTAAACGCTCTTAAATTGTTATCAACAAAGCAGTACTGTGATTAACACTATTAATATGAATACTTAAATAACCCATGCAATCAAATTGAACGACATTAGGTAGCTTGTTATTTTTCTGATATTAAACGAAAGTTTTTTTTTCCGTTATTAGTGGATCTAGTGGAGTGATCTTATAAAATCCGTGTGCCCACAATGAGAGGAACCATGTTCAGCACTAGACATTTATGAGCCCATAAACGTTCACTACTGAAGCTTGATGATGAGGATTGATTGAGGCTCGGGAATGCTCGAGATACAGCTGTTGTTGTAATAAAATATGCTTAGGTATTTATTTATTTCTGTTTATAAATTGTATTATCAGTCAATAAACAACAAGTGAATAACACGTTTTTCTAGTTTGTTAAACCATTTTGCATATACACTCTTTTGCAAAAAAAACGGGCACCTAAGGAAATTTACGTTCTAAGGTCGATTTTAGTTAATTAAATGAAATTTATTTCTTTGACGTAGTCTGTATACTTATAATCGTGTAAATTAATGCGCGTGAAGTGAATTCGAGCAATTAAAAGAAAAAAAAAGATGGATTCTTTAAAATCGATGTACACGCCCAAACAATAAGAAGTGGTCGGCAAATACAGACAAGTTTTTTTTTACTTTTTTTAATTAAATAAAGTTACAAATGTAAAAACCTATTATCGAGTGTGACCTCCTCTTGCCAAAATCACAGCTTGAATCCTTCTGGGCATGCTTTCCACGATGTTTTTAATAACGTTTTGAGGAATACGTTACCACTCTTCTGCAATGACTCTTTTTAGCTCCCTGATGTTTTGTGGAGCAGGTTGCACTGATCTTACCCGTCTCTTTAGAACATCCCACACATGCTCAATTGGATTGAGGTCAGGACTTCGAGCTGGCCAATCTAAACGACGGATCCCAACTTCTTGCATGTACGCTTCCACGTCGCCAGAACGGTGCGGGCGAGCATTATCGTCCATAAAAATGGAATCTTCCCCAAGTGCAGTCAATGTGGGTTGTGCATATGGAATTAGGACTTCCATTATGTACCGGTGTGCATTTAATGTTCCATTTTCTATGAAAACTAACTCCGTACGCTCCGTCGAATTAATTGCTGCCCAAAACATAACGGAGCCTCCGCCATAAGGAGTGATTTCTTCGAAACACACTTCTGCATAGCGTTCCCGTGGTCTTCGCAGCACTCGCCGGCGTCGGTCCTCTCCACACAAAGAGATTCTAGCTTCATCAGAAAACATTACTTTATTCCAGTCCTCCAGAGTCCATGAAGCACAGTTCCGAGCAAACTGAAGTCGAGCAACACGGTGCTCACGGAGTAATTTAGGGCCCCGAGCTGGGCGGTAACTCTTGATATTGGCAGCCAAAAGCCTCCTCCTGACCGTCCACAAGCTAACTTCTACTCCTCTTACTTCTTCAAGGCTCTTCTTCAGGTCCACACTTGACGCCTTACGATTACGCAACGCCTGACTCACCAAAAAGCGGTCATCTCTTGGTTCTGTGCATCGTTTTCTTTCCGAACCGGGTCTTCTTTTGACCGAACCAGTCTCTTGATACCGTTGCCAAGTCCTCTGGACAGTTGAACGACTCACATTTAGCCGCTGAGACACGTAAGTTTGCGAACAACCTTCTTCAAGTAGGGCTATAATTTTACCGGTCCTTATCGCTTTATCACTCATATCAGAAAGTGGTATTTAATGTAAAAAGAAAGATTAAATTGTTTAATTTGCAGAAAATATCCAAAAAGTTTTAAAATATCGTAATCAGTTAAAAATCGTTTCAGCAATTCGCGCCATTAGTAAAGCAATTTTAGAATAATCCACAATAATCATTATTTTTCTTTAAATAATTTCATATTTTAAATTTGGAACGCAAAGAATCATGCCAGGATGCTTCAAAAAACATGCCAATACATCGTCAAATTAACAAAACCTATTTCTTGTTCTTCTTCATTGAAGTAGAGAAAAAAATCTAAAGTGCCCGTTTTTTTTGCAAAAGAGTTTAGATAAACATTATTTTGTAATCGTCCTTTAATTGTCTGTAAAATAACTTCAAGAGAATTGACAGAGTGCTGGAACATAAACCTCGTGCAATAAGTCATGGGTTTTATAATCGTAAGTGTTGGTTACTGGCGATGGTTCACTATTTGTATTAAAGGTACATACACACTCACGAGTCACATCTACATCGCATCACCGGCACATCTTCGACCAGTCACAGATCGTATGTGAATGACTGAGACGCGCTGCTGGTCGTGACGTCACTGACGTGTGTGGCCTATGTCCTACCTTTTTTTTTAAACTATATTTTTGATAACCTTGGTTCTCTGGCGGATATATTCATTCCTGATTCGATCACGCAAGGAAACTCCGAGCATTGCCCTCTCCATTGCGGGTAACCGATGGATGCGAGACGCACAGGACCGGTTGTTGTGGCGACACTTGGGGGAGGCCTATGTCCAGCAGTGGACGTCTTTCAGCTGATATGATGATGATGATGATGATATTTTTGATGTGACTGGCCGGCAACGTGAAGTGATAGTGACTGACATGTGTGGGGACGTGACCTTGTTCACGTCCAATGTGACTGGTGTCGTCTCTAAAGCCCTCAACACACTCTCAAATTTTAAATTAATATCTAACGCATGACAAATAGAAGTTTGCATTACAAATAAATGTTCATAACGATCATTTTTCAAAAGTATTAAATAAATCTCCCGCAATATTAGTGCTGTTTCGTGATAGTTTCAGATTTTCTGCAAAAATATGTTTTTGCTATGCTAAATAAAGGATAAAATATATGAATTCTCCTGAAGACAATTTCTCATTGCTTCAACTGGGTTTAATGCTGAAAAATTAAAGTCGTTGCGGTTGCGATATTAATGTATTCGTCGAGAACTTTCTAGTTGACTAATTATTCTTGTATTTTATAGAATTGTTATCCGTTAATGACTTTTTTATGGAGTTTAAGTTACCGGTATGCCAAAGTACATTGGACTGAAATTAAAATGAAAGAAAACTGTACCTTATTTATTGCTGTGCTATAATTTATAAATGTTTATCCGTATCCGTTGTGGTTTAGATAAGGGCATAAATATTCCGTGTTTTTAGGGTTCCATATAAAATGGCAAAAGCGGAATCCTTACAATATCGTCCAGCCGGTCTTTCCATTTAAACGGTGTTACATAGGTATTTTGCTAAGAAACACTATATCGATGGAAAGAAAGGTGTATTCTTTGTAGGTAAATACCGCAAAAATCTAGTGTGATTAAAAATGTACAAAATAGGCAAGATAGAAATACCCACATACATTAGTGACTGTGCAAGTGTGCAGTCACTAAATTGAACATAATGATTTCTAATGAGAATAAGTTTTTTTTAATGGTTTTGCTCCCGTGGTCTATCCTACGGAAACCATGCATTATTCCGGGAAAAAAAGTACCCCTATCATGACGTGAATACCATCATGTTTCTGTTGTCAGAGAGAGACAGAGCAAAGATACAAGACCAATAATGCCTTATTTACAAAGGATTCATGATAGCAATGAAACGTCATAGTAGGGGTGCTGCACCCCTACTACTGCACCCCGGGTACAATACTGCCAGAAATTAGTTACCTTTTTCAAGCATGTGAACTTACAAAAAAAAATACACTCCGTATCGTAGAATACATTTTATGTTTTAGTTTGTAATGTTATGTTTATGTTATTATCGGTGTACAATTAAGTATATAATAAATAATATATATAAAAAAACAGTTGTGGAATACTCACCTTTAAATCAAACATTTTGTGTAATTTTCTGTTCAAGAATAACAGGAAGGTAAGTACAGTCACACTATTTATATATTCCCCTCCCGCAACTCAAGTATTCTTGTATTATTTTCCAAGGTGGCGTCCAAAAACTCTCCTCCGTCTGATTTGAATTTAAAATACACTCAGGGAACAATAAGACGCTCATCATTTTTCTCCCACGGCCTCAAAATTTGCATCTATCCATCATAAAAAGCTATCGAAGTGTTTTGGTTCGCTTTATTCATGCCCCAGATAAATT
Organism: Melanchra persicariae; assembly: GCA_947386135.1. Taxonomy (NCBI): domain Eukaryota; kingdom Metazoa; phylum Arthropoda; class Insecta; order Lepidoptera; family Noctuidae; genus Melanchra; species Melanchra persicariae. The sequence continues at coordinate 9,172,346 of OX376644.1, forward strand.
TGCATGAATATATGTAAAGTTGTATTGTCAAAAATAATTACATCATTAAAATATGTCCGTTGCTCATTACCCGCTTACTGGGAATCAGCGAAGCAAAATGAATTCCCAATTAATAATTTTCACAACGAACATTTTCATAACAGAGTCAACTCGTGAAATAAAAGGACTTTACTAACCAATATTCTTATGCCGGATAAATCGGCTATAAATCTCGCTTTAGGGTTGCCGAAGAAAACTATCTTGCTGTTAACGTTTTTATTTATGCCCTTAGCCTCTAGGCTGACCACACACATAATTTCTCCATAACTTCGGAAAAATCATTTCAGTTTTATACTTTAAAAGCAATCGGAGGTCTATAACGACGTATAAAAAATGAGGTTCATAAGACCCATTTTATCGAAATCAATATTTTTACATAGACGAATAAAACCCAAGGACCGAGAGGTCGTATTGCTAAACGACCCTTGTAATATTGAAATGATTATTACTGAGATTAAAGTATGCACTGCTCTAAAATTGGCACCCTAAATCAGCAATTTCACATCAATTAACCTCGGCAGGGCTACAAAATGATTATGCTAATACACCAGGCAGGCAATTGCTTCCACGTTGCTTCTGCCGCTGTAATTAAAGTTCATCAGGCATTCGCGTCGCGTCTTCAACTCGCTTGTATATTGCTTTGGCTGCAAACCTACTACTTAAAATAGACCCTCATTATTTCCTTTGTGCGACCCCTCGGTGGCCATGTTGGTAGAGCAGTGCGGGGGGAGGGGGGTCCGTCGCTACAATGGCTCCTACCTGTTTGCGGTAACAGAGGCGCTGCGTTGGCCTAACTACCGTCATAAATTGTGCAAGTGGCGAAGCGGTTGGGAGTTTTTCGTAGCAAGTCTTTAGAGAGCACTCAAGGGAACGGTTCCAGCGAAGATTTCTTGCGTGAATTAAGTCAGCGCTACACGTTTGGGAATTTGCTTGCTGTACTACTAATGCTGATGCAGGTACTAGGCAACTAGGCACGAGCTCAACAGTTAAGTGCCGCGTTTGTGCTCGCTGCTCGTTCTATATGCAGTTATAAATGTTGATTGCTCATGTTCATAGAATTTAATTGCAGCGCCGATGCTTTTGCAGGATAATAAGAGTAGAGAACCCACACAATTAAGTAAAGAGCATTACTAATAAAACCAAGGGCAAAATCCTTAATAGAAAGTACGTGAACAATATGAGTAAATTGTTCTCGGCTCAATGGTGCAGCATTATGCATTTGATGTGGCGCTAGGCGTCGGATCTGGGCCGGAACAGTGTCTCAAGACAACGAGCTTCATAATGAGACGGCCCGGCAGATTGCTGCCTCAGTACCCCTGGCTCAGTAACCCTGGCTCAGTACCCGGCTCGGGGGAAATTAAGACCGTTTATTTAGACATATCTACATATATCAAGGGACTGAAAATGCTCGTATTACGTAAAAAAATATTGGATTATGCAAAGCGTTTGTTATTCAAATTTTTGGGATAATGAAAATAAATGGAAGCTTGCTGTACTCTGTACATTATAAAACGATCTAGTATCTAACACAAGAACATTTTTCTTTACAAGGAAATAGAATATTCGTTTATTTTTCATAAACAATGTTACTGTGGAAGCTTTCTTTGTTTAAACAGCTTAATTTAAATACACCAGTTCTAGTTATACCTCCTTTACTTAAGTGATTGATACAAATACCGAGCAAACTTATATTTGAATAAGGATAAATTAGTATGCTTAGAAGTTTACCATCCCTTACATCTTTATTTTCTTTGAAATAGAAATCGTTTGAATACACGCGTACGCATAACATAGTCTTCAATGCCCTCAAAAGCGTATTTGTTTTGGAAAATCGTACCAGCAGACTCCTATCTATTCACAAATATGAAAAACCGGTCAATAATAAAAGAAAAAGCCAGGCTCACGTTGGCATAGCATCCATCAGAGGAGTTACGAGGCAAATAGCTGACAATATAGAAAAAAAGGAGAAAAATAATATGAATAATGTTCTTACTCAACTTCTTGCATATATCTCGTATTTCTTTCAGTTTTTCAGCTAATAGCAAGGATTAGGATTAGCAACAAGCATTTACGTTGAGAAATACTATGGTAAAGCTACAAGAACTGTGTTCTTGATCTAAAATATAGCTATGTCGCTGACAGACTTGGAAAATTCTGTTTCAGATTATTTTTACAGGGAAAGATTAAAATGTTTGTATGTGTTCCTTGTGCATAACATTGTTTGGGATAACATTTTAGTTTGTTTTTTTTTACGAATTACTAAGCATGGTCAGAGTATTCTATGTAGACAAGAACATTTAGAGACACAATGAGGTATGTATGACTCTTATGAATATAAAGTAGTAGCCCACCTAACTTTCCCATTTCATTTGTTAACACTACTCACACACAGACAGTACGTTCTCGTGTGTACTAAGCACTTACATTCCTGAAGGCCCTCATACATGGCACTAGCAAGTTTGATGCTTATAGCCTAATAGAACACCTATTGCTCTCATGCGGGCAGTAATACACGACGTACAGACTTATCGATCGCTAACTACGAACTATTCCACAGCACTTATGTGACCATTGGCGTCGGTAAGAATAATTTTCCTATTCACCGAAGCCCAAGCAACAGTTTTTACGACTTGATGAGGAGGGAAAAGTCATCTGTATAAAGTAAAAGCGAGGCTACAGATCTCTCCCTCCCTCATCGCACTAATTGCGAGATTCGCAGGAGATATTTTTTTGCTGAAACTTTTAAAAAATCCATAAACTGTCGGACTAAGAAAAACTATAGCTGTCTGGCCGTTCGCTCGTCAACTGAAGCGAAATGGCTTATAGTACGGCTCTTGAGAAGATGAAAATGGCTGTTTGGTATGTGTGTATAAAACTAAGTAGTATGCGATACGTTAATGAAGTGCCTACACCCATAGGAAAAGGAGTGAGTTTATGTAGGACACATATAAAACCTGTTAGTGCTTGTATTGTAATCAGCAGGATAATTAACTCATGGATGCATAATATTGATTTTTTCCGACTGCAAAATAAGTTTTCTGGAAGCAACTAACAACGAAAGTTATCAATTTCTAAGCAATCACGCTCTTTGTTTAATTAATCTAAAAATGTATTTGTGTGACCAGAGGGCTGGCTCTTTCTTTGCCCAAAGAATTAGCATTGCCATTCAACGTGGCAATGCTGCCAGCCTTCTGGGCACGTTTCCGGATGACGGTGATACGGAGGAATACTTCGACGCCTGAGTGTATTTAATTTTATATATTACTTATTTTGTTTGTTTTTGTTTTGATTCAATGAATAAATACACTTAGTAAAATGTATCAATTATACCAATGAAATGGTTTTTGTATTTTTGAGATTCTAGGGAGTGGAAGTATGGTATATGGTTTTCACAATGTTCAACCAGAAATTTGAAAAAATCAGACACTTTGAGCCAAATCTCCCTCAATACAGCGAAGCAAGATCATAAATATCATAATTATTTTCTGCCCGATAGCACTTTAAAGCTATAAAATGCTTTCCTCTTTTATTTAACCGTTTTATTGAACTGTTTGTTTTTCGACATTAATTTATAAAGCGAGACAAAATGATCACGACAGTTTCGCGCGATTCACACTCAATACGCCTGCAGACGACGTTGAACGATTTACGAAGTCCCTGGTGATTAATATGGATCTCATCGATCGTTTGGAATAATGCCCGTCGCTGCCCGCCGATAAACGCCTATTAACTCTATTATTTATCAATATTTTTCCCTTTAAACAGTGGGATTTTGCGCAGTTTATTTGAATATGAATTGCACAATTGGTATTGTGAACGTGTGGGTTGATTTTTGTTGTCGCTGAGTAGGCGTAGGCGTTGCGCGTAGGAGTACGGTTTGGTGATGTTTACCTTTTTGAGGTCATTTCAGTAAGATAGAGTAGCTACAGAGGTCGTTCGTACATCTTAATTTATAAAATATTTGTTATTCAATCGCGCCTCAACAGCTGAATGGATTCGAATGAAAATTAGCAGACGGGTAGATCATGTCCTCCACGTCCCACATTGACGCGGGCAATGCTGCTGGCAGAAACTAGTTCAATATTTTTAACCGACTGCAGAAAAATGAGGAGGTTCTCAATACGGTTGTATTTTTTTTAAATTATGGTATTTACTTCATAATTCCGACATTTATGAACCGATTTTAAAAATGTGAAATGACTTTCCGATCGGTGCGATAGAAATTTAATGAAAATCGGTTAAGGAGTTTGGTTTTTTCATCAAAACAGTTGGAAAAAATATGTCATCCAAGTATACGAAATTGCGTAAGTACCTATTTTGCTTTTCTGTGACTTTCCAATTGCTGTTAGGTGTGGGGTACCACTAAAAACTGAAAAATAAAAATAAACTTTTTACAAAAATAATACCACCGACTTCCAAATATTATTATAAAAAAACACTAAAAAGTACAAAATAACTTTAATTTTGGAAGTCGGTGTTAAAATGCGAAGAAAAAGCCATAAACACCAACATTTGGTACCTAGTCGGTTGTATTTTTTTGTAAAAAGTTTTTTTATAAAAGTGTAGACTGTAGAGTATCACAAAGATTGGTGCATAGGAAAATACTGATGATGGGTGAGTCGTAATTATACAGAGTGCTCTCTGGCGACATTTCTATTTATTAAGTTTACTTTTGAATAATTTCTAATCCTAAAGTGTTCAAAACTTCGTTGTTATTATCTAGCCTGATGGTAGTAAGTGTTACTGTTTCTTTGTAAGTGGATATTTTATACATTCGCAGCATCCTAATGGTTTGAGCTGTCCGTCAGTAAGAGTTAGAGATCAGTTACCCAATGAATAATCCCTAATTTTAGCACGAAGAAAAAGTTAAACAGACTAAATGTGGTGCAACGCTTCTTGTTAAAAGGAAATGAACGTTGAAAGTAAACATAAACTTGTTTTTAACTCTGTTTATGAGGTCATTTTCATTTTTCCATTAACACCTCCTCTCCTCCTCCTCTTATCAAATTTTCGAGAATTTCGCTTTTTTAGGGTTAGCACATTTTTAGGGTTCCGTAGTCCGTACGTACTCAAAGGATAAAACGGGACCTATACCTATACCTAGGTACTTATGTTTTATGGATTGAATCTGAATTAAACGTTATTATTATTGTAACTAACGGCCGCTTTCTATAATATATCTCAATCCCAATCTTGATCCCGATCCTTGTCTGTAACCAATCAAAGGTGAGGATTGTGTGGTGAAGGACACAAACTCGGCCGTTGATTGGTTACAGACAAGGATCGGGATCAAGATTGGGATTGAGATATGTTATAGAAAGCGGCCGTAAGACTCCGCTTTCCGTCCGTGCGTCTGTCACCAGGCTGCATCTCATGAACCATGATAGCTAGACAGTTGAAATTTTCTCAGATGATATAGGTATTTCTGTTCCCGCTATAACAAAAAATACTATAAACAATAAAATAAATATTTAAGTGCTCCCATACAACAAAAGTGATTTTTTGCCGTTTTTTTATAGATAATGGTACGGAACACTGCGTGCGCGAGTTCGACTCGCACTTGGCCGGTTTTTTCCTTACTTAATTGCTCAATCAATTTTATAATAAACAACTTCGGGAACCAATCATCGTCTAAGTATAGCAGCCGTAACATAAGTCAATGAACCAAGACCTCATTAATGAGCACTTTAATTAAACAATTCTTACAACGAAAATTATGAAACAAACAAAAGAAAGAGGGAAATAGACGGCTAATGAAGTGGTGGGAAATTAATTAAGAAAGATTCAAATGAAAATCTGAGTAAACAGTTTGTTTATTTCTACAACAATAATAAATAAAGTTGTCATGGTTTGGATGGGGACAAGGTCTTGCAAAGCATACTATATCTATCTACTAATAATAATAGTAATAAATCTCTTATAAGGGTGTGAGTACGAGCACCGTCACCGGTTTATTGTAGACACCGTAAAGTTAATAATATCGTTATTTACTTTGCAGTATATAGAACATTGAATCTAAAACAAAACTCATAAAAAATATATAGATTTCCTTCTAGATATATTCCAATGAATTTCTGAGTATTTTTGTTAGACTTCTTCATTTTAAAGGATCTGAAAACATCTGTAATTTTTCCTAGTATTCAAGCTACTTATAAGAAATAATTCGACTTTCGACAAGACGTATTTCGATATCTAATGTACGCACAATATTTTAAACGTTATATTAATATCGGTCGCGTGCTTATTAAAAAAAACCGTGTTTGTCTACAGTTAGAACAACATTTACAACACTGACTTTCGGTGTTTTCAGCATTCTAGTTTAACAGTAACTAACATCTGGATGAGATATGTTTCTTGTTTTAAAATAGAAAAATTGTCTAAATATTAAGTTTAACTTGTGAACAAGGTTATCGGCACCATTGTCTAAGTTCGCACTGCATAGGCGGCAGTGTACAAGGCCGCTGCAATGCTCACCGTCTGCAAATTGAATTTCTAAGTTATTCCCCAAGTTGTGAAGGCACGAATGAAGTGAGCTCGTTCCCAGTTGTTGTTTCCCCGACTTGGGACCCGATGATTGGAGCCGAGGGCACGAACGAGTTCGGTTGAGAGCAACTTCTCGCTTTCCAACACTCTGCTCAGATCGCCGTCGACTGGCATAGCAAGTAGACATCGATTATTTTATTGCTTTTAAGGTTGCGCCATACGTGACACGTTTGAGGCGCGTCTCTCGAGAATATTCAGATTCATTTACAGAAAAATTCCGCTTTATATTCATGGAATTCAAAATCTAATAATCGGTTATCTTGCATGCGTTGTTGCCTTTTGCTTTGAAATTTTTTGTTGGATGGGAAAGCTAGGATATGTGGGGTAAGCTTTTGTAACCCTGGTTCAGTGTTTTGAAGTATGGAATGATCTCCAAAAAATCAGATCTCATTTGATTCTAAACTACAAAGCCTGAATGCCTTAAGTTCATATGTAACTCCCTTTACGTATTTGAAACCGTATTCCTAGAAATCAATTGATATGTCTGAAAACTGTAGACTTAATACCTAGGTATGTTCTTAGTACAGCCTCGGTTCATAGCGTGTTGTAAACGGGATCGGGTGTAATGAGAATTCATTAGCATGTAAACTGTCGCCTTGTGATACTCGTGGCGTATCATCGTTTGACAGGCACTCCGACGCGCCGGCGGGAGACGGCGGCGGGCCGGGTGGGCGCTCTGCGGTCTGAACAAAGCGACGTAAGTGATTCCGTGTTCGAACCCTGACGCGATGCCCTTGAGAGATAACTCGTTCATTTTGAGAGCAGATTGAACCGATTCCCCTGTTCAAGACATGAATTTAAAATGCTCGATTTACAATTCAGTTTCGTTCATGGAACAACCCCCACTTTTTTGTTTAAATCTGTACCCCTGCTGCAAACGTGATTTCATTTTTAATTAGACTCCTTTTTTTCAACGTTTCGAGCGGCCAAGCACCCGTGGTTTGCGTGTACACTCCGCATTAACACGCTACCTCTCATACAGCGTTACTCTACGATAATTGCTACTATTAACTGTAAAAACGACACTCGACTTTAAACCTTATTTTTACATTAAAAAAGGTGCAATTTGACGTTGTAAACTTAGATTATTCTACTTATTATTTCATACGGAGCTACTTCATAACGCTCGTCTTTAGAGATTTCCCATTTCCACGTGAGGTTTGCTTTAGCTTCATTATGTTGGGGGAGATTGGTTCAATTACAGAAATTGATTGCGTACATCATCACTAGCAGTTTGAATTAAAGTAGGTAAATAACTTATTCCGTAGATCAAAGTTTAGTTTCGCCTTTTGTATGTAATAGAGAGGGTACCTATTAAAAAATAAATATGTGTAATCAGCTTAAGAACATTCATGAAATTATTATTTTTCGACAAAAGAACAAGATGATGTGGAAATAAAAAGCTTTCAGAATGTAACCCTATTAGGTACCTACACAACCATATAATACAAGAAAGTTATTGGTCCGTAAGAGATTAAATCCAGAGATTACCAAGTTTCGGTAGCAGCCATCAGCATCACATTACTCTCAGATAATTTACGTCGTTAATAGTTTTCATATTCACTGATGCATTAAAAAGAGATCAATATGAAGAACAAAAAACGTGTACTGTGAGGGATATGTTATTTTTCATTCTTATATTATCATAAGAAAGGAGGCTCATTCATCATTATCTTATTGACTTTTCTTTAAGAATGAGGCGCGTAGAGGGTAAAAAGGGATTCTCTAACTAACAAAGACTGACTCCACACGTACGTATATTTCTTAACAAAAGATCTGCACCCCGACTATGACGTGCCAGCCATCATAATTCCGTTGTAATAGAGAGAGAGATGGAGCAATACAGGTTGAATATCACTATCTCTTTTTCACAACGGAATCTAAATGGCATTGGTACGTGGGACGTCAGTAGGGCCTGAAAGTTTTGCTTCATATTTATAACTTACCCTACCGACGGCTCTAAAGTAAAACAATATTAACGCTAATTTCAAACCGGGACATAGTTTAGGTTTCGAATGTTGTGGCGGCAACTATTGTGTAAACTTTTACATTGTAAACTAAATAGCACGCCCTAACAAATATAATATTACTTATCTTTGTTTGACTAACAAAAGCTTTTACCCAACTTCTGTGAATTTAGGAGGTGTTGTACTATCGAATCGAATGACCCTTCTTATCATTGATGGCATTTTTAAGATACTGATTAAAGCAAATTGGGAAATACTGACCAAGTTGACCAAGTTTTCGTTTTCAGTTTGTTGAAGTTTAGAAGTAGCTAGGTGCTATTAGTTCCTCATGTTGGTAATGGAAAGAAGATGTAGAAGTAACATAGAGCATAAACAGTGTTTACCCGCCCGTTGCTCTTTCAGCGAAATGGAAGTTTTAAACATAATAATTTTGCTTTCAACGCGCAAGTCTGAAATACCGTCCTTTATGCAAGTAAAATAAAAACTTTCAGCTTGTTCCACATGCAGGAAGGAAACGTCCGTAAGTGCATAAAATGTGAGTTACGACACAACTGATTTACGAGGTCCAGCAACAGTTCGTCATCACTCATCGTGATGTGTTTATCACTGTGGCAGCAGACGCTGGTACTTACGTAAGTTACGTAATGCTGGGTCGTAGGTGAAGCCAGTTATCCTGGCAGGGCAGGAGGGCATAAATCGAGCGTGCGTCCGCTAAACGTGCACTGAGCAACAGCGACAGCACAATGTTCGCTTATCTTAATTGCCTTCCCAGATACGATCGTGGAATTTATCTGCGGCGCCGCCAGAATAAGTACGGCACTTTTTAGCGGTCCGTGGTAAAAAGTTTAATGATAGTGCCGCAGCTATCTGCGACAGTTGCTCTTTATTTTTTTTTTTCACAATTAAAATAAATGCTACTTGCAGTTGTTTTGTATCAAATAAAGCGACGCGCTGAAGATTTTTATTGCGCGAAGGAAAAGATTCCCAGTTTAAAGAAATAGTTTTTCATTTACCTCAAGACTGGTTGAGGAAAATGAAGGCCTTTTTCCCCGTTTGTGAGCCTTTTGTGGTATAACAGTCCTTGAACATGATACGTTATTGGTTTTTAAACGATAACGCCGCGTCTACCCGCGCCATACTCCACAAAACAGAATGTAAAGCTACCTAAAGGTACACAATTTGGATGGCATTAGGAAAACACTCTATTTAATGAAAATACGAAATTCTAAAGTCAAAAGGTCTGAATGCCAAAGATATTTATTAAAATTCAGCTGGCTGGGGAAGTATTTTCAATCACGGCAGTTTATTGTTTCTCTATTGTCTCGCAAGCGGCTGATTTAACGGACCAACTGAATGAATAATGCATAGCACAATGAACTGCCAAAATCCAATCTGAATCCATTTTCAGAATCTTTGAATCCGATAAATATGAATGTTTTGGGCTGAATAAGGAATAACTGGACCAACCTGCTTCTAAATGAATCAAGCGGTGATTTTATATTCATGTGAAGAGGTACAGTATTTTCATCATATCAGCCGAAAGAATTCCACTGTTGGACATTCGCCTCCCCTAAATGGGGGGAGGGGGTTGCCATAATCGCCACGCTTGGTAGGCGGGCTCGGTGTAGCTGTAACAATGAACCTACAGAGAATGCTGCTGCCCATTCTCTGGTGAGTCCCTTAGTCGCCTCTGACGACACCGACGGGAAGTGATGGGATGGTGCTATTCTTTTACGTCCTACATCTTAAGGAACATGTTCATACTACAGTATCTTTTCTTCTTAGTCATAAAGATACCATCTAATCTAATCTGATCCAGCTCGTTATGTCCCACTGCTGGGGAAAGGCCTCCCTCTCCCTTTTCCACACAGCACACGTCTGTCCCCTGCCATTGCGGGTCAGTCCTTCCGGTAAGAGTCGAGTTCGTCTCTCCACCTTTTGGTCTACCGCGATGTCGCCTAGCCTTGTAAGGGACCCAATTAGTGGTTTTTTTAGCCCACAGCTCATATGACATACGATAAATATGTCACTTAAGAAAAGCAGCTTTCCGGGTAACATCCGTGAGTCTTGGCGCGCATCACCAGCTTCCTTACACGGTCCAAAATTCGAACTCGTAGGATACTGCGTTACATGGCTCTTTGGCAAACGATACCATGCATATTATTTAAGAACCTACCAACTATTTTTGCTTACAATTTTTATTCCATGGTGACTTCGATTTATATTTTCCATCACCTTTATTACCATTGCTTGCCTATTGAACTAAAGAACAAAGAAATAACTGTTTTACAATTAAGTCGGCCAAGTAAATAAATCAAGTAACAGCAGCTAAAACTTAACTCACGCGAGATAGCAAAATCTTGGTTAGAACAACAACCACTACGGAAATTTAGTTTTCAAAAGCTTTTAGAAATAATCTTAAGGAAATCGCTTAAATTAAACCACTTGTATTAGCTTAAGTTGTTCTATTATATACCAAATTATCTCTTCTTTGAACAATCTACGAACTAAACTTGGGAATAGATAACTACTAACTGACCAAATTTGGGAAGTGTGGGACGGTGGAGCTCAGTATTTATTCAGTAATCGGCAAGTTTGCGGAACAGTAATTGCATTAATTCAGCTATATTTAGTTAGTATACTATTATGGCACTATCTCGCTACTGGCTCTTAAACATTGAGCTAGCGTTGATTAGCAAGCTTACTGGGTGACTTGCTTGCTAATCAATGCTAGCTCAAGATTTTTCTTTCCTTGTAAGACATGGTATTTTGTCATATGCTGCCGTCAAAACATATGCATCAAATCGGAAACATTATCAACCGTTCTGCTGGTGTTTTCCTTGACCTCGCCAAGGCCTTTGTCTCAATTTCTGCACTGCTGAAAAAACTGGAAACCTTCGGTGTCAGAGGTCTATCCTTGGAATGGTTTAGCAGCTACTTGACTGGTCGACATCAACTTGTCAAAATAGGGGAAACTGTCAGTGGGAGTTTGCCGGTTTCCTTCGGAGTACCCCAGGGGAGTATCTTGGGACCCACCCTCTTCATCATATACATGAATGACATCCTAAGACTCAATATTGCATATGCGGATGTAATTTGCTACGCCGATGATACTGCCGTTATTTTCCATGGAGCTACTTGGACTGAGGCTCTGGACGCGGCTGAAAAAGGGATGAATGTCATATCAACATGGCTGGAGCAAAATCTTTTAACGCTTAATCTTAGAAAAACCAATTTCTTGACATTTCACCTCACCCGATCAAGCAAACCAAACATTGACGCACTGAAAATACACAACAGCAATTGCAATATCTTGACAGCAGTACCCGACTCGGGTTTCAGTTGTAACTGCGACGTCATTTCCAGAGTAGACACCACGAAATACCTTGGCATCATAATCGATCAGAACCTGAACTTTAAAGCACACATCCGATCGCTCGCAAAAAGGACGCGCAAATTTATTCACGTCGCGAAACTCTTACGAGCCAGTGCTCCTAAGAATATTTGCATTCAGGTGTTCACCTCTTTGTGTCAATCTGTCGTCCAATACTGCGTTGGTGTCTGGGGTGGCGCCGCCAAGACGTTCATGCTTGAGCTTGAACGGGCTCAACGCGCTGTCCTCAAGGTACTCCTGGGAAAAACGCGGCGTTTTCCTACTGATGAACTATACAAGGAAGCTGGGGTATTACGTGTGCGACAGCTTTTCATCTTGGAGTCACTCCTAAAACTAATTAAAGACAAGGCAGTTCGCACAAGCTCCAGTAAAATGGGTAGAAAATTGCCTGAAAGAATCCCCCTTCCAAAAACAAAAACCCTGTTTGCAACCCGACTTTCATCGCATCTTCCTATACGAGTGTTTAACGCTGTAAGTAAAACTGTCACCATACCAAGTGAGTACTCAGAGGCCAAAACAAAATTAAAAACATGGCTTGTGGACCGAAGTTATGAGGAGACAGAGAGCCTACTCCGTTACTCTAACTAACATCTAATCATACACAGTTAAAACTAACACCCTCATTCACACTTCATACTTACACATCACACTCTCACTCACACTACACACGCACACTACACTCCTATACTGTTTTCCATTTTCTTTGCTTACAAATTCCATTTCTTCTGTTGTTTGTTCCATGTTTTTTTTTTGTTTTTATGTGTATTATAAACTGCCATGACGCGCTAGCAGACCACGTCAAATAATAAACTGTGTGTAATGTCTGGGTCTCCAAGATACAGGCTGCGCCTAGTTTGGGACCCATAAGTAATTTGTGAAACGGCACTGTTAGCTGTTAGTAACTATTTCTTGGAGGTACTTAAATGTATAATTACGTGTAAACTGTGTTTGGTAAATAAATTATTATTATTATTATTAGATAGAGAAAACTTACAGAGTGCAATGTATGATGTCAAAAATAAATAAGAAGCTATATTCTCTGAAGTAATGAACCCGCAATTCCGTGCGGTACGTACATCCGAACAGAAAATATAAGTTAGCTTCGAAAGGGTGTAGCAGAACCAATGCTTTACATGTAGACATGTGTATGGTGACTCGTTACGAAGAAAAGCAAAAGGAAACTTCTTTAATTAGAGTAATTGCTTTGGCCGTTCAAGCTAAAAGTAAAATAAAAGAATTAAATACCGATGTATGTGGAGAAATACGGCGAGAATCAGAAAACAAGGGAGATATTTTATGAGAATATAGTGTCAACGCATACAAAACACTGGTTTAATACCATTTTACACTTCGTATGAATATATTTAATAGGTGAAAGGCAAATAGTCGTTAACTGGCCAGTTGGCACAGTCCATTGCAGGCTCCGTTAATTCCAGGGGCGGTCACGGAGCCGGTAAATGTGTCATGTTAATAGCTCCCCGTTAAAATATCGCACGTTCTCATTTTATGATCTTCCAATTTTATAGCTAGTGCTGTTGATGTGAGATGGTGAATTTTGTCGCAAAGCTCCTGGAGTGTGTCGGTAGTGTCTACCGTGCGATGTTGACCGTACACAGCGGGACAGAATGAGATATCGTCAGAATGTATGGGAGCAAACGTGGCATGTGTGTCGCTGGAAAATATGAAGGCTTTTGGTACAACACTAGTGAGGAAATAAACCTGCTACGTGCTAAATTGTACAAGAATATGTTTATACTACAAGTTTATTTCATTAACTTTTGCTTTTGGTTAAGCGATGTTTTTAAAACTACAACAACAAACACTAATGTTTTAGATTTAATAAACTAACAAAATGTAGGCGTATTCTGAAAATGTTATGTTTGTATAAGCAAAATCCTCTGGCAGAGTTAATACCTACATTTAGACGTTAATCCGGTAATCAGGTGCACTCGATACATTTACTCTAATACCGGTCGACGATAAGATATTTTACGGTCCGCTAAATGCAGTGAACACGACCGAATGTCCTAAAATAGATATTGAACAATGAATATCGACGTTCAAAATCCGCACTCCAAGCATTGGCGATAATGGTTATGAATAAAAATTTATAGGCTTCGAAATAGCCTTCTATTCTGTAAAGCTTCATCTCAATTAAAATCCTATTATCTACTCAAAATGGTGGCGCCATGTGCTGGGAAGTGCTGCTATAAGTATTATTAACTGAGAATTATCAGGCGGCCTGTCGATAACTTTCTTTGGCCAGAAGTGTAACTATTTAAAACAATTTCGCGAAGTTTTGCCGTGTAAAGTTTTCCGTGTTGAGGATTGTTCGGAAAACAAAGTGGTTTAGCTCTTTAAAGTGTAAAGTAAGACTGCTGGAATGAGAAATTGATGTTACGTTGGACTGGCAGGTATTGCACGGGGCTTTACTCTTTCCTCGTAAATTAGTTCATAGACATCGTTCTAGTGTGACACGTAAACTCCATGTGCCACAAATACGTATAAGTTTCGATCCAAATTAATATTATTATAGTAACTTTATCTGTTAACACACTGTACTACGTTAAATTGATTTATTAATTAAATTATTTCGTATGTAGCTGTAATACGAGTTATCAGAAGCAAGACAAAGGTCATGAAGATAACATATCAAATCAGAAGGCTCATAATGGCAATGGGCAGGGCACATGATGAGAGGACCAGATAAATGGAGTTAAAATGTAAAACGATAGAGACCCTAGAGAAGGCAAAAGAAAAAGAGGTAGAGTACAGAAAAGGTGAGAGGACGACATCAAACAAGTGGCAGTGATGTGGAACAGAGTGGCTCAAGAAAGACATGACTGGAAAAGGTTGGAGGAGGACTTTGCCGACTGGCTTAATCTCTAGAATACTAGACTAAGTTTTAAGTTTTCAATTGTTGTTTTCAATGAAGTAGGTAGTTAGATCTGAATAGAAGGTTATATTATTATGACCTGACTGACTTATCTGTTCGTTTTGACATCTAAGCCGCGAAACTGCTAGTCGATTCTGTCAACATCTCACGGTGTACACCTAGGCGGAGTAAACGACAACTGAGCTGTCATTCCATCTTATTTGTATGGTGTGACAACTCACCCGTCGTGCACCCCGCCCAAGTGTTCACTTCGACATGTTTACAGAATCACACTGCAGATCATGTGTGTCATACTCGTAGATATCGCCTAGAATGACATAGGATACTTTCAAACCCGGACCACTGCACTACCTTTGCACTAACTTCTGACGTGCTCTAAGTGTGTTGTGTTTGTGTGTAGGCATAAGTGAAATAAAATTATTTTTAATTATGGCTAAAAAGAGAGGCGTTAATGCCTCTGTCGGAGCATTCACCAGCATAATATTTTATCAACAAATAACATATTATGCTGGTAAATGCTCCGACAGAGGCAGGTTTATTATAAAACAACGTTTGCACCCCTTTCAGAGTATTATTACTTTACTTAATCATGGCTGTATCAATTTGTAGGTGCAATTTATTACTTGAGTACAATTTACTACAGAGACCATTACATTATAATCATGTTCTTCACGCAAACCATATTTTTCGCCTTTTATTCGACAAACCTCTAATGGCACGTAATTAAGCTTAAGTGTAGGGATACTCAGTATTCTGCTAGATTTTTAGGTTACCCTCGTTTAGGGGTTTTATCATAAGAAATGATCGCTTCAAATATTAGTTTATTCTAAACAAACGGAAAATAAGGCTTAGCAACATTATTTCACCTTAAATGTTGTGAAATATTTTGTATTTTTAACATTATAATTAGGAAACAGAATATCTGTTGCGTGTTACGTAGAATTACCGATAAACCATGGTAAAAATTCAATCCTGTAAAAATATACTTAAGGAAAATATAATTTAAACATAACGGCGATCTCGAGGCCGTATTTTAAGTCAAACATACGTTAAATTTTAATAGCGTTTATCGCACATTACCGCGCGGTACAGTTCTACAAACCGGTATCGACTCGTTCAGTTGATCCGATCCCAATCCGATTGTTATGTGAACTTAGCCTTATAATCCCGTATTTATCAAGTCAACGGTACCCCAACTTTACCAAGGTTATCCTCCAAAGTTCTTGTTGCCATGAAGCTAATAACTTGGCAGAGGTTTGAACGATTTCCTACTGAAACACAAGGCTTTTTAGTTCTGAAAAGCGCAGACTCGGACCTGAGTCTTTGGAGGTCAGGGTCACAAATGCACAGCCCGTGATCGTGCCAAAAATATTTGTGGACCGCCTTTACTTGCCAAGTACTTACATAGTTGTAAAAACTGCACTCGGTCCAAGGGTTGATGTGTCATGTGTGAAATCTTAGAAGCACTTTATGTAACAACTTTTATCTGTGTGTTGCTAGTGAGAAGAGGAATCGTTTTATTAGTCACTGAAACATGCATTTAATAGGTACAGATGCTAAATGATAGTATTAGTACTTAAATTATGTTAGTAAAGACAAAAGAAAAATTATAAATTAATATATCCAAGCACGAAACAGAAATAGTATAAAAGCTTGTCGTCACTGTGACAAGAAGGCTACCCACTCAGCATGATGTGCCATCGGAGACGATCCTAATAGATAACCGGACCGGAAATCTAAAGTGCATATTACACACATAAAATCACGCGCTTTCCCAAGGGGTAATGGCAGTGTGTTGTGATTTTATTTACCTATATGTTTGTATGCTGATTTGCTTTCTATGTTCTATTATTTTTTGTGGATAGCTTATTTAAGAAGGAGATTGTAAAGCACAGAATGGTAGACTAATATTGCTTAAATGTTCCTGTGTAGTGTGGTAGGTTATAATTTTACCGTTAAAAGTTGCTCTATTTGTAGAGCTGTATATAATACTAGCTTTTGGTCGCGGCTCCGCCCGCGGGGATATCAGTTTTCGCGTAAAAAGTACCATATGTCCTTCTCCACATCCCAGGCTATTTTTCTGCCTTCATGACGATCCGTTCACCCGTTTTAGCGTAAAAGCGTAACAGACAGACAGACAGATAGTTACTTTTGCATTTAAATATATATTAGTAGGGAAGTAGGGATGAAAATGCCTTGTCGCATTGTCGCCTCGCATTTGACGCAGTTGAAAGCTTTATGTGTCATGTAAAACAAGTCCCAAACTTGACTTCAGAATAAGACCCCACCCTAATAATAATCATGAACAGTTTATTGTGTCAAATGGAGCTATAACGTTCACGTCGCGTCGCCGCCTGTCCGTCCGTCACTCCTTCCGTGCGGCGTCATATCATATAACATTATTACTGTCTACTGCTGTCGGTTAAACTCGGAGTAGGCACGAGTTAGTACCTATCAGTTACCAAGTCGGTATCTAACATGTATCCAACTTGCGGTTTGGCGGACACACATTGGTCTGATAAGAATTTAGTAGTTTATTTTGAACCATTTTTGGTTTTGGTTGAATTTAGTTTCGATTGATTCATAAATTACAAAAAAAAATATCAAGTTTGTTTGGAGTCAACAATCTTGATCAGATTTATGTCGACATATTCTAGGTCAACAGAAAGTGCCTTTTATAGGTTTTTCAAGTATCAAAAAAATGATATTGCGAACCTTCGACTCGCTCTTGAGCGGTTTTTACTATCTAACGTAAATGCGGCAATAGAAAAAGTCTGAAAATGAATGGTTATTATATTTCATGAGATACAGCCCACTGATGGATGAACGAATGGACAGCGGCTATAGTTACCCTTCGTAAAAGTATCAACGTATCGTGGATGCGTTACAAAAAGCTAAATATAATTTATTCGCTTCAGACATGCATGTTAAATAATTATACAAAAAGTGCTGTTGGCATTAGGAGCTAAGCAGAAGTGTAATAATCTCATACTGTCCTTCTTCAGAGAAAAACTTCTTCCCATAGAAAGAAGGCACGATTAATCACACGCTTGCACCAGGCGTGTTTCAGACTTATATTGATTATAGCTTTTGCCCGCGACTTCGTACGCACATATCCCGTTTTTTCTCGTTACCGTAGGAATTTCCCGTTCCTGTATATAGCCTATGGCCTTCCTCGTGAATGTGGCTATCATATGCAAAAAGAAACAAACAAACAAACTCTTCAGCTTTATTATATTAGTATGGATAACCACAGGTTTCCTCGCTACGCGACGGTTTTTTTACTTATGTCTGTGATGTGAATCAGGTACCTAAACTTCTAAAGTGCATAATCCATTGTTCCATCCTCACAAACTGTCGCCTATGCCTAAGTAAAAGAATACAATGCAGAAGCTGTCAAACTGTTACTTTTATTCCTCAGATAAAAGTAACTTAATGATTGAAAAATCAGCCATTAGGTAAACCTGCACACCGCTCCACAAATGAACTACCGATGTGGAAGTTTTAATAAAATCGATAATAGCGTTAGTTAACCAACACATTCCTGTGGATTAAACGTCGGCAGTTTAATTTAAGCGTTCACAAGTTTTATTATCAGTTAGCCGGTGTTGCAATGAATAATAAGGAGTTTGCTGGGGAGAAGTTTGTTGGCATCGCACGCCCTCTATCTGCGGGAAACTTAAACAGGAGCTGTCAGCGATTTGCGATTGAGTTTATTATATTATAGCTGTGTTGTAGTAATAATATAATTGGTTCAGTTATAAACTGTTCCCCGTTCTGTATAAATTATAATTCCAAATAATTCTTTGGTTTTAATAACCAAGTTAACATGATTCCACTGTTGTGTACAAATAAAGGCACTAAAATTATTGACATTATTTTATAAGACAGCTGTGGTTTGTAGATCTTTGGCTGTCATTGCGGATTGTCAGTAGCCACTGCAGTAGCCAGTAAATCTGACTCCAGTCTTGCCAACAACTACCATGTTACCCAGTTTATGGGTTGTGGAGGTCCACGTGAAATACTGGTATTCAGTTGAATATAGTTGGAAAAAGGCTAGGCAGAATGATGATGAATTTATTAAAACAGCGTCATAGGACTGATAGGTTACCTTTAGATACTGAAAAGATAAAGATTAGTCCCTACCATATTATTTCACGAGATCATCTGAAATCCACAACATAATTTAGATGATTCATGTCTGCAATAATCTCTCCATCTTTAACTTAACATTTCAGCCCCAGTAATGTCACCAGTCGAGCTTATGTACATAATGTACCTACCAGCTATTGCGTAAGACTAGAAGGAGGCTATTCTTTATGACAGAATCTTAGTGTGAGCCTCCACACTGTTATTTCAACTATGTAATTATCATCCTGAAATAAACAGTTGAAATCGGAGACAACCAAAAAGGTATCATTTTATATTTAAGTGCTATAATGGTACCCTTCAGTTCGAATCCACACATTACGCAGGTACCCGCATCCTTTGATCCTTTGTAGGCAAAAATAGAATCAATCACCCATGGAAACAACGTAATGGCCGTCCCAGCCAAATCCTTACAAAATAATATATTATAATTTTGAATATACTGAGTGTAACCGCTATTTTCGTAACACCACACAATGCTTATGTAACAATATAGTCTTCTGTTTATCTAGACTTCTATTTATCTTTTCCAGAGGGTTGGAAAAGATAAATAGAACTGCCCCGGTGTAGGTTGTTGCCGTATAAAAAAGGAGTGCTTTCTTTTTTGACAATACGAACGAAAGACATTCAAGTGTTTTATTAATTAAAGAAATAATCTGCAAGTCTATTCTGTAAAAATCTCACTGTGAAAGTTTAAGTGAAGTGAGCGTGAAGGGAACTGCTGGTCTATTCTGTCGATATCTCACCGTGTACACTTAGGTGGAGTGAACGACAAGCGAGCTGTCATCCCGTCTTGTTGTATAGTTTGACAGCTCATTTGTTCGCACATCGCCTAAGTTTTCAATTCTATGTTTACAGAATCACACTGGTCATTCCTTCTAAAGCTAGGGGTCAACAGGTCATCTCACCTTCGTTTCCACGGTGGGTGATTTACAGTATCGCTCGACTGGTGCTGATTAGGCATGTTAGTTGGTTTTGTCTACATTCGTGCCTGAAGTATTATGCGGTAAATAAATACCAAGTGGATATATCGCAGGAGAATCAAGTTTACCAAGATAGCCCGAATGCCAGTAGTGCCGATTAATGGCCAAGTAATGGCCGAAGGATTCTGGAGGGTACATCGTGGCGTAAGGGTGTGTCCACATCTAACGAAAGTCTGTGGTGCATTTTTTTTTTTTGGAATGGGCTAGCTCTTAACCTCGATCACGCCTGATGGATGAGGTCTATGATGGAGCGAGCGTGCCCAGAAGATGCCTTAAGGCACTGGTACCCCCACGTGTCGACAAAATACAGCAGGCTACTTGACGTCAGACTCCGGTGGGAGGGTGGTCGCGAACCAGGCGGGCGTTAGCCTTACCACCACAAAGGAAGGATAGGCCAGTCTTATAAGATGTTAGGTGAGACTGTCCAGGATGCGCCAAGTGCTCAGTTCAGTTCAGTGCCTGATGCAACAAATTGGGCTACACGAGGAGGCACCTTCATGCATCCCAAATTTGCCAGATGTGGATTCGACACACCGTAAGGTGCCACGTTGGATGGCCTCCGACAAGGTGGACCGATGGCCTGGCAAGGGTTGCGGTACCTAAGCTAGTGAGAATGTCACTACCGATCTATGTTCTGACGATCGGGGAACATGACCAGCAATGGAAGACTTTCAGCTGAAAACTTAGCTACCTACATTCATGATAGTAATACTGCATGAACCGTGCAATTTATCACGATAAAAACGCCACAGTCAAAACTTCGTAACCGGATCTTTCAGTACTACTAGAGATTAAAAAAAAAATATAAATGAACAATAAAACATGTTTTCTATAAACAATATTAGTATAAATAACCCTTTAAATAATCCCTACAAACTTAGCAAAACAACTTTATAGAACATAGGACCTTACAATCTCGCCGAACGTTCACTCAAAATAATTTGGCTATGTTGGCAAAATAGCGCCTGAATGAGGTGCCGTTACGTGCCCTGACCTTCCACCTATAATATTCGAACAACTCGTGTAACCTTGACCTACAACTATTTCGTAGCAGGCCCTTATAATAAGAAAGCTAACTTTTTAATCTTTCTTTTGTTCCATCTTTATAGTTACTGTGGTCTTCCATCATGGCGGACCACTAACTACACACTTTTACTAAAATGTACTATTACCTAGCCACTGTTTTATTTTTCGCTCGCTGTATTTGTAAATGCACTTTGTATCTATTATTTATGCCTACAAAAATACTTGTACCTACTATTTTTCTCAAAAGTGTTTTAAGAAAACCGGCCAAGTGCGAGTCGAACTCGCGCACGAAGGGTTCCGTACCATTACATCAATAAAAAACGGCAAAAAAATCACGTTAGTTGTATGGGTTTCACAATGTTTTTAGTATTTGTTGTTATAGCGGCAACAGAAATTACATCATCTGTGAAAATTTTAACTGTCTAGCTGTCACGGTTCATGAGATACAGCCTGGTGATTGATAGACAGACAGACGGACAGCGGAGTCTTAGTAATAGGGTCCCGTTTGTACCCTTTGGGTACGGAACCCTAAAAACAGCATTCAGACGTTCAAGTCAATGGATTCAATAATCGAGAGTCTCAGAACTCACCAGTGATATTCTAATACCGATAATAATATCGAAGTAAGCCGTGATTTTTCCTGTATAATCCAACGGGATAATTAATAAAGTGAAAGTTTCTTATTAGATCATCCAATTACCCTATTTATATTTGAACAAACATTCTTTATGTAATTTGTTTTGAATTTACTAATGGTATCTTTTTCATTATTTTGTAGATATTTTTATGAGCAAATCTCCTTGACCTACTTAAACACTCAAATATTTTAATGCCGTCATTATTCTTGCGACCAATAATCTGGGAACTTTGCTAATATGAATATTCATTAAGTTTTTCCCCGCAAAGCTACGTAGCTAACTGGCTATTATAGTGATAGCTTTGCCGAGCTTGCCGCAAATATGCATTCAATATCGCCGTCACTACAATTTGAAATTGTAATGTGGCATGTGTTTCATGCTGCTAATTTAAACATTATATCGGTCAAATGTACCTACTTGACTGAAATTGGATTAAATTAACAATTGATACCTTCCCTTACGCATGACTGATTAACTAATTTGTTACGACGTTAAACCTCTTCTTTATAACGATTATATAGATCCATGAAGCAAAACGGACCAAATTCCTATCAAGAAGCGACATACCCAACACATACTACCTAGTTTTGAACTTTATAATAATTATAATTCGCATCAGCAAATTGGCACACGTAAAATCAACTACCGCGCTGGCGTATTTGTGGTTATTAACCACAGAGCGGTACCTATACCCCAGCCGGTTATGCCACGCGACATTGCAGAAAGACATACGTCAATTGTCACCGCAAAAACCGCCGAGGCAGCGCTTGACCGACCTAATTAATGGCGCCTGCCCCCCGGGACAGATTAAGCCGCACATAAAACCTTTTCCGTGCCCATACGGTCCGCGAGACCCCATCGATCCTGTTCTTGTTAGACGCTGCCAATCAAATGCAATCAAGACCCTGCGACAACCCGCTATCGAGCTAGCGGTGTGACAGGCTCGTAAAGTCCGGTTGTAAAAGCATTAGCTCACGCAAAAAGGGGATAACGGCTGCCGCGGTTTATTTCATGGACCTATCCATCAGGATGGATCAGTACGGTGTAAATGCTGTCAATCTGATAAAGGTTTCCGCAAATTGTGCAAAACACTTGTGAGATTAATAAAATATTGCATAGTACTAGATGGAAAAGTTAATATGGATGCAGAACATACAAAGTTGCTAACCGTCTACAAAAATGATGAGGTCGTGTAAAAACCGCATATTTTCAGCAGAGTTGGGAATTCATAATTAGAACGTGGCTCATTCTAGAATATGAGCTTACTTTTGACCTAATTTCAGCTCATGCATGCCGACGTCCGACTCGAACTCTGTTTAGTAGGTTTTGAAGAGAACAACTTGGAGCAAGATTGCACTGCATATAGTAGGACATCAAAGTTTCGTCTTTTGTATGAGGTATTCGCTATATTTCCATGACAACGCGGGATTCATTGAAATGCAGCGAGTCCGCGGAAAGTAACATCGCGGGGAAAGCCGCGGTCCATAACTATGCGCCGTCTTCTTCCCTTCTCCAATAAATTCTAACAATGTCGTGGAGTGCGCCGAATATTTTACACTGAATTTAAAATTTGTGTATCGAGTGAAATGTTGTTTGCTGTAAGTTTTGTAACAATCTTGAAGAGGTTTGTACGGGTTTGTAAACAGTGTGTGTTGGATGTCTTTATAAGTATAATGTACGTGCCGTATTCTAGTATTACGGGAAACTGGTGTAGGACTAAAAATTCGTATGTGTCGTAGTGTAAATGAAAACATTTTATAGCAAAATGGGACTAACATAAATAATTTCCATGGATGTCTTTTTCTGGTAAACAACATACTTGAACCAAATCATCACCAAAACTAATATCAGCCAAGAAAAAACATGAAAACGTCGCCAAAAACTAAACAAGGAAAACGATTACATCGCTCATAATAAAAACGTATTTGTAAAACATTATTCTGTGAAATGAAAAGCAAATAAGATAAAAACAGGACTGTGTATAATGGACTGAAGTTTACCGTATTATTCGCTTTAGATACGGCTTGGGCGTCGGGTACTAAATAATGCGCGCTGTTTCTATTGATTGCGGCTATTTTGAGCATCGGTGCCGCCGCCGCATCGTTGGCGAGCCCTAAAATTATATCAACAACTTTGTTGAATCGGGGATACCTACATTTAACACTCCATTTTAGGGAACTGAATATCTGGTATGCTTAATAGGGTGGTAACAATTAAACGGCAGTTTGGACATCGATGTTATAATTATCTTAACTTGCATTGTTGCGCAGCCGTGCTGCACGCACTATTTCTTTGTTTTGGTTTTTATTATCACATTTTATTTTATTTTATTTAGTGTGTACCCGGACTGTCGTTAAATAAAGGTTTCTCCCTAAAAGACCACAGCCCTTAATTTGGTATTCTTTAGATTTTAAATCTTGAAAGTTTCCTGCGGGACAGGCCTAGCCTAGTGCAGGAAGTCTTTGAAAATCTTTTTTTGCAATTTTTTTAAGAAAATTTAATTTTCTTGTACAATTATCACAGTGTAATCTTATTTTTTCTTGTAATAAATTTATTCTTATTCTTTAACTAATATCAAGTAGACGACTGGCGCATTAAAGATTGTAAGAAAAAAATGTTTTTATTTTTCTGAAGAGTTTCGTAGCAGTTGCTTGTCAAGGCTTGTCGTGTTGCTTGTTGTTGCTTGTCGTTGCTGCGACTGCTACGTCTACGACAAAGTAGCACGCGATTTGAAAAATATATCCATTATTTGTTTCAATAGTTCAAAAAATCTTTAATTTACTGTATTATAAGTCTCTTAAATACATGATCGATAACCTTTCATCAATCAATCTACCAAGCTTATTTTCAACAATGTTGGTGTCGGCTTTCGGTTTTACATGTACCCAGTAATTGGGTAACACCGTTGACGCCACTGGCGGATCTAGATTATTTTCCAGGGGCCTAGCCCCTAACCAGAGATGTAATGCCCAATACTGGGTATTTTTTTTTCCAGTGCGTAAACTTTAAGAACCACTTTTGCCCATGTAAATAAACAACTTTCCCCAAGAAAGCCATTGTCAATTTCATAAAAAAAATGACTCTCCTCTCTAAGCAATACTTATTAAACGTACAGAACTACAAAAAGTCAATCATTTTTACATCCTGTACCAGGCTCCTGACTATTCTGGGGTTGGCACGGCCCAAACGCAACCCCCCCCTCCCCCCCCCCCTAAAAACTCCTACCTATGGGTAACACATTACCAATACTTGTGTCAGATTTTCTGGTTTCTGACTATAATAACAATATCAAAGACCAAAATGATAGTCGACACCAAAGGTTCAACATATTGCTTGTAATGGATGGTCACCCCATCACCCCATCCGCGGTTAACCTGCGCATGTTCCCGTACAAAGTCCAGTCCGTGCATCAGCTGCTGCCTGTCGACCGCCAAACGCGTGTAACCTACGCCCTAGCCATCCTCAATCTCGAGGACGAAGTGGACGATTTTTCGACCAAAATCATAATGAGCGATGAGGCTTATTTCCTCTTCAGCGGGTACGTGAACAATCAAAACTATCGCTTTTGGGGCACCGAAAATCCACGAATGATGCACGAGAAGCCATTACACCCGCTCAAAGTGACTGTATGGTGCGCTGTTCACGCTGGAGGAGTCATCGGGCCATTTTTTTTCGAGAACGCCACTGGTCAAACGACAACAGTGGACGGTGCGCGCTATAGGGCCATGTTAACCGAGTTTTTTCTGCCGCAATTGGACGAATTAGGACTGGGGGACATGTGGTTCCAACAAGACGGAGCAACGGCACACACTGTGCGAGCCACAACCGATATTCTGAAGGCGGCGTTCCCGGGTCGCCTCATCTCTCATTTTGGCGATTTGCACTGGCCCGCAAGATCGCGTTCCAGACTTTTTTTTGAAGTCCTGTGTTTACGTGAACAAGCCCGAGACCCTGGAAGCCCTCAAGGACAACATTCGACACGAGTGCGAGAATCTGTCGCCCGAAGTTCTCGCCGAAGTGATGAAAAAAATCAATTGTGAGGGCGCCCATTTGGCCGATATCATCTTCTGGACTTGACCAATCAAATTTTAAAGGTTCAAATAAACATACCTAATCGAAGTTTTTCATTTAGAAAAAAAATGAGAGCCAAACAACATCGGATGACTTCTTTTGGCCCACTTTGTAGATGTAGGTGTATTTCGTTATAAAATTGTGGTTAAACAAAAAGATGGTCAATACGACCTTAATATTTGACATAGATATTATCCTACTGGCAAGAGTTGGTATTAAACAGGATGATATTGTGAATAAACGTTAACCGACTCCAAAAATAATAACAAGAGAGGTTTCAACGTAAAAAATCTTATTTGCAAATGAACAGAGGAAAAATAATCACTTAGGTGTTGCTAGGTTACGATTTTCACTTTGCAGAAAAACACCTAAGGACAATAGAAAAAGTATTTTGTTTGCTTAGATTCCGTGGTCATTTACCAAACTTTGCGAAAGTAAAACTGAAAATATTTATAACTAGCTTTTGCCCGCGGCTCCGCCCAATTTTTTGTCGATTATAGCGTAAAGAAGTAGCCTAAGTCCTTCTCTATATATCTGCCAAATTTCATGACGATCGGTTCAGCCATTTTAGAGAGAGACAGATAGACAGAGTTACTTTTTTATTATATATACCTACTTAATATCATATTAATTAAATTATAATATTAAGTTGGTATAAAATATAAATTGTAAATGGAAAATACAGATAAGTACTGTGTTCCAGTCCACTGAGGATAAAAATCTCATGACTCTGCCACATAGTAAAATAATTATTTATGGGATGTTTACAAGTGTATTTGGGTCGACATGGATCTGTATAAAAACGGGCCGGCAGCCACTTAATTCGGATCACGTGTGAGCTCGCAATGAGCTTGTAATCACATACATGTGTACGCATCAACTACGCCATGACAATACTGTTTACTCGCTCATCATTCAACCGATGTTAGGGACGAGTTATAAAGTTGGCCCCTAATTAGGAAGCTAAGTTCAGTGTTTTTCCGAAAGGGAGATGAAATAATGACTTCCTTGCAAAAAAAGCAAAAACGGGTAAATGAGAAGAATAATATGTCTGGTTAGAAATAATAAGTAGAAAAAAAAATATAGATCCAAGTTCGAATTGGTGATTCTTCGATTGCCAAATAGATATAATTGTTTACAAACATACTTTTAACATTGTGCCTGTAAAATGGCTTTATAAAAATTTATCAAATTAGAAAAAGATCAAACAAAAGACTTATTAGTGTCTTTAGTGGTTTTTGTGATGTCCTCTAACATTTTAAATATTACCAAAGGAATAAAGAGTTTTTTTTTTGACATTAAGCATTTCATTGTGCCTCTTACTGATTTAAAGTGACTTTTCAGGCATTTATGAGCGAAATTAATTATTGTGATGGCCAATATTGTAACATTTCTGTTGCATTTTATCTTCTATTATATTTTTCACATTCATTTAAGTACTTTTGTACTACCTACATAAAACTTTCTCAAGACAACTTTTAGAAAAAGTTGATGACAGAGTAAAGACAACAAATCTTGTTAAAGTATACGACAGCTACTGAAATAAAAAGCATTTTACATATTATATTGGATCCTTAAGAGCTGCTCTCTTTATAATGCGGGACGCTCCAATTTCTAGCATATTGTGTTACCGGGCTTCAGCAGTACCGAGACGTGCATCTCATTAAGGAAGTTTCCTCAGACTAAACAAATTATATTTTGCTGCCTCAATAAAAACTTTGAATTACTTCTCGTCGACTTGTCATTCATAATTGATCCAGCTGCCCGAGATATGAGCGGCTAGAGAGTGACATAATAAAGTATAGAGCTGTCAGTTAATGTCCAACTGAATGACCGATGACCGTTCTAAAAATACGATAAGGAAGCTATCACCCGGCTGGTTATCGGCGCGGCAAACATAGGACCCACCGTTCATGAATAGTTAAAATGTGAACCTCTAAGGAAATGTCCACATCAACCGGAAAAACACCTAGCAAACCTCAGCTACGAGTCTCGCAGAAAACTCAATATTCCAAATTCAGCAAAGCTAACTGCTACATAAAACATTGCGGATTCAGTCGCCGATAGAGTTGTTGTTTAAATAAAAATCAGTTTCACGGGATGTGCAAGCTCTTTAGATGTTCGTGTGAGCTCGGGCTTATTGCGATGGAGGCATGCGCGGTGCGCTGCCGGCGGCTACCGGGCTCAGTGACAGTCGGCGCCAGGCCAGGCACACGCGCGCCCCGGCGCCCTCCGCGACCCTACTTACGTAAGTCGCGTGAAAATAAAAATAATAAACTTGATACACAACTCTCCATGTGCTCGCATGTGATTTTAAATAAAGACCGAAGCTTTTTCTCTTATATAAAAATACACGTTAAAGTGAGTTAAGTGAGTGAACATACTGTGTCTGTTTGACATTTTCTGTGCCAATACGGACAGTATACGTGTTTGTATGTAAGATCGTGATGTTTGGTGAGTATACATGTACTCTTGAAGGGATTTGTATGTAGCTTCGAGCTGTTGGCGTGTTTATTTTGTAGACACTGTTTTTACACATTCCAAGAACGATGTTTACGAAAAGTTGTCTGACGTGCTCGCAAGCTAGAGGAGAAGCTATCTTTTTTAACAAATTAATGATACATAATGTAACAGGCTGAAAAATACACACGAATAGACAAGTCAACATGACAACATGTCTCTCAAATATTTTTCTAAAATCATCCTCGCTCTTTCTCTGGAGATATATATTTCTCTTTTTATCACCAGTATAGCTTTATAAATAAATTAGATTTTGTCCGTGACTTCGTACGCGCATATTCCGTTTTTTCCCGTTTCCGTAGGAATTTCGGAAAACCCTGGAACCCCGAACCTTGGTCGTCTTAGTGCTCCCCTACACTCCCCAATGGACCTAAATTCCAAATTTCAGTTTCGGCTGTGAGTTGTCTATAATTAAAAAGTTGTTTATTTGGTAAGCGCGTTACTTGAGAACTGCCAATCGGATTTTATTTTTTTAAATGTACGCAGTACCTAATCTGATCGAGGTTTAAGATAGAGGATTGAGGTTTGGGAATTCTATAGATTTTTTGTATGATCTCAGCAAGAAGGACAAAACAGCGTCTGTCGGGTCAGCTGATTTGTCTAAATTTAATGAATCAAGTCTAATTATGAAAGTATATACCTAGTCTAATTATAAGTATGAAAAAGCTACCTACTACCTATTGTTGATTTTTACATTTATGTAAGTACTCATTTAGTTTCGTAAGTTGATGTTTGGTACTACAGTCAAATATTCTCAAACCAAGCGACGACGTCCAACATAACACGTTCAATAACTCACGGTAGATATTTAATTATCATATAATTTATAAATTTTAAACTTACCTATCGTCACCCGCTAAATATTTAATCGTCTATTAAACACAACAGATTATTTCGTAAAACGTTGTCCTTCGGCAATTTCTCAGCCATAAATTCCTGTATCAAATAAGAAACAATTTGGACAATAACCGGGGCTTTAAGCGCGCCTTTTCTCAAAGAGGGGAATAAGTGGTTCTCAATCTATCGCGTTCAACAACCTTATTATATTTACGTCAAATACATAATATTGAAAGTGAGTCAAAGGTTTCTAGACAAACAGACTATTTCTATTTTATCAGTGATATTGTCAAAAATTTCAAAATGTATAGGATGTTTGCCCACTGCTGGGTATAAGGCCTTTCTTTTCCTCTGCCAATGCCTACACTCCTGTATCACCTTCATCTAGGTTCTACCCGCGATTGCAATGGCGTCTGCCCATCTCGCTGCTGGACTACTGACATTCCTTCTACCAGTCCTCAGACGTCACTCATTCACTGCCACCACCTATCATCACCACGCCTTGCCACGTGTCCTGCCCAACTCCATTTGAGTTCCTTAGCTCGTATCGAAGATCTTGGTACTTCTTGGAATCGCCATGTTTGGGGATCGTGAAGTGACACGTGTAATACTAAACACTTCTGAGATGGACAACCGTTATCGCTGATAAAATATCACTTAGTCTGGCACCTCCAGGTTTCCTGATTATGCGAATAATCGTTATTTTTTTTTAATGATACAGCTTTTTGTTTGTTTGAATGCAACCTTTTACTGTTGTTAGAACCAACGTTTGAACTTAAAATCTCATTTTTTACTTAGTTATAGTTCTCATTTTAAATGAACAAACATTTTGTTTCATTTTTCTCTTCACATTTTCATTGAAATTTCTCATCTTTGTACAACGAAAATAAATATTTAAGTGTATCAGTATTTTTTTAGTTATATCTATTTGTTTAGATTTATCTGTATACTTACACATAAATAAAACAGACTTGTATTAGGTACTAATTTCTACGAAAGGCAACGCAAATATGAAGGTTACAGTTTTTATTCCATATAGAGTGGTTCCTAGAACACATTATGGGAAAAAATAGCGCGCAAAAGTTATGTTCTATTTCAGCTTATCTATGTATAATTGGCTACAAAAAAAACGGCATTATTCATTATTTTTTTAATTTCCTGACTGGTAGATTCTTGGGTCGCTTTGGACCCTTGGTCGGACAAAGTGTCATGGGTTTTTTTCCATTTGGATATTCTCAGAAGCAGTTTAGATTCAAAATCAAAAGTCATTTATTCAAATTAGGCTGAGTGCCAGCACATTTTGAACTTCAAAGTTCTACAAAAGACAGTCGCCCAAAAACGCCCTCCCGTCACCACTTCCTAGTATTTTAGCTGGGAAGAAGTGGCGCAACAAACTCCCCAGTAACACATCTGTCTGTTAAGTTTTAAAAACTTGAATTTAAACAGTAGTATGCAAAATAAAAAATAATGACACAGAAAAATAATATATCCAGTAAATTAAAATATTATATTGGATGCTGTTATTTTAGTAATAAACTTGTCCTATAAATATGCCTGATGTTATGTTTCATATCTGCACATAGGTAAGCTGATAAGTGAATCAGGATTTCTTTTTTATCTATACTATCCCACAATTGGACAAAGGACACCCCCTAGTTCTTCCAGAGATAATTAACTCTCCTTTATTTATTTCGAGAGGTTATAACGACAGCCAACTTAGATACGTTTATCCGAAACAAAATTCTATTTTAAATTTGATTTGTTTGTTGTACACTTTATCGCTCTTTCTACTAGTGGAAATTGTATCGAAATCCATTGTGTGGTTTAATAGAAGTAAACAGAGAAACAGACAGAGACAGACAGAACAACGACTTTGTTTGATAGGTACTGTGTATTTGTGGCTGATTTTTCAATAGTCTATCGACTATACGATACGAAAACGAATAGTTTTTCAATATTCAATTTTTTAATAGACTTTTACGTTAACTGAATTATATAATAATAATAATATCATCAGGATGGAATTTGGTGTGGACAAATGTGCAGTCATGCATGTAAAGAAAGGGGAGATTATGGAATCTGAGGGAATTCAACTCTCGGATTCCATACAGGTTAGATCCCTTAGCTCAACCGAAACCTACAAGTATTTGGGTATGTCGGAAGCGTTGGGCATTAACGGTACTGACATGAAGCAATCGCTGAAGGAGCGCTTCTTTGGCCGCCTGAAAAAGGTTTTAAACAGCCTTTTGTCGGGCGGAAATAAGGTGCGCGCCTTCAACGGTTGGGTCATGCCGGTATTAATGTACTCTTTCGGCATACTCAAATGGACTCAAACCGAACTCGACGCCCTGGATAGAAGGGTCCGTACACTGCTGACTGCAAATCGGATGCATCACCCACGATCGTCGGTGATGAGACTGTACATCCCGCGGAGGTGTGGAGGTCGAGGCTTTTTAAATGCTAAGACTCTCCACAACCGCGAGATGTGCAGTCTCAGAGAATATTTTCTCAAAGCCGATGTGGGTATGCACCGAGATGTGGTCACAGTGGACAAGGGACTCACCCCGTTGTCCATGGCGAAAGAGAATTGGCGCAAACCTGTAATACTTACTACAGATGACCGCAAGGAGATATGGAAAGGCAAGGAGCTTCACGGGCGCTTCTATCGGGCTCTTTATGGGTCCGACGCAGATTTCCCGGCGTCCGTGGCCTGGCTACGTTTCGGTGATCTCTTCGGAGAAACTGAAGGTTTTGTTTGTGCAATTATGGACGAAGTTATCTTGACGAACAACTACCGGAGGCATATTATGAAGGACGGGACGGTTGACGTGTGTCGGGCATGCCACCGTCCGGGTGAGTCCATCAGACATATTATCTCTGGTTGTTCTCGTCTGGCTAACGGCGAATACTTGCACAGGCATAACCAAGTGGCCAGGATTATTCACCAGCAACTTGCTTTGAAATACAAACTTGTGGATTCTGAGGTACCGTATTACAAGTATGTGCCCGACCCAGTTCTCGAAAATGACCATGTCACGTTGTACTGGGATCGGTCTATCATCACTGATAGGACTATCGTCGCTAATAAGCCCGATATAGTGGTGATAGACCGATTAGCGCGCCGCACAATGATAATCGACGTTACCATTCCACATGACGAGAACCTCGTGAAAGCTGAGAAAGAGAAACAAATCAAGTATCTTGACTTAGCGCACGAGGTTGTCGACATGTGGAATGTGGACTCGGCTGTCATTGTGCCGATCGTCGTTACGGCCAATGGCTTGATAGCCAAAAGCTTCGACGACCACCTGTCGAAGCTGGCGTTACGCAGTTGGGTAAAGGGCCTGATACAGAAGGCAGTACTCCTCGATACGGCTCGTATTGTGAGGAGGTTCCTTTCTCTGGAGCCCTAACCACCGGTAGCTTGGACCCAGCTCCCGACACCGGCGGACTACTATTTTTTATATTTTTAAATGTTTTTTTTATTGCTATTTTTTGTTATTGAAATATTTAAAAATATAAAATGTATGTGTAAAAAATGAATAAAGAGAATAATAATAATTATTATTATTATATATTTTCTATACAAAACTGTCAAACTGCCATTTTTATTCCTCAGGTAAAAGTTAACTGACTATTGAATAATCGGCCTAAGGATATTAAGCATAAGATATAATGCACAAGTAGTTTTAATAAAAACACGTCAGAAAGAAGTTTGTCCATACTTGAAAAAACAAAAGCACGAGGTGATTAGATTGTTCCAGCATGAGTAGCAGTAATTAAAAATCTTCTTCGTTTTTGTTTGCCGGTACTGTATTCACATAAAAAGAATTGGAAGAGCTTCTATTCTTGCTGAGATTAATTTTCTGTCTGATGTAAAATATTTTAAGGATATAACTTATGGCTGTGTTTTATTAGTTTTTGGGGACGTCTTTGAGTGTTAAAACTAGTCACAAATTATCATTTTCAAATGAATAGGAAAATTCTTGATCAATCGACACGGTCCGGAGAAAACCTATAAACATGTTTATTTATATTGATTGGGTTAAAAAGACTGTGATAGGTGTACAACAAATAAATAAGATATGAAATAGAATTTTGTTTTGGAAAGAATAAATACAAATAATATATATAGGTATTATTAAAACAATAAACTAATAAATATGATGTTTTATAATAGAATTTTCTTTATTATATATTATGGGCACACGACTAGGTAGGTGTTTAAGTTTTGGTCGCACTATTCAACCTGTCATTTCCAGAAGAATTTTTGGCGTGGCGAGTCGAGAATAACTCAAATTCCAAAAATTGGCCACAGAGCCTCGATGAAGTTACCTTTTAAAATAATAGACACAATTGATATTTCATTAACTGATCCAGTGATGTTTACATAGTTGTTCTTGTGTAAGTAAGTATAAAATTATGTCTCTAACAGGCTTCAAAGGTTTTTATAAATGTTTCCAATTTTCTCGCTGTCAACGTTGCTGGCTATAATTTTCATTCATAGTAAAGAAAATTAGCCACCTACTGATAACTCGTCTGGTTTGCAAAACATCAACATCAATATTTTATAGGCACATTAGTTTACTACTGGACTCAGACATAACGATAACATAAATAAATGTCAGACATCACTTTGTATTAGGGTTTCTTTGAGTCGAGAAAGAATTCTGTACTTTACTTAGGCTCTATAAAGGTGCCCTATCACCGGGAGCATTCGCCTGTAATGTAACATTTTAGTTTCGACTTTGAGCATTACATTACAATACTGCCTCTCTGACTGACGAGCATTCGCTTGTAATGTAACAATTAAAATTCGATTTTGAGCATTTGCCTGTAGCGGAATTAGTTGTTTTCATAATGTCAAACGAAACGGTCGCTGTGTGTGTGATTTTGTTAGTTACGTACAAAAAACAGAAGATTTCAAAATATAATATGTTACAAATTGTATCAAAATGTTACAGATTCTATCATTACCATTATCATTACAGGTTGCCCACTTCAATGCTCGGTTCTCCTCACTCACTGATGAAATGATCGGCTCTGTAACGTTACATTACAGGCAAATGCTCCAGGTGAAGGAGCACCTTAAAACATGTAGGCTTTGTCAAACAAGTGTAGGTAACTCATTTTTGACTAACAGTAAATAGGTTCAGGGGCTTCTTAAAACCTGTCAACATATTTTGATCTAATATAACATAGGTCGTTACAAACACGGCCAAGTGTTTTAATTTTAGTACGTAGTTATATGAAGTTATGTATTTAGATTTAATTTTTTGTGCTCTATTTATTCATAATATACTTACTAACATTTTTACCGACACCCATAACACCTACGAAGTTTAGCTAGCTAGTTTAGTTTGACCTTATAGGGTGTGATTTATGTCTTTTAAAGTTCAGATTAGTGCGGGCTCCACCGGGTGCCACTCATTTAGTAAAAGAACATTTGCTCTGTTATCAAAAGCTATAACGCTCAAATGACATAACGTTTACTTCATCTAACAACACTTTACATACTTTTCATTTAATGTAACTCTTAGTATAAATGTTATAACAACACTTTCTTTAACGTTCGTTTAGGATATTCCTATTTAGTATATCTTTCTTCGGATCTATTTATCATCTTGGATTGGTGGCTAATGTACATAGGTGAGAGGCTGTCTGATGGAAAATAACTGAGCTCTCATATCATGTCACCACTACTCACACACGCATCGTGTCAGTTAAGCGTTAGACTGACTTTAGTCATCTTTGAATAAGTATCTCCACAGTTAGGTATGATACCGACCCTCAAGCTTTCAGACGGGGCTGATTTATTAATACTGACCCAAATTCATTCAAAACCTACGACACAAAACAATACCATAGGGTGGTCAATTATTATTCTAAAACGATGAGCATTGGCGATCCTTCGGGCTATGTCGGTAACCTTGGTTCTCTTGCGGATATCATCATTCCTGATTCGATCACGCAAGGAAACTCCGAGCATTGCCCTCTCCATTGCCCTTTGGGTGACTTTAAGCCTTCTGATGAGGCCCATTGTGAGCGACCACGTTTCAAGTCCATAGGTCATCACTGGCAACACGCACTGGTCATAGACTTTTGCCAAATTGAAGTGGCAGTGGGCAGGGCACATTGCTCGCAGAACAGATGGTCGATGGGGCCGAAAAGTTTTGGAGTGGCGACCGCGTACCGGAAGACGCAGCGTTGGAAGGCCTCCCACAAGGTGTACCCATCGGTACACCTTGTGGGAGGCCTTGGCACCAGGTCATCACCTGGTGAGGGTTGCGGGTAACCGATGGATGCGAGACGCACAGGACCGGTTGTTGTGGCGACACTTGGGGGAGGCCTATGTCCAGCAGTGGACGTCTTTCGGCTGATATGATGATGATGATGAGCATTGTGTGTAACAATTGGAGTCCACTGACCCGATAAAATAAATCCATTTATTGTAACGTCGCTTCAGGCAAATTAGTCCACAATACACTAAAGGTGATACCGCTACCACCGCTAGATAGGTCAGACGACACGGCTAGTAATGCACCATTTCTCGTTCGCCTAGCACTTTCATTTTTTGTATGCAAGTGCGAATGCCAAAAGTTTTCCGCACTGCGTCTCCTTCTCAGCTGAATATGTATGGGACAGACTTGCCAATTCAAATTCGGTGACTTTATTCACCACGTTGCAGTCTTATTGGAATTTTTAGCTGCGATAATCCCCTTTTTGTTATTTAAAACATCTGCGCTTTAATTTTATGTTTTAGTGCGCTTT
The DNA here is from genome assembly GCA_947386135.1 of Melanchra persicariae. NCBI lineage: Eukaryota > Metazoa > Arthropoda > Insecta > Lepidoptera > Noctuidae > Melanchra > Melanchra persicariae. The sequence goes on from OX376644.1 coordinate 9,208,180, forward strand.
TATGTTGAGGTACGTTTTGCGGCATGAATTGAATTAAGATGTTGTACTAGTTGTATTCGCTTCATTGAAGTCTCGAAAAAAGTATACTAAACTCAAATAAAGTGTTAACAGATGATGAAAATACTGGGACTCATAATTCTTTAGATTAAATTTACTAATATTTGTGTAAAAGTCTAGTAAAAACTCAAATTCTACTGAGTGCACAATAAGTTTTGTTTTTGTTTTATAGTTGTAAGTAATACAATAACATTTTTTTAATATTTCCCACTGACGTTACTAATACCTACTTATATCGAAAATTAAACACATGGAGGAAATACCAATACTAGACCTGTTTCTGTTTTAATATCGGCACGCGGCCCTTACAATTTAATTATGACCAGAACTAAAGCTTTTCAGGAAGACTTTCACTGTAATTAATTTATAAATAATTTATCGTGGGCCGAGTAAAACACAGTACATTTACAACAAAGTATTAAAGCATTCATGAGGAGACCGTTGTCAACGATTAATGTATAGTGGACTAATTAAAATATTCCTTTAATTATTGTATGCTAGAATGCCAGAATGAAAAGTATAGTCTTTCTATGTGCTGACTTTCATCTAAATCCGTTCACACGTGAATACGCCAGAGGGATATCCACACTTATAATGATATGGATACAAAGGTAAAACTTTAGCAAAATGATCACAGTTTTTGAAGTGCATTAAACGTAAATTCATTCTTCATTATCAACCTTCAGCATTCATTATCACCTACCGGACATTTTCCTCTCCATTAGCATGCCATTTTTCTCGGTTCTGGGCAACTACTACCAAGTTTCATACTACCAAGCCCCCGCGAAGACTGGTTCCACCTGGCTTGAAGGCGTTCCATCTTACGTTTGTCGATTCGTGGTCTTCACTGAAGAACACGTCTAACGTGACAAACCGTGCGAAGCTAAAGAAAAAAAAAACACGTCTACCTCGACCACATGAGTAGATCTACTCATGTGCCCCGACCCAGATCGTCAGTTTCATGGCTATGCGGCCAATCCATTGCCATATAAGTTTGCGTACCAATTCTTTGAGCTATGTCGACCACTTTGATTCTCTACCAGATCACCTCGGTCCAGATTCCTTCCATCAGAGAGACCCCAAGTTTAACTATTGTAGCTCACCAAGCGACCGTGAACTTATGGGTTAGAGGCATCAGGAGTCTATGTTTTCACGGTGGTGTGAAAATTGTTAGAAGAGGACTATTATATCTCATACGAATTAACATGGCACCTGGCTCGACACATTTCGAATGATGTTTTAAGGTTTTAATTTAAATTTTGAAAAATTATATTTCGATGAAAACAATATGAACGCGTTAGCATCACTGTTACAGTTGCGTTTATATTATTTCCATCGAAATCGAATGGTTTAATTAAAATTAAAATGCCAAAACGTAATTCGAGCCAGGTGCCAAGTTAACGCGTACGGGTAGTAATAAATTGGTCCATAGCACTCTGACTTCTAGCAACAAAGCTACCCTTTTAACCATTTTCATAAAATTAAGTAGATGATTTTTTATATTATATTATTAAATATATATATATATATAATATACATTTTAAGTAGCCGACAAACATTGAAAGAAATGGAGGAAGTAAGTAGGTATACATTATGTTCTTAGTAGTATTCCAGGAAGGCATAAAATAATATTAATATTTTCTGATAGGTATTGTTTATTCATGCTACGTTTTCTTTCTGAGTTTTCTTAGGAACGTATTCAAGAAGCTTTATGACAAAAAAAAAACTTTTAAAGGCATCATACATTTTTCCTTAATTATGTGGGTAAATTTTACTCCTGTTTTTCTTTAAATGCTAAAGTTTTATTAGCACAACATCAGTGCATTCGTGCAAGAATTGGTACGAAGAAGTATTTGTAAACATGCTTACGTCCCTACAAATAGAAATAATTTCCTTCTTCGTCCCGTCACAGTTTCTATGACATGTTGGTTCGGATATAGAACATAGAAGAATGCAGAACGTATACGGCGTTGAGGTAAAAAAGCTGCTGAAGCTACAAGTATTGGAATAAAGTAGCATTTGTCAACACGCGTTTGGAACTGAGGCAACACCAGAAGCCTTAAGTGCGTAATACTAAAATGAATACAATCGGTTGCACATGCTTTGTTGGCTGTCGAACAAACGAATTTTTAAACATACGAAGAGGATATGGAGTTCCTTTAGATTGTAAATGACAAATGATATTTATTTTAGGTAGGCTTTTTTTTGGTAATTTAAATCTAGATGATTATGATAGATTTAAGCTTTTTAAGTTCAGGAGGCCATGAAGGTCGCCGGCGGGTCCCAAATTTGCTGATTGTGAACGCCGTGAGTCAAAAGTTAAAATTATTACAAGAGGCCGTGGGAGCCGCCGGCGGGTCCAAAAAAAATCTTTCAAGACGCCGTGGGATCCGCCCAGACCTCCCGAATTCAAATAATTTTTACAACTACTGGCGTGCTGTTATGGAAAATGTGATACTTCTCGAGCGTGTACATGAAATGCCCTGCTGTACAAAATTTTTTGGGGGTCGCCGGCGGTTCCCATGGCAGGGAGAGTGTTAAAGTTCATATAAATGGTTAACATGTAATGGTCAAATCATATGAGAACCATGTAGCTTAAAGCGTGAAAAAATATGCGATTTTATGAGTTAAGCAATTGGGGTTTAGGTCACTGGACAAACAACCTCGACGAATCAATAACTCCGTCCATAACATTTTAAAATATGAATAATTACTATTTTTTTATTTAATTAAGTTTTGTATGTTAACGTACCACCATATATACCATCATTACCAACTCCATCATGTGACATTATTGTACACCCGAAACTAATATCAAAGTTAATGACACAGCGTGTACACTGAATAGTTAGTAATTATGAAATACCTTTGCTACCGGCGAACCTGTTAAATATAGGAGTAGGTATATATAGCATTATACTCGCTACATTAAATAGTTAGGGAGGTCGTGGAAACATATATTATACACTGTAAATTGTAATTGATTTCCTTTGAACATAAAATCTTTTGTGAAGGTAACTTGAATTCGGTAAATTAAATTTCATTAAAATGTGAGTAGAATTTCAGGCGCTGTGATAATTTATTAATATTATGTTATATTTATTAAACCGAATATGATATAGAGACATGAACAAAGGGACTGAATAATAAATACAGGGGTGATGCTTATTTTGAAAGAAACTTGTTTTAGCAAAACTGAGAAAAGGGAAGCGATGAGTGTTCAGCCACGTATGGAGTATCTACTGCTCTCATCTCCAGAACTGATGTACCAATACCTGCTTGATGCGCTTTCGTCGATTGAGAAACGAGTCAAGAGCGATTCAGATTTTCGCGATTTCAGTGTTGGTCCCATAGTAAAAGTTGTTCATAATGATGAGTACCCCCTATGAGGTATTGCATTTATTCTGTTACACGTTGTGTTTTGAATCGCAAAAAATATTTTTTATAAGACAGAACTACAAATTCGCAATTTTCAGACTAATTCCTGTACTTGTGATGTAAGCTTGCTTCATGCCAAATTTCAAGTTTCTAGCTCAACGGGAAGTCCCCTATAGGTTTTGATTTACTTGTGAGCGTCAAAACATGTGCCATAAACGGAGTAAAAACGAGTTTATCTTTAGATTACGTTGACTTCGAAGTTTGATTGACCTGAGACCTGATTCATCATATTAGCCCAAAGACGTTCACTGCTGGAAATAAGCCTCCTCCAAATGATCTCAATTTGCCATAATCGCCACGATTGGCAGGCGGGTTGGCGATCGCAGTGCAGCTGTTGCAATGTACAGAGCCATGCTATTCTTTTACGTCCGACACCATACAGAACCTGATTATTTGATATTAATTTTAGCTTGATTCCTTCACGCGTTCCTGAGAAAAGGGGTCTTGACAGACGTGCAGACTTTACGACAGACAGAGTTACACTTAACGGTTCCGTTTTTGCCGACTGAGGTACGGAACTCTAAAAAGACGAAAAATTACGACTACAAATTAAGAAAAAACGAATTGCGTAACAACGCAAAAGTTGTAAACTGCCGAAGTACATATAACACCTGAATACTTTCAGTTTATAACGCGTGCCCGAGCAGCCATTAGTATGCCAAGCTGCGACCAATAGATTCTGCTCTAACCTATAATATCCTAACTTACCTTAACTGAGCTACTTTACTATCCAAATCGATAGTGACCCATTTAAAAGTAGTTTAATATAGGGGAGAATAATGTGGTGATACCTCTTATATTCGGTCGTGGTAGCTTGTTAAAGTTTTCAGAATTATGACTGCATGTCACAAGAGTAGAACTTGGTATTTATAGAAAACTAGTGGAATTCGGAAATTATCCCGGGATAATAAGTATTCATGGTGCTAGCGTATGCGTCATGTTCGTGAACGGGCGCCGTCAGCTGAGACTGGTCATCTCTCGGCTGCCATGGTTTATTTTAATTATTTATTTGAATTGTTTCTTTTTTACTCCGGACTCTTTTATCCTGCACGTCTTTTAAATCGTTCTCACAGATATGTATAATTTCAATATGAATGATGTAACCATTATTTTGTAACAAAATATTATTTTTAAAAGAGTGTCCGTGGAGTTTCTTGCACGTTCTTCTCCATAGAGATCTACGCTTTGGAACGTGCTTCATCTTTTTGACCGACCGACCTTGACCAATTCAAAAGTACCTGTAAATGGTCTAATTGAAATAAATGCTTTGACTTGACTTTGACTTTGACTTTGACTTTGACTTTGACTTTGACTTTGACTTTGACTTTTCAATGTCCTGAGCCGGGACATAGTCTGACCGTGCGAGAAGTTGCATCCACATAAGTTTAGCCGTTACTACGGAAAAGGTAACAGACAGACGGAGTTACCTACTTTTACTTTTATTTACTTCATTTCTTGCCAACGGCCAATCCCATGTCCCGGATCATCCAAATCTCTTCAGCTACCTATTGAGACGTGGTTGGATAACTTATATTCGAACATGTTAAATCAAAACAAAGAGAGATAGAGACTTACAAATTAATAATATTGGTAGCATCAAATGACTGCAATTTTAAACAACATTGCTGCAACAATAAGTTTTATGTTGCTGGCAGTATGATGTGCTACTCAGGAAGAAACTTGTTCTTAGTTACAATATTTGGTGATGCTTAAAAATTATTTAGCAGTTTTTGCTTGTGATGAATAACGCAGGATTTCACGTAAATCCATGGGCACTTACGTGAAATGCTTTTATGTAAAAAGGCCTGAAACGTATGAAATCTTTTTTGGAACTCTTATTTCAATTATTTGGTTACATGGTATTTTTTTTTATTTATAATCGTTCTGTTTCAGAATTTTTGTGTCAGAACAAAACGATATTGTAGAACAGTAAACGTGCCAGGTTTTCGAGGAATTCCAGTATGGCATTGTGAGGCTGCGTTCACATGAAACTGAACCACACTGAAAGCATTGTACAAACGTTATACAACGCATTGGGAGTATCAACAGTAAAACGAAAGCTATTAACACTTTTATTGCATCGTGATTATATTGCGTCATAAAAGAATCAAAGGTTCGTCTACTTTTATAAAATTCGTATAAAAGTTATTTTACAAAACAGACTTTTTATAGTTAATTTACTCATAACCAACAGCTTAAATATATATAATACAACCAAACAATATCTTTAATTATTTGTGGGAGACTCGTTCTACACTTGGACACCTTGTCGCACATATTATTGCTTCACCCAAACGGAACGGAAAGAGATAAAATAAACACAAGATATAAGTCACCTAGAATAATAAATTAATCTGTATAATTTTTAATCAGCTGTTGCAAGTACGCTATTCCGTGTATTGTAAATCCACACCGCAGCTTACCTACATCAAACATGAAACATACAAATAAATGATATCAACAAACTGGCTCGTATTTGCAAATGAAGGTAATTGCTTCATTTGCGTTCGCAATCTCGTTAATTCATTGTGTTTTAATTAATATCTAAATAGGTGTACACTTTTGGGAGCGGGCGTGACATAGGGCTCATTTGAAATCCAGTCATATCCGGAATCAAATGACTGCTTTACCGCACCTGTGTGCTCGTTAATACAATGCTACGGGTTTGTACAAAACGGACAAGTTGAATATTTAATTTTGTTTTATAGGAAAAGCTTAACCTAGTTTATTTCTGTGTCTAGTGTCTAGTCAAGTGGCTGAATAAGTCCAATAAAAAACTCTAATTTAACTTGGAGGAGGTTGATAAGTTGATTCCCATATTCATCATCATCTGCCTAGCCTTTTCCCAACTATGTTGGGGACGGCTCCCAGTCAAACCGGATTAAGCTGAATACCAGTATTTTACGTGGAGCGGCTGCCTACCAGACCACTAATATTTTCTTAATCTTTATTGCACAAAAAACATACATATACGAATTAAATGGGGTTGCTTTTGTACAAAGACGAGCTTAACCTACAGTTGGAGTTTTTTAGAGCAAATCTCAATGCGACGCACAGTATACCTAAGTGCACAAATAAACTTAAAATTAAAAAAATAAAGTTTTTTTTAATGGCGAACAGACTGGTTTCTAAATGGAGATACGTAGACTTAAATACCTATACGTATGCTCGTCACAGGTGCAAACCGTGCACAATTATTTCTTTAATAAAATCTGTACACCCATTGAAACTGAAAACACGCAACCAATTTGAAGTTACACTCGCGGATTTAATTGAATTGGTTAGTTTTTTGCCACAGAATCGCGTTACGTTCCACTGTGACAATTGTTTTTAATTACCACTGTTTGATAGTTATACAGCTTTGTTTAATTACTGAGATATTTAATTGTTTGCACTTTTGTTTGCCTGTTCGGTAATTCAGTCTTTGTTTTGATTCGTGTTACTCGTGGATAACAAAATAGCTTAAAATAGAAACAGCTAACTTCAAAAGTAATACTTTGTTCTCCGAAAACATCTTTTACTACTTCGGAAATCGGAATACAGCCGCCGACTTGAAAGTATGGTTTACCGTACAGAACACACGTGTTTTTGAAATTAACAAAACTGAAAACGGGGAAACCCAAGAAGCTCGTATAAAAATATTGAGATCAAAGGATCATACTGAGCTCAATAATAAAACTAGACTACCTACTATTTCATCGTCCATTGGACAATAGAAACAAATATACCTGAGCATATTTATATCTGGATTCTTGAAGAAATAAAAAGCATTTTATCATTTGTAAGTCACTTTAGAGCCGTTACGTGAAAAGCTAAGGTCGTGAACTTATGAAAGTTACCTTTAAACAGGTTTCACCTGAACGCTGTGTTGCTTTGTAAGGAGAAGTAGTCATTAATGAAAGGCAAGTCCTAAGTAGTTAGAGCACTTGGTCAACTTGTACTTATGCGACTTGTAAACTACACGTGGTGAGCGGTAATAAGTTAATAAAGCCTGGCCAGCAGCCCAGTAAATAACTGGATTTGTTCGGTTTTCATATTGCTTTAAGAGTAAAAAAAGGATAGCCATGTGACTTTGAAGGCCAGTTCATGTCATTTTTTTTTATAATTCAATGAAGGAAGCAGGCTTCATCTATGTTATTGTGAGGTTATAAAACTCTCCCGTTACTGGTGATTGACTGAGTAACTGACAGACAACGCACAGCCGAAATAACTGGTCGAAGAAAGCTGACACTTGGCATGTAGGTTCTTTGGGGAATGTAGGGAGGACCAAGAGGATTTCTCAAAATCCTACGGGAACAGGGAAAAACGTTATGTCAAAACCTAGTTAATTCAAGAGTCAGTTTTATGCATAATCTTCAATCGTATAATTAAATATCTCCATCGTTTTGGATCAAGGTTCTGTTGATCAGTGTTTACACTAAGAATTTGGTTAATAAGTTTATATGAATAGGGCTGAAAGCAATACTGTCTCGTTGGTAAAAGTTGGCAAATTAAAAATCAATAATGATTAAATCAAATTGGAATTTATCTCGTAAGATAAATTCCAATTTGATTTAATCATTATTGATTTTTTATTTGAATAAGCAGCCATACAAATCCATTTATTTAAATATGCTTGGACAACAGGCAGCAAAAAAAAATTACCATCGCGATTGGCCGGCAGAATGGGAACCAGCAGAATAATTATGTGGGACATAGGTCGATGCCGCCGTCCCTTGATTGATTAATCCCTCAGTCGCCTCTCACAATGGCTGTACAAAGTAATAGAGCGTTCAATTTGTGCCAGTCCTCTTCGCTACAATTATCTATGCACACATATACAGGCTGGATTTTTAAAGTGTGCGTGGATGGCCTAAGTCGAAACTATGAGGATTAGTGAAAAACACTGAAAGGAGTCTCGATCGGATACATAGTGCATTTATATGAAAAATAAAAATGCATTTTTGAAGAATCGGTATTCCTTAAGCAGGAATCAAACCGGGTAATTTTGAGAAAAAAACATATCCATTATTATTACACCATCTAAAAGTGTCTCTACTAAGGATCAAATTTTGAGGAGTAATTTAAATAACACATGGCAGACTCAACAAAAACAGGCAGGTAATATTTTCAAAAATCCATGGTGCCGTCGACTATATAGGTACATTGTAGTCAAAACGAAGATATCATAGATTGCCGAGGTCAGTCCGTGGATTGGTGACAGATCCATTGCAACTCCTGAAAGCCAGAATCAACACACAAGCGACCATCAGAAAAACGCCGAGTCAATGAAGCTCGACGAGTCCCGGAGAAACGATTAAACTGTCTTGGATCCCGCAACGAAATAATCAGAATATAATTTCCACTTCCCTCCTTATCAAGCAGGAGACAGAACAGAGCTAGGCCAAATAGGCACCAAAGGACATATACAACTGGGTTAAGCCCAGTTGCCAAGCACCACAGATTATACATTAACACTAACACTAATGGGTCCTAAATTGTGAACTACTTTTGATTCCAGTAATAGGTACCCAGTTACTGAATTGTGGTGGTCTGGTAGTCTGATGAGCAGTCACTTCATGTAAAATACTTTTACTCAGCTGCATCCAGTTAGACTGGATGCTGGACCCAACATAGTTCGGAAAATAATAGGCAGAATGAATTTATACTAATCTTAACTAATATTATAAATGCGAAAGTGAGTTTGTATGTTACGCTTCCACGCTAAAACGGCTGAACGGATCGTTATGAAATAGGCAGAAATATAGCCTGGGATATGTAGAAGGACATAGGCTACTTTTTTACACGATAACCGACATACACGCAGGCGGAACCACGGGCAAGAGCTAGTAATATTATAAATGCGAAAGATTGGATGTTTGGATGGATAGATGTTTTTTACTCAATCACGTCAGAACGGCTGAACGGATCTTGATGAAATTTGGTACAGAGGTACATTAAAGTCTGGAATAACACATGTTTTTTTATGTCACTTTTTCTCCAGGGAATATGTTCCCTTGGGATAATTTTCGACATTCGACGGGCAGAGTCGCGGGCGGCAGCTAGTACATCATATGTACGAATATTATAGTCGATAACGGAGTAAGTATAACACAGGCCACCTTAACGACTATACAATTTTATAACAATTTTATGTATGCAGCATTGCAGACCCAGCGGCAACAATTAAGAGGGCGGGGCTTTCATTAAACTTCATGAAGTTCGTGTAGATTTATGTTCTCGGAGTTTCAAAGAGTTTGGCGCCTCGCTCACATCGTTTGGGTGTCTCGGTGAAATGTTTTGTGAGCTAGTCGACCAGCTCAACTAGTTCTAATTTCGCTGCTCTTTTGTATGATGCGAAAATTGAGGTCGCTGTGATTCGGTTTTAGTTTAGTGGTTTCATGTGATTGGTTCGATTTTGGTATCAGCGTTGGATGGCTGGATTGGTTAATTTTGTACGTTAAAATGTTTGGTAAATAACCAATAGTAACGTTGAATTCATGAAATTTGTACCCATTTTGCATTGCTCGCATTAAATACCTAGGTACCTCATAATAATATACAATACTAACAGTTTTGTTTCAAAATATGATTTGACTAGCGGCTATGCGCGATAATTGCGCGACTTTTAAACTTATTTACAACTAGCTTTTACCAGCTGCGGCTTCGCCCGCGTGAATATCCTCATTTGTATTGTATTTTTTTTACTCAGGAAACACCCACCCTACACCTACCATACACCTACCTTACATTTACCCTACACCTACCTTACACCTACCCTACACCTACCCTACACCTACCTTACACCTACCCTACACCTACCCAACACCTACCTTACACCTACCCTACACCTACCTTACACCTACCTTACACCTACCCTACACCTACCCTACACCTACCCTAAACCTACCCTACACCTTCCCTACACCTACACCCTACCTACATAATTATACCACCCCAAAAATACTATGACATGTTTCTGATCTCCTGGTACTGGATGTTTCTGGTCTCCTGGTACTTGATGTTTCTGATCTCCTGGTACTTGTGAATTTTAAGTACTAAGGTAGCAGCGGCTCTGAGTTTCCACTTCCTCCCCAGTCTCCATTAATCCATGCCACTTACCGGGATAAAAAGTAGCCTATTTTTTATTCCAGGATATGAACTACATGTGTGCCAAATTTCATCCAAATCCCTTCAGCCGTTTTTGCCTGATTGTTACACAAACATACAAACTTTCACCTTTATAATATTAGTAGGACTAGCTTCTACCAGCGGCTTCGCCCGCGTGAAAATCAGAAATAGGGAGGTTTCTTGATTTGTATTGTAACTACACCTACTCTACACCTACCTACACCTACCAACACCTACTCTACACCTACCTACACCTACCTAAACCTACTCTACACCTACCCTACACCTACCCTACACCTACGCTACACCTACACTACACCTACCCTACACCTACCCTGCACCTACCCTACACCTACCCTACACCTATCCTAACCAGCCCAAAAAATACTATGACATGTTTCTGGTTTCCTGGTACTTCATGTTTTTGGTCTCCTGGTACTTGTAAATCTGTAGTACTAAGGCAGCAGCGGCTCTGAATTTCCACTTGCTCTTCAGTCTTCATTGATCCATGCCACTTACCGGGATAAAAAGTAGCATATGTCTCATTCCAGGATAGGAACTACATGTGTGCCAAATTTCATCCAAATCCCTTCAGCCGTTTTTGCCTGATTGAAACATACAAACATACAAACATACAAACATACAAACATACAAACATACAAACATACAAACATTCACCTTTATAATATTAGTAGGATTATAAGACTAAGTTAGTGGCAGATACAAAAAAAAAGTGTTTTTGTATCGCAAGAGATACGAATCTTGTCGTAATATAGGTCATGTCTACCCGTGTGCCAAGTTTTATCAAAATCCGTTAAAACATGATTAACAAACATGAAAACATCCAGAGAAATTAACATTATTCGTAGGATTTAGGCTGAAGAAATAGTTCAGAAAAAACCTGTGATATTTCTTTTGCGAAACAGTTTTCTTGTGCAACTAACGAAACAGCTTCTAGAACAAAACCAAATTGCAATTAGCAGGAGCGCAAACAATAAAAAAAAAACAATGAACATGAAACAGAAACCCTTTTTCTGCGGAGAGCATAAATCTTCCTTGTTTGGACTCTTTTGGCACTCGAGGGTTAGCGAACACATAAATAAAAACATTGTTTTCGTTAATTCTATGCAGATATATTTAAGGCTCTTTTCTATAAAGAATACGGCGAAACTTCGTACTTAATTGTAGACTAGCTTTCTCCTGTGGTTTCGCTCTAGTGGCATTTCCCGCAGAAATCGTACTTTTTTCTGTGTTTGATATTTTTTCGTAATCGGATCTGTACATACAGATACCCTTTTTTTTTTTTTTTTTTTTTTTTTTTTTCTGGATGGGAAATCATCAAATGACCCCTCCCGCTCTGGGTGGAGCGGCAGGGAGTGTCAGACTTCTACTGACTAAAACCCACCCATGCTCCTCTTAGTGCCTTTTACGTTCCAGGGCCGCGGTAACTCTTTCGAACAAATCCGCAACCCTGGTAGGCTCTGGCCCTAACGGGCCCCGACCCATGCTGACGACTGGTGGTATGGCGCGCGTAGAACACAGCGCGCCGTCAACCCGGGCCTGTTCTGATCGGACGGCGAGCTACCCATTGCTCGCCGTCCACAGGCATCAGTCACTGCACCATGCTCAGGAGCATCAGTTCCTGGGCGGCGCAGTGGCTGACGTTCAACAGGAGGGGGTGAAATGGGGCCATTACTGGCACTCCATTTCAGCCCCCTCCGGAGCCCTTTGTAGGGGCTCTACTGCGGCTGTTGCAGTAGCAGCAGCCGCAGTGGAACCGGCTATGGCGGCGGAGGAAGCGGCGGCGGTGGCGGCGGTCGCGGCAGAGACGGCGGTGGCGGAGGGCTTTCTCCTATTTCCGGCTTTGGCGGGTGGGGCGCAGGCCCTACCCCCAGCCCAGTGGTCGGCCGGCTTGCCAGCTGCCGCACAGACTACGCAGTGCGGCGCGGCGTCGCAGGAGCCGGCCCTGTGACCGGGCTGACCGCAGCGGAAACATAGACCGCTGCGGTCCACCTCCGAGGTGCATTGAACTCCTACATGGTGGCCCACCTGGCACCGGAAGCACCTCAGAGGTCGGGGTTCCAGCAGTTTGACCTGCGCGGAAACCCAACCCACCAAAAATCTTCGGCCCTCCGAGATGGTCTTGGCCGCCGACACGGGGCAGCTCACCACAATGGTGCGCATGCCCGTGTTGTCAGGACGTAGGGTGCCCGCCTTCACCTCCTCTGCTGAGCACCCCCCCGTCCTAACGACGGCGGCCACCACCTCCGCCTCCGTGACGGAGTCGTCCAGGCCCAAGATGCGCATGTCGATGCGCTTGGTGGGCCTGGACACTCGGGCATCGTCCGCGCTTAGGGACGCCCTAAGCCTTTCGGCTAGAGCGTCCGCGGTTGGGCCGCTGGCTGCCCCGGGGATCTCCAGCATCCGGGCCCCAGTCATGGTGACCCTGAGCCGGAGGCCCCCTACGATGCCTAGCTCACCAAGGTTCACCGCCTCCTTCGCCTTGGTGAGCACGTCCGCGTACGTCACGCCCCTCTTCGCCGCGTCCGGCTGCAGTGTCAGAACTACAGCCGCGGTTTTCGGGGGGCGGAGCGCAGCCGCGACGCTTCGCGCCTTCTGCCGCCGCTTCCTCTCCCGCCTCTTGGCCGCCCTGGCTGCCTTGCCCGCCTTCTTCTTCTCCCCGGCCACTTGCCTTTCGGCTTGAGTCGGGGGAGGATCTGAAGGCGAGGAAGCCGGGGGGAGCTGCTGCACAGACGGCGCAGGAGCCTTCGCCGTCCGCGCAGCAACCCCACCCTTCCTCTTCCTTCCCGGGGCCGGGTCCGGTTTTCCCGGCACCGGCTTCGCGGGTGCCGGCCCAGACCCTTTGTCCTGGCCGGACGACCCCGGTGTGGCAGCCACGGCGGCCGCGTACGACGCCGCCTTTTTCCGGCCTGTGGGGGCCTTCCCACTCGCCGCCGCAGCACTCGCTAGCGGGGGGCGCAGGACGATGCCCTCCAGGACGGAGAACCGCGCCTGGAAGGCAGCCGTCTCCTGCCGCACCAGGTCCAGCACCTGGCTCTCCTGCGGCAGGGGTCGGCTCTCCTCTCTGCGCCCCTTTTGAGGCGCCCCCTGTGGGCCGGCTCCCCGGAGCCTGGCCAGGTCTGCGCGGAGCCCCTCGTTCTCCTTCTGGAGACGCTCCGTGGCGGCAGCCAAGCGGGCAACCTCCGCCCGCAGCTTGGACATCTCGTCCCGCGGAGGCCCCCCTGGGTTAGCCTCCGCTGCCGCCAGAATGGAGGCCATCGCCTCGCTTATGGCCTTGTTCTTTGAGGAAAGTTTCCTCTTCAAGGCCACATAGCGAAGCGCGGCCTCCACCACCTCCGCAAACCCGGCCCTCCGAGCCCGCTCCTGTCTGGAGTCATACGGCTCACCGCCGGAGGACTCCGAACCAGGAGCCCCGCGACCGCCCTCTCCGGGGGGTCGTCCGTCAGCGACGAGCTCCTCGGCTCGCTGGCCAGCCACCTTGGAGGCGGGCAATCTGCCCTTGCCTCCCTCTCGGCCCTTACCCCGCCTACTGGTGGGAATTTTTCGGGCCGAGGCCACCTCCTCGCTGCAGGACGACCCTCGGTCGTCCTCCGGTCTGGGCCGCTTGCGGAAGGACCTGGAGTCCTCCGCAGCAGCCCCCGCCCCCTCGGGTCCAGAGCTTGCCGAGCTCACGGTCACCAGGTCGTCGGAGTCCAACTCGGACTCCGACTCTGCACCCGCGTGACGCTCAGGCAAGCCCTCTCTCCAAAATGGCGCGCCTCTTCTCGCGCTCTGCCCGACCGACGCTTTGTCGGGCGAGTTTAAACCAAACCCGATCAAGTCCTCAAAGGACGGCTTGGATCGGGGGCCTCCTCGGCCACTGTTGCACTTGGCAATTGAAGTGTGGACAGCCCTATTGCCCCCCCCAGAATACGAGGGGCTTAACGCACTAGGCGTGGCGGATTCCCAGACTGCTGTGCAGTCCGGACCGCCCTGGGGTATATCTTCTCTTTTAGAACTGTCCATGTTTTTCCTTTTTAAGGGTGCGGTCCCTTTCTCCCCTTCTCTCTCAATGCCTGCTCGCTGCCCTCACAGTCACGTCTGATGATCAGACGCGTACCAGAGAGCAGCGAGCAAGCCAATGAGACGCACACCGTCCGAGGACCCGAACACTGCTCAAGTCTCCGAACGGTGTGCCCCTCTTGTGTCTCTCTTGGTCTGGTCTCTCACTTGGGACCTTCCGGCATGAGTGGCTCTACCGGCAAAGCCCCCAAGATCACTGAGACACGCAAGCCCCACCACGACGGCAACGTGGAGACACGGTTGGTGGGGATACAGATACCCTTTACGAGCATATAAACAAACACAGACAATCTTACCTCTTTACTGTAGTAATTAGAAAAAGATAAAATGGTATCTATAAATAGTATAAAACAAAGTCGCTTTCGCCCTCTGTACGTCTAGGTATATCTTCTAAACTGCGCAACGGATTTCAATGCGATATTCATCGATAGACAGAGTGATTCAAGAGGAAAGTTCATAACTATAATTCGTACCGAAATTCTTACAGGAACGGGAAAAATGGCATATACACGTACGAAGTCGTAGACAAAAGCTAGATATAAATAAAATTAAGAAAAATGATGGCCCAAATAAATTTTGATCTATCTTAGCACCTACAGAGGTTTCAGAACCTAATAGTATTTAATAATAAAAATTAAAGAAATAAATACTATTTCGAATTTTGTAAGATAAACAGAAGTAGGATGGCTGTCAGACTATAATAGATGTTTGGATTTTTTACCCGACTGCGTCAGAAGGAGGGTACTTAATGTTTATATGTGCGTATGTATGTATGTTCATTTATTTGGCACGCTCTTAAGCCCAAACGGCTGAACGGATTTTGAATACAATCAACAGAGTGATCGGGTTAAAGCCATCGGAGCAATGGCCTATGTCGACAAATATGGCGATGGCCATTAACCTCAGTTGACGTCACATATTCCGACAACAATAGTCAGAGGCCACACTCCCTCGATAGTTTACTCCTTTGATTTACATCTTGCATATAAACGGTTTGATCGACGTCAAGTTTACAAACGGACACTGACTGACTGACGGACTTTATAACATGCAGTTTGCTATTTTCCGGCCTTTTTAAATTATGTAATTTAACTTGCTATTTTTGTTAGGGCAAATCTTTAAAGCTGAATTAAAACCACATCCTCATATCCTACAGAGTTCAAATTTTACAAGGTCATTCACTTCTGATGGCAATGATATTTTTAAATTTCAAACACACATAAGTCACGTCACAGAGAGTTCGCCAATCAGTCAAAATTATAGTATCGTAGAAGTTGTCTGACATCGGGCCCTCACTTCCGTCACGTCACGAACGGGGCACGTCTCAGGCGCCACCTCAATGAGCGAGTGCGTCGCCCGCGGCGATGTTATCGTCCTACCACATCATTCTATAACACCTCTATGAACGTGTCTCCACACGGTGATATTAATGAAAAGAAATTGACGAGCAAAACGTCAAATCGCGGCGAATCACTCAAGGTGCTGCGTGGGCTCGCGGCAACTTGCATTACATTGCGGGCTACCGAGGTATAACCTGATCTATCGCTGGATCATACCCCGTGATGGAATGATACCGGTATGCGAGTTGCTTGTAGATGGAAATACGGGCTTAGTCATTCATACGATCAGTGACTAACTGGCGATGTGCCGGTGATATGGCTGATGTGTGTGAATGAACCTTAACCTTCAGTTGGCAAAATAGGCAAAAATAATAATATCTACCATAGACTTATCCTAATCTTTCTGAAAATATCATTCAAATATGATATATTATTATGAAATATTATTCTTCAAAACTGAAGAACAGTTACGCTAAAATCTGTTTGTACTACAAAGACAGTACACAGTTAATCATGAAGGTTTTAGTCGTGGGCGTTGACATTCAACGAACGTAAGGTATCTATGTTTTCTGTGTTCTTTATGTTTATGTTCGCTCAAGTAAATGGGCCGCCCTAAACCTAAAGGTTGTGACAAGCATACTTTGGAAAGGAGCGGATGATATACAGAAAATGCCTCGTGTTTAGTTATCTATTCTAATATTATACCTACAGAGGTATAATGTTTGTGAGTTGGTGAGGTTGTAGGGGGCAATCTCTAGATGTACTGAACCTATTTTTAAAATTATTTGATAGACACGTACATGAGGAAGGCTATAGGCTATAGAGACGGGAATATACGCGTACGAAGTTCTGGCTAAAAGCGAAAAAGTAGTATTATTATAAAAAATACTCAACCATTTTAAATGGGACTAAATGATCTAATATTATAACATTACCAATGCCAAAAAACTCCATGCGTAACTCTCAAATATCCTGCAGTGCGATTCTGTAAGCATGTCGAAGTGAACACTTGGGCGGGGCGCACGACGGGTGAGTTGTCAAATCATACAAATAAGATGGAATGACAGCACTCTTGTCGTTCACTCCGCCTAAGTGAACACCGTGAGATGTCGACAGAATCGACCGGCTGTTACGATCATTTAGAATGTGATATTCGTACAATCAGTGTTTGAGATAAACCACAGAACTATTGTTTATTTTAGTAGAAATATTGTGTTGTTAATTGTTACATGCTGTTTGTTGAACAACAAACAAGCCACAACGAACTGCGGATATACTGGGAGTAAGGGTTTGTTTACACAGTGCGAGCTAGCGTGCGAGTCAGCTTGCCGAGTAGCTGCAGTGCAGTAACTCGCATCGTGTAGACGTATCATACGAATTACTGCCAGTAGCCCGCATCGGAGTTACTTCAACTTTTTTTGTTTTCACTACCTGCTCGTCTTACAGTTCACTACAGCTCGTCGCACATGGCAGCAGCTCGGCTATCAATCCTATCGTTCGGACGCGTTCGGCACTAATTCGCCAGTGCCAGCCAAGCTATTGCGAGTGGAACCTGTATTTTTTGAGTGCTGCTCCTATATATCCGCAGTTCGTTGTGGCTCCTCGCAAGAGCCTGGGCAGCTACTATCACCGTGTAGACAGCTAAGGCGAGCCCAGGTACTGGCAGCGAGTAGACGATCCGAGTAACTGTCTACTGTCTAGTCAGCAACTCGCACTGTGTAAACTAGTCATAACACTGCGTTATTGGGGATGGCACTGGGCGAACTTTAAATGTTAGAAAACAGCATCTCGTCTACACTCTCCTAAAGAGTAAATAAAGGTGTTAGTACTTACACCCTAATTTCCCGACTCCAGACTCCGAGCAGCCCCGATCTTGGAAATTTATCATAATCGTACTCCATCCACAGCAGTTCTGCTTCTGATCTCAAGACAAACGAGCAAGGCATATAACATTTTTTAAAAAATTTATGCATAGTTGAACAAATTAACACCCCACATTTTCTGATTGAAACTTTATTGTTTTGTTCTTTTCAACGTAATGTTGCTGAAATCCATTTCTTTACTGGGTTTCCATTTCTTAGAGTCATGCACAAACACCCTCCAACTTACGGCTACCACGATATTTCATGGAAACCGCCTTTAACATCTAATGAGCCATGATTATCCAGTATTTTTAAAACCTTTCAGTGAATTACTTGCAAATTGGTTTTCTGTTACGAATCGGTAAAAAATACTTTGTTCTGTATCGCGAGACATTTAAATTAACATTAAACAATGAAACGTTATTTAATTTAATAAAACTGTAATTACTGGGTAAAAGTCACTCGATTAAATGTCGTATAACAATGACATAAGGCCCTTAATGTAACCGAGGCCGCTCTCTGTCAGCCCTCCCTATTGATGCACAGATAGGGAGGACCCTATCAAAATTTAAATGCGGTCCATTTTAGCTGTTTCGGTCTGCGGAATCGTAATGAAAATATCCTTTACATTTACCTATATTAGATTTTTTATTCGACCCTATCTACATATACCCGTATTAAGCCAAACCAATTATTCCTTGATGGCGATCCCGACTTTTATACAAATTCAACTCGTTGTAGCGAGTCTGGCATTTTCCTTTTCAATATTAAGGTTGTACTTAAAGTGTGCGTCCAGAGCGCGCGACATCAATCCACAAGAGAAATATAGTGCTTTCATAAAATCCGAGGTGTCATTTCCTTTTGAATAGTTCGTTATATCTGCGCGGTGAACGAAGCCGTGTATAAAAGTCTCAGGTTATTACGAGTCGGCCGCGATCCTTCCGCGTCATTGTGGGCGAACGTGTTATAAAATGGACACTAAATCTCGCTTCTATTGACAAACGACGTAGCTCGTTACAATACTGTACTGTCGTTTTCCCGGCCCATACCATTTTATATTTCCTTCTACGTTTTGATGTCGTATGATCGTAAACTAGTATAGTTTCCTTCCTATTGAGCGTAAGGATTGAATATTCCCCTTTGATGTGTACATAGTATTTGCGTCTATAAATAAGGCCGTTACATCGACGTTCGTTTACTAGTCTCCCTTTATTGCGATGTTTTTGCGGCTATTGGATGCTTTTACTGAACTATGAATGGCTGGCAGAAATGTTCATGTGTGTCTTTATAGGCGAAATCATCATCTGCCGCCTAGCCTTTTCCCAATTATATAGGGGCTGGCTTCCAGTCAAACCGGATTTAGCTGAATTCAAGTATTTTAGGCGTACATATTGTGGCTAGTAGATGTAACTAGATAAAATAAGCAAAAACGTATAGTGTAGCTGCGCCAGATCTAGTTTCTAAAACTGTTTTTTTTCTGTTTATCCTAGGCAGTTATCTCGACTTTTTTCTATCATCACAATCACAGTTTTTCACATAATCACAACAAATACGAGGTGATCGAAAATATGGTGCATTTCTTGAAATGAGCTGCACTAGAAGGTTTAGAACAGTTGAACGAATTTGGGTGTTCGAAATACCCGTTGCGGCTATCCCTTGCCTGGGTATACTTAGATACATACATTTTATGATAATTACCAAATATTTTGAATTTTGGTGTGGTTTATAACACATAGGTATGTATTTTTTTATAATGTTGCAAGGACTCACCATATGCCTAGCCTTTTCCGAACTATATTGGGGTCAGTCGTTCCTTCCAGTCAAACCGGATTCAGGTAAAAACCAATATTTTACGTAAAACGGCTGCCTACCAGACCTCCACAACACATTAACTGGGTAACATGGTACTTCGGTACTTCTTGGCAAGTCTGAAGTCACATTTTCTGGCTTCTGACCATCCGTAATGACTGCCAAAGATCTGCCTACCAGATCTCCACAACCCATTAACTGGGTAACACGATACTTTTTGGCAAGGCTGAAGTCACATTTTCTGGCTTCTGACAATCCGTAACGACTGCCAAAGATCTGCCAACCAGACCTTCACAACCCATTAACTGGGTAACACGATACTTCTGGGCAAGACTGGAGTCACATTTTCTGGCTTCTGACACTCCGTAACGACTACCAAAGATCTCCAAATGACAGCCGGGACCAACGACTTAATGTGTTTTCCCAGGCACGAAGGAGTATGTTAAGATGGTCACCTATCCACAGACCGACCTTGGCAAGCGTTGCTTAACCTTGAAGATCGACCCGAGCGACTATTATTATTTGGCTACGAGCTCCTCCATGTTACAAGGACTATGATAGGTAATAATTATATTGGTTGCATACGGTATACATTTGCGGTAGTCTCTTTGTGAAGATGAGGACGTCGGGAGTCGCAGGGCGTAGACCGTAGGCGCGGGTCTGCGGATGGCGAACGGTGGGTGGCTCGCCGTCCGATCAAAGCCAGGCCCGGGTCGACGGCGCGTTGTGTTTCACGCGCGCCTCAAAGAGATGTCAGTATAGAAGAAGGGGCCAGTTAGGGCCAGAGCCTGTTAGGGTTGCGGATTTTGTTCGAAATAGTTACCGCGGCTCTGCAAAGCAAAGGGCACTACGAGGAGCACGGATGGGTTTTAGTCAGTAAGAGTCTGACACTCCCTTCCGCTCCACGCAGAGCGGCAGGAGTCATTTGATGATTTCCCATACATAAAAAAAGGTGTGGAGATTATATCTAAACTTAAGATTTCCAACGCGCTATCGATAGAAGCCACTTCATCTTCAGTTTTTATCCTCATAAACACACACATAATCACATAATCTTGGAGGTATGTATTGCAGATAGGTACATTCCATCTATTTAGAAATATACTCGTACTTTATATTATTCATATACTTTATACAGAGACATAAATCCTCACTTTCAATACTTTTATATCCCATACATAAGAAGGAATTTATTACGTTTCGATAAATAAGTATGGTATAAACCCTCTTTGTTGGAAGGGTCATAAATCACCCAAATGAACCCGAGCCTCCATTGACAAAAGTAGCATCATAAATAAATAAATACATTCTTACACGGTTCCCGCCACTCTGCTGAACTCCTTCAATCAAGTGATGTTCCCTTTGTGCAAATAATGGTAAATAGGCATTTATACAAACATATTTGGCATTTGTCAAAGGTGTCCTTTTATGGTGATTTGTGATATTACTCGGTTTCGTGGGTCTTCTTTCTTTTGTTAAGATAATACAAATAGTACGTACAGAAACAAGTAGGTGTAAGTATTTTAACAACTTTTTTTATTTTACTTGCCTTGTTAGTTCGTATGTGTGGGTAACATTTTGCAACTGAATTTAAAAAAACAGCTTTATGATTGAGCTTTAATTTTGCATACACGACTTCGTTGGATGATTGTGCACGATCAGCTAATTGACATTATTCTAAATTCCATATGGCGGACTCACAAAGATGGCGGTCCAATAATTTTTCAAAGTACCCTTATCGAAAACCGGCTCCTACTCCAACACTTTCATATTTACAAAATAATTTTCGAGAAAGAGGATTTGTTGAAAAATCAAGTTTATCCGTATGCATCAAATGACTGGCTAGAGAAAAAGAATGAAGAGTTGGCTAAGAGAAATAAAAAAGCTTGTTTTATGCGTTTTTTTTTAATTTAAAGTTTATGTAGCCATGGCATTAGGCTATGGCATAAAGCATAAAGAGACAGCGCGTGATTGTAAAAAGTAACTCATGGCTCTCGAACATGGGCTATCTGAAGGTCATAAAGCGGAAATATCATACAATAGATAGGTACGTACGAGAGGATAGCTATCGAATTCACTCCAAAGGACAGAGCAAAAGGAACAAGTCGATTGGAAATAATCTTCATTTTCAGGAAGGAATCGTGACTAGTAGACGTGTTATGAAGTTATATCTATAGACTCCGCGTTGAAGGGGCAATGCGATTTACAGCTAAAGAGTCAAATCAGTCTTTGAACATTTCATAAATATCAACTTGGAAATCGGTGGCAAGATAAGTGCTTCTAAGTCTCCCCCACTCCCCTCCTCCTCTTCTCTCCTCTCTCTTCTCTCTCCTTCTGGGTAAGCTCGCTCCATCGTAGACTTTGTCTCTGTCATTGACTAGAGTCAAGAGCAAATCCATCTCTAATAAAAAAAATAAAAAAAACCCCGTCTTCTTATGTGATTTATCTTTTATAGAATTTCGTAGAGTTAACATGCAATCAATTATATGTATAGACAAGTTACTACATAAAACTCTGATGAATCTCTTATTGTATATTGCTCAGTGCAAGCCCAAGTCTTTCGAAAACGAAATATGGAGAGATCGTAAGGAAAACCATAAAATTGTAAACACACATTCGATAGGATGCTTTGAGTGTTGGAAAAGTGTACCTATTCTGAACACGTTGAGAGTTTACCGACGTTTTCGTAAACCGCCGAGTAAAATGTTTGCCAGCCAGACTTCAGCAATACAAACAAAACGCATCGCAAGTGCATTTTCATAGATGCAGCGTGTTAACATTTTACATTGAAGCAATTTAAAAAAGCTCACCAATATTTTCTCGTTTTATTCAATCTTCACCCAAATGGTCTTTGAATACATTAACAAAATTAAGCTCGATGCTGTTAATCTTCTAAACTGTGATTTTACGTCCAACAAGGAAACCAAAGATGAACATATAGATTGAAAAAGCAAAGAGGAATGAAATAAACTAAAAGTAATCTACCGAAACGATAAATCAATTTCACCCCATTGAATTAAACTCCACGTTTATGGATTCGTAGTTAATAAACATTTCCTTGTGCGGTATAAGGGTTTTATTGGGCTTTCCCAATATTTGCGGATGCAGACTTGGCCATCACCAATTCTCTTCGGAAATGATGTGCGGAATCGGCAAGTAAAAGGCATTAAATCTGTCTGGAGCGTTCGATTTGCATTGGGAAAATTGCATTTTCGAATCGTCGGCGACAAGGAGGCGGCGCGCGGCGCCTGAATGTTTGCAAATGTGTTGCAAAAGATTTGCTTAGAGTTTTGCCCCTAGCGTTGCCACTGGCAATACGAGCCGTGCCAAGCAAATGACGTAAACTGAAAACACTTGTGAACTTTGCGGAAAATCACCTTGTAGTTTTGTACTGATTATTTTATGGAATCGTTGTTGCCAATATTATTTTATCAACGCTCCCGAGTCGTATAATTTTTTTAACAAAAGCAATATTTTAAAAAGATCATCTGCTTATTATTCAATTGGATGTATAGGAGTATAAAAAATAAAGTGTCCTGTAACAAACTTTTAAATTAAAAAGTCACTTGCAGCAGCAAAAAGGTTTACACAACAAAAAAAACTGACAGTGACTTCAATCTGAAAAAAAAGAAAAAAGGATCTCATTTTAAAATTGACAGTGAAAAATATCACTTTACAATTTTTTGGGCATAAAATAATGTAAATTTTAGTATCAGTATTTATATTTATCTTATAAAACAAAATTAACAAGAAGAAAAGAGTATACCTAATAAAGAAACGACAATAAAACTATTTTTACTAAAAATAATAAAATCATGGAGTGTTGCTATCCAGTAGATTGTGAAGAGTATGCTGTTGCTCCGATGTTGGTGCCAAGATATTGTTCCCGAAAATATTGTGAACCGGAACCGCCGTGCTACCCACGCTTGCCACGCTGTCAGAAACCTGCGTACTACTGCTGCGAAAAGCCTCCGAAGTGCCGGCAGCCCGCGTATGACTGTTGTGGGCCTCCTCCGCAAAAAGGCTGTTGTGGGCCTCCTCCACAAAAAGGCTGTTATTCCCCCCCAACCCCTCGGCGCTCGCCCTGCCGAGAACCAGAACCGTGTTGCTACGAACAGCCTTGTTGCAAACCAGTCAAGACTAAATATATTATGCCTTGCTACAGATACGAAGACGGACGTATTGTAAGTTCTGCTCATGAATACTGGTATCTCGTTGCATTAGT
Source organism: Melanchra persicariae (assembly GCA_947386135.1). Lineage (NCBI taxonomy): Eukaryota > Metazoa > Arthropoda > Insecta > Lepidoptera > Noctuidae > Melanchra > Melanchra persicariae. The sequence continues at coordinate 9,232,104 of OX376644.1, forward strand.
CAAGTTTTTCCCCTCAAAATAGAAGTAGATTTAGGTTCACTGCTTGTTCACGTAAATATCGTGTAGAAATAATCATTTCTCTTTTTATAATAAAGTATACGTATTCGGTAGTTTATTTTAAAATTACAAGATGGATGCTGAAACCAACAATACAATGCACCAGCGTTCCTCGGAGAACCAAGCAGCGATAAAAGGTACCTAAGGCTGGTGGTGGTGAGCAGCTAATATCATGTCTCATTGGCGAATGCTGTACATGTTCAATCAAATGCTATTTATTCTACAATACCTTGTTTCAATCAAAGCTCAAGCATAAAAGACTATGAATGAAGTGTATTCTGAACAAAACCTGCTTGTATAATTCAGTGACTCTGCCAAATTATCGAGCCGATTGTGTCTTTGTGAATATTTCTGCTGTCCCATTGTTTTGTTGTTAGTTTCAGGAACGGTATGTTCCAACACGTTATGGTAGACTCCCCCAGTCAGCGTATCGTCGAAACGGAATACAGGATCAAATGCATGGCTACCGTGGAGCTATCCGATACTTGTGTTCGGGTCGAGGAACAAACGGCGGGTATTTTGTCAACACCTTAGTTGAGCCTATGACTAGAATATACCCGAGGATCACACAAGAAATGCTTCCTGTTCGAAGGAAGAAGGAAAAAAAAAATTAACCTAAGTGTACATGTATGCACCTACCTATTCAATAAGTGCCACCAACCTTGTTAAATGAAATATAAGAAAAAGATCGCACCTGGCAGGTAAATCCCCTGCCGTCGTCTGCGCTAAAACGGAACGGAATTCAAGATCACAAATACAATGAATGCGGCAGTATCTCATACGTTCGCAAGAGTTGGGATGACGCGATTTGGAGCAACTACCCTTTTACTATCCCTATCAAGCCGACGAAGAAATGCGCCGTACTTAAAAAGAAGCACTGACCTTTTCTGTGGTGCGTAAATTAATGAGTAGCGTTTGTCAAAGCATATTACAGCAATGATAAGTCTCGTATTTTACCATTACTGTTTTATATTTGAATAGATTCCTAGATAGATACATAGATAGAACATGCTTGATCGTAATAAACATTCAAAAGCCAAGCTTTTTCATTTAAGCTGTACCTATACCATCTTTCACCATTATTTTGTTTTTATTGCGAAAATACCGGGAAATTCGCAATGCCTGAGTAGGTCGAAACTAAACTGCGACTGTCTGGTCCGTTGCAGGTGAGAAAGTTCCCCGTGAGCGCGTTCAAGCGCAATGGAATGCAAGACGTTGAGCACTCTACGCAAGGCACTGCGAATTTCCTCGTAAGGCATCCTCGAGACGTGGCCATCGAATGTGAAGTCCGCGAGCAGCGCGTCAAAATTGCTGACCCAGTCAAAGTGCCTCCTTACTGCCCCAAATATGATCTCGGCTGTTCTCGCCTCAAGAAGAAGCCTATTGAAATTAAACTAGAAGAATTATTGGACGACTCCTCCAGTTAGAACTGAAGCGCCCCTAAGAATACAAATAAATGCTGGTCTAAATAATGAGAAACTGTAGATGTAAATAAAAACGGACAAACTATTGCGACCACCTGTAAGCGTTTTTTTTTTCGAATTAACATAGTTCTTCAGATTTGTAATCTTGATACACAATACGATTGAATTAAATTACGCAAAATTATTTCTTCCTTGTTTGTTTTTGACAGGACCGATTTTTATTGTTAAAATAGTTAAATGAAATTTTGCATTGTTTCAGGCTAATCAACCAACGGTTCTGATGCGCCGCGCTTGTGAGGTGGCTTGCGGGACGCGCAAGCGGAAACCCTTCGTGGTTTCATCATACGCGGCAGACCCTCACAACGAAATACGACGGTTCCATTCCGAAGATGAACGGGTATATTCATATTCAAACAACTAATCCTTAGGTACCAGTTCTGTATTTGCAAATTAGGTAAAACTATTAGGTGTAACCTAGTGCTCATTTTGTGCTGAATTTAATCTTCCCTAGAATAAGTCTTGCGTCTTATAATAATTCATCCCTAACAAATAATTTCCTTCGGTTGATTCCAATTGATCTCGGCGATATTTTATGAAAAATTAATATTCAGTAGGAGGATGGAAAACCGCCACCTGAATTGATTCCCACGCAATATCCTTTTAGAAGCCGAAGCCAAAGCAAAAAGCCGAATAAACGGCCTCGGTGACGCCGAGGAGAAATTCAATTTCATTACAAACCCAGTCAGTGCTAGAAAAATTAATCCGACGTGGACCACAACCGGAAAATGAGATTAGAATTCCTTTAATAAAAATCCGAAAAGTTCGAAACAAATTAATTCATCGCAAGCGAAATAATTGCATTGCAAAAAGCAAGTCACTTCTTGTGTTCGGTTTTTGCCTAATGGCTTAATTTACCGGTTATTATCTGCTTAATCCGTCAAATCTACGACTAAAGTAGGTTACAAAAACAAAATGAAAGACGATATTTTCAACTTAAAACTGTGTTTAAGAATCGGAGAGTTAGAATTTTAATTAAACTGCTCCACTATTTACGAGCAATTTACGTGAGATTAGATGTTATTTGGAGTTCGCCTGTTGGTATGTTTTGGACATCGATCGTGCCGTCTCGTGGACCACAATGTTTATTCGGTGAACGCGACATGGGTTCAGATGGGGATTTATTTTCGACTGGGGCTCAAGATACGACTCTTCGTGATTGGACCCTGTAATCCGGAGGCTCGCAGAATTAGGCCGGCTCAGTACACGAAACACCCGCCAACTTGCTCCTCTCTAGTTAAACATTTTATTGTTTGACATACTTGACAGTTTAATTAAAGTTTAATCTCTTAACGTGATGGTTCACTAATCCGCTGCGTCCGCAAACTTGAGCGCGATCTCGCAACTGAATATTCAACGAATTGTACACACCATCACCTGGGCCATTTGGCATCCTTTAACGCGAAAGAAAGTTAACAGATCTCTAACTGAATTTAAACTTTTAACACTCCTCGTCTAAGCCCAGTAATTAACAGAAAGCGTAGTTATTATCCGAAACACGGAAACTTTTTGGATAAGAATTTGGACTTACGATTCGTGCTTTTTTACCTGCAAAGTTAATTAATTTACGGGATTCCAGTTCAGAAACTTCTGTTTATATTATGCAAATGAGAAGATTGCTGTCTCTCGTTGAAATTTTTAAATTGGATTTTATTTGTTGATTCTGGATGAATTCATGATCTTCGTCGAGTTCCTTTTCGCTCCGTTTATTTTTTAATTATTTTGTTAAGTTTGTTTTTGTTTATGAACAGGGGAACTGTTGCTTCCACTTCGAGAGAAAAAAGCCTCCTAAGTGTGATCCGTGTTGGGCTCCGAACGCATGTCAGCCATGCGCGCCGTGCCACTCTAGCCCGGCTTGTTGTCAGCCGCAGTGTCTCGAGTGTCAGTACATAGACGGTGTGTACGCGCACCCACCGGACCCGACGAGCTGCTGTCAATTCACCTGACAGAACTGTTCTCATAACGAAACGTTTGTGAAAGTCCGTAAACTATTTGTCTTATTTTATCTCTTATGCCCAAACAATTTGGCGGCTATATTTTTGTTAGTAAAACTTTTAGAAAATTCTTGTTTTATTTTTAAATATAAAACTATTTCACAGAATGCTAGGTTTTTAAAATTCTTTGTGTCGTTTTTACTAATTCACATATAAAGATTTTAATTCGTTTAAACTAGATAATAGAGCAGCTACACATATTTATAAATTGTCTTTTATGTACAATCACAGTCGACAGATAGGCTACGTCCTAATGCAAGAATCATCGCTCGAAGACGCGATCGTTTCTTCGGCAAACCCGAATTCATCGTCGCGCCTACAAAGGGTATCTTCCGGTTTTGCCGAGCAAATGATCACGACAGCTTGTAAAGTTAAAAGGCATCTTCTGAGCTCCCTCGCCCCATATCATAGATGAGTCACCTACTATCAGACACAAGATCGAGGTCAAGAGCACGCTCATCAAAAATAAGACTTAGAAAATACACCATATGAATGAAGAAACACAACAATTAATTAGGGATGCACCCGTATGATCTCTAGGATCGTACCAGGTGGAGATGATTGCTGGCTAGACCAGGGCTTTGCGTCTTTTAATAAGTAGAGAGTATTATTGTAGCGTCGAATGCGGGTCATTCGCCACACATCTTTCTCTACCTCTCAACATATAACCCTGACGATCGGGGCGACAAAGACAAGCTGAGCTATGTTTACGATTTATTGTATCAAATCTATATGGCCATGCAAGGGTTTGTCGGGGTTCGCCCTAATTTTCGCCCTACTTTTGGAAAATGAAGAAAAAACACTACACCTGGGGGCATACGAATAAGAATGCCTACGGAACTTAATACATACGGGGCCTCGTTCGCTCGCGTTGCTCGCTCTCCTAGCTCCCGTCATCCCCTTCGGATCTAACCTATCCGTATCGCGGTGCCCTAAGCCCCCGAGCGTTTCGCTCGCTCTTCGTTCTTCGGTTAGATAAAATGATAAATTATGTTACAAGAGAGGGTTCAATATTGAATGACAATATATTGAAAGAATGAAACAGGAACATGTTTTTGTAGCTAATGTTATTTTAAACACTGAAATGATATTGATGAACATTCGTTAGATGAAGGTAATAATTATTACGAGTATTGGGTGGTCCTACCTCATCAATAGACTATAACAGAAACAATATTGAATGTACCCACCCAGGTTAGCCTACCGTAAAACGGGGTGAATAGAAACGCAACGAAAAACAATTATTTCTAAGGTTTTTTTATGCTACTTAATATTAGTATACTAAGGGGGCAGCACCCAGTAAATCGAACCATAGACTACAATATAATATAGGGTATCGAACCCTTTTTCAAAACTAAATGCATATTTCTATTCTATCGGTTCATTCGATCTTCGAATAAAATTTTACAAAGCGTGCTATTTTATTAATGTTATTCAATCAAGACTATGGTCTCAGCAGTTTTTTCTAAAGCTATAGTGTTGGCCATGGAATTAATAAGTATAAGTAAAAGTGTAAGTATATGTTGTATGGGAGCCCCTCCTACACAACATATTTTTTTTGCTTTTTTTTATAGATAATGGTACGGAACCCAGCGTGCGTGAGTCCGATTCGCACTTGGCCGGTTTTTTTAAATTATTATTAGTAAGCAATAATGTGGTCGAAGATTGATCACGCTTGCCTAGAAGTAACCTATTCACTCTTGAGGTAAAGACTCCCAGGTTGTAGGTAGCTATCAGGAAACACAGAGGAGAGGAGAGGAGTTTGTATTAGATACTTACTTCCAAAAACATTTAATATGTGTTCGATATATTTCCAGTAACAAATGAACGAAATCTGCACCAGACGTAAAGATGAGCGATCAATGTAGCATTTTTACTTTGGTTCTCGCCCATCAGAGCGTAATATAGCGTAACAGAGATAATATTTTGTTGCAGACAACACGTTAGCCAAAATCCGTCACGCAATAGAACAGAAAAAGGAAGATCTCGAGGATTTCTAAGCAATAAACTATAGTGAAATAAAGAAGAATTTTAGAAAAAGTTTGTGCAAAAATGCGAATCGTGCGTTGTGTGAACAGTGTGCTTGTGTTTGTGTGTGGTTGTGAGGGCGTCTGAGGGGGTGCCAATGCGAAGACGGCGCGGGAGGGGGGCGGGGCGAGGTGTGCGGTGACTGCACCATGCGACCGCCGCTGCCGCTGCTGCTGCTCGCCGCGTGCGCCGCTTGCACCGCGCAGATTGCGTGGACGCCGATTTTCCTCGACGGCAGCAGTGAGTATAAGGGTTTACTAATTTTTCCACAATATCGACCGTAAAACCTATTTCATATTTTTTACTGTTCGGCTTTATAACTCTGAAAACACTGGATTAAAAAAACCGTTACCCCAAAAGTTTATTCAAATAAAACCTAAAACATTGTGCGATCTTTTTAATATAAGGGTCTACTTTTTTTTTAAAAAGATGTAAAAATATATTGATCAGAGAAAATAAATAAACAGTAGGTAAGTATCTATTAATTAGAACAAAAGGAAAAAGTTATTTAAAAAATATTATGTCTTGGAAGGACAACATAATTAGTTTTTTTTATTTACCCGAAGGGAAGGCTAGTCTTTTGACCATATTGCCTAGTCTTACGTCCTTTTGTTGTGTTGCATTAGAAAACGGCTGTACTACGTTCTAATGTTTGATGGAGTTTATGGCAGCAAATACATCGAGTTAGCCTTCTCGGCAAGCTTCGCTGGTGGTAGTCATTCGCATTGATAGTCATCGCGTCTGTTTCAATGATTTCCTGAATGGCCAGTTGCTTAGACACTTGAGACATAAAACTACACCAATTTTACACCACAATATCCACTAGGAATCAATTTGCGAATAATTAAAAACAGCCACTAAACTTTACTCGTTAAAATCCCGCCAAAAACCCACATTATAATTAGTGATCACACCATCAACAAAATCCCACTTATTATCTATGGTTCATTTAATTTTCAAATGTGTTCTGTCTGTTTTTTGGCGCCATTATTACTACAGCAATTTTGCTACAGCAAATAATATAAAGATAAAAGTATAGCTGAAAGGAAGCACTAATACTGCAAAATTAACATTATGTAATGAATGGAGGTCAGTCGTCGTTAACTACGATATATATTAGCTCTTGACAGAATTCCTTTTCAGTAGGAGTTAGGACAATCAACGTTTTGTGTTGCCAGGTCAAGTGGACTTGTGGACGCAGTCGTCGTCGGGCTGCGCGTGCCCGGGCGGCGATGGCGACGACTGCGCGTGCTGCGTGCGCGACGGCGCGTGCCCCTGCGGTGACGTCGCGCCGGCGCGCTGCGCGCAGTGCGGCATGGAGCAGTATTGTGCTAACAGTAAGTACAATTTTGTTTCGACTAGAGCGCCGAAATGTAAAAAAACAACTACGACTAAAAGTAATTAGACTTGAAATAGTTGTGTAATCTATCTTCTTGTATATAAAAGGGAGACTGACTGACCAAGTGACGGACTGACACATCCAAGTACGGCCGAAATTACTGGGACTAGGAACGTGAAATTTTGAACAGGGCTTCCTTTTATGATTGATGTAGGCAGGTGAGCATAAGAAGAGATAAACACAAGCTGTAACAGAGCGGGAGAAGATATTGGATGATTTCCCATCCTAAAAAGGGGGTGAATAGGGGGGAAATCGTTCCTACTAAATCTTCGCAGACGAGGCTGCAGGCGAAGTGCTAGTTTCTCCATATTTTGCTATGGTCCTGTACTAATCGGTGGTTGTCCTATAATGTAATTGTAGTTGTGTTGTATAATATCAAAATGTCTTGCTTGATGCGCCCCCTGTTCTAAACAAGTCTCACGAATTTGCGAGTGTCGCTTACATTATGTCACTCATTTCTTCTAAAAACTGAAGGTCGATTCTGTCGACATCTCACGGTGTTCACCTAGGCGGAGTGAACGACAATAGAGCTGTCATTCCATCTTATTTGTATGGTTTGACAACTCACCCGTCGTGCGCCCCGTCCGGGTGTTCACTTCGACATGTTAACAGAATCACACTGCTGGAAGCCCTGTTTTGGCTAGACTCGTTCGGGTTTGCAAGACAAAACGCGATAATGTTCGCGCGTCGCTCGGTCAGAACAAGAAGACATTTTACTGCACGACATTAATCGATATTAAATACTACAGTAAATTATCAATTCTACTTCTTGTACTTTCGTTTTGATTATCAGGCTAAAAATATCGATAAGTAGATACTTAGTTCTACATGTTTAGTTAAAAGTAGTTTTGATTGTTCTTGAATCACCAACCAGCTCTTGTCACAACCCCAGCCCATTACCAAACCATTATTATAATGCGATAACGCACTCAAACATATCATGTGTTTGAGTGCGTTTAGTATGCTTAGCACCAGCATTATGTTTATTTTCATTGCAAATTGCATGAAGTCAGTAATTTATTTCAACATATAATACTAACTCCTTTCAGCAGTTCTTCAGCACGACCGCAACAGATGTTAAAGTCCAGCTAATTGTCCGTTTTATATGAGAGTCTTAATGGGTTCCATGTTGTATCCACGCTTAGCTTTTATTTTCCTCCAGTTTTATTCCGCACAAAATTACTGTTCTCCTCAGACAAGATGTATCTTTGTTACAAGAAATTCAATTATTATCTATGCGGCTGGCAGAGCGCCAAGCTATCATTGATATGTTTCCTTTTCCGGTGGAAAATTAATATTTTTAATTTTATGGTACGATACACACGGCACAATAACATCTTGGACAGTAAATAAAAACGAGGGAGAATTCGGTCAGAACAAAACATTAAAAGTATAACCATAAGAATAATTTGCTAATAGAATAACTACTTTTTTTCTGAAATAAATTATAATTAGGTACTATAACCAAATTTAAATATTGGCGTAAGACAGAATTTACTTCACTTATTGAGAAAAATCGTAAACTGAACATTTAATTTACGGTAAAACACAACAAAATTGATAGTCTTCTTAGTTCACAACTTCTCAGTTTATAATCTCAGGAGACTTATATATAAATTGCTGTGTTTGCGATATTTCGGGAACAGATTCAGTGTCCATGCAACGGTAAAGTCTTAAAAATCTACACAATTAATAAATCCACTTCAATTTGATGTAGAATTTGAATACTTCCCGAAAACAATAAGCTACAAATCACATTTCACCACAAAACGATACATTAAATTCCCATTAAATAACCCATTAAATTCATAACATCCATGGATCGAAACAGACTGTAATTATAATCCATTTGTTTAGCAAAGTGCTCTATTGTCGAATCTATCAAAATAACGGCTATTGTTATTACGCAGTAGCTATAGGACCCCACTGTATCTGTGGTCTAATTCAACCTTTCAGCACGTGCTCAATAAACACGGTTTTACGGGCTAGGTAATGGATCTGATGGAATCAGCTGGCTTCTAATCGACGGAAAATAGTGTAATGAAACCCTTATCAATCACTTTCAATATAGTTGGGAGATCGTCATCTCGTTTATGAACCCATCCGGGGTACATAGTTCTAGTGCTGAACTGTCTAGGTGGTCTAAAAGGTAAGGATAAGATTTCTAGAATACCTACTTTTACAGTTTATCGATTTCTGTACAAGTGCTTTTCTAACAGATATGTGCGAGGAATGAGGATGCATAGCAGCTTTGTGAAAATGTGCGACTGTTTCTAAAAAATCTGTGCGTCGATCAAGAATACTTGATCGATTACTAATTGATCAAAGCTATGCGCGGATGAGTGACGATATGAGACGGTGTGTGGCTGAGTGGTACCTGGATGCGTAGCGGACTCTGTTCAGCTGTGCGCGGGCACATTCCTAGCCTGCATCTCTTGCAGACATCTTTAGTTTTTTTGTATGTAAAATTACTTAGGTCTGCTAGCCTTATATATGGCTAGGAAAATAATGAGGAGATCACTTCAGATTGGTGGTCTTTTTCTCGCACCTCGCTTCTCTACATCGCACGTCTCTGGTGGGATTGCACCAAGGTGATAGGGATAGGGACGAGTCTGAAGACAGACATGCTAGTCTTAATTATTATGAGTGAGACTTGTCCAAATTACTTAATTACAGAACTGTATACCTGGGCCTTAACCACCAACTCTTAAAGCAGTATTACTTCAATATTACTTCCAGTGGGAAAGAGACGGAGATATACAGGACGTATAGCTCCGTCTCTTTCCCACTGGAAGTAATATTAAAGTAATACTGCTTTATGAGTTGGTGGTTAGGCCCCAGATCCTAAAAAAAACTTTTTACTTTAAGTTTTTTATTTTGGCTTTTATTAAAATACTGCCACACAATACTTTGTTCTAAATACCCATTTTGTTTCAGTGTGCAACATCACAATTGACTCCCGAATCCTCAAGAGCAAGTCTGGCAAGACGTTTGGCCAGATCAAGTCACCTTCCATCGAGGGTCCTGGTGCGTGTTCCTACTTCTTGCAGCCGGATGCTGGCCAGCGGGTCGAGATACAGCTGTACCGGCTCGTCTCCGTCGGCAAGTTTAATGGCACCAGGTACGTGTTTGACTGTAGATAAAAGACCTACCATAACTACGTAAACAGAAATAAAGGTGCTATCTCGAAAATAAATAATAGCTGAATACACCGATTTCAGCACGCGCACCGCACACCACATAACAGGACAGATCCGACATGTATTTATTTATTTAACAATTTATGTACTTACACACTTATAAAAAAACTAAAGACAAGAAGTAGGAACAGGAAAATAGGTACAAAAGACAAGAAGTAGGAACAGGAAAATAGGTACAAAAGGTGATGCTTATTTCTAAAGAAATCTTTTCGTTCGTTTCGATATATAAGTCCGAACTTTTCTTGTATAAACGGCCGAATGATGTAGATAGATAGATAGGTAAGTACATCCTTATTCTTTATTTTGTCACTGTCTCTTTCTTATGTCAATATTGGCAATCTCAGGTCCACTAAATTCTAATATTATTATTATTAATTTATAAAATTATTTAATATTCTACGTAAAGACCTCGATGTAATATTTTTATTCAGATCATGATTTCTGTAAACATATTTTGATACCAAGTCAATTTCTACTTTCAGTCACAACAAATATTACTAACGTTCGTGAATACAAATAACAATATTATCTGCTGAAATCCAATATTAATATTCTAACTCCATTTAAAATATTAGCCTATAATTCCTCTTGCGGCTGAATGACATATTTAGCTAAATTGAAAAGCAATGAATTCCATCCGAAATTACCTGTGCAATCGGAAACTAAGCTCCAATTTAATTATCCTGATTTACTGATCTATGTGATATGAACACACGGGTTATATGTTTTGAACATAAATAGTTCTGAGTTATGCTTCAATTACGAATGGCATTAATTTCGGTTATTACCCATTACATATTTAAATTACAACCTATAAAACAATTAGGTACAGCTGCATTCACTTTGGTCACGCATTTGCTATAATATGACTGCCATTTTCTTTATATAAAATGGAGTTTAAAAATGCATTATTCTATAACGTTTATTATAATCGGACCATGAATATAGGTGTAATATGGAATATGCATGCTTTTGCTTAATTGCAAAAAAAAAACAAACTAGCTCTGGTAAACAATTATGAAATCCTTTTTTAAATAACTTCGGCAGCGATGATATTGACTATTAGAAAGACAGGTCCGATACCAACTCTGACATCAAATACCACGACGCTTCACTGTTAGTATTATATTTTAGATTATTTCTGGATTACCTGTTTAAAAAATAAATATTTTTTTCATGCTTAATCCCTATTACTGGACGTCATTTATTTGATAAAACGGACAATAGCGGCTCTAATTCTTTCATGTCTATTTTAAGTGGAAAAGCTACAGGGTGTAGAAAATTTTTATGACAGTCGCACAGATGGACCTGTCCAAATCCTTGTCACATGCAGAATCCTAAAAAGCAATCTATAAAATCAGATCCGTCGATCGGAATCATAGTTTCGCTGAACATTTATGAGAGTTATATGGACCGGGACGTGATTGGTGGAAAAGAATCGGATGTGACAGGTCCGAGGTTTCCCCACTCCTGTGATCAATGTCCCGTCAAATTGAATATATCCAGAAGATCGTCTTAGAATAGAGATCGTCCATATTAATATTATATCGTTTTACAAGATACTTCGATTGCGCAAGTTGATTAGAAAATGCGATTAGTTTAAAAACTGTAGCTATTTTTGTTTATTTTCTGTTTCTACAGGGCAAAGAGTTCTATTTTCTTTTCAATTTAATTCGATTACCTGCCTATACGCAGACATATGCATCACGCTCGGCCCCCCTCTTCGCCTTTGTCTGCTGCAATGCTAACGATATTAGTTTATAAGACATCGTTACTATAGTATGCGCCAGATAAATGAAGTCATTGACCCACCTACATTTATTGACACACTTAATTTCAAAAACAGGAATAATGACATAAAGCTGTCCTGAATCGACATCTATCGTGATCCTTACTGTTCTAGTAATGAAAAACGATTCATAATTTACTGTCCTACGAAGAGATATTAAGGAAAGGTCAATGACCGTTATTCTTCATTTATCTGGCGCCTACTATAGTACCTTATTAAATATAGTTTTATAATGATCAGGTTGTTGTTTCTTAACTCCAAATTGAGGCTTCAAGCGAGACGACATCATGTAGCTATTAGTGATTTACGGCCGCTTTGTATAACATATCTCAATCCCAATCTTGATCCCGATCCTTGTCTGTAACCAATCAACGGCCGAGTTTGTGTCCTTCACCACACAATCCTCACCTTTGATTGGTTACAGACAAGGATCGGGATCAAGATTGGGATTGAGATATATTATAGAAAGTGGCCATACGTCACGCTCTACGATGTTCGATGATTGGTTGTCGATCATACGTGAGCTTACTAAGATTGTAATCACTCGCCCATAGACTAGCGTCAGACCGAACACTGAAGCTTCATTATCAGCTGCGGCGCTTATTATATCCGTATTGTATCAACAACTGGAACTTCAGAAATGTACGCTGTATTTGATTGATGCGCCAGTTACCTGACTACGAATACGGGAATATCTGCTGAAGTCGATAATGCAGTAGCATTATATTGCAAAGTCTCTTGTATTTGTGAGCACATAAAGTGATGTGGCGCACATTTTTATGCGAATTAAGCTTAAACTTATAACATTGTTGGCAGCGGTGGCTTGCCCGCGAGTGCCGCAGTCGCTGTCGGATCCAAGACAAATATGTCTGGATTATGTTGTGCACAATATTTCGTATGTATCCGTTGGCGGTTACACATATTTCTGTTCATTTTTCCCCAACAAATAGAAACAAATAGTTTAATACTATTCGTGGTCAATTTTTGGCCATTGTTATTTGTGATGAATACGGGGGAACATTTACTCCTGTCCTAATCCTAATTTATTTGGGGTCGGTACAGCAACTCTTCTTTGTCAATACATCACTATTCTTTGTTGGGTACTTTCTAGCCATATCATCTTACGCACAAATTGATCCTTCCTCGCTTTAATCTTCTTCTAACCCTATAACTATTTACCTATGTATTTACATTATTATATACAAAAAATCAAGCTAGAACACTTTTCGTCCTAAGAGGCATCTCTCAACCTAAGAGATTGTCATCAGCTTAACCAAAAATTCCTGTGGCATCCTTACTAAATTAAAGCCTCTGGCAACACAACTTAAAAACTAAGCGACTACACGCTAAGCGAGCGTCGCTGGTGTGAAGACAGCAAGAGACAGGCTGGATCCGACCGGGAAATGTTGGAAGCGAAGAGATGAACTTGACTCTTACTCTTATAGATAGGCCCACAATGTCAAAGGACAGACGTGTGTGGAAAACGGAGAGACCGAAGCAGTATGATTTAGATGAATAAAGAGAACATTAAAACTAAGTAACTAATACATATTTGTTTCGTAGCTGCGTGGGAGGCTGGCTGCAGCTGAGTAGCGCAAGCGCAGTGCCGGCAGGGGGCGCGGCGGAGACGCGTCTGTGCGGGGCCAACGAGCGGTATACGCCGCCCGTCGTGCTGTTCGCGGATCACGGCGCTTCTACTTTAGAGTTTAGGTGAGTTTTAAGTTGAAATCTTCAAAAAACAAGCAGGTACGGTCTGCAATATAACACTATACACTCTGCTATTTTTACACAATATCATCTACGACTAAATGAGCAAACAATTATTCAATATCTGCTTTTTCGGCATTTCATATAGTAGTGACGAAAGGGATAGTACTTATTATTTTAATGTTACTTCTGTTCAGATTTTAACTAAATATTTAGCTCGAAACATGGATTAAAAAGTTATAAAAACATTGTTTTTGTCGTGACGTCATCAGCTTGAAGCCGATAACTGACGCCAATTACCACATCTTTTACACAACGTTCCCATAGTACGTTAATGCGATAAAAAGCTTAAAATACTACGTGAAAAGATTCTAAAAAGTCCGCACCAAAAATAAAATTCAGCATTTCAACTATCCTAAATGGCAAATTAAATGGTCGTTAACGCTCCAAAATTGTTGCTCTGTTGATTCTGTCAGGTAAGCAAAGTTTGAACAGGCTGCTCTTAAAATTCTATTTTTAAACAATTTCCTTCTTAATTAGTATACTTAGGTCTTCGATAAGCCTAAAAGCAGCGACAGCATTTATCGCGACCAACCCTTAGACATTCTACCTAATGTTGTACTCACGAAGGTATATTTTGTGGGCCGCTGTATGTAACGATATCAGAATAAACTCATTATTTGCGGCAAGTCTCTACGGATATCAGAATGCGGACAATATTATCCTCCCACTTCTATCCACATATTCATAGTTGATATTATCCAAACCATACGCGTGTAGATTCATCGATCATTAAACGTAACTCGTTAAGCAATCCGGTCTACTCGCGCGGTGGTAATGAATCCAACCAAAATGAACAATAATTAATTACATTTTCATCCGCTAATGGGAACGGCAGGCACTCAAATGAGCATTATTTCCGGATAGTGAAGCGATGCGGCCGCGTGGAGCATTTCAGAATTTATCTCCATTTGCAGTTCGGTTCGGAAACGCGAATTCCGGTAGTGAGCGGCAGTCGGAATCGGAACAAAAGGTCGTCACAGCGGAACCGGTAATGCTCGATTCGGAATTGTGGCCGGTTGTCAGGGAGTGCTGCAAATGCTCTTGTCAGCTGACGACGTTGAATTGCTTGATTTCATGAACTTACATACTGGCGGTCGACGTCGCGTCGTCGCACCCCGAGTGCTGAATAAAATGAACCACACGGTTTAGATTTTATGTCACTTGATATAATGTGCAGCTATTTGATCTCTACTCTTAGAACACAACTCAGCAGAACTGTTTTTAATAATCATGTTGTTATAAAAGTGTTGGTGATAGATAAATTCGAAGTCAATCGATTCGACTTATACTTATTACAACGTGTAACAGAATAAACGCAATACCTTAAGGGATCACCATTATGAACAACTTTTACTATGGGGCCAAAACTGATTTCGCGAAAAATAATCGACTGCCCCATACCTTTCTTTGCGCATAACTCGACAAAAGTACTGAACAGCTGTTTTTTTTTGCGATTTCGGGGTTGGCCCCAAAGTAAAAGTTGTTCATAATGATGACCCCTTACGAGGTATTGCATTTATGTTACACGTTGTTAGAAATCCAGAAATTCAAAATTCCAATGGCTACAAGATACAAATAGACGTAAATACAATGAACAGTTTATTAATAGTCAGGATAAGTAGAATGTTACCTTTTTTATTTTTTGCGAACCCTACTCAGATATCAACAATTCGTAAACGCCTTTAATACAGCCCTTTGTTACCAGGATAACAGAAAAGACTGTGAGGTCACAGTTCCTCGCGTTCTTCAGTTTCACGTCGCTAAGTAATACGCAAGGCGTTGGGTTTCACCCCAGGGGCGGCTCGCGGATACCCCACACAGGTAAATATGTATAACATTTCTGTATTTTAATAAAAATACACAAAGGAAACTTCAAGGTGGGAAACTGGTATTTTTTTAGTAAGCAAAATCATTATTAGATACGATGATACTATTTATAGATTTCTACCTAGTGCCTAATTCCGAAACTTTACACCCAATATTTACGTAAAATTCGATTCTCAAAGGATGCTTAATCTTTCAAAAGGCGCCTTTCTCCATTTTATTTTACAATTTTCTTTAAGAAAACAAGTTTTACATGAAAACATTATGAATGTGCCGAAAATTGCTCTTCAAGAAAAATTACGGCGGCCATTCACGGAATAATTCACCTTTATAATGTGGCCGTCAGTTTTTGCTCCATTATTTGGCCTCTTTTGTTTTACTGCTGAATTATTGCTAATTAGACAGGTCGTATAAAGGTTGGGAAATGATTATTCTTTATGTAAGTAACTTTATCCTCCCAACCTTCTTAGGAGGTTCGTCTGTGGGAGGCTCACTAACAAGCAGATGACCATTTCCTCCGTCCATATTGTGGGTATATAATAGTGGCTTCCGGTTTTACGTCCTTAGCCTATGTGGTACCTACAGGGTTTTCGCTGCTGACATAACGTTTTCATTGTGCGGGAGATACCGTTGCCAACTATGTGTTTAGCTTATACATAACTGATATTTGCCTAAATAATTAAATAGTTCTGTCCAACATAATTATAATTAGCATACATATATATTTTTTGGCATATTCTGTCCCACTGCATGGCCCTATTAGGTCCAGGTTAGGTCCCATTCTTCCGTTTTTATTTATATGAACTGACGAAAGAAATAAAATAATTAATTAGTTCTTGGCAAGAAATTTAAACTGAATAGCACATGGTTTCTTATGCAGTACTGCAGTTCTTTAGTATTGAATTCTTTCTTTCTTAACTACTGAATGAGCAAGTGATGACAAATTGCATGAAAATCGTCTTTTACACCGCAATGTATCCATTTATTAGAGGTATTCCAGTTTACGTCGTATTCATTAGCTTCGTACTTTATCGAACACGATTCCAATGGTAATGAACGATTCATTCAAAGAATCGTGTCTCCTTTTCTGAAGATATTTTCCTATATAGAAAATCTCATGAGACAATTTGAGTAATTATTACTTTCTTTAGCTCAATAAGGGCTGAAGGGTGTCCCCATGTGGGATGGTTGTGTCACAAATATGGCGCCGACTATCGGATAGCTGTCTTGTCAAGATTTTCGGAAGTAGCGCAAGTGTATCGGGCGTTGGATACCCTCGTCAGACTGATGTTGCCTTATAATTATTGCTTCTATAGAACCCATAACATTATGGTGTATATTTATACATCATTTACTTGTTATTATGTCAAATACACAACGTATTATGTAGTTTTCCTGGTTTTGTTTTGGGCCCACCACTTTCTTTGAGTGTAAGAGGAAGTAGAGTATACTCCTAGTCCAAAAATAATTTTATATTTGTTGGCGTGAACGGTTACGAATGAGGTAACCGTAGCTCAGTAGTATTTACTATGGACACGTTAAGACGAAAAATACTCTAGGGCCCAGGTTGAAATAGATTAAATAGATTAATCAATTCCCAAAACGAAATACAAAACCGAGTAGATTGCTCTACTGGGTTTTGTATTTTACTCATTTTATATTTTTATCAAGCTAATTATTTATTTAAGAATTGAACCCTTAATTTAAATTGGAATTAATAAAAACTTGCAAAATAAGTTCGATTATTAAATGACGATGGAGTGAAACTTGCCTTTTTTTGTATTTTATTATCTGTATCTAATGTATTTTGCGCATAAAAATATATAGTAAGTTATGTTAAACTTGCTACACGACCAAAAGTTCGGCAGTGTATCGGCGTGATTGAGCTGAATCCCATACATTTTTGGTACTCAATCATGCAAATTATTCGTAGTGAATGTTGCGTGTTAAAAATAATGTCAGTAATTTTCTCATTTATATAAGCGGAATAACCCTCGTGCTCTGTAGCAACTTTTCGCTGAAATGTTTAATGACTTTGATTTTAATTTAACTATAGTGCTATTTAGACATGTTTTTTTTTATTTAATCTAACAGGCATTAAGTACAGTTTCCTCTCACAAGCTCAGAGATGTATTTTTTCGTGAGAACAGATATAATTTATGATAACAAAAATTCCATTCCAACCAAAAAAAAATATTCAGCTCGACTCCTAAAACACGTACAAATTTATAACTTGAATAATTGAATTAATATGTTCTTTAATCCATGCAGCATAATCCTACTAGCTTTTTGCAATAAGCGCACAGCAGAGGAGTAGAACTCCCTGCCTACGTCTGTGTTTAAATCTAATCTCTTTAAAATTAGAGTGAACAGGCTTCTTCTGGGTAAGCTCGCTCCATCGTCGACTTTGTCACTGTCTTCTCTGACCTAGACTAGAGTCAAGAGCCCCATCTAAAAAAAAAACAAACTAAATTGACATTACACACATAATGAGTCAGTCTACACATTTATTTATGTGCCTTCGCAGTCCAAGTCCAGACCAGCTCATTGTTAAATATCTATTTTGCTTTGGGACTGACATGACAACCTAATAATAACCCACTTTGCATTTCCTAGATTTTTATTTGAGAAGGTCATTGGTATATTTTCGAAGATCAACGTCCTATTCATGTAGCTATAACTGAACCCTACGCAAAAAGAATCACAGATAACCCTAAAACATGAAAATTTAATATAATGAGTGAGGTTAGAATGTATTAGGGTGACCTGTACACATGTGTGTACCCCTTCACAGGCGTACTAGCGTGTTTTTATGTTATGAACTGGTGTAAACAATAAACAGATACAATAAACATGTGATTTAAGCAATCCCGGTCCATTTGTTATCATTTAGTGAAGAGTTCCGTTGCCTATCTACGATGTTCTTCATCAGATCTTTACCAAATTGAAATGGGGCCACTCCTGAAAATACTCTTCCAAAAATTACCCAAACCGCATCAAGTTTGTCTATAAAATTTTAAGGGTTCCCTGAATTTCTCAAGGATCCCATCATCAGATCCTGACTTATTATGATAACCAGGGGTCACATAGAAAGTGTACTTTTTCAAACAACGTATAAAATTCGAGGGTTGCCCTTAATTTTCCTGGGATCACATCATCAGATCTTGATTTATACCTTCCATCATCAGCTCAACAACATGAGATGATGATTACCAGGCACTAATATCTGAATTGCGTTAGAAAATATATGAAAAACCATTGTATGTGCCTACAAAATTTGACCTTTTTAGAGTCGCCTTCGATTTCTCTGGGATCCCATCATCAGATTCTGACTTGGTGACAATGAGACCATTTCAGGAGTATAAGCTTTCGAATAAAATTAAGAATTTAAAAAATTGGTCTACGGAATCGGTTGGCAGATAAATCGGTGAAAATACATTAAAAGAAAAATACATGTAGTCGAACATAGAACCTCCTCCTTTTAAGTCCGTTAAAAAGGGGGAAGTTCTAAGCCATGCGGGTGTAGTCGCAGGTGCCAGCTTTGACTATAGACTGAAAAGGTTCCTAATCACGGTGTTTCTCCTCAGACTGCGATTGGTTATACCAAGACGTGTCTTGCCGGGGCCCCGGGTCCTGCGTGCTGGCCAGCCCCGGGTATCCAGGCCTCTACCCGCCGCACCGCCGCTGCCGGTACCTCTTCGCCACCAACTCAGTGCACACCAGGGTCAAGATCATATTCACCTCTATTTTGTTACCTAGAAAGTAAGTATATATTTATTTATTTTATACTTAACGCACGCAGATGGACAGAGGTGGACTTATAATGCCTCAGGCATTTTCTACCAAAAAGCGATTAAGTAATTATTAAATTAAGCGATTAAATAATTATTTCATAAATATTTTTGATTATATAATTTGTTTTCGTGTTTGTATTATTTTTAGGTATCTATGAGTAATTAAGTAGGTATATAACATGGGACCTACTGACATGACACTTGACATGACACTTAGTAAATAGAAAAGATTAGACAGATGGTGATGTGATGATAATGGTGAGTTTCCGTAGATATCCGTAGATATATTTTGTTCACGTAAACCGACAAAATAGTGTTTCTTCAGTCGCTTAATAAAAGCCATCGCGTTGTCTCCTCGGTCAACATACTTAGTTTAAGTGGCGGTTACATAAGTGACCAAGCCGCAAGTGAACCTCGAGGTCAAGTCACCCAAACTTCAGTAAACTTTCCGATGAGCTCCTTACCTGGTAACCGCAATACCAATCATGCCACGTTTCCGTTCCACGCAACGAGTGGACTCAAACTTTTTCCGGAGGTAGGTACTTATTTAAATTTATGACGTATAACAAATGTGGATGGTTCACAAAGAAGGCGCCATATTGAGGTTCCCCTGAAAAGGGTTTGGGACGGATACTGCCTTGCCTAAATTGAAAAGAGCTGTTGATAAGTCAGGGATACCCATGTGGGTAGGTGGATCGCATATTCTATCAAATTATATTAGGTAGGTATATATTAGGAATCATAATGATATGTTAACATTTTTGGGACATTTGAGGGGAGTGTTCTCGATATTTTATTGAATTGAAACCCTTTTGTTGCCATGCGAATTTAACCCAATAAGTATTGTATTCAATCTTTATTATAAAAGTTTGATGAATACATCAATATGATTCGTATTGATGTATTCATCAGAACAAAAGTTTATGAATGTTCACATTATGTCATATAATTATTACTTATCGCATACATAAGTAATCCCGCAACGACCCAATAGGGAAGCCGCACAACATAGCATAAAACAGTACAGTGGATTCAAAAGATAAATGTTACAAACATAAATTAGCACAATAATTAATGTCTTTTAAGTGGACATTAAATTTTAACTTTAATGGGCACGTCAGTCAGAAGTCTCATTTGCGTAATCTTATTCAGTGAGTGACGAACGGAAACGACTTTTTTCCTCTTACTTGTGTACAAGCTATTTAAGAGACATCAAGTGATGTTTATTTTAGAAGATGTACTTACAAAAGTTGTATGTTTCGGCAGAGAGAAATGTCAAGTAGAAACGGCACAAAAATCAAAATTAAAAGTTTCTTTTTCAAATTAGGAGAGCCAGCACTTCATGAACATCAAATTTTTAAATAAAGTCATTCCTTCAGACCGCCAGTCTGTCACCACTTCCTATTGCTTTCGCAGTAATTAAATGCTAAGGTTTTTTTATGTATGGGAAATCATCAAATGACTCCTTCCGCTCTGAGTGGAGCGGGAGGGAGTGTCTTCTCAAAAACTAAAAATCTAACGTAACTAAAAAACTACTGAACTTGGGTAGAACATATGGTGGCTTGATTTATTGCATTTTTACTCTACTATGACGTCCTGCAAGGAATACGTCGAGTTACCAATAACCCCAACAGTGTCACAACAAATGAATCTCGATAATTAAGTTAACTATCCGTGGGTCAGGACGATAATCCGAAAACAAAAGGCAAATCTATTATGTTAATGACTATTATGGTTACCTTTACATTTTGTTTTAATTACTAAAGATTCGGTAGTTTTGTTCAGTTCTCATTTAGCTTCAGGCAGGTAACGAACATAGACTAATATAAATGGTAACGAAATCGGTGAAGAATGGGCTATAAAACCGCCTAGACGGTTTTAAAGAGAATTGATTCTGGCAGTTTAGCTGGATCTTTTGAGGTTTTGATTGCCATACTACCCTACACCACCAAACCGTTAATGATCGTCTTTGAACCAAAATCAACATAGTTTCTAAAGGTAATCAGGCTCCCATTGTTACCATCAAAGAAAAATAATGAAAAATCTTGCATAATGTTTTCCGCAGACAGGCGCAACGCGAAAATGAAATATGACGATGGGGTAACTCTATTTTTTCTCTCGTCCTGAAGAACATTTTCTAATTCCTATGAAATTTCTGAAACCAAAATCAACATCAACTTTGAAACTACAGCTGCAATGTAACTGTTTGAATTTTGGTAGAAACTAAAACTACATTGTACAAAAGAGTTTGTATAAATCAATGTTCAATAAGTAGACTCATATTATCAGAACTGTAACTTGCAAGCCGAATACTAACAACTATGACCTCGTTTGAGTGTTGGTACTCAGTTGCTATTGTAACGCTTACTACTGTGCCAGTCCGAATTGAAGCTTCGTATAATTAGGGCAGCGGTTTACCAATTTTTCTTGGAACCTAATTTAGAAGATACATTAATGTAGGAATGGTTTTTATGAAAAAATACCGGCCAACTGCAACTAAGACTCGCAAATGAAGGGTCCCGTACCAGAAAACAAATAAGCACGTTTCTTGGGGCCTGCTCGCTAAGCCCGAAGTCCGTAGTTTCGGTCTCAGTGTCAGGCGTTTTCTACTCCGTATCACCTACTGACTTACGATTAGTCCCGAACCCGAACTAAGAATAAATGAAAACACGATTTGACAGTTGTTCTTAGTTCGGGTTCGGGACTAATCGTAAGTCCGTAGGTGATACGAAGTAGAAAACGCCTGACACTAAGGTCAAAACTACGGACTTCGGGCTTAGAAAGTAGGCCCCCTGGTATGGAGCAACATTCTACGGGAGCACATTCACTTTAATTCTTGTTTCAATTTAGACATTATTATAACCCTTCTGGTACGGATTCATAAAACGTAAGGTTTATAACGGGTACAATTTCAATGACACAAAGAGACCTTAGGAAGCACCGATTCACAAAGTATAGCAATCAGTTAACTGTAATAGGCGTACATGGCCATGGGTAACTCATGGTCATCTGTCAGTGAGCCACTTACCTGATCAATAGAAAAGTCTCCTACCTATTAGGTTTTAAGTACTCAAACTCATTCCTCTTTTATAGTATAAAATATTTCATATTTTATACTTCATCTTTAAGCCAGTAGATATTACCTTTTAAGAAGTTATCACACCAAATATACTATACAATAAGCTTCGACCCGCGGCTTCGCCTGCGTGAAAAGTGTTTTCACGTGCTAGAATTATTCCCAGGGAAGATATTATTATCGAGATAAAAAGTATCCTATGTCCTATGACCGAGTACCAAGTTTCATCCGCAACCGTTTAAGCGTGATCGTGAACGTATACAATCAAAGATACTTTCATATTTCCAATATCGGTAGTTCTAGGTAGTAGAGTAAAACCTCTATTTTATATTCTGACTCCACTCTCTCATTTTTCACACATTTATGACAGATTGCGACTGACATGCGAATGCGAATTTTGCTTAATAATGGCTAGTATTGAAACGTTACAATATAAATTCAAACTAAAAAATTCTAAGTGGGTTCCCCCACTTAGAATTTTTTAGTCTGAGGGCAATCAGAAATATTGAAAACGGGACTTAAAAATACGAATTTGAGATAAATACCTACGAGTTATTCAGAATGGTTGGTATAATAAAGATTAAAATTTTGGGATTTCTAAATTCAAATAACAATCACTTTCAACAGTCTAACCTCGACGACTCCTATTTCTGTCTGCAGGGTTTAAAGGAACCTAATATGAATGGCATGACGGGAGCTAAGTTCGCTCATACCATTCGAACTTAACCTATCCGTGTCGGGGTGCCCTAAACTCCCTGTTCCGCTACTTGGTTCACTCACTAAGCATTATTTTCACCTACTCAGAAGTTTTAATTTGTCTTATTATGTATTTAATTCGGACACTTGGAATTTTAGTTGCTAGCATAGATTAACTGTTTACCGATGCTATTAGCTCTTTTTCGAATTTGAATCATTAATACTTATCGCCAGTTAAGTTAATTTTTCGCGAATATATTTTATCGCCGCTCGATTTAGTATTATAGTATCTCATTAGATAACAGTCATCCATATATTATTTATTCGCCCGGTTAATAATTCCCCTTTAAATTTATGTATGTAATTAATGTGTAGTATTATGTAGTAGTTGATTAGTATAATGGTCACTCAGATAGGCAGTTGCTCCGTGTTAAACACAAAACAAAACAAAACAAGATAGTTGGGAAAAAGCTGGGCAGTGATTTCTTCTAACAAGTACCAGTATAATTCTTTAACATATTGATTCTTTATACCGTTCTAACACAAAACTGATGAAGCGACTATGTGTCGTACAAAGGCTGCACGTCCCAGTGTTCTTTCGCAAGTATTTTTATCAGCCCGTATGAAATCCACTCGTTTTGAAAGCCGGTGAACAATCGTTTTCAGTAAATATAAAAGGATCGCCATCCGTATCTCTTCCAGGCGTGTAGGTTTGGCGCCGATTTTCACTAACTGTGTTTGTGTGACGTTGACGTGAATGTAGGTATGTGTTTGGAGCGGATGTTGAATTATCGGACGTAATTGTACCTAATGTAAATTACAAAGAAAGAAGAATTAATGAAAATATGTTTATGTGGGACAAGCAAAAAGGTTTTTTGACTCGCGCTGGACATAATATAAGTGACTAGTAAGAGTTTAGAGATTTATATAAGAGCTAAGAGCATTTTTACAATTTGTAAGCAACTGTTACCAGTTGCTTCAATTTGTATTGTTAGGGTACCACACCTGATAAGTACGAGTACAGAATAGTGAAATAATTGCTTGCTAGTAACGCACTGACATGCGCATAGGCACACGAACACATACTCAATACTACCAAAATGGTTAAAGAAGAATCCAGAAGACAAAGCTGCTCATTTTCATTTTAACAAAGTTAAAGTTGGGTCATAATTTGTTCTCGCATTACGTTTTATGTTCCATGGGTATGACCGGTTTAATCTTTTAGATAAATCTTAAATTTAACATAACTACTGAAAATAGTTATCAAGTATAACACAATTATTTAGACCAGTTTATTGTTTATAGTAAGAGTATCCATTTAACAAGTTAATTACTTGTGAAATCTGAAGTGAAATCTAATTTATTTCGCTGTTATTTGAAAGTAAGGAATTTATAATCACGTTAAATGGCTGTTAGTATGCCAATTACGAAGATAAAAGCTTTATTTTATACTGTAACAATATCTTTACCATCTAAATTAGTGGTAGTAAGAAAATAATTATTTATGTGTAGATTTATTTAACAAAATTTGTTTTAATTAAGTAATGGTTTAGTAAAGTAATAACATTATGTTTATACCGGTATAAATACTTCAGAGCTGGCCTCTAAACTTAATAGCAACATATACATAATGTAAATATTATAGCTTTATTCAAGGGACCGCTACGTGTATTAAAACGGCATTAAATTAGGAGTTCCAGACAAAACATAAACTTGATTAGCATGCGTAGCGTTCTCGGCTTAGGGGTAATTGCTATATCCTGGCTCTGTGTAACGCGATCTCAACCGTCTTTAATCTCGCCCACTTGACTCTCTACGTAATAACACTTCGTACACTTACAAAATAATATGTTTGTCATTACTTACTTTCACACACAATTATTTGCAAACCCTTAACCCTTATTAAAATACACCCTCCCGGTTATTCACGGCGTTATTGAAACGTATTTGCGACTCAAATAAATCGAGATTCTACCGGCGGATGGGAAATCCTAAATATTTTTACATTGCCGATATTACTCGCTGTAGAGTGTAGGTAGGTATGTATATTTGGAAATCCTTGATGGAAATATTTTTTAAAGATTTCAATTTATATCATATCTACAGCTGGTATCCGAGATGTCAGGGTTTATTGATTGAGTTGAATGTGAGGCGGGGTCTCTTATAATCGTAATGTACCTATTTTTAGAATATGTGTTATGTGATTTTAAAGATTCGACCTCGCTGAAAAAAGAAAAGCATATTTTTGTACAAAAGTGAATTGAAAAATTTCATAATGAAATAACCGTGACACAACATTTGCTTGAAATGATAATGCACACATTGATACATTTTCGTTCCACTAGCACTACTTCTACAACAAATCCCGCAGGAGTGGCGGAGATAAATAAAAGTGCTATCTTTGTGCAATACGTTTCCCGACATACTAATAGGTAGTATGTTCACACTGAGCGAGGCACTTTAGCTACCAGATTTAACGCAAACACACTCTTGCTGTAAAGTTTGCAAAGAAACGGTGCACTTTATGATCTCTTTCAAAACGAATTTGTTATCATACACGTACAGAAATGTCAACTTGTACAGATGTTTACACCTGGAAATGTAAAGGAGACTTTCAAAAAGCATTTTTATTTATTGAAAGCCATAAACATTAAACCAATAGGTATGTACATTTCTAAACTGGTTTTAAGGATAATAAATTCACAACACGACATGGAATACTGTAGGAAAAATATTATTATGTTATACGCGTTTTCCTCTGGGGAAAATTCTTCTGTTAAAATACAAATCTCACATTCATTTGATCAAATTGATAATATGGCGTTCCTAATAAATGACAAGAAATACCCGTGTATGTTCCAGAAAGAAATAAATGTTATCTAACATTTCTTGATACAAATTTCTTCGTCGTAATCTAAACAGTTGTTGGAAATCGGAAAATGTTTGAGAAAATTATTTTCTTATTAATTTTTATCTCGAATACCATCACAGAGAAGAAACATAATTAAAACCAGACGTAGAGTAAATAAGATGTGTCCCGGAAATATGAATTCGAGTTCTGTTACAACGGTCCGATAGAAAATCTTTTTCCTCAGAGTATTTTTCCTGCCCCTCAAGGATATCGCGTTGCTTAAGTGAGCAGAACATTACTTATGACCTATGAAGGAAATGGTATTCATTATCTCAACAACGTGACTATCTTCAGCCATGATGTGGTTCTTACTTAAAGACATGTCATGTATCAAGGAGCCAGTTACTTGAGTTAGGAAAGTGTTAAAACCTACTTTAATGTCAAAGTTTTTCAGATTTTCAGGCTAAACGGGCTAAAATAGAGTTTTTATACTCTTCTTTTATTTTCTCTTTAAATTCAGAAATCAGTTGACAGTGATCAGTGTTTGTAGTGTATGCGCGAACGCGGTGGCGGGTCAGTCATTCACACAGTCAGACACATGTGTTCTGTATCTTGCATACCCTATATCCACCTGAGTGCATTTAAGTGTGTTTTATTGGCTAAGTGTTTCAGTGATCATTTTAATTTTAAAGTTAACACGAAACATCACCAGTAAAACTCTCTGTTTGCTTCTGTTAGCCTAATAAAACACAACAGAATAATGTTATGACACATCTAGCAATCATGAGTTCAGTGTGAAGATGTTATCATTTTGGTTCAGAACATTTGTAGAACCTCGCGCTTACAGCTCAAGTAGCATTAGTTCGTTTCTTACGTGCGAACGTTGCACTGTTTCCTTCATTAAACTCTTTGTACTCAAACGAGTGTTACATTTTGGTAATCAACAACTGTAGAGTAGAGTATTATTGTAAAACCTGTTCCTTCTTATGTTCAACAAGCTTTTAACAGTAGATTGCCCTCGTGGTGAACAAAACTTATACCAAGGAAGTAGGTACTATCATGGTATAAATTATGGTATAAAGTATTACTCTCCTAGCCCACTTACCTATTCCGTGTGCTCCGTGTATTAAGTGTGATCGTAAACATTTAAACATATAGACTTTCATAATTGTAACATTTGAACAAAAGAATTTTTATTTGTAAAAATCTACGCATAAAATAACCCGAAAATTACTACGGTAAAAGTAAACCTTTGTCAGTAAGTACACAAACAAAATATGTCAGCATTCTTTTTCTGTACAAATACCACGAGAAGCTCAATTTTCATAGCAAAGATTGTTTCAGTTAACGCTAGCGACACAAATGTAGCACCGGAGGCACATTAATTTACCTATGCGTCAATGAAGCGTATTCACAGAAGTCAGGGATGTGTGTTTCTAGGTAGTCGTCTTTGAGCATCATATTTATGTTACGTTAGCTGGTATCACACGTCTCTTTAGTGGCGTTATTTAGATGCAATCAAAGATATATCTATGAGCACGACTCATCGGCAATGAATATATACTGGATTAATTCTTGGTTCTTAGTTGCATTTGTAGTATGCTATTATTGCTACGGAATTTGTTCGGAAAAGTCACCGCGGCCCTGGAACGCAAAATGAAATAGTAGGAACACGGATGGGTTTAGTCAGTAAAAGTCTGACACTGCCTTCCGTTCCGCCCAGAGCGGAAGGAGTCATTTGATGATTTCCCACCATTAAAAAAAAAGTATGCTATTATTATATTATCTGTGGTATTGCCTACATATATAATTATATGATTAGTTTGAATATGAGCTTCTTTATGTGATGGTATTACAAACATTGCGGAAAATTCTATTCTATTTCTTTCTATATTTTCAATTATTCAACAGGAAAGATTTGACCACATGTCATGTCAAAATACTACTAACCTACATAGAGGCAAATAGCTAAGGTGCGTTACAGCAAAAAACATGTTGTTCCCTCCCTCGTTAACTAAAAACAAAATGGACTATACATACATTTCCAGCTAATTGTATATGTACAACCAAAGTCGGTATTACCGAAACCACGTTCCCGAAGGAAAATCCGTAGAACGCAGAAATAAGTCGAAAATCCGTAAACACAATCTTCGAAACGGAGCCCGTATAATCCATTCATAAGCTATACAGTAAAACAATATCGTTTCCGCAGTCACTGTACCACGGATTATCTGACGTTACGGGCGGGTAGTTCGCCCTCTGCCTCGCTTCTCGGCACCCTATGCTCGGAGCGCACAGCTACGCTCGAGCATCCTGGACCGAATCTCCTGTTGGAATTCAAGTAAGTAAGCTTTGAATAACACTTAAAATATGCTGTTAATTTTGATTTGGCGTTGTTTTTGTTATACCTAATGACATAAGTAATCATTAAAAGCGTTTTAGTACTTCTCATTGTGTTTCATTCAATCGGGCAAGTTCTTATTCTTGGAAATGAATGAAAATGACCTAGATGTGACAAGTTTCGACATTTTCCGAAAAAAAAATTAGAGAGAAAGAGAGAGTGATTTTTCACTTTCTATAGAAAACTTGAAATTGCTGCCTCTATTTAACTAAACTGTTTAAGAGGGCGCCGACCAAACGTCGACCGCGCAGTAAAATAGTGGCCACTATTATCCGTTTTAGTGATTATAATAAAACTGAACAATTTAAAACTACCGTTTATAATAATATTAACGTATAATCTTGTGGAGCACAACTTAACTTGCATATTTTCTGCATTTTCATTCTAAAATAAAAGAAATAACCAAACAAACGATGAGGGCGCCACTGCGCGGTCGACGTTTGGTCGGCGCCCTCTTAACAAAAAGGTAAAAAAGTTCAGAGATGACATGTCTACCGTGAGGAGTGAACGCTCTTCAATAGATTATAAATATATATATGTCCTTTTATTATCAACACTAGATCAATAAACCAAAAGGTCCTGTTATAATCATCAAGGTACCGCTATATTAATGTTTTTCAAAACCATCTCTATTTTGAGATCAAAAGTAATTTCATTGCTACGATTATCAAAAGGTGTATTTATAACTCAGCACGAAATCTAAGGCCTACTTCGTTTCTCGTATAACATTTTATGTAAAGGCTTGACAGCCAAGATTAAATTAAATCTCACACAAGTTCCTACACACATGACACTGAGTTATTGAAAGGCACATAAATCTAAGAAACAGTTAGCTAAGCTTGTTTTACACTAAATTGATTACACTGAGATCGATATTCACGAAATAATACACATTCTTGGTTAACAGAAAGGAGGGTGATTGCATTTTGTGATAAAAACTAGAGAAGTTCATTTTGATGATCCTTAAAACTGTTCTAGTTTCAGTAATGTTGGCCTAATGGTATAAAAAATTTAGATTTTAAGTATATTAAAGTAGTGGTTTGCTTAAATGATTCTGCTTAGGTTAAACATTTCGTGTAGATGTTACTTTGCATAAGTTAGCAAAAAAGGGCATTAGAATGTACAATAACATAGCCATAAAATCCATCCAAATTATTTCTTTGTTCTCTGTAAAAAAACATAGAAAGCGCTCCTAACATGAGTTTACCTGTGTTCAGTTCCGGGCCATTAGTACCGCCGTACGACTACAACGGATTTATAGCCAAGCTCGAGTTTATTGAGAGGGTCGACAGCAGCGGCTCGCCGCCCACCGTGGTCCCTGCCTCGCCGCCCCTGGCTGCACTGACTCATCATATGCAACATGGTAAGTATAATTACTGTCAAATATAAATATTGCCTATTTTTATAACCATCCAAGATTTTTTACAGCCTTTATGTGATTTTTTCATAAATCATGTCCATGTTAAAAAAACAAAAAAAAATCGATAAAAAAAATCTGTATGTGATTACAAGTTGAAAAAAACAGCTGTTCAGTACAGTAAAATGTTCTGCTATCTCAATTTTGAGAAACAGCTGTTTTCTGTGATATTACAGAGTTGATCCATAGAAAACACAACCGATAAATTAAAAATATATATTATACACTTTTAAGTCTTAGTACACCAAGCAAAAGTGGGAAGGTAGAGTAGCTTAATACATTAACATGAAAATAATATTGCATTACCTTTGCAGTAAACCCATAACTACCGTGTGAAAAAACGGGTCATTAATAATATTGTAAAAATCCAACAACACTGCGTTAAAAAATACATTTTGTTGTCCATTATAAAAGCCGCAATGAGCTTTTCCATTCGTTGGCCCTAACAATTGTGCTGGCTAGTTAAGTTCGTTGCGTCATTTTTATATTTTAGTTCTGCTCTCCATGTTTTTCTATTCACAGTTTTGTATTAAATGATGTTGTCATAAAGGAATTAACCTATGAACACCCGATTTGCGAGTGCCCGCACATATTTCAAAACGATAAGTACAATATTATTTTGCTTGTTTATGGAATATGTCTTATAATATGTTTTACCATTTTTAGCGGATAGGATACCAGTAGATAGTAGTGGAATGACAAATGAAGTGTCCGGGGGGAGCGGGGCGCGGATGGGCTGCGGCGCCACGGTCCGGAGCTACGGGCCGGGTGGAGCGCGCTCCGGCCACTTCGACTCCCGGGCCGGCCCGTGGCGCTCCCAGTGCGTCATCCACCTACTCGGAGCGCCCACTGACGTCGTCCAAGTATCACTATTTAATTATAATTTAAGGTAAATGCTCCACAAATTAAGGAGTTCGCTCCTCCATTATGTCCCCTATTACAGTTAAGGCGAGTTCTAATGCTCACGGTGTTGGCCCTCTATCAGTTTAATAGAGCGGAAGGAATTTGGATGAATTTATATTACTATCCATATATTTCGTTAACGTATTGCGACCTTCATTGCGTGTGACAGCACGGTACTTATTAAAGGAGACTCAAAATACCAGAATTTGACAAAAGCGCGCTCGCACTGACCCATAATTATAACCTTACCGAATTACAAAAGAGCTAGAGAACAAAGAACAGATTTACAAACTCGTTAGAAGCTAAAACTAAGGTATACCTACCATTTTTAGCTAAGCATTCGTATTTTCTATGCTTCATCGTTCCGGACTTCGTTTCCGTAAGAGATGCATAGCTCCCTGCATATATTTACATCACTGTATGTATTGTAAAATGCTTGCACTTTTTTTTTTTTAAGGGTGTGAAATCATCAAATGACCCCTTCCGCTCTGGGTGGAGCGGCAGGGAGTGTCAGACTTTTACTGACTAAAACCCACCCATGCATTTTACTTTCCAGGGCCGCGGTAACTCTTTCGAACATATTCCGTGACAAAATGCTTGCACTTAAGTTCATTTTCGCTAAGACAACTGAATGTTGAGGCAGTATCTAAGCTCCAAATCCTATTGTAACTGTCTGTTTAGCCCGCCTGCTCCCTGGGGTGCAATTGATTGATAGACCCACCCAAAGAAATCTTAAATTTATGATTCAGGAATTTAATTTCGGATGCTCAAATGTTTTTGTTGAGGGTTTTCCTCGTCTATGTTTCTTATGTAAACGCATCCAATAAGGATTTCTTTGTCCCTTGTTTTTTTGATGAGCCCCAATAATGTGCCTACTTATTATTTTTCTCAGGACAGTTTTCCTGAAACTCAAGCAATTATTGTTTTTAAACCAGGTTACAAAGCTGTCGATCTCATATTGAGATCTTAGAAGGTGTACACGAATTTGGTGGGAGAGGGGAAAGAGACAGGTCGGAACGTGGAGACAGAGCTCTCCTCAGGGTATGTGGGCCAGCCGTGAGGGAGGCGAGGGATCCTGCAGGCCGGTTCCTAATACGGCAGGCAGTGACGTCCAAAGGTGCTAACTTGACAATCCTAGTCCGAAGAGCGGCCCAACAAACTCCAGACGAAGAAGAATTCGTCGACGGAGCTTTCGCCTTCCATGACGGTACGTAAACAACACTTGATACGACTAGAAATGTCAGAAGGAAAACATGAAAGGAAAATAATATTTTTGCTTCCACAACAAGACATAAACAATGATATTTGATGACTTATGGAAAGTGAAAAAGAAAAGGGCCAGACAGAGTAATATTCAGAGGCTAAATCCTACTGGTGCTTACTAAGGGTAATGTGAATGTTTATGTAAAGTGTCTTCTGTATGTATATGGGACATACACAATGACTGGTGAGAGGAAAAACACATGACGTATGGAAAATATATTGCCACGTTATTTTCGCTTGCTTGAATAAAAATAATGTAATTGTAAGCGATCTGGTATAGGTATCAAAACATCATTTAACTTCGCTTTGCAAAAATACCTTTTTTAAGGGGAATCATCAAATGACTTCTTCCGCTCTGGGTGGAGCGGAAAGGAGTGTCAGACTCTTTCTGACTAAAACCCATCCGTGTTCTTCTTTATGCCCTTTGCGTTCCAGGGCCGTGGTGACTCTTTTGAACAAATTCTGCAACTTAAAAAATACCTACCTACCTACATAAAAAATCTGTAATGTGTCAGTTGGGTTCCAAAAGGAAGTGAGCATTTTAATCTTGGTAAAATCTATTCTGACAAGTTCAACATACAAGATACAATCCTACTACTGTTGTTACAAACGTGAAAGTTGACAAAGATGGTCGACTCTTTCACGCAAAATTTAAAGTAACACACGTACAGCTTTTACGTTAGAATATCACATAGGCTCTAATTTTT
The DNA here is from genome assembly GCA_947386135.1 of Melanchra persicariae. NCBI lineage: Eukaryota > Metazoa > Arthropoda > Insecta > Lepidoptera > Noctuidae > Melanchra > Melanchra persicariae. Next base: position 9,264,754 of record OX376644.1, read on the forward strand.
CGACTTAGAGAAAAAACAGTAAACGCTTTAACTGAAACTCGTAAACTGTAATCGCTTAATTTTGGTGCAGAACAACACGAAGGAACAGCGTCTCCGGATGCCACCTGCGCAGCCACGCACTACGGGTTCTCATCTCCAGCGCACGGAGGAGTGTCGGCACCCTCACACCATCACATCTTCTGGAATATCGAGGAGCGACTGCTCTGCACGCATCGGTTCATACCTGCTGCCAACCAGAGCGTCACTATTGAAGTAAGTGGAGTGGCGTACAAAAGTAATAGATGCTTAGGTGTCCCCGCGAATGCTCTAATAAATAATATTAATGCATTATTAATATTATTCTAGTTAGTTTATTTGTTAGAGCCTAGTCTTGGCCTGTCCCATTGACGAACTCCTGGCCAAATTTCTCTCTTCACTACACCTACCTTTCGTGAACCTGCGCTTCCCTTTCCTTTCCTTCTGTTTAGCAAAATCCTGTCTAGTTCGTCCCGCCATCTCAATATTAGTCTACTTTAACAATATTGTCGGTACAGCAAATTCCGGCAAGTGCCAGACAGAAAAGACAACAATGCACAAATATATTGTACAAATATTATTATACAATATTGGTTGAAGGTTTATTCCGCAACATTCTACTGCGATAAATGTTTTCTTTTTTACTGCAACAGAGTTTACTGTGACAGGCCGTTGATTCCGCATTTTCCTGTGGATAAAATGTTATTTTTAGGTTCATCGAATTTCTGAATTTAAAAAATGCCACTACAGCCTCTTGTCGCTTGTCACTTATCATTGAAGTGGTTGAAGGATCGGTAGCTACACAATTATTTTTGATGTGTCGTCAGCCAACTTGCCATCACAATGAAATATTCTTTTATACACACTTACCTGTAGTAATGGTTTAAATGATGGTGGTTTATGGTCAGCAAGATTGGTAGCTGGATGCAGCTTATTCTTCTTCTTCTTCGTATGGGTAGTAAGGTCTAACGACCCCACACACCCTAGTGTCAGAGTTTCTAAACCGCCTCAAGGGCCTCTGACATGGTTTGACGACCGCCATTTGGCGGCCGGGACCACCGGCTTATACGTGCCTTCCGAAGCATGGCATCATCTTTTTATCAGACAATCAGGTGATTCAAGCCTGCAATGTCCTAGCCAAACTGGAAACAACTTTACAAAGTATGTTTGCCATGGGAATCGATCCCACGACCACCGGGTCACAAGGCAAACGCCTAAACCACTCGACCACGGAGGCAGTTTCTAATAAAAATGTAGATAGGGGGGGCTGATTTCTGATGCATTTTTTCATTTATTTTTGTTGTTGGTGTGCAACGAAATGCTACAAAAACGGACCAAATTTTGGTCTATCTACAATAATCTTGGCCCCCCTAGATTCAGCGGCTGGAGCGCATGTGGAGCGCGGAGCCGCCGGGTGCGGCGGGTGCGGGCGTGGCGGGGGGGTGTCGCACGGCGTGCGGCGACGCGGGCTGCGAGTGCCGCTCCTACACGCCGCTCTACTACCACGACCATGTCGCCCTGGTAGCCGGGGACGGCACGCACCTTTCCTGTCTCTGTGGGGACTTCCAGGTAAGTCTAGATGCCTTATTAGGCGTCATTCTAATAGAAAGCGATAATCGAGCGAAAACGTCGCGTTGTCGCGCCGACAGAGGGCGCCTTTCGTTTTTACCGAGCAAATGATCTCGTCGATCGAGTACTAGCGCGATGATCGGTTTGTATTAGGATGACGCCTCACACGACAAATACATGGCGAATAAGATAGTCCGATAATGTGTATAGATCTATTTCGTGACTGTTGGTTATTTGAAATCTCGACTTCTCGAGTGCAGTTTTTTTTACAAGTGGCCAGTGTGTTGTGCAAAGAACTTGTTATATTGATAGATGACTGCTAATATTCTCTTTAGTTCAAATATGCTGCCTTAAATTTTTTTTATCAGGTTTGTTTTATTTTTTACAAAGGAAGGAACTTTGCTCTAATCGGGTTTCCCTACACATTTTTCTTTGTTGCACAACGTTTACTTTGAGAAATAATCTTATTTCATTTTTAAACAAAGGTTATTCAAGTATGCTAATACATCCAATATCTGTGCCCACCACTCACCATTCCACTCATAAGAAGTACCTTTGATAACAGTCACGGTTCACCCATAAGTATTCCAATTTTCCAGGTGAAGAACACTAAAAATGCCAGAAATACTCAACTCAATACCTGTCCCACTTGGAATACAAGATGAGGTGATTTAAAACAAGAACCTATAACTTTATGACGTAGCGCCCCTTATTTGCAATTCAAAAAATAACACTACTCGACGTGACAGTCATTGGAATTGACGTTCATTACAGCTATCGAGCGAATGAAATATTCGGAAACCATCGACAAGAAAATTGACGTTAATTGCTTGAAATATTAAGGGAAACATTGAGGGTAATCGACAGGAAAAATCAGGGGTCCGATACATAATACAGTGTTATAGCGTTATTGAAGTACTGAGCAAATGGGGACATTTGTTTGTTGAATTAGTCTTTTAGCATTTCAATTTCAAGTTGAATAAACAGTGGTTCTTTCGGAACAGGAACCGAAATGCATGATCTAATTATTGCGAGCTCCGAATGTACGACAACAAATAAATTAATCGTGTTACTGAGGTCTTGTGCTAACACGGCAAGGTCGCTCCTCTCGCGGCCCGGCTGCGGTGCCCGCCGCATAATTAAGTAAGAGGGTTACTATTAAGTATGTAACAGCAATAAAGCGTAGAACGACCACCCGAGCGGATAGGGACTCCTACATAAGAGCAAATATGCCGCTTCATAATTTACTTGCTGTGTTTAGTACTCTTTCAGGGTCAGATTAGTTAACTTTCTTTGAGATTACAGCTGAGCTTTAGTAGTTACGATTTCTTTTAGTTGTTTTCTTCCCAAAATGATTTCCTCTTTCTTCCTCTAACTGTAGCGATGTGATGATAGAAATATACTCATCATCATTCATCATTTCCCTGCCCATCACCCATGTTGCTTGGGGTCGGTGCAACACGTTTTTTTCTGCCAATCTGTCCTATCAGCCGTCACGCTATCCTTATCTCCCTTTTCTTTCATATCACTCATCACACAATCCATCCATCTTTTCTTTGGTCTCCCTCTCCCTCTCCATCCATCCACATTAATTTATATTTATAACTCTTTTAGTTACATGTGTTTCATTCCTCCTCTTCATATTACCATACCAAGACAAGCTGTTCCCATTCAATTTCATGAAGAATAAACTCATTCCCATAATAGTCAGCTACCGGTACCACCGTTTGCTGACGCATTCATCAGGTCTTCGAGTGTGCAGTTGACTTGAAACGTGGGTCATCGTCTGTGGAAAGTTCCTCCTAACATCATCATCATTATCATATTTCGATAAACAGAATCAGTAACGTAAACAAAATTGAAGCGATCAAATGCCTACTGTATCACGTAAAATATTTATTCAGAACAAATTGTTTTGGCAATACACAAATGAAAATTATTTAGATGGTATCGCACATTGTTATTCAACAGAGTAAGGTGGTTTGCTTCCTGTGTATTTATGTTCAATTTATATTGATGTGTTTACATTTCATGGAAGCGTTGTAACAAAACGAAGAGATATGATCCGCCGCTTTGTTATCTTATATCTAGAAACGCGCGCTTAATTTAATTATTAACAGTGCTTTACCCCCGTCGTGGCTTGACGCCATCCACGCCAAATTGTTTCGAGCTCACATTGTTCCAAAACGGACTCTGGGCCGTATCTAAAACGGGTGGCGGCGTAGCGGACCATGTCCCGGTACTCATAAAACATGGGCTAACTGGCGACGTGTCATCCGTCCGCCCCTGTTATTAGTGGGCAGGAGGACGCCGCGGTCGGGCTCGGGGCGACAGCTCACAGACTGCCCCTGAAAATTCAATTACTTAGTAGCGGTCTACGTGTAGCTGTTGCGTAGCGTTAGCGTACACCGCTGCACGCTCAACGTGTCAATACGCTGTGCACGTTCGAGCAGTTATGATGACGGAGCGTATCCGATCGGAACCCTGTTTTTATGTTCATTCACGAATGAGTTAAGAAAATGTTTACTTTTTTTACTAGTTACGACTGAACATCATGACTTTACCAAATAAAAGATTTTGGAAATAAGATGTTTTAATTTAATTTTTCTTTTCCTCATTTCAGCGATGGCGGTTACTGTAAAATTCATTGTACGTAATTGTTGTTTGGCACAGGCGGCGTGGTTGCCGGTCGTGGTGCGGAGCTGGACGAGTGTGCGGCTGGAGTACTCGGTGGCGCATTACACATACGCGAGCCGCGGTTTTGATTACGCGGCCGCATACAGTTTCAACGATGACGCCATGTGCGGTCAGCGCACATACACCACTCACTCCGGTAAGCGTAGCGTCATCGCGTCACCTGTTAACACGGCTATTGTGAAAATTATGCGAAAATTATCCCGGGATCATTCAACAAAGATATCTCAATGAAAGGGGCAAATAATCGGCAATTTATCTTCAATGAACTCCATAGACCCCAATCACATAAAGCGAAAAACAAACAGTTCTATTTGACATTCGAGGCGCGTCTCAGACGTTTGGAAAAACGCGTCGGATATTGTTCTCGGTGGCGCGGCGGGGCGCGTCCGAGAACATTACGTGCCACGACCCAGTTTCACGCCGCCTACGGTAACACTGAATGGAAAAAAACCTTGAACAAGATCGTAAAGTTCCAATTACAACGTCGCTATTGCGGTGACTCGTCGCGGCGCCTTAACGTCGCATTATTGCCCACGTAGGTAGATGTCTCGCTGTCGCCTTGTAAAATTATTTCTTCTCAAGGACTTCATTTTATTTTTCTCTCTGTAGGTGAAATATCGTCGCGGAACGTGTCGGTTACGGGCAGTCTCAACGAGTTTTTCTATCAACAATGCACTTGGGTATTAGACTCCAACGTAGAGCGGCAGCTGTTCATTGACATCTCGTCAGAACAGGTAAGCCACGATAAAAAGCTGTTGAGGAGTATTTTTATTTTTACTCATCTTCTCGGCTTCAATTTATTCTTGTGGATATTCTAGTGGTGGAAACTCAATTCATTTTATCAAGGTATTTTATTTACAGAGCAGAAAAGCTAAAACATTTTAATAAAAGTTGGTTGAAGTTACCCACTGCACATTTAAATTGAATATTTATTAGCTGAAGTAATACTTACTAACTTTGACTGAAAACACCACGCATTACTGATGTCATTGTTGCAAAATCGGCGTATAACAATGCCAAACATGTGGCTTCAGAAAATCAGAGCCCTCTGTAAATTGGGGCGACTGTTTCCTGTTGTGGCTTCAGCTATGCGTGGTATGCCATAAAAACGATGTGGTAGGACAAGTCATGCGGCTCGTGGAACATCACGCTGCACGAGTGGTCGGGGGGTGCGGGGGGTGCGGGGGGTGCGGGAGGTGAGGGGGGCGGCGGCGCGGGGCTGGCGGCGGCCGCGGGCGAGCTGCTGTACACGTTCTGTGCGCGCCACAAGAACCACACCTACACGCTGCCCTGGCGGCTCAACACCGTCGTCATTAGGTACGTATTCACTCCGCACGTATGACGTCACAGGCCCCACGTTGACGAGACCAATTGTCCGGCTAATCAAAACAGCAGACCCAAATTATAAATTCACATCGTACTTCTATGATGCAAGCAATTCTGGTGTGAATCAAGTGATTTTACTGCTACACAATAGTGTAGTACTACGGCGATTTGTTACAGTTGTACAAGATATTACTTGTACAAGTGTAACAAATCACCGAAGACATTCGGCAAGCGGGAACACCCCGCGTTGCTAGTTCGCTCGGAAGTCAAAAGAAATCTTCCGCTGAGGTTTTAGCGCGATCTAAACAATTTCCAAAAGAAAGAAAACGCCACGATAAATTATTTATGAATGGCCCTCGGCTTTAATACACCAACCGACGACGTGCCAAATACGTAAGAGCGCATGCTTTTATTTAGCTACTTTCTCGGTACAAAGATCTTTTTTCTTTGTGCATATTAGAGGAACCCGTAAGAGGGTACGTGGCGTGTTTCCGAAATGACATTTCCACTCGTAAATCCCGAATAACGATGTGTGAAAACACACCTTTGTCGATGAATCGAGAGGTCGCCGCAATACGTTCTTTTTGGTGGACGCAGGTGGGATTGTAAATAAAGTTTTTAAGCGCCCTCTGCAGCGTCGTGTCGCCCGGTTTGGTTTTCGACCACACTTTTTTTCAGTACAACGCGTGCACTTCGGGTTTTTGATAACGGCCAATAGAAAAAGCGCGCTACTGCAATCTAAAACTTTTCGTACAGCTTATACGTTACACTGGCGCTATAAAATGCGTGTTGGTGCGACCCACGTAAAATATTGGAAACCTATTTCATGTTGCTATTGTAAAGTTTTTAGAATCTATAGTTGAATCCCACAAAATTTCACTATACGCACACATACCTAAGTGTATTTAGGCTGTCGTTTCTTTTTTTGTCATGACGATGTTTGTTCTATAGTAAAAGTTGATCATAATGAGAAATGCAAACCCCTTTTCAGGTTTTGCTTTTATGTGTAGTAAGCGAACAACACACAAACAGCAGTCCTAGTAAGGACCCAAACTACTAAATCCTCTGCCGACTATGTGAAAATCCAACCCTAACACAATGCTTTCCCTCATAGGTTAGTAGCGCTGTCCAGGCAGCAGCCGCTGTACAGCATCCGCTGGCGGTCGCAGGTGGTGCGCGCCAACACGCGCCTGGGCCCGCCCACACCTGCGCCGGCTGCGTCTGCCGCCGCCGCCACCCACAGCCTCACTGGGACACTTTTATACTGCGTGATGTGCTTACGACTCCTAACACTCTGAAAACCCGATGGATTTCGACCAGGATGGGGTACTAGCGCGGGTGCATTCAAATGAAACCGCCAATTGCGTCCATACTGAAGTGACTATGGTGGGGACATACTGGAACTGCCTCGATCGTCAATTGTTTTATCCTGAGCAAACACGTCCTCCACTGCCCGCTTCAACACCTCGTGATGGTCACCTGATCGCGCCCGTCAAGGCGCTTGGCCTCGCTCAAGTCAACGCACGTTCACACTCGACAAAACCTTGAAATTAACATCAGTGTTAAAAACTTGAAACTTTTGTTCAGTGCCAGTCATTACGTTTTTGGGACCCTATAAGTGCGAGTTAAATGTCACTATCGATAAATTCATCTATCTAAAAAGAACGAAGTGCTTGTCACCACCGTCACGCGGTCTTAGAAGATTGAAGGAGCATGTGGAAATGCTAAGAACTGAAATCGATAGATCTAAATTGACTCTAGAGTGAAAACTAAGTAGTTTAAAGACACGGAGTGAGTGATTGAGTTCTTGGCAACTATGTATTTTATGCCATCTTAATATTCTGTCTTCGAAAATACAGTAACTACCCCAAGTCCTTTATGAATATTTTAAATGAATTCCAAATCAGTGGTTGCAGTAAAATATACATAAAAGTTTGATAACGAGTGTATTAAAATGCGGAATAAAGGTGAGAAAATCATTGTTTTTCATTATTAGATATTCATTTAGTAGGTGCTACTTTTGAAATGCTGAAAAAAACACAGAAATTGTATAGTTGCCTTTTAAAGGTGCCGCAGTTAATCTAAATTAACAAGAGCTGAAACAAATTTTCCAACTAACTAGTAGTTATATAAAAGCAGATTTAATGCCATACTATTCTCTTTATTAATCACTTAATTAACAAGGATTAAAACTGAGTCCCTAAACAAGTATAGTTTCAATTTGGCTGATTTATCTTCGGGTATAAATCTAACTGCAGGGAAGCGCCCGGCTACATGAAAACAAGCACATGAATCAAACGCTGCGTCGAAAATATTCTAACCTAGCTGTAGTGCCGAGACTGGTTATTCATTATTTTAGCACTTTTAGGCCAGTATATAAATATATCGCTCTCGAAAATGAAACGCTCAACTTTGTCTAGCTAAAGGCAGTAAAATCGAATGACTTCAGTGCGCTAGGCAAAAGTTGCTATAGATGACAAGAATTGACTTATAATTAAATGGACATTAGAGATCGGTCAACAGGAAAAGTCAATGTTATTTTAGAAACTTAATTTACCAACAGCCGACCAGAGTATTTAAAGAATAATTAATAAACTGAATAACCAAAAATCAATGTTGTTTTCTATACACTTGCTCGAAAAGTGGATCTTGCACGCGTACTTGGCTTTCTCACACTGGCGCTAGAGAGTGTGCCACATGTACTATACGAATAAGAGACTTGCGATTTTTTGAATCTCAGTATAGTCTTCATGCATTTTTATACCTACCTAAATATTTTGACGAGTAATGAACACCGCTTCAATTTCTTTTTTTTTTTCGCTTCAATCACTAAAAGTGCGTATGGTTGTACGAAAGCGTATCAATAGCGAAGCTGTAACGGTACTGATACTCTAGATATAGTGAGATAAAACTACGTGCGAACAACTGCCGACTAACTATGTAAATATATATAGCCCCTAGAATAGTATAGAATAACACCTCCAAAGACTTTTTGGATAAGTAGGAAAAACAAAGTCGCTTCAATACATTGTGTTCGTGATTTTTCAAATGCTGTCCTTTCATTGTTTTATTTATTTAACTGTAAAAATGTAGCATTAATGTGGGTATAAATGGCTGTTTGTTTAGTAACTGTCTTACTGTCAATTATAAATACCTAAGTAGAAATTGTGATCTGAAATTATTTTATCTAAATTCGTCGCCTTTTATTGCTGCTCTGCACACTTTATATGCTTCTATTGTAAAATTGATCTGATTTAAGTCACAATGAAAAAAAAACATCTATAATTATAAATACTAACTTCGTCATATTTTGGCAAATTCATGTCCAAACGGGGTTTCACTGATCAATAAAATGGAAATCACCTAGAATAATAAAATAACTGCAAAGCAATTGAATCGTTGAAAATCAATTCGTATAAAATTATAAATGCACGAAAAAATATTTAAATATCTATCACACGCAATTCAGGCAACAAAAAAAAATTATCGTTCGTTCATGATTTTCGAGTACTCCACAGGAATTGAATTTGAAAAAAATAACGATACACAAATGTCACGGATAAATTTTAGGGGTTTGTTGAAATAGAAAATAATAAAATTGAAGCTGAATAGAAAATGTTTTTGCACGATGTGTTATTTATTTTAGATGGTAATAGCGTTGCGACGCAGTAGATATGGAATACGGAGAACTATTTCACTCGCTGAATATTGAGGCACACGTCGAACTCTGACATTCGTGTGAAAATTGTTACTACGTACGTCATGTTTCATTTTGTTCGGAGTTATTTTGATAACTACTTTTGAGTACCTACAGAGCGGTACTGAGACTACAAAAGTAGCATGTTATTATAAACAACTGTAGAGTGAGCTACAATCGAACCACGCTTCTAAAATATCCATCACACTCTCTTACTCATTGAATAGCACTGTATTCCATATCGAGTTCTAAAACTTCTATCTGCGCAATCCATTCTATGGTACCAGCTTCACCATATATTCAAATAAGTTCACGTTGATCCATAGCGAATTTGTGTAATATTCAAATTATCAATGATGTAACTATACTTTGTGCCAGATAAACTTGCAATAAAGTACATTGACCTTTCCCTAATATCCCTTCGTAGATACCCGAACAATACATTATGAACCATTTTACGTTACTAGAGAACATAAAGGATCACGATAGAAGTAGATTCAGGACTGCTCTAAGTCTTTATTTCTGTTTTTGATTTTAAGAAAGTCAATAAATGTATGTGGGTCAATGACCGTTATTGCACATTTATCTGGAATCTACTATAGATAATAATTTAGCTTAGATGTAAATAGTTTGGACAAAGTTGGCATTATCCCTAATGACTTCGTAAAGCTTCGCTGATAACCCAAACTTTGTCCTCTTTAGATTAACTGAAAAAAAGCTAACTTTAATAGGTAGGTAGATGATTCTACGTATAAAATAATGAATAATGTTTGTTACACTGAAATAGATAAAATGAAAGCAAATTTGTGTATTATTTATACCCTTGAGAATATTTCATACCATTAAAACGTTGAAGTGACTTAAGTCGTCAAAAGAGGAAATTAATTTGGGACATCTGTTTTTTTTTTCAATCTTACTTTTACTGCTGAACACAAAACATGAAACACATTTCTAGGTGCAGTCGCAGTTCACTGAGTTCTACCAATTCAGGCATGCAAAATATGTCACAAATTAAAATAATAATTTTAACTAAGTTATGTTTATAATAGTTATTCATGCAACTATTGTATAATAAGCGGTCTCAAAATACGAATGTGGGTTTATCACACGAAGCGAAGCCGAGTGTGATAATAGTATCACTTGAGTGTTGCAGTTGCATACAAGACTTTATCTACACCCACGATATGAATCCTCTATATTCTTTTCTATTTCATGAAATCTTGGTCTTTTCATATTGTTTTCCCGACTTTTCTGGTAACAATTGGTTCAAAAAGTCCTTTGCTGCATTAAAAATATCTGGTGGTGTGTTATCAAAGCTTGTATCACTCATTTTTGTAATCAACAAAGTGATATTTTTTTTTTGTAATACGAGACACGACGTGTGAGAATGTGGCTGTTTGGTGATTCCTTTGCTTTTCGATCCCATTTAAAAAAGCGAAGGAGTTGCGTAATGAAATTTAGTACCTCTAACATTATAACACTCGTTTGGATGTTATTATGGCTACTATGACACGAGGTGTTTTAATGTTGGCAATAAGCTAACTGTTTCAGAAACTTTTATAGAGGATTTATAGCATGGAAGTAAATAAAATGTGTTAAATTGATTTCATACGATTCAATACTCGTCTTACCAATCAAAGATAAAAACGATGCCAAGCAGCTGTTAAAACTTGTAATGTAAACTATACTTTTTATCTAATAAGGTTTCTTAACTAATAAATAGCAAACCACTTTTCCTAGAAATCAGAAAACGATTGATGTTTTAATTAAAAATAGTAGCAGAACGAAGACTTATATTTAGTTATCGTGTACGTAACAGTCTACGGAGAGCTGTGCCAAGAACTGATTACACGCCGTCTTTTACGTTTGATCCGAGCCGCTAGACTTAACAAAATTATAGGAGCAAACATTGAAGGCTTTATCAGTTCGATCGTGCTTCAGTTTAAACTTTCCATTTGAAATGTTCGCTCTGCCTTTCTTTAAACTTCCGCTCTTGCCTTCGAGGTTTCTAAGACGGAAACTTCTTTTTAAGATAGGTTCCGAAGTAGTACTTTTATTTTTCTCTTTACTCGCTATAACGGTGTTTGGTGTGTGCGAGGATTTTATAGTGCACGAGTTTACGTGAGCACAATGTTTTGTTAGTTGCTGGAAATATTTTTCATATTTTTATCTTTCTTCAATAATAGCGTGTCTCAAACCATGGATTTCAAATTTCAACGCGCTCGTGAGATATATTCATGATTGTAGATACCATTTTGATTCTGTTCGTAACGGCGGATCTGTTTGATAACGTCATAAACAAGCAAAATAAGTTACGTTCAATACATACACGAAAAGGTATTTAAATTTACAGAACTAACACGAGTATTAGTTTCACGTGCAGGCAATATCAACTGATTTCATTCACAGAACTTTTAGCAACCACAGTTCATTTTAAATATAGAAGCCATAAAAGGTCTGCTGCATGAAGATTATTCGCAAGTTTCGAAGATTTGTTCAAAACTAAAGTACGTTTAATATGAAGTGAGTTATGAAGTTGAAGAAACGATGGATTCGCAGTTGGTTGCTAACTTAGCAGCTTTTGATTCGCTAGCACTGCGCCAATCGTAAAGTTGTGTACCCTGAAAAAGGCCGTTGGCAAAGTCTTCCGTTAGATGAAGTTCCTCGCATCCAGCCGTCTTTGTGCTTCACTCAAAGGAAACGCAATTTAAACTACATGCGGGCACACCAGATATTCTTCCCTTAACCCCAACTCTTTCGGAGCACAATTTGCAAGTTTAATTTAAGGCTGTGGAGCGAGGGATATCATAGTAATCTCTACTTCACCCTTTCTACAATGACAATTAAACAAATTGGAATTAAGTTGAAGTTGCAGTGAACTGTGTGCAGTTCGTTAAAACTATATAATTGGGGCTGGGAGAGCATAAACACGAGGAGCACCGCACGCTGTAAAGGATTAGCAGACGTGTTGTATTTTCCACGTCAATGGCTATCCTCCGAGAGACTATAGTGCGAAACCGGAGTTATTTACAAAACGCTGGCTGTATTTATTTATATGCAAGTTGCGACGGAATAAAATTAGCAAATAAAAAAACTAGTAAGTCCTTTTAATAAAGTCATTATAGAATACTTGAAAATAACAGTTCAGGATAAAAAAAGTTTTTTTGGAGAATCAAAATTTTGATTTTCAAAGTCACTTGTCTCAATCATAACACGTAAGTACTTTATATATTTCGATTCACAGCGTACCGTAAGTCCGTTTGTAAGGAAAATACGTAACAAAACAGAATTCAAAGAATGAAAAATAACCGAAAACAGTGCTTATTTTTCATTCAATAAACCGCTCCCCTAAACGGAGGGTTAAAAGTAAGCCCGGTTTAATAAAAACATCAATCTAAAGTAACTCAATTACTGAAACGACCAGAATCCATAAAACTTTTAACAAACATTTGCGCTAATTAGTTTATTTTGGTTATCAAATTACATTATGTCATCTAAACAACGGTTAGGGCTGCAGTAAAAGTTGCTGGCGGCTCCTTTGTAAACAATAACAATGACTGCCATTGTCTCCGCCGCCTCGGTATGTCCACCGACGACGTTCATTGCTGCCATAATTAAGTTTTTAACAAAGATAAATTAACAACGAGATACGTTTTAGCACAGAGATTCGCGAGAATATTAACGCTATGGGATTGTATTAATGTTGGATTAGGATCTGAAGTTTATTTTTGTAATTAATTGATGCAAAAAAGTGTTGTATTGTCCAAAATTGTCGAGTTTCTGTTTTTCTAAATATTTTAAGCCAAGGTTAGCGTAAACTGGTCAAACATTTTTAATGCATTCCTTACACTAATGATGACTAATAAATACCATAAAAGCTGTCCCTTTATCAGAAGCAATATACCCTTAATTAACAAAGGCAAACAAACGTACATTGGATTAGTGCATTTGTTTATGGTATATTTTAAACTAAGTAAATACCTATTGTTACATAGAAATTATTACAAGCATCTCCTCAGATAATAATGAAGTAATTAATGTTCAAATATTAATGCTAACTTGTTATATGGAACTTAAAGACATTCAGAATTGTTCAGAAGTATTTGATCACCTTGTAAGCCACAATGACGGCGAATGTATATAAGCTTGGGTTATCAAGAAGATGTCACAGAATATTTAGTTTACAATAATAAGGGATCGTTCAGGCATCTTCAAAGGCTTATCTCGGTAATGGGAGCTAGACCCCGGTAGATTAATCTGTCATACAACGAATACTCATTTTGAGGACTCAAAGCCTTCAGACGAGCGTTCCAATCTTGCTTATGACGAGCAAACGCAGGGCGCGTTTGCTCGTCATAAGCAAGATTGGAACGCTATATTTGAACGTTTTTTTAAATGCTATGTTTTCATTTCAATGTTAATGACTTCCTTTATTTTTGTTAAATTCTCGTACTTGTTAAGCGTTCAAATTCAAGTCGCAATAACATTTCAGCGACAGTAAAATGCCAAAAACTTATCAAAATGTGTTGTGGGAACTTAGAGGTGTTTCTGACAGTTTGTGATTGAGATGCGAATTGGAACGCTCTCTGGTAATTTAATTTAATATTCCAGATATCGCAGTTTAGGAAAACACACATAAAACAACGAATGAAACGATGACGCCTAGTCCAAGTAAATAATCCATATAATTTATGCCTACTTAAATATTCCTTAATGTAAGAGACGAAGTTAAATCAGACTAATTACTGTACTTTTCAAGGCTTGATATTTCTTAATTGACCTTCCGTGACAACGCAAAAGTTTCACATTTGTTAATTGGAGTTAGAATTAGAGTCCGTCTTCATTTGAACTCTTACTAATGAAGCAAAGAACCTCGCAAGTGTGTCGCAAAGTTAATTTCACTGATTAATTTCTTCTTTGTATAGCTGTCAGTGAATAACGAGTTCTTACGTGATCCTTTTATTTATTAACATTCTTTCAAAGTCTTTAAGTCAATGCGGTGAAATTAAGAGTCGGATAAATCTATTTTTTATGTCATTTGATTTTCGTGCCTGAGGTTAAGTAAAACGGCGCGGTGCTGACAAAGAAAATAAAGTTAAATGGTTCAAGGCACACATGCCTCAATTAGTAAAGTTATATTCCACTGTACTATATAACAGTCCTTTTTAACTAGTTTTTAATGATGCACTTGTGCAGCACACTCATTACTTAATGGCGTTCCGATCTAAGCTGTAATTGTTCATTTAGCGTTTTATGGCCAAGAATCTACGGAACCGTTTGGAAGATAACTTCTCTATAAATAGCTCGTATCTTTTAAGAAATAAAATAAACTCGTTAAAGATATCACATTAAATGCACTCCTCCTTTTTACAGTTTTTAAAACTAATGTACTGCATTCTAAAAGGTTTTCCATTTCGCATTCTAAAACACAGATGGTGGACATAGCTCAAAAAACTGTCAAAATAAAATGGGATTCGTCGAGTCACGTCGGCTGCACTCCCGATTTTCTATTTACTAAAATCACAAAAGGCTTCCCTAAAACTGGGGACTATTGTAAGTAATGGAATAACAAAGCTCGTTGTAGTCCCCCGGAGTCATCAAGTTGCGTGGGAACCGACTGAGCTGACTTTGTCATTTTCCCTGAAAGTTGGTAACACTACAGTCGACCCACGTATGTACTAACAAGCGCCCACCTTCGGGATTGTTTGTGTTGCGGTCACAAGTGGCAACACACGCTACAAAGTGGATATAATTTCATGAGTTGAAACTGATTTTATGTTTTGTATAAGACTGAGATGGTGATTAGAATATATAATGTAGTTACCACGATACCAGATATAGGAAACAACAAACAATAAATTTTTCAAAGTCGGTGTATTTGGTTTACATTTCGCTTTCACACCAGCAGTGCGATTCTGTAAACATGTCGAAGTGAACACTAGGGCGGGGTGCACGACGGGTGAGTTGTCAAACCATACAAATAATATGGAATGACAGCTCAGTTGTCGTTCACTCCGCCTAGGTGAACACCGTGAGATGTCGACAGAATCGACCGACAGTTTATACTACCAAATAGCTTCATCACTTTGACTGGGCGACCTTGACAATTCTAAAGTGCCTCTAAACGGTTTAATTGAAATAAATGCTTTGAGTTGAGTTTTGAGTTTTATTTGTTACTTCTCGGTAGTGTTTTTTTAATAACAATAAAGAATTAGGCAAGGCTTATAAGTAAGTATACTTATGGGATTATCTTAAGACTTATAACGTTGTGTGCTTGTTTAGTTCAAGTCTATTCCTTAAGTGGAACACGATCTTGACCTTAGTGAAGCACTAACCTTATTTTGGGATTCTCATTAAACTAGCAATATATGCTACTCTTTTCATTTCCCATTTCATTTTGAGGAGTTTTTTTTTAAATTGCAATCAAACTCGATCTAAGGAATTAATGTTGGAACTAGACTAAGCCTTACGAAAATAATAATTTAAATTGCTTCATAAAAAAACCGTCGAACTGCATGTCGGGCCACGCAGAGTGACGGGTTCCATGGTTACCCGTCACCAACACCGTGACCAAAAACAAGTAGTAAATTAACATTTTATTAATTTAAATAAATGTGTGAGTGTCGTAGAACACTCGGTTGGAACGAAGTTGCTATCCTATGGTTTTGGGTATCATTCTTTTTTGCTTTCTGTCAAACTCAAAAGTCATTTATTAGCCTGAGTGCCAGCACTTTTTGAACGTCAACGTTTACAAAAAGACAGACCCCCAAAAACGCCCCGCCCGTCCCCGTCTCTCGATACGCGATATTTTTTAGATCTTTTGGGCATCGGTTTTGGATTTCATTTTATTGAAGAATCGTGTCACCCTATGGATAACCGTTTACACTAAAGAAAGGGTCGTGACGGAAATTCGTGACGGAAAAATCTTACACTTTTTTTCGCCTAGCCCCCATCCGCCAAGTTCGTATCGTGCGATAATTCAAAAATACAAATGCACTTAGTCTTAACTCATTTTCTATGGAATTATAACGAAATTTTTACTTTTCTGGTTACGTTTTATAAGCTAAGCCTAGTTAGGTACACACGTATTTATAAAAAAAAATGGTTCAGTTTTTAAAGGGGGAGGGCACGTGACTCTTACAAAAGAAAATCGAAAAATGGTTGCAATCAACCCGTAGTATTTTTGAAAGACCTTTCCAACAATACTCCACACGATGGGATAGACGACAAAAAAGGACCAACCCCCTTTACCTGTATGAGAGGTATGTATTTAAAAAAAAAGAAGTTTTCACTTAAAAAAAAAACAGATTTTTTAACCATGCCAATTTACAACCTCGTAACATCAGAAACTATTAGTCTCTGAATAAAACCGTGGACGGACGGACGGACTTGACAAAACTATAAAGTTTCCTTGTTTTATTACGGAACTCTTTATAGAACGACGAAGACCTAAATAAAAAGATAGATCAATAATTGACAACTGAGGTTCAGAAAATATTTATAAGATGACCTAACACTTGTCATACTTCTTTCAAACTTAAAATCACACAGCTAAAAAGTTCCAACCGCGTTTGGTATCTGTTCATGTTGTGCTACGATTGCCTACGGGCCTACGCGATCATGCTACGTCGCGCCCTAGCCAAGGCGTAGCACTGCTACGAATTATCGTAGCAATTCACAAAAGTTATGAATATTGCATCGTGTGGTTTGTTTATCAATTAACAACAACAAAGTCAGTATCTCAAGAATAT
Source organism: Melanchra persicariae (assembly GCA_947386135.1). Lineage (NCBI taxonomy): Eukaryota > Metazoa > Arthropoda > Insecta > Lepidoptera > Noctuidae > Melanchra > Melanchra persicariae. The sequence goes on from OX376644.1 coordinate 9,281,809, forward strand.
TACTATAAAGCTTTGTACCTTAAACGTACTGGCAAAGAACCACGACCCATCTCAATACCTCAAGATTAATACGGAAAGATTAAAGCTAATATCGTTCACACGCATTAATAATTTCGTTCAGCGGTTATCATGTTTACTTCACATCTTATTGTACGTTCCTAAACACACAGTTAATTTCCGATAGACCCATTCGAACTGCACACATCAATTTCACCGAGTAAACAAAAATGTACGTGCTTTGTTACATACAGTGTTTATTTTTCCAACATTGTACGCGTGTATCAGTTGCTTTTGTTTTTTTGAGGTCGGTCAATCCCATTGGATATTGATATTTTTTTGAACTCCGTCATGAGTTTTTTTGTTTGTCGTCGCGTGACACAATGATGAATACTTGTGTGACGTATGCCGTGGTAGTTCGGTTATTCGGAGTTTATGTATGAGAGTACAATTTATCCCTTATTGTTCTTCTACGAGTTGTAACCTACTGTTATGAATTTGTACTTTTTATCTTTTCCTTATTTAATTGGTGTATTGGTCAAGCTCGCCTCATTTGCTAAACAGCAGTGCGATTCTGTAACCATGTCGAAGTGAACACCCGGGCGGGGCGCACGACGGGTGAGTTGTCAAACCATACAAATAAGATGGAATGAAAGCTCTATTGTCGTTCACTCCGCCTAGGTGAACACCGTGAGATGTCGACAGAATCGACCGGCAGATTAGCATGACAGGAAAGAAATAAACCAAGAAAGAAGCATTTTTTTTTATTAGCGTTGGATTTGCTCTTGACTCTAATCAATGTCGGAGATGACAGAGACAAAGTCTACGATGGAGCGAGCTTACCCAGAAGGAGCCTTATTTATTGCCAACACAGCACCAACCTTATAACATATCGGATTTCAGTGTGGCAAAAGAAACTAAACTCCTCACATATAAACTATTTAACATTATAAATATAAAATACCATATATCACATTCAGAACTACAGCAGGTAATGGCCTGGACTATGACATAGGATATTCTTTATCCCTGTAGTAAATTACTTTAGAACTGAACTTTAAATATTCACGCGGGAAGAGTAGTCAATAACCCCATTTTTTTAAGGATGAGAATTCATCAGACTCTTACTGACTAAAACCCATCCGTGTTGCCCCATCCTAATGCCCTTTGCGTTCCAGAGCCCCGGTGACTCTTTCAAACAAATTCCGCAACCCTGCCAGGAGTCAATAACCTTAGGTAATCAATCACAGAACTTTATGAATCATTCTGCCGACCTCACTCTTGGAATATTCAACATTACTGTTATTTCACCAATTGTACAACAAAGGGCAACTCTTTATTTTGCTCGTTGGTAATAGCGCAGCACATGTTTCGTTTCGATTACGTTTATTTATAAAAAGTTTAAATAAAATGCGGGTTGGTATGAAACACGGTTAGTTTACTTTGGTGTCGAAGCAATTTCGGCGTGCAATGGCCCAAGAGAAACTGCCCTTGGGCGACACACCTGCCCACATCATAACATATTATTGTATCTACACTACCGTTCAAAAGTATTTGGCCAACTGTATTTTTGAAGCCAAAACTTTGAGAGTTCGTCATTAAAAAAAAAAGAAAGAGACTTAAATGTGTCTAAAATTGATAAAACAATGTTGCTTAAGGATTAAATAATAATAAAAAAAATCTGTGATGTAATTTTATTAGTTCAAACTTTTTACAAATACCTTTTTCTGGGTAGCCAATACTTTTGAGTGGTAGTGTATGCAATACATATAGCGGCCGGCTCCACCCGCGTGGATGTAGGTTATCGCGTGAAAAAATTAGTCTATGTCCTTCTCTATACCAGCCGGTCGATTCTGTCGACATCTCACGGTGTTCACCTAGGCGGAGTGAACGACAACAGCCGGTCGATTCTGTCGACATCTCACGGTGTTCACCTAGGCGGAGTGAACGACAATAGAGCTGTCATTCCATCTTATTTGTATGGTTTGACAACTCACCCGTCGTGCGCCCCGCCCGGGTGTTCACTTCGACATGTTTAGAGAATCGCACTGCTGAGCTGTCATTCCATCTTATTTGTTTGGTTTGACAACTCACCCGTCGTGCACCCGCCCAAGTGTTCACTTCGACATGTTTACAGAATCGCACTGCTGGCTACATATCTGCCAAATTTCACGGTGATCCATTCAGCCGTTTTAGCGTAAAAGCGTAACAGACAGATAGACAATTAATTTCGCATTTATAATATGAGTAGGGAAGTAGGGATTTTTTTTTATAGATGGGAAATCATCAAATGACTCCTGCCGCTCTGAGTGGAGCGGGAGGGAGTGTCAGACTCTTACTGACTAAAACCCATCCGTGCTCCTCGTAGTGCCTTCTACTTCCTAGGGCCGCGGTAACTCTTTCGAACAAAATCCAATACAGGGCCGCGTTTGGTTTGAGTCCATTTGAGTATGCCAAAAGAGTACATCGAGACCGGATTATTATTATTATTATTATCAATTTAATATGTATTGTAATTAAATACCTTAATGACATAAGATAATTTGGGTAATGAATAATAAATATAATTTGGGTAATAATTATATTTTATTCGTGGAAATTACAATCTGTTTTCTGTGTATTCTAGAATATTATCATTTTAAAACATATTTCATTCTTTGAACAGAGATAATTAATATAAACCAGTTCAAATGACTTTTAAAAGCTGTAGTTGAGGTTTCTAACGACAGTTAATTAAACTATGGAATATCGACTCGTGTTTATTAGGTAAACTAAGTAATTAAGCTAAATAAGCTTCCCCATTAGTCATTACGTACAGAATCCATTAAATAGCACCTATCCGCTTAAATCAATTTGACGAGACGCGATTGAATCAGTTGGTATGCGGAACGGTTACTGGCTACGGTTAATAATGGAAATCCAAAATGGCCGGCGTTAAGTCTGACCTAATTGAAATATGTGAAATGAAGGGTGGGATTATCTTGCTTGATCTTGTTGTTACAAATTGATAATGGCTGTTTATTTAAATGTCGTTGCCTTTGGTAACAGAAGATGTATTGTGTTTCAGGCACATTTGATGCAAAAACTTTCAAGTTTTTATTCTTGGAAAATAATGAACTGATTTCAGTTAAACTTAGAAAGCATAAATACGTTAATATCAGTTACTTTTTCGCAAAAGAATTCAGAGGGTAAGAGTGAGTGATTTCAATTTTTATAGAAAACTTAAAATTGTTCTCTTTTTCTTTTAAAATCCATTTCGATAAAGTTCTTAATTTCAAAATAAAGTTGAACTAAAAAACTTTGCGCGTATGCCTACCAAATTTCATTGAATCGGCGGAAAATTTTGTATGAAACATCGTGAGGAGTAGATGCTCTTAGGTTCCCTATGGACACTAGCTGAACCAAGGGGTATGCCGCTACGGCAACTGTTAAAGCCTCGTATCCACTAGGCAACATTTTTGATACCTATGTCGCTGCCAACTTATCAAAAAGGAACACCCAACCGCTGCTTGGTGACACAAGTAAACGTCAGTTGTACTAAATTCTCTACAGGACGCAAGAACGTATTCACGGACTTTGTCAAAGAATAGAATAGAATACACAACACAACAGCAACAAACACATTTAAAACAAAAGAGAACAATAACATAACACACACAATAAAATCGTGCTGAGTGTGCCCATACCGAAAGGGTTACCATCTCAGCATTTGCTGGGCGTCACCTAGCGCTGGTTTTCAGTTGCAAAGCATAATCGTAGCACATACAATCATCATCGTCATCCATACGCCTTTGCCCGCATTTTAGCATGGGCCTTTCTTTTCTTGTGACAATCCGCACGTTGCTGTTCGCCAGCCTCATCCTGGTCCTACCCGCAAGACGAACAATACCATCTGCCCATCTCGCCACCGGAGGACCGACACTTATTTTTCCAGTCCGCGTAGATACGCCACTCGGTCACCGCCTTACTCCACCTGTCATCCTCGCTATAGATACTTTCAATTACCAAAGATTATTTACAAAATTACATTAATTGCATTTCCAATCAAACGATAATGAACTCAAAAGTGGTTAAAATAATTTATAAATTATTAAAACAAAAATAAAGTATGATGAGTAGATTAAATTGGGAATCAAATATTAACCCGCATCGAATGATTAACATGACCACTTCAGAGGTTCAATTAATATCATCACATTTGTATTTCGTAGTATTGTTATTTTTCTGTGTATAATTTAATAAATGCTGGTTGTATTTATTTGATACTGGTTTTTAGTGAACCTTGATTTCACAGTAATTTACTGGTGTCATGAGCAGGCAATGAAATACTCTACATTGTAATAACTATTATACTATGAAGTCTGAAAATCATCATGATTTTTCTGTGGGAGAAGGGAGACGGAGCAACAGAATTATGATGGTACTGACACGTAATACAATCTCTGAACAGGACTTTATTGACGTTTTCTTCACCAAAGTGATGCTAGTATGAACCCACGAAACCACTAATAAGGGTTCATTATGAGTTGTTTCTCTTCAGAATGTGAGTGTGTACCTATCTACTCTTAGCACGGAATTTTCAGAGTACCATAACCCGTTCCGGACTACCCGGACGCTAACGAAAACCCTTTTTGAAGACACCAACACCTAAATAAATAATAACAGTCAGAAGTGAAAGGTTCTACGTGAATACGAGATAACGTAAGCAATGGGATAGTTTTTCACTTTTGTATTTTACTACAGCAACAAAACTTTATTAAATTGTAAATAACGATTTGAATTAATGCGAAAGTAGCTACAGTGCGCCCACACATTATTTACTCCCTCTTTCCACATGAAAACACATTCAATAACAAAATTAACCCGAGAACAGGCAGGCTCACTCAAAAACTTTGTTATAACCTTTATAAATTGACGCAGTATCTATCATACTACAACATAAAAATATACTTAAAACATTTTCTGACTCCCAGAGCAAAAACAAGCCGAAATTTTCGTATAAACGTAAGTTCGTGAAGTGATGGGTGGCTCGCAGGGGAATAAAGAATTTACTTGTATCCAACCCAAGAGCAATTCCAATCTTGTGTTCCTACGAGCACAATTAATTCCCTCAACTTAGATACAGCGATTTATCATTTGCCTTTTTGTTCAAACTTTTGAAAGGTGAACACAACATATTTTATTGTCTTTATTACTTTAGTAATTTTAAACGCTAGTTTTTCATTGTTTTGTCTCTTTTGATGGTTCTTTGAGACTTCGCATTTATTACTTAAACTAGCTTATGCCCACAACTTCGAGTACATATTCCATTTTTTCCTGTTCCCATAAGAATTTCGGGAAATTCTATCTTAGTGCTTCCCTTTACTCTTCAAGGAACCTAAATCCCAAATTTCAGCTTTCTACAACCAGTAGTTTCGGTTGTGCGTTGTCTGTCAATCACTCATCAGTAACGGAAGAATTTTATAAATTTTTGCGAATAATATGTTAAATACCTAGCTACCAAATCACAGTTTTGCAAGTGGATTTTTAATAGTAATGGTAACTATAATTAATAGAATTCCATTGCCAAACAATATACTTACCTGTGTACAAGTTTCATATAAATAAAATCACCAGAACCAGTTACCCGATTTCATACATATTCTGTACAAGTTATATTATTCCTATTCCAATATAAATCATATTTCAAATAATTGCATTTACACTCCAGAGCAAGAACAATAAGTCTAGAGACATTCATGTCACACAATTACGCTATCTATGGAAAATCTACAGAATACTTTAAACATTTTCTGACAATGAATTTACTTATCAAGAGAATTTTGGAAGGACAAAGGTCAGCTATTTGGGGACTGTTGATAACATCTTATTTGATAGAACTCATGAAGAAATAATAACAGGAAAATACCGGGTAATTCATTGACATAGCAACAACATCACACTGTTTCAAACATATTTTCAGTAACTCAGAACAATTAATTACGAATATCTTACAAGTATTTCTCATTTGTTCTTGATTCACATTCGTAACAATAATGTGCAATTGCTATCGTATGTATGTAGATAAGTAAACCGAACGTGTCTTCTTTATAGAGTACGGTATCCTTCAAGCGTTCAAACCTTACCACGTACACGACGTGTCATTGCCATTATAAATTCGTTGTGAAAAAGGAATAGTGCTATGCGTTCTGTATAGCTCTGTCTCTCACACACAAGATCATGATGACGTCACGTCATTGTAAGGGGGCAATTGAGGCAACTTTTCGAATACTAATACCACACTGCACTGTAAAGAACATAATGGAAAAAAAATCAAAACATTAATTATAACAATTTATTTTCTTTTTTTTACAACCGCCTCCAAAAAACCGACCCACTGAGAAGTACAAAATAATTTTTATATACGCCACCCCTATCCTTATCCAGTTCCTATCCCGTAAAGCAAGTTTCTGCCAAAAACTAATTAATAGACACCTATTAGTAAGATAAGAATATTAATAATTATACTGGGTAGGTATTTACTTAGTTTTTGAAGTCGGTTAAAAATAGCCTGTTTTAGAAACCACCGCATGGCTCCATCTCCATCCCCTGCAACTTTTCACATTTCCAACTTCCTGCTGCCCATGGGAAAATGCTACACAAGAGATACATTCTTCGAATCCATCTCACGCCATGCCTGATAGATCGAAAATTGTATGGCAGCGATGTTTTACGAAGAGGCTCGGTATTAAACAGCTCCTTGCCAAAAAGGCTTGTTATTGATGACCCACAATGAGAGAAGAATAGTTTACTATTTGTTACATCCGACGTGTCTGTGGCACAAGTGGTTGCTTGGGTACGTGTTGGAATTCCCACTTTTTGTCTCGAGTAGATGTTACCGTATTGTATGTAGTAAGAATACCTTTGTATGTAGGTATATGCGACTGCCGTATGTGTCCTGTCCCTTGAATGATAGAGTAAAATATCCTCGTGCGTATTATAATGACTTAAATGATCTTTGTCAGAAATAGAGATTTTTAGCGATTTACGTGACAGGTATGTTGGGGTATTGGAATAGATATTTTGCGATATTCACAAAGTAAAACAAACATAACGATTGTAAGTATCGCAATATCAAATTAGTCCCAAATGATTTAACATCAACAACCAACGCAGTCGGCATCACCACTCGAACGTGATAAAATTCTTTCCATTTGATTTTTAAAACTACATAAATACGATTTTTTTTAAACCAATTAATCGGTACGTCGAGTTCCAATCGAATCTCTATTTTGAACTGGAAAAATCATAGTTGAAATAGTGGAACGCATGGCGCTCCGGCCTGCCAGTCACTTGGGGCCGAGTGCTATGAGAGATTAAAGGCTTACGCGCTTGTACCCAAACAAATTGTCCATCTAATGGCAGAGTGGTGCGGGCCCAGCCTCAGTGTCAGCACGCCTCCCGCGCCGCCCCCCCCGCCGCCGCCGCCATAATCCCGAACGGTTAAGTTTCATGCCATTTTTGTTAGCTCACTTCGATTAGATTGAAGCTGGCTGTATTCTAAATTCGCAACGCTTTTTGAGCCTTTTGTCATTTTTATTTTAGTCTTGAATAAATGAGCTGCTTTTTATTCTGGGTACTTAACTAGAAACTAAACTTACCTCAAATAACTAAGTATTTCTATTAAGATTTCATAAAACAATAAATAAGTACTTATCTACTTTAGTTTTATAGCGCTAAACTTAACGAAAGTACTATCTCTTTCATTCAAATGAAATAGCCGATCTAATCGCCCAACTCAAGGAAATGATAATAATCTAAGTTTTCGGTACCAAAATAAGCTATCATACTAACGCATTTATATGTTAATATGATAGTGCCATAATACTAAAAGTAACGCACTGTATTTATTTCCAATGGGTGCGCAGTGCGTCGATGGCGGTAAAAGGCCCCTAATGTGATAGGGGTGAACTTATCACGGCTGATCGGATCCAATTGCAATGCCGTATCTCTGATTTTTGTAACGATATCTATACCACGGGTTTTATATTTAAAAAGGTATTTCTACTTACTACTAACTCTTCTCAATGATTAGGTATTTTTTATTTAATTGAATAATCGACATCGAGGGTATTGATCAACCAGCCAGCGTTGCGGATTTTGTTCGAAAGAGTTACCGCGGCCCTGGAAAGCAAAGGTCACTTATATGAGGAGCACGTATGGGTTTTAGTCAGTAAGAGTCTGACACTCCCTTCCACTCCGCCCAGAGCGGAAGGAATCATTTGATAATAAATAAATAAATAAATAATAAAGGCCATCCATAAAAAGGCTTTTGATCAATCAATCAACAAATCGTTTAGCAAACCTACCTAATTCAAAGAATTAGCTTATACAAAACAGTCATTTATTAGGTACCTACTTGTCATGACATCTAACGAAAGCTGTATTGACGTACCTATAGCTACATGTAATCCAATTACCAGTGCAAAGGAGCAGACACATGATTGCATCGATACGTAAAGGACAAACGCGCTTCGAGACAGTCGGCAATATCTCCTGCTGAACTCCCCTACCACACGTCGCGCGTCGTTCAGATAGCATAGATAGAGGACCCGGCCATGAATTAAATGTTCGCTCAAATACCCAGGGAACTGAAAGGTTCAAAATATACGAACTGAGCGAATAAATAAACTAACAGTCAAGCAATTTCAGTTTTTCTCTAACTCGATATTGCTTTCGAAGACATGATTTTTTAAACAGCCAGTTTCTTTTTAATTTTGTCATGATGGATACTTTTCTTTTTCTTTTTGCAAAATAAAAGAAGATAAAAATTTAAAGATTAAAGTGAATTATAAAAAAAATCCATCAGACGACTGGGATAAGGGTGAGATAAGAACATAGTTGGGGCGAGCCAGTCTCATCAGCCCGCTAAACGACAAAGGACTCTGATCCTTCTTCCCTTTTGTCTGACACCCAGAATGAGCAAAAAATTGTTCACTTAGTTTCCTCCCGTATTACTCTGACGGGATATGGAACGAAGCTTTAAATCTCTAGAGAATACGGGCAATTACAACATTCTGATTTTATCTGGTTTCTACAATGTACACATGTATTCACGGTTTAATCCTGGAGAGGAGGAACAAATTCTTTATTTGATAAACCAGCTTTAGGAAAATAAAAGAGAAAATGTTTATGATTTCAAGCTGCGTGCTCGGAAAACGTTTCATTGTGTTCTTTATTTATAGTGGCTGAGAGATTTGTAGTTGTGTGGGCCGATGTTGCTTCATCCTGTTCCGTAACGGTTGATTGCCGATCAAATCCATCATACATTATCCCTTGACCCGTTAACTCGTATCCCGGAAAGGTGACAAACTTCGACCCTATGTAATGTACCCATTCGGTTTTTGGGCGTGTGTGGGCAGCAAATTCCCGTCCTTGATTGGCGCTGTCCTATACAATTAGATTAATTAACACTTTGGCTAAGTGAGCGGTGTTTTCTTTGGATAATGTTTACTCTTGTGAGTTCAAAAGTTATCAAGAGCAGAGTAGACGGCAAATTTATTAAATATGTCTCCACGTAGCATCAATAAATCTAACGGCCTGAGCAGCTCCAGCTAAAGTGGTCGGGCGACATCTCGCCATTTACCATGACTTATGGACACAGTGCGCAACGTTTTTGTCAAACCATATGCCACAGACTTCATCTCGATCTTCGCTACATTCATCTAGTTTAACGATAAGAAAGTTACTTTTATTTTTTTAAAGTGTGTTTTCATTTCTGAAAGCTTTTTTGCAAACTGAAAACTTCAAAACAAAACAAATATTTAGTAGTACAGACTTGGTAAATTGTAGAACTAGAATACGTATTTGAAATATTATTGACTTTATTATCGAGGCAACTTTGTATGTTGTTAACTTATCAATCAAATATAATATTTGGTTGACAATAATCAATTTATAGTGTTTGTGGGTAGTCAATTGTTTAGGCTGTAGATCTATTTAAATTCGTTAGTTTTTTCGAGACTATACTTTGCCTTCATGTAAATTTCCCTTTTTCAACAAACATTTTAATTCTAACTCAAAAACTGAACACTTAATTTAAAATTAGACTCTACGGTTGCACGAATTGAATGGTTATTCGTGAAGCAGTCTTCAAAGTCGATTCGTTCATTATTAGAACCACATTTGTTAAATTGAATTTACTTTTGGACACTACTACTAGAAATTCCATTACGTTTCCATTTCAATTTTGAACGGAATGAAGGTTTACGACGTTATTTTCGTCAGAATAATTGAATTGACTTAATTAAATTGAGATGTTGGAGACATAGTTATCTGAATTCAGAAATATTAAGCGGTCATCCCGTTTTATTATGTGTTTATAATTAGGAAGGTCTTTAATTATTTTAAGTGTTGATTTTAAGTTCCCAGAAATATTGCAATTCTTCTTCTTCAAGTAATTAATTTTCTCACAATCATGAATCAAGTCATCTCATAGCGATACCAATATTACCTATTAGTCAGATAACTTTGTTTCTTACAGTACAGAAAATTTATTTACCAAGAAAGTTGTCCCTAGCCCCAAACAAACCTGCTCCTTGATATATGAGGAGTCCTTCGCGCTCCGTTAGCGTCGTACCTACGACTGTACGAATTGTCGCAAGACGCGGTAACCGCAGACAGATTGCTCAACTTATATTGTTGGTTCCGCACACCCATCATACGGTGATACGGCACGTCACTGGAGGATATTGCGGTGCTAAATAACCGGCTTTTACAAGATCTTAATTGATGTTATGGTTTCATCAGTTTTTCTTTCGTTCCTTGCAAAGTTGCCTAACAAAAATAAAGTTGCGACTATTATATCTCTACATTTGTGTCATGGCAGCGCTAATCATGATTAACATCTTTTCTTGTGTGCACATGTGGGAGCAATTTATGGATTCTAAGGACAAACCAAAAAAGCAATTTCTGACTTGACACCACAATAATAATAATGTTCGTGTGTAAACATTGTAGGTATCAGAAAGGACTTAACCCAATACCTAAAATTAATTACTGGGGTGAATCCTTGAAGATTATTACAAGTTGCGGGGTTCACGGATACGGATTGGGGGGTTCCGAATTGTCAGAAGCCATAAAATCTGACACCAGTCTTGCCAAGAAGTACCGTGTTACCCAGTTTAAGGGTTGTGTGGGTCTGGTAGCCGCTCCACATCAAATACTGGTATTCAGCTAAATAAGGTTTGACTAGAAGCCGACCCCAATAAAGTTAGGAAAAGGCTAGGCAGATGATGATGCGGGGTCACATGAAAGTCACTCCGGAAAAGCTTATTATTAAATACTGAAAAAAGATATAAAATTACTTTGACCTACACCGCCTCCGCTAAAGATGTAAAATAATGCAATTTCTGCCAACATTAAAATTTCAATTAAGTACTTACAAGGTAAAATGAATATTCATATCAATAGGCGCTTTAAAGGGTTGTTACGAAATGTAATCGATACCCGACCTCCAGTTACATAGAACACCGAAGTTAATAGGAAAAGTAGTCCCAACTTTGTAAACAAGAAAACAGGATTAAAGCGCTTTATATTTACGAGGTAAGGCGGTACTCCTTATTAAGGAGCGAATACAATTACGCAGTTCCAGCAATTTAAGAAGACCTAGCACCGTTTAATTGCACTGGCATAAATTGTCTTTTGAACAGATAATTTCTTGGTAGCGTTTTATGGGTCACTCGTAAAATTCGCAAGCTTTCGGCCGCGGGATATACCCATTAAGTGCTAAGTTGGGTGATATTGTAATCCTTTCTGGTAATTAAGACTCTGATTTAGAACTTACAAATAAATTAGCGAGCGATACCGTTTTGTTATTTATTCGAAAGCTATTTTGCAAGGTTTTACGCTAAGTTTATGATGGTATACTGTGAAACTGGGTGCGGGTGTAGGCTTCAAATCTATCATTATCATCATGTTTGTTTGTTAAGCTATCACGCCTAAGCTGCTGATCCAACCGTCATGAAATTTGACAGATGTAAAAAAGTAAATTTGGATAATGCCTGGGATATGGAGAAGGACATATTTAGACTTTTTAACGCGATAACTGACATTCACGCGGGCGGAGCAGCGGGCAAGATCTAGTAATATTATAAATGCGATTTTTTATGTTTGGATGGATAGATGTAACAAACATCTATCCATCCTGAATCTGAATCACGTCAGAATGGCTGAACGGATCTTGATGAACTTTGGCACAGAGTTAGATTACAGTCTAGAATAACACATAATTATGATGCTTTTATTCCGAGAGTATGTTCCCTTGGGATAATTTTCGACATTCACGCGGGTGGAGCCGCGGGCGGCAGCTAGTACGACATAAACAGGTCACATCCCAAACGTATAAAAGCAATTATATGTGCCATAAAATACATACGTTCCCATCTAAATATGTATATTCCGATTAATGGACCAGTCAACAGCAATTTGGAATAAGAAATGAAGAGTACATTCGCAGAAGGCGAGGCTTTCTGATTAAATCCCAAGACATTACCACCCATGGCTTGTTAAATATTTACAATTAATACAGATTCCGTGTTAAATTTGTAAGGAAACAACTCTGCCATGCTTTATATATCGTTCTAATCTGATTATACGATACGGATGTACTCATAAATAGGTGTGAATTAATTTACATGAAGAATGTTAATAGGAAACGCGTTGAAGAGGTTTCTTAGTCGGAAATCACTTATGTAGATGTGGGGCGTTAGTTGTGTTTTGCTTGAAGCTAGGGAAATGAGCTTGTTTCGTTAATTTTCTTGGATAAACTACATTATTGTTCGAAAGATTGTTAACATAAAAAAAAATGGCCAATATTATTCATAATACAAATATTACAAGTATTTTCTGAAAATAAACCTATCAAAGTAGGTACTTAAATATTGTTACGAAAACACGCTCCTTAAAAATATTTACGTCGACGTCTTTATTGAAAAATCTACGCGTCGAATATTTGAAAACAGTAATCAAAACGCCAAAGACTTTTAATAAATGTCAGGAGCGGCTCCAAAGTGATATATGACTATTTTCGGTGGTCGGACACCCCGCCACGTAAAACGCTGCGTCGAGAGCCCTTCATAAAATCGACCTTTCTGTCGATTCACGATAGCCATCGTAGGTAAGGTACCTACAGCTTATAATGATCCATAAAAGATAAATATTTCAGCATCGTTCTTTGTTGTATTATGAGAGAAGCAATAACCTCATCTAAAAGAATACCCGCCCCAACTCTTTAGCCTGAATTGAACAATGACCCGAATGAATAAAAAGCCCTTTTATCTTAAAAAGAACGGCTCTCCGCAGAGATAAATCAAGTAAATCATTTTTTAAAGTAAATGTTATCAACGGAATAACTAATTATCTCATTGTAGATGGAGCACAATATCTCGCAGTTCTTTTGTTTCAATGGAAGCATTAAGTATGAAATAATGGCGAAGTTCCGTATACGGTAGACAGTTACTTGTCTCAACAATGTTATTAAATCATACACAGCGACGCCACGACTGTAAAGTATGTAGTGCAAAGCATCGTATTCTCGCGACTCGTGTACCTCCATAAATATCTGCTTTGACGTCACATTCTTATAGGGCGGAACTAAAATCAGTTATGTTACGAAAATGTAAATATACGTTCTGAACACGTCCGTTGTTAGTTTTGGCGTGTAAGTTCGTGAGTTAAAGTTTTAGTTAGGTGTAGTACGAACTGTGTATTTTGATATATTTTTTTATTCAGCGGGATTCGGATTCAATCATTAGCAAGTTTAATTTAACGGGGTAAGGTATTTTATACATACAAACTTCAAAGTCGTTTGCATGGTTTTGAGAAGTTTATTCAAAACTTTTTCGAAAAGGGGTTTACTTCATTTCCAAGATGTTTTATTTGATTATGATGATATACGGTACCGTATTACCGCTTTCAATAAAATTCATAAATACTTTCGTCCATCTAATAGCCAGTTTTTCACAAAACCAAAACAATTACTAAACTCTAAATAAAAACCTGAAAGTTTCCTGCAAAACACAAAAAAGCCGTTAAACTCTCATTTAAAATCACCCGCTTGAAATTGCAAAAGAATATCGAAGGTGCGCCACGCGTCAATAATAAATTCTAGGCGTGTGCAGTGCCTTGAGCGGTGGCAATAAATACGCCATCTGTCACCTCGCGGATAAACGGATCCGCAGCATTGACACTCTATTAAGCCTGCTTACTCTGAGGTGTGAGGTGTCGTACTAATACTGAAAAGGGTTCTGTTTTACTGGAGATGAAATTAATTTATAGAAACGTTCATTTCTGGTGGGTATGGCTCGAAATTGTGGTTGTATTCAGTAATTTAAGTAAATTGTGTGCAGAAACACATAAAGAGAAAAAAAATTGAGTAAGTAACCACTCACATAGACAAATGTTTTACTATTTCATAGTAAAAGAGGCCCCTGAAGTGATCTATACTTCTATATTAAGTAATATTGTTAAGAGGTAAAGTGAGTTTGTGAGGTTGTAGGGGGAACTCTGGATCTACTGAACCGATTTTGAAAATTCTTTTTGTACATGATAGCCATATTCATGAGAAAGGCTATAGGCTATACGTGAACGGAAAACAACGGGATATACGCGTATGAAGTCGTGGGTAAAAGTTAGTAGATAATAAAATGGCTTAGGTTGGCGGCAACGAGCAGCAAGGCCTACAAGCAAGTTGTTCGCAGTCTTAAGTTTGGGTTGGTATTTAACATAAAGACCATCGACTATTTTGCATAGGTATTGATTAATATCTTCAAGATACAAAATGGGAAATATTACGGGCTCCCAAAAAGACGAATTGAGTTCTATGTGATCAAAATGGAAATTATTTAGTGTTAAATTAAATACATGTTTGTTATAGTGAATTGTTGGAACGAACAAATACTTTCTATTTTCCTACAAAATGGAATGGAATACTGTAATCAGTATGACGATTTTTCCTTACTAAAAAAAGAATGGAAGACCCTAAAAAGGTAGGTATAATTTAACATAATAATAGGTATTGTAGGAACTCGCTTAGTCAGCACTCAGGGACTACGGCATTTATCATTACGTTCAGTTTCGGAAGAGCTCGAAAATGTCAGGCATTATCTTTACCTTTCTTTTTGAACTGGACATAATTTTCCAACTGAAAGCTAAGATTATTATGTTAAATGTAGTAGGGAAATATTGAAAGATAGGTTTAATTGTTGTTAATTACGCTCAATACAAGTATTCTATAACAATTAAACATAATCTTTCTTTTTCGTTCGGTAGGTACTTTCTTCTGTTCAATCATGTCACGAAAAACATTTTTTTTTAACCTACCAAAATGAGTGAAGACAAACAATATCTTTGATACCCTGACTGCTGTTCTAGGAACTTCTGTATCACAAAAGCCAGAGTTCGCAACGTAAAGTGAGTTATTCGTAGTTTGCTTTTTCAGCGGCTTCGTCAGCGTGTAAGTCCTACTGGGATTAAAATTGCATAAACCGTCTAAATGGTAAAACATATTTATTTTTCAAAAAGGTTGAAAAGTAATACTCTGATGTCTCTTTTGTTTTGTCAAATGAAACTTAATCATGACCTGAGAAAAACACAGAAACCAACTCAGTGGTCACTGTCTCTTTTAAGGTCTAGATGTGTCACCGGAAAATGCCGAACTCCGTAAGATTATAAACAAATCTTAAAAGATTGTCAAGTGAACATTTAGAATAGGTACTTTAACACAGAAACCAACTCAGTGGTCACTGTCTCTTTTAAGGTTTAGATGTGTCACCGGAAAATGCCGAACTCCGTAAGTTTATAAAAAACCTTGAGAGATTGTCAAGTGAACATTTAGAATAGGTACTTTTTTACGCATTGAATTTTTAAGTCCATAATCTCTCGAACTCATTCCGAAACGTTAAGTAAATACAATTTCAACATTCTTACGGGGCTCCTATTTATGTCAGCAGGATTTAAAGGAACCTAACATTAATGGCATGACATTAACATTAATTTGAACCTAACCTATCAAAGCTCCCGTGCCCTATGTTTTGCTACTTAGCTAGGCAAGAAAATCGGATAAATTGTAGAACCTTACACTAATTAGTCGCCAATATCTCGTCAGCTTATGTCAGTTCACAAATTCTCGGAATGACTTCGATTATAAAATTATGATGCGTAAAAAATTCATTCCAAAATAGGTGTTGGGAATAAAATTTATCGAGAGTTTACAATCTCTCAAGATATTTTATAATGCAGTTATCAATTATCCAGTCACATATACAACTAATATAATGGACCAATCATACCATGTCTTTCATACTTACCTAACTCCCTGTAAAAAAAAATATACAGACAACAAAAGTCTATCTAATCACCTTTGTAGTATCATCCACAATAACATTATTTCTCGACAAAATACAGAAATTGGACGTAAAGTGACGGCGCGACATAATACTTCATGCTCGCCCGGAGTCATAAAACTTTACATGTAAAACAAAATAGAGATATATTTCCTTTGATAGGTATTTTTCGCTGAGACCCGTCGATAGGTGATTCGACGGGATATTGACAATTTTACTTTTTATTGAGTAAGAATAATGATGAAGAACCTACATTTTAACTTATAGAATTAATTTTTTTTACAAATAGGTCAAACAGACGTATTAGTAAGTGGCTAAATATTTATATGTCAACTGAACTGGGTCGCCTATCGCCCAAAGTCGATCGATCGTCTTCGGTCGATCGTTGTGGTATCTTTTGCTGAAGTAGAGAAAGTGTATAAGTTTTTAAGTGGAATTCAAAATAAAGAACTTAAAAAAACTTAATACATAATCTACTAATTTGGTCTCAATGGTCGATTCGCACAACTCTATGCACGTATAGATATAGTTTAGTCGATAGTACTTATATCATACCGTAGCTGTGAGATAGACCGCGGCCGGGAGTGTAGCTGTTAGTAATCCTATTTATTCCATTAGTAGGAAGGCTACCAAAAAATACAAAACTCAAAAAAAAACAAAATTCCCCTAAACCAACCGTAAGCCCGTTCACACAGCCAGCGTACCACGTATTGCGTTTGGATTTTGATTCTCTAGTACAGTAGCGCGTAATTCGCGAACCAATCAAAACGCGGAATACAGTCCGTAGAACAAAAGCTTTGATCGCTATTGAATAGCTTATTTTTAATATTTTATATCTACATTCCTGCACAGACGCGCAAACTGTAGTATTTCGGTACTGCATGAATACATCCATATTTATTTTAACGGGGAGTCCTTTATCGTTAAATAGCCAGTTGGTAAATAGGAGTACCACTGGTACCACGTTACTACATGTACCTTACGAATAATGTTTCAAAAGCGAGACGTTTTTTGTAAAGGAACCAAGTACCTAATACGTATAGTAAACTAGGGACCTCAAATTAAATTCATTATCATTATAGCTAAAAGACGTCCACTGCTGGACAAAAATCTCCCCCAAGTGTCGGTATATCGACAGGTCATGTGCGTCTCGCCTCCAGTGGACTCCCGCGGGATTCACCAAGTCATCGGTCCACCTGAGGCTTTTCAATGCTGCGTCGGAAGTGATGATGAGGTCGACGTCATTGTAGATCGCGCGCCACAGAGCTGCGTTACGCGCGTTTGACAAATTGTCACATTAATTTTGCCATCAAGCAGTTGCATAGACGTATCTTATTCACACCTGACTAAAATACACCCAGGTGATAGCCATTAGAAAACACAGACTTCGCCAGGGTATTCGACATTGTCATAATAATAATCACAGCGCCTTTTTCCCAACTATGTAGGCAAAGGCCGCGGATATGGGTATTAGAAGGGCCAAATGCCCCACCTACAATCAAACGGCGGAGTCTCGGCTTCACCCGTGTGATCAAACTGAATTGATGCTCAGCGGCCGCCGGTGGCATACCCGCGCGACTGAATCTCGCCGGCTGTGTCACCGGGATAGTGTGCCTTTAGATTTCGCGAACCTCCCGTTAGCCACTACCAAACAAAGCTAACAAGGAAAATTATAAAACATCTACTTTTTTTAGTATAATTTGAACAATACTCATTCCAAAACAGCGTGCCCGTAAAAGATTAACTCCTTTAACTTTCCGTTTTTAGGTATTAAACTTGGTGCTAATACTTCAACTGGAATAAAAGTCATATAAAATCCCAAGCTCACGTTTTCAAACACGGCCACGTGCCTACTCTCGTACAGTTGCACTAACTCGTATTGGCCACAGAGAGGCTCTCGGACTCACTCGACACGTCAACCCGTCGCCGCCTGTTCGCAGCCAGTCGAGTACCTACTGTTGCTCGCTTGCCAATTATTTACCCTATCCTTCGACGAAAATCATCGCAAAATTAATGTGACGAATTGTCAAGCGTGCAAAATTGTCGACAGTTTATTAAAAGGGTTTTCAATCACGGCCACCTTCCCTGGTACAGTCACAATAACTCGTATCGGTCACCAAGAGGGCTAACGGACTCACTCGACCCGTCGCCTTTTCGCAGCCAGTCAAGTACATTGCCCGCTTGAAAACTATTGTTACTCTATCCTAGAACGTAAATTACCGTAAAATTAATGTGACGCGCATGAACTTCTTTTTTTTACCAATTTAACTATTTTCTTTCGAAATTATTTTTTTTCATTAATATATAATTATTCTAAATTTTACTATTAATTATGTATATTCTATTTTGTATTGCTAATTATTTTTTGTCTACCGGGCCATAAAGGATGACCGGCAAAAATGTATGACCATGCGACCATTCTGATACATCATGAGATAATAAAAAAAAGACCCAATAACAGTAAGCTAGAATATAATAGGATAGAGTAACGTAACCGTAATGACTAGCCAAACCAAAAACCAACCAAACTAGCTAAACCTAATTGTAAAAAAAATAAGGACTTAAAAGTTTCTATGAAATGCCTTACAGCGTAAACGCTCTTACATCATTTTGATCTGAACCTAATTTATTTTACTCTTTTATAAGTAAACGGAACATTAAATGGAGACTTCATAATTTAACATATAATTATTTTACATATAGGAGCCTAAAACTTAAGAAGTAATAAGCTCTGCGTAATTAATTTTCACAATTATTTTGAAAGATTCATAATTATTTCATGCCTCAATGTTCAGAGACGGTTTAATTACATTATGTATGTCTTCAACGAATTTCTCTTGACTAATAACTTTAGCAAATACATATTATTTAGGTAAACGAGAAACACTGTCTTCAATATCAAAGACTAAAAGCTCGAGGGCCTTCAATAATAATTATATTCTAACATGTTGTATTTAGGTACATTATTTAATTATGTCTGTATAAAATACACGCGACCTTTACCTTAAAATGGCACGTTTTTACTTTTTTTTTTATTCTGAAGGTTTTTTACGGAACTAGTAGCTCTCCTGCGGCTTCACTTCCTCGGGCTATCTCACAAATCGGAAAAAATATAAAATTGGATCAGTGCTTCCAGAAATTGTCTTTCACAAACTAATGAACAAACAAACATACATCTTTATGATCTTACTTTCAATTTTAAAGAACCGTCGCGAGCACGAGTTGGGTGATATTTTTATTTAATTTTAAGAAAACTTACAGCTAATACCGAAACTGTCTATTTAGAAAAAAAACCCAAAGCGGTCTTATAATAGTCAAAAGTTATAATAAACGGTGACAAGCAGACAAAGGGAAGGAAACCCACTACGGATACATACATGGGATTACGTGGATACATACATAATGGCCTGAGAAAGATCATTCCATCATAAAAATTCATGACAAAGCAAATAAAACTTCATAGACAGTAGGTCAGTAGACCACGATTCACTATTACCAGGCGGCGGTTCTCTACCCGCGGCCCCTCGGAACAATGTTCTAGCTCATTTCATTGTCACCCTAACAAGATAGAGGGAACTTAATTTATATGCCGCCATCTTAATTATACGTCTCTGTTGCATTCAAACGCAGATATATCATGCGTTTGTATTTAACTTTATTACGCAGTAAAATGTTTATGAAATTGTTGAGTTATGAACGATACCCATGACAGCGGTCATCTTCACTGGCACGTCATTTAAAAAATAATACATACTGTAGTCGAAAATGTTTCCGCACTAAAATAATTGATATGTTGTGTTGATTAGGGAGACTTGAACATTCAGAAAACACGTAAAGAGGCTTAACAACACGGTACACTCTGTCCTCCTAAAGTAATTAAGGATGACCTCAAACACTACCTACTCTCAAATTCTATGGGTACTGCATGTTCGTGTGTTTCCACTTAGGTGTGATGAGGGGCTCGGGTCGAATTTAATTCAAGGAAAAAGGCAAGTCATGATGACCGACAAAGCCTGGCGTGACGTCCTAATGAATACAGGATGGTGAACATTTTATCGAACCCAAATTGTTTTCGTTAGATAACCGACGAGAAATATACATAGGAACCTGATAAATAGTAGCTTGATCTGGATACAGAGAACAATAAATGATAATAAGACTATTGATATACAAATAAGATTTGCCGGTGTAAAATTACAATAACAAAATAGATATAACACAAATAGTACCAAACCGTTCACGTTCGTTGTTTGTCACATATTTATTTATTATTCAATGTTTAAGGACAAACAACAAATTCCGAGGATACTCCATCATTGTTCGCAATAACCGAACACAGTAAACACTTGTAAAACAGAACAAACAAAATAAATGACACCTGTTACTAGGTTCACTTTCACTTTGCTTCTTTTTTACACGCACGTGGCTTTATGCAAATATTAGATATTTCGCGGCACAATATTCCGTGGCAATTTGCAGGGAAATTGGGCAGGGAAGCAATTGATATTCCTATCTCGTTTGGGAATTTTCGTTGGGAATACTGTAGAATCCACTTCTGATTCACCATTTACTTGTAGCGCACATATCTGGTGTCTATAGATCGACCCAGGCTAAACAAACTCGTTTGTAAACGGCGGCACATGGTGCGTACTAAATCGTACTAGTGTCTGCCAATAGTGTCCTCGCTTACTTTTGTTTGTAAAACTTTGAATTGTCGATTTATTGGAATGCCGTTCTCTTTGTAAACTGTTTGTAGTTTATTTGCACATTGATTTTTATGGTAAGTACTTATTCAGTCAACTCAAATCAAGACTGGCTTTGAGATTAAACCTTGGACCTACACAAACATTCAGCTGAGTCAAAAATGTAGAATTATGGTTATAACATTTCAACCTCCACGTACAAGAAATCCTTTTGAATAGTTAAGCATCAATGAATATGAAAGTGACCCACTTCTACGACCAGTCAGGCCAGTAGCCATCACTATACACTCGTCCCTAATGTTATTTCACCAACTGATTGTTATTGCACGGTCTTTACATTACCTTGTTCCGTCCAATTAAATTTAACAATATGCATGTTACGCACATAAGGAACCTTGTGTTGAGGAAAAAAATACAGGGCTGAAACATCTCTGTAATCGGGATACGGATTTGGGACTCACGGTTGCTCCAAAATATTAAATTTCATTGGGTCCTTCGTAATTATCTTTACGTAATTGTCTGATTTTTTTATCATAAATACTCTTATGGATTTATGATTTTAGAAAACTTTTTTTTACAAAAAAACACCTGTAATTGGGAATAAAAGAAGAAAATAATTACTCTCCAATAACTCTGAAAATAATTTAGAATGTTTGTCGTGACGTTTCCGATTATCACGACGCAATATCTTTGATTGAGTGTCAATAGAATACACGAAATAAAAAAGTAAATCAAACTACATGCCAAAAAAAAATAATAGTACCTAGTTTATGCAACGACCATAATTATAAAAGGGGTTATTAAAACACGAGTGTGGGTTTATCACACGAGTGTTTTAATACTTAATTATATGCCGTTGCATACACTATTTTATCATCACTCATACAGTTGAAATAAAATAAAGTGGAAAAATAGTTTACTCCGATATGGCGGATATTCTCATTACATATTCGAATGACAGTGCAGCGCGCGCATCCATAGACAAAGATAAAAGCTGGCTCATTGTCAGTGAGCCCGCGCCAAAAATTAAAAAGTAAAAGTGTGCTATAAAAATTAAAAAGTCATTTTATGTTTAAAAATCGAAGGAAAATGTTGAACCGTAATGGTTTTTTTTTTTAAATTGTACCTATTCACGAAAAAAAAGTACGTGTTTATGCATTCGTTTTTGAACTCATATTTGGAACATTACGTTGTGAGTGTAGATAATAGTAGTTTATGCAACGACCATATAAAAAGGGTTATTAAAACACGAGTGTGGGTTTATCACACGAGGCGTAGCCGAGTGTGATAATAGCATCACACGAGTGTTTTAATACCTAATTATATGCCGTTGCATACACTATTTTATCTTCACTCATACAGTTGAAATAAAATAAGTGGAAAAATAGTTTAGTCCAATATGGCGGATATTCTCATTGCGTATTCGAATGACTGCGCAGCGCGCTCATACATAGACAAAGATAAAAGCTGGCTCATTGACTTAAGTCAATGAGCCCGCGCCAAAAATTAAAAAGAAAAAGTGTGCTATAAAAATTAAAAAGTTATTTTATGATGCAGTTGTTTAAAAATCGAAGGAAAATGTTGAACTGTAAGGGTTTTTTTTTTAATTTTACCTATCCACAAAAAAAAGTACGTGTTTATGCATTCGTTTTTGAACTCATATTTGGAACATTACGTTGTGAGTGTAGATAAAATAAATTACGGAACATTGAGTAACTTTCATCAGAAATATAAACAGATGTAATTTATTTTTAAATATTTACACCGTTTATCATTATTTAATCCATCAGCTAGTAACAATGTGGTGTCATTGGGTCCGTTGCCATGGTTACCGATTCCCACAAACTTTGTAGAAACAAACAATGTACCTATGTTGCCATCTATATACCTACAGAAGAGATAATTAATTATTTAGAGAAACAAGTTCAATACAAAAATAAATGAAACCGTATTCTCTAATCTAAATTCTTTCACGAATATCATGTACCGTAAAAATCAAATCACGTTTGCTCAACAATTCGCATACGACACATAAGTCAAGCACGCGACCTTATTAAGCCTAGCTCAGTCCATAATAGCCTTAATAAGATCATGGAGGAATTTATATAAGCGGGACTATTTCAAGAATACCCGTATTATCCGTACCCATCGCTACTCAGTCGTCGCTCTCCTTAATATTGAACAAAGATGTTTGTTGACAAATGAAGTGCCAATTGCAGACACGACTATGACTATACCTCATTGAGGAGCGGCGACTTCAATATCCTTTGATTAATGTTGTTTGTACATTATTATTATTTACTAGAAGGTCTAAGCTCTTCTGTGAAAGTCAATTTCGTTTGAACGCAATGTCAAAAACATTTTCCCGGTAGTCGTCACTTTTCTTGTTTCAGTCTCATTTCATTAAGTTGTTTGCAGTCCACAGCTGAAAAAAGCTGGTCACACGCTTGTAGATTCGGGTACCATTACCTAACTACCACAACGATACCTGATAAAATCCACCTGATTGAAAATCCTACTACATACTTATACTGAAGGTCTACAGGTGTTCCAGGAGTGCATGGTTTATATTTAAGGGTTATGTTGGGTAGCTGATTTACATTAAGGAAAAAAAAAGCTTTTTTAGAAAGAAAATACAGTCGACCTCGTAACCAAAAACACTACAAAGTATAAAATTACTATAATTTCGGAACCCGGTGTCAAGAAACGAAGATACAACCAAAAACACCGACTTACTAAATTATAGTAATTTAGTTATTTGTGAAAAAGTTTTTTTATTTTTCACTTTTTAGTGGTTAACTTTAAATAAACCCAACACAAAAAGAAAAATCAACATCGGTTCATAAACAATAAAGTTATGCCCGAATAGACAACCTCAAAACCGTGGTTGACTTGTAGACATCTGCATACCCCTTTACAGCGTACCGGCGTGATGTTATGTTATGAACTGGTGTAAACAATATACAGACATGCGATTTCACCAATCATTTCGGCATGTTTGCTATCAATTATTGAAGAGTTCCGTTACCTACCTATTACGGAAGCTCTTCGTCAGATCTTTACCAAATTGAAATCGGACCAGTCCAGAAAGATACTCTTCCAAACAAAAAAAAAATGATCAAAATCGGTTGATAATTGGCGAAAATATCGCTGAACAAAAATGCAAAAAAAAAACAGTCGAATTGAGAACCTGCTCCTTTTTTGAAAGTCGGATAAAAATAGCAAAAAAAAATAACATGACTACACACTTCAGGAACACCCCGTATAGGTAATAGCTACATTTATGTTATAATTATGTCGTCTTATTTGTGATAATCTTTCAAGGAATCTTTTCATACCTTATTTAGTGAATACCTCTCCCGGTTGAAATTTATTATTACCTCGTATCACCCGTTATGATTTAATGTTACCTACCTATTGAAATATAATGTAGAATTATTCTATAAGGGATATGCATGGATATGCAATTATTATACATGGGCTTTCTATTCTACTACAATAAAAAGCCTATAAGTTAGCATTTCCTCTGAGGAAGTTGCAGAGCTTCTTTTCAATATCCCAGGTCCGCATAATACCAGTAGGTAATATAATTTGAAGCTGACACAAGCCTTGCTACCAATTTAATACCGGCAAGATAAGATTCCTTGCTTGACATTTTTCATACATGAGAATATGATTTTATGAGAAGATTCGGTTGATTTGTTTAACATAAGTCGATTTGTATGTATTTCAAGGCACTTACCGCGTAATTGAGAATGTCTTAGAATTCATCATAAGTATTTTCCATTGGAAATTCGTGTTCATGTTTCAAATTTTCTCTCCGAGAAAAGAAATCTTTTGAATAACATATTTATGTAACATTTTGTGCCTGTCTTTGAAATCGTTTTGCTTGAACCGACGGCTACTAACGCAATAACGACAATATTTATAGAGACAATTTAAAACAATTATTGGAAAAATTTAAGAGTGGTTTAACGGATCGCCGCCTGGCGTATTATTTGTTGTAACAGATCGACTCAGCCCCAGGGAGCGGTCGGAGAGCTCGCAGGCGACGGATTTCACGCCACGTGCCGTCCTGGCTGCCTCCCTGCCGCCAGCGCGCGGGCCCCGGGCCCCGGCACTCACTGTCCGACACAAAACTCGATTGGATATCGATTCGATAAATAGTGTGGCTAATCTCGCCTGTTATTATATGAAGCACGAACCACCGCACCATTTAATTATCGTCTTAAGACACATGACGGTGTTGGTCGACGTAATTTATTTCAACGGAAAACAATCATGGTAAAACCATTTCTTTTTTCAATGACACAATTACGTCAGTTTAAAAACCGTCATAATGGAAATGTTTCACAGTGAAAATGAGTATTTTCGCTTACACTGAAACTTAACAAAAAATGCTGAGTCAGCGTGCTTGCGAGCTTAATCAAACGCTGAGCTTCGTCTATACAAAAACCTTTACCGAACGTAATATTGAAAGAACGAGTTTTAATTTAAAGAGTCAATGAAGAGGAAGAACATAGGTTCAATCAACTATTGTGAGTTTAAGGCCACAAAGTCTGCTGGTAAGGGCAGCGAAGCAGATACGGCGACACACTCTTAATGTACTTCGATAAACTTTGTACACAATAGAGTGTATCTATAGGAGCAAAGCACACAAACACGGAAGCCTTTCATGCCTCCATTCACTATTTCGTGAGTATTGTTCGAAACGAGGTTACTAGAGTTAGTGCCACGATTTAATAAAATACAAATATCACAGCACAAAAGGCTAAACTACTGACAATTCACCTTTTTTTAACATTTCTATGACCACGGAGTATGCAATAGTATTTTTTTATGCACTTGCCAAATATGCCAAATATAAAACTAGCTAAAAAGAGTCATTATCAATATAAACGACTGATTTTTTTTTTGAATTACAAAATAAGCATTTAAGTTCTAAAGGAGGAATTTTATTTTTGATATTGAAAGGATCGCACTAGTAACGCTATATACCTTTTGTATCGACAAAAACCATACGCGTGTACATAATTAGTTGACTAGCTACACTTTAAAGCAACCGACAATGTTAATCTACAAAAGTTTATTTAGACCACAACATAATAGTGATCGCTTTCCGTGGACCCATTAGCACAAACAGGATGTCTTTACTTGTGACCCGTACGCTTACGTCATCAAAATAAAATGTATCCTCATCAAAACGCCGGTTTAATGGCCCTAAGCTCGCTTAAACCGGGGAGCGCTGCCGGTCCCAATGAAAACTGTTCGTCTTACAAAACAAACTAAATACCAGGGATGTTTGTGCTCTCCGTCAAACGTTGTTATACGTTGTTAACCGTTGTTTGTTGCTTCTACTATAATACATTGAGATTCTCTTCATGATAAGTATTCGGTACTACTAAATGCGTTGTGGTCCGTTGTCTTTTTGTTTCGTTTCGTTATTGTCTACGAACGTTTTATATTTGTATGTAGCTTATATATTGGTAAATGTGTGTACATAAATTGTTAAATAAAATAATAAATGGATAACTGTTGAATACAGTATGGATGATTCCTGAGTTAAACAATATGATTTTTAGTCCGTCAGTTAAATTATCGAAAAATGTTGGACACGTATTTTTTGCTTTATCAAATCAATAAAAATTGACGAAGATAAAACGCACAAAAGATCAGGAGTGTGGGCTTGTGACGTCACTTGTATGTTTAAAGTGTACCAAGGCGTGACGTCACGCGAGTTTTCAACACAGTGTTTCGTCTTCATTTTGTGTTTACGTGAAAAAATAAAAAATACGAGTCCAATATTTTTTTAAAATGTATCTGACGGACTAATTAGATTTTTTTAGTAATCTACCCTATTAATAACAAATCTATCTTGTACAACCCTATAACAAAATCGTAGCAACCCCAACACAAGTCAAAGGATAGGCTTTATCAATTAGATACTCGATACGTTCGGGAATCGATGGCCGGGGATACCATGCGTTAGATTCGATCGTGGTAAATTAGGAATAGTTTGCGGCCAGCTGTGGCCACTGTGTAGCCGGGCGGCACTGATTTTAGCTGGCAACACTAAAACAATCTACAGTGGAATACACATAGTCGACGTTCAGCCATTAAGCGATGTTCATTCTGTAATGTTGGCTGTTCAAAGATGACGATGGCAATAGAAAACAATGAACCAGAGGGCCAATTCTACTAATTTTTAAACAACGTTTCAGTCGAAATCTGTCAAAAATGTAGTGCTTTGTGCTTTTTTATAGTTTGCGACTGACATGCGAATGCGAACGTTGTTTAAAAATTAGTAGAATTGGCTCTGGTTCATTGTTTTCTATTGCCATCGCCATCTTTTTTTTTTTTGGATGGGAAATCATCAAATGACCCCTCCCGCTCTGGGTGGAGCGGCAGGGAGTGTCAGACTAGACCCATGCTCCTCCTAGTGCCTTTTACGTTCCAGGGCCGCGGTAACTCTTTCGAACAAAATCCGCAACATCTTTCGTCAGCTTCACATAGTAGATCTGTAAACTGTAATGTCAGTGATGTGTAGCCTTAGGGTATATTGACTGCCAGGGTTGCGGATTTTGTTCGAAAGAGTTACCGCGGCCCTGGAAAGCAAAGGACGCCGCGAGGAGCACGGATAGGTTTAAGAGCGGATTTCAACAATGAAACTGAACGCGATCAGTACACATAAACGTGGTTTATTCACTGATCGCGTTCAGTTTCATTGGTGAAATTGGCCCTTGGTCAATTTTTCTTTTCTTCCCTTGTGTAGTAAGGTCTTAACGACCACACACACCCTTGGTCAATAAGAGTCTGACATTCCCTCCCGCTCCACCCAGAGCGGCAGGAGTAATTTTATGATTTCCCATCCATAAAAAAGGTATATTGACAGGTCCTCAGTTTGAGCTACTTGAGGGTTTGGTACGACTGGGTTTGATGTGTAGCCAATGGTGCCGTTCCTTGATGGTCATTGTCGGTGATTCGAATCGTTTGTTTTGCTCAATATGTTACCTACCTACATTATACCTACAATTTTTCTGTTTTATTGGTCTAGTGGTCGCAGGAGCTACTGCTGAACATGTGGTCCTGGGTTCGACTCCCGAGTCGGGCAAAGTGTTATTAGAGTTTTTGATCAGTTGACGGCAGTAGGCTCGCCTCTATCGCATGGGATTTATAACAATAACGAGTCTTTAAATGTAACAGAACAAACGCAATATCTCTTAAGGGGTCATTGTACTCATCATAAGAAACAATTTTTACTATAGGACCAACACATAATCTGTGATAGACAATCGCTTGCTAGGTGCCAATTGTTTGGTTATTGGTTGGAATAGCTTGTTGTTGGGGTCTCGCGTCAATGCATCGGTGGCGCGAGGACGCGCGGCCGCGCGGGGAGCGACTGACGCAGCGACATTTTGAGCTGCGTCGGTCGCAGCTGCGCGAGGTACTGGTGGCGGAATGGCGGAACAGGCTTTCACGCCCCACCAGCCGGCCTCGTCACTACCGAGGCTATCCGGCCAGTGCTCGACCTGTGGCTCGGGAGAAGGCACGGCTCCCTGTCGTTTCGTGCGACACAGGTCCTCACGGGGCATGCAGAATGTGCCGCTTGGGAGGAGCCGCGCCGTGCCCTCGTCTCTGTGGTAGGCAGTGGCCTCTCGCTGCCGGCTGTAGTCCGTTCTATGGTCGGTGGTGAGAAGTCCTGGGACGCGGTGGTCTCCTTCTGCGAAATTGTTATCGCGCAGAAGGAGGCTGCGGAAAGGGAGAGGGAGATGTCGAGTGCTCTCCCGGCCCGCAGCGGGCGCACCGGGCGTCGGAGGAGGGCATACGCTGCCCTCTTTCTGCCCCCCTAACTGGGTCCAGGGGCGGCGGACTTGGGGATGTCCGTTGCCCCCCATTCATTCGGACCCGAGGTGGCGGCTCGTGGTGTTCCCGTGCGCCCCTCTGACGTCGCGGGGGGAGTTAAGCACCTCACTCCCCCCGCTTATGAGATGTGGCCCGCAGAGGCGGGCCGGCACCAGCCGGGGATTACGGAAGTCGCATACGTTCCCGCGATCCCCGGCGTTGGTGGAAGATGGAACACCGGGGTGGTTTTAGTCAGTAAGAGTCTGACAGAACCCTCCGCCCGCCCCAGGGCGGAGTACATCCATGAGGATTTCCCCCCGTAAAAACAAAAAAAAGCTTGTTGTTGGGGTCCCGCACATTTTTTTACAAATGGTTGAAAAGTGTGTGGGATTTGACGGGTGGTTGGTTTGGCTACTGATCGAACAGCTCGCCCTGACTTTGCCTAAGTTTGCTTGGAGCTTGCTCAAATGAATATACTCATTGTTAAATTAATTTGTGGATAACGGTGCTGGTTGTGCAATTACTTATTTTTTTTTGTAAAATAACCTAAATATTAAGCATTATTGTGCAACTGTTTGTTATCCTGAAGAAATTAAATAAAATAAAACACTGAAATCGTGAAAAAAAAATCGACTGCCCGACACATTTCTGTGCGCATTACTCGACAAAATGTACTGATTTGTTTTCGCGATTTCGGTAATGGCCACATAGTAAAAGTTGTTCATAATGATGAGTATAATGACCCCTTAAGAGGTATTGCGTTTATTTTTTGACACGTTGAACATACGCTAGGATTCAAGATACCTAACGTTCTAGTTTCCACAGCCGTCTACATGCTAATGCTTTTAAATGTGTAAATGTGGCTTCAGTCTTAATTTGTTTACTTACAGCTATCCCAACCATGAAAAGGGTTTGGCTTGCTCACAAAACACTACGGTTCTCTGGGACTGGAACCTGTCACTATAAATGCAAATATACTCTAGCAGGGATCGTTAAATCCAACATAGTTCGTCTACATAAGCCTTAACCGTTGCCACATATTGGTTTCTACCGCACATCGTATTGTGGCCATACTTAGATAGAAAAAGAAATGTGGTTGTTCCACATAATACAATGTGTAACAGAATAAACGCAATACCTCTTAGAGGTCATTGTACTCATCATTATGACCAACTTTTACTATAGGACCAACATTTAAACCAAGCAAAAAATAATAGACAGTTCAAGTCGACAAAATGTACTGAACGGCTGATTTCGGGGTTGGTCCCATAGTAAAAGTTGTTCATAACGATTAGTTTAATGTCCTCTTAAGAGGTATTGCGTTTATTCTGTTACACGTTGTGTAGACAGAAGAAGTTTTTGAAGTTAAAGCGTGTAGCTGCTATGAAGTTATGATACTATAAAACTTATAAAAATATTGAAAACTGGAGAACATACATACTTAAACTCGCGCCTCTTCCCACACGGGGGTTGGTAAAATCTAAAACATACTCCTGCTCTTATGTCGTTAACTTACAAACAACGGACATACGTGCACCTCGTTTAAGAGTACTATGCACCTGACATTTCTTCAAAACAACTCACTGAATGACTTGATTTAAGTAATCAGTTGTTATCAATGATGGCAGTAAGAAGTCAGTACCCACGCAGCGTTCTATTCATTTGAACCATTTCCAACGCTTTAGGGGGCGAGATTTTCATGCCATAGAATGAATTCCACAGCTAAATAAACAGGCTGGGGCGCTTATTAATTAAACTTCTGCGTTCCTTCTCTGTTATCGTTCTGATTGTTTATTTAATTACCGCAACGAATTGTTGAGCATAGCAAATA
Organism: Melanchra persicariae; assembly: GCA_947386135.1. Taxonomy (NCBI): domain Eukaryota; kingdom Metazoa; phylum Arthropoda; class Insecta; order Lepidoptera; family Noctuidae; genus Melanchra; species Melanchra persicariae. The sequence goes on from OX376644.1 coordinate 9,312,564, forward strand.
CGAATAATGTTGGGCGACATAAAAATACTTGTATAGGTCTTTAATAAAATTAAATAATATGATTTAAAAATCTTGTTTAAATATTTCTTATTCGATGTCACTGTATAAAATTTTATCTCATTTCATTTTTTATGTTTACAGATATTGTTGAATAATAAAGGCTCTTCTTCCTTCCAAGAAAATAATATTTCTTATAGAAATTGTTCTACGTACTAATAATATTTATCCTTTGAGCAATTTCGTGCCTTCATTTGTTTGCATGGCGCAAGCGTGATATTGAAATGGAATCACTTTTTTTATTATAAATTTAATTTTTCATTTCCTAAAAAATAAAAAAAAACCGGCCAAGTGCGAGTCGGACCCGCGCGCGAAGGGTTCCGTACAAAAACACGTTTGTTGCATGGAAGGGCTCCCATGCAACAAACGTGATTGCTGGGGCATTGAACGTGACCCCTTAAATATTTGTTTTATTTTAATTTAAATATTTATTTTTTAAAGTGAATATACAACGTGTATTCGCAATTTCGAGATTTATCGCGATTTCGAGGTTGGGCCCACAGTAAAAGTTGTTCATAATGATGAGTATAATGACCCCTTAAGAGATATTGCGTTTATTTTGTTACACGTTGTATAACTAAATATTCTGTGAATATTTCAAGTGTCTACCAGTGGCCGTTATCAATATCGAGCAAAAACGAGCAAATAATTCACGTTTGTTTTATGGGGCCTCCTTAAATATTTATTTTATTCTGTTTTTTGTATTTCTCGTTATAGCGGCAACAGAAATACATCATCTGTAAAAATAACAACTGTCTAACTATCACGGTTCATGAGATACAGCCTGGTGACAGACGGACGGACGGAAAGCGGAGTCTTAGTAATAGGGTCCCGTTTTACCAGTTGGGTAAGGACCCTAATAAAAACTATATTAATATAGCACTCGTAGAAAAATATGACGTATTCCGTAAAAATGTATGCGTTGTCACGTAAAACACAGATACATGGAGTTTATTCATAAACTCCGTAAACATTCAGTATTTTAACTTAATGGGCGTTCATGAACGCCATTAAGTTAAAATACTGAATGTTTAAAATTGTTTATATATTACAGGAATACATTACATTGTTAACATTATGTGCTAAAATGCCTCGTTAGTCTGCTTTCAACCAATGAGATACACATTTCGATACCTATCTATAACTAGGTATATTAAAAACCTGGTGCGTGGGTCCCATTCAATGTTCACGCGGCCAAAGACTGGCCCGCCATGGCTGAGGGCAGCCGGGTGGAAAAAAGAAAGAAGGAGGCGTTTGGCCAACATAAACATTATTAAAGCTGTCAAAAAATAAAAGCCCCATTTTGACAGCAGGATACAACATTCCTTTACTAGTAAGTATGAAAGAGACATGAAATAAATCTCTTTGTTGTATCCTGCTGTAAAAAAGGGCCTTTTATTTTTTGACAACCATAGCCCATACATTTCCCACCGCGCTGTGTCAAGAGCCTGCTGTCTGAGAGCTGTCTTTTTAGATTTTGGATGGTGGTTTCCTTACATTTTTTGTCAGATAATGCATATAATATACCTAAGTTAAATTCAAATCGTAACTAAGTAGTCTGAAATACATATACTTAATGATAATATATTTGTAATAAATAGGAAAGTTTTATGTTTCTTTGCACGCGCTAATCTCTGGAACTACCTTTCGGTTTTCAAAAAATATTTTTGTAAATGATAGCCACATTCATGAGGACGGCTATAGGCTATACGGGAACGAGAAATTCCTACGGGAACGAAAAAAAACCGGAATATAATATGCGCGTACGAAGTTGCGGAAAAAGTTGTTAATTATTTTTGGCAGCTAAATCAGAGTTTTACCGACGAAGTTGCCTGTCATTTCTTAAATATAGGATATGAGGAGTAATATTAACTTTCTGATTACACCAGTTCAAGAGAAGCCCGTACAAATAAGGGTACGATTTCACAGGTTTCGCACATACCCAAGCGTTCTCTCCAAGGTATTCCGGGAAAAAATAAATGGGCTCCAGGTATTTCCTCGGATTACGGTACTGATTTCAATGGTGTTCTTACATAAAAGATCTAAATTAAGTATTCGCTGGGGGTTTTAATCAAAGAACATTATGAACTTTTCTGCTGAGGTATCATGTGAAATTAATTCATACTAATTTCACATGAAATATAAAGCATTATTACAGATACATATAATTTATACGACAATAAGATTAAACTGTCAGTAATGTGAAGACTTAAGAGCGTGTACGCCGTATGTCATTTCATACAAACTTTCAAGTACTTATTCTTCAAAATGAATGAACCGATTTTAACGAAACTTGGTATGCATACGCTAGAATCCAGGTCTAAATAGAAGGATATAGTGATTTTTCACTTTCTATAGAAAACTTAAAATCGCTCTCTCTCTCCCTCTGAAACATTTTTCAAAAATGTTTTTGGTAACTATTTAGACCTGGATATCTAGCGTATGCATACCAAGTTTCGTTAAAATCGGTTCATTCATTTTGAAGAATAAGGACTTGAAAGTTTGTATGAAAAGCCGTACCGCGTAAACGCTCTTAACGTGGTAAAATAAATTAAATTAAATCATAGGTACCTATTGAATTCTAAACTTTTCCAAGAGTACCCAATTAGGTAAATTAAAATTGTGTACAAAGTTCAAATCGAAACATTTTAATAAGAGCCTCCAACTTCAAATCCTTTATGAGGAAAAACCTTTAAGAGAGCACAAAAAATATTTTTGCATTTTTTCGCAAAAGTAGGTAGCAAATGAAAATTTCCCGACGATAATTGACGGTCCCGCCGAGAAATATCGTCTATAAATATAGTGGACAATGTTTGACGACTGTTGGGGAAATTTTCAAGCTCCTTTTCAAGACATTTACTTGAGAAGACTGAGGAGGTTCGAAGGCAGACACAGCAATTTGTTAGTTTACGCTGCGTAGAAGCGCCGCCGGGCCGCGCTCAGCCAAGCGGCGAACAAGTCATCTTTTATTAAATACGTACAAACATTTGCATTTAGCTACCGTGTACACTGTATTGTAAAATTTTAAAGTATTCTCCGTGTAATGCATTCAAATGATAAATGTAGTCTCGTATTTTGAATAAGAATGAACAACATTTTAAATGTATAATCGGAAAAGTATGAAATTTTAATGGAGAGGCAGGACTCGTATAGAATTAGAACTTTTAAAAGAACATACGGATGGCTGATGTTATTGGTACTTTACATGATGCTGGAAAGCTTTTGACCAAGGTATATAATAATATAATATGGTAGTATATAACGGCTTTCTATGAAATCATTCAGACAAAAATAATGTGCAGGAGGGTCGCTCTCCCATTATACGAAATTTTCCTCCAACAAAATTATTTATAACCAAAGATTTTTCTTACAATGGTAATGGTAGATATTCTGCCAATAATTTTAATACCGGCCTTTTTGACTTTGAAAAAGACAAGACTACACAGTTGCCTGGGCAACAGTATTCGTCTGCCTGCCTATAGTCGTTTTATGTCCCTTTCAAAGCCATCTCCATTTATATGGGCCCATATCAATGACCATAAACATGAACATGAATAAGAATGTAGGTTTTATGGCTCCCCATATAAATCCGGAGGAGGTGGTCATTACACCCGCGTGTCGAGGACTCGCTTGGAGGGAAAAACGTTGCTGATAATAATTATATGTAAGGACTTGATTATTCAGTATGTTAGTGTGAAAACGCCATGTCTTTTCTGCCTGTGGTTCTTGCTTTCTTCAGAGCGCAGAGACCATTTGTGCAAAATTTTTGTCTTTGATCACAACCATCACAACCGTCTGTGGCTCTGTTCCAGGTTCAGGACTTAGGTTTACTACGTAGGTACCTATAAATATTACGAGACAAATATCAGTAGGTACTGAAGGGTACAAGGTAGTGGCTATGGTCAGGTCATACGTGTGACATCTATCACACGCATCACATGTACTGCTGTTTATAGATTTAAAAACGCGTTCAACTTCGCAATATATTTTGTTTATGGTATGCATCATGAAATAAACTCTTCTTTTCTTTCTTTCTTTCAATTTCTTGAGATTTAAAAACGCCTTATTTTTCTTTTGGTTTTCAGTATTGCGTCATTTATTTATTCATCCAAACAGAGCAAGCGACCGCGGTCTTCCGAAAAACACCTACCGACGTAATACCGTCCTCCTATTTCTCGCCAACACTGTTTTTAAAAATGATTACTCCCTGAGTAAAAGCAATATTTTTAAATTAAAACTGTTGCTTTTGTTTTAGCAGAATTTTAAGCTGCGTAACCTCAAAAAGTGTGAGTGGAAAAAAAACAATGCGATTGCTAGTCGTAAAGCAACTGCCCAACTGTCCTGTGTCCTCTTTATTTTATTACTATTTTTCGTGTGCACGTTTATTGTGGCCGAACGTGGTGCCCACGGGAATTGGTGTAGGATAATGCTAAAGCCCAGCTTTGGGCTAGTAGGCAGCTGAGAAGTTGTTACCAGATATGTTGTAAGGTTTTGATCGGTAGGTAAAAGATAGCTTTTTATTATTTACCTTCCACTTATCAGATAAATCTGTAAAAAATATTGCACAAGCCTAGACGTGAGGCATAAATATTGGATTAGGTAGGTATGTTGATTAGGTATTTTTCGATGCGAGTCCGTACCTAATCTAAAGCGTCGAGGATTAGGTATGGCACAAAATATTCGTACACAGTCTACACACACAGAAGATATTCCGTACCTTAAAATGTGGGGGTTAAGTTTCAAGTTTAAGCACTAACGCCAGCGCCATCTATTTAGAATACCACTGAACTAGTAAGTGCTTTAGCGATGTATGTCGTAACGAATATTCGTCGAAATACGTCTTTTGTGTGAATCAACACAAAATGACAGCCTGTGACAGTGTCTAATAGACGACATTTTAAGATTCTGCGCTGCACCATCATTAACACATTGTGCAGGCGCACTCTTTAAGTATGAAGGGTAATTTTTATCACTCTAATAGACGCTTAAAAACAAAAGTATTCACGTTGACTTGAAGTACCGTTTGTCCAAAAAAACGAAATTATGATCCACCGTTCCACAATATGTCAGAAACGGAACGTCCATATTAGATGCCGAATATTTCTTACCCAATCCACTTAGGATACATAATATCGGTAACAAGGCCAGCGGCTATGTTGAATAAATATTCGGATTAGGTAAATGGATTAGGTATTTTTAAATGCCAGGATTAGGTATCGTTTTTACCTAATCCGACCCATGTCGATACACAACTTAAACAAAAGATTTCTTTTTTAATCTTTATTTATTTAGAGGCTTTTACCTTGCAAAGGTACGTCAGCGTCATCATACCCTAATCTAACTAATTTTACATTTTTAATTTAACAAATATATTATTGCGTAAGCGAAGGAGCTAGTGATGCGGCAACCATTTCATAAGTCAGCTTCGCTTCTCCAGAATTAGGTGTAGATAATATGCTAATGAAAGATCCAACATGATACATATTAACTTTTAACTCCCGCATCACCATCTCCCTCTCTCTCTTGTTCTTTTCACATTCCACCAGCAAAAACCAAAAGATCTAACAATATGTCTAGCTAGGTAATAAAGAAATATATAAGTTACGATTCTACTCAAGAAACCAATCAGAAACTTCAAAACACTATTGTTCTTGTGACCTACGAGAATACCATCACCATGTTTTACAAACTAGCACACTTAACCCAAAATGGCGGAAATATCAAATAAGAAAAATCTCCGTTCCAAATCTGTTTGGTCGTCGACATGATATTGTTATTGCACTGAGCCCATATCGATTTCTTTATACAATTTACCTTGAGCATGGATTTGGCAACAACAATGTTGGCATAAAACTATAGGGATAATAATAATAGTAAAACAGGGTACTAAAGGTTTCAGGTTCATTTGAGGTTTACAGTTGTCTGCACTACTTCTTCTATGTCGGTACAGTGAACAAAAGAGATGAGTCACCTAGTGAAATGTTTTACATTTTGAGCTTAATAAAGATTATCGTAGAGACATGAGTGACAGAGACAAGGCTCTCTTTAGAAATCCAAATTTTGATAATAAATACTTCATGCGTGCCATATAAAAGTATCAGAGTACCTACATATTAAGGTCAACTTAGAGCATAGATGTTTGGCGTGTGTTCAGTGTATCGAGTCAATAAAGTTAGTAGGATACAAAGAAAACTGACGCCATCGTTGGGTTGGTTACTTGTCAGTTTTGCCAGCTGTACGCAAGAAATGACACAACTTTTTATACGTTGGAGATAAAAATGTAGTATCAGCACCTCTCGCTAGGTGTTGAGAAAACAAGTTAGTGCCCACATAACAATAGTGCTGGTGTGTGCGACTGTACGCCTGACTGCATCGTTCTATGTTTTTACGATTGTACAGGAAAGCTCCAACAAAGTAAGACGGGGTGTATTGTAAGCTCGAATATAAGAAACTAGTGTTATGAATTTCTGCTTTTGTTCCGAACTGACTGGAACACCACCAAGACTGACAATTTGTTTTTCTGAGTTTCTCAACACAATCCTTATTACGTTTAGCTTTGATCCGCATAGTAATATACACCCAACAAACCATATAACTGTGTCACGAAAACTACTTCGATTATCTGACGGCGGCGGCTACCTTCTTTTTTTTCAAAATTCATAATAGCCTATGAACTTTCGGCCCTTTAGACGAATTTTCTCTGTTTAGGCTACAAGGCGTGCAAAAGAAAGATACATACATCCTTACGAAAAACAATACCCTCTTTCTTTGTCAGTCAATAAATGGTTCTTTACAAAGAGACAAACACAGTATCTTCGATTAACTACGATTGATACAATTTACAGCTAGTCAAAGTTAATGATCGCATTATAACTAGCTATTATACGAGTGAATGGAGCGCAAATTGTAAACTCCCACAAACCCGAACAAGCGAACATGAATCAAAATGTTTTGGTGCAAGATGAAAGGAATATTATGGGTAAACATATAACTTAAGGAGGGAAATCAGGGGCCTAACCACCAACTCTTAAAGCAGTGTTACTTTAACATTACTTCCAGTGGGAAAGAGACGGAGCTATGCGTCCTGTATAGCTTCGTCTCTTTCCCACTGGAAGTAATATTGAAGTAATACTGCTTTAAGAGTTGGTGGTTAGGCCCCAGGTCATGAAATTGTTGCGAGGAATGATAGTTTATGCATAGAATGTTATAGTCATTAAACATTCTTCTACTATTATAATTTTTGAATACTAAACTCACTAACTGATTTGATATTTTTTTCAGAGTTTCGTACCTAAGGTGCAACCAACGGAACCCAGTAGCGGAGTCTTAGTAATACTAGCCTCCGCTGTCTGTCCGTCTGTTAGTCGGCCGGCTATATCGGGAATTTTATAATATATCTCAATCCCAATCTTGATCCCGATCCTTGTCTGTAACCAATCAAAGGTGAGGATTGTGTGGTGAAGGACACAAACTCGGCCGCTGATTGGTTATAGACAAGGATCGGGATCAAGATTGGGATTGAGATATGTTATAGAAAGCGGCCGTATATCTCATGAGTTCATGACCTGATAGGTAAACAGTTGACATTGTTACATTGTTTTTGTATTGCCGCAATAACACCAAATCATATTAAATAAAAAATTACGTCACCCAAGGCGCTCTTAAACAAAAAAAAAATTGTAGATCTGCCCCAAAAACGTGTTTTTTATGGGTATTGGTTTATGGTACGGATCCCTCAATGTGCGACTCGCACTTGCCCGATATTTTATTTATTTATGAATCAATTCACGCTTTTGGTAGTAAATTGATTGTATAGAGGCGCGCATTGTCCCTAATATCGATATCAAAATGTCATGGCCGTAGTTTCCCTGGGAACTGAACGCGTCCCACTGCGACATAATTATCCTACATTCTAGAAACTGTTGTAAATGGAACACTTCTTGTCAAAGTATCCTAACATAATATTATCTGGAGTCGCCCTAGCGCTATGTTATATAGGCTCAAGCGATGTAATTCGCTTTCAAACAACTAAAGTTTTATTATTCAGTTTCTTCCTTAGGCAGCGTGGCGTCGCTAACTAAAATCACATTTAAAATAATGTATTTTAAGTCTTTCCTATGCTTCCTAGCTACTACTAATTTAAACTAAAAATAAACTTTCATTTTTGCCGTTTAAAATAGACTTAAATTAACTTCGAACAAACTTTGTTTAATGAAACAATTTACGGAGACGTAACCTACATTTAGCGAGGATGGAAATCGCTTCCATTGCAAAATAAATAGATTAGACGTGACACCATAAAAAAATCTTAAAGCTTTCTCTCCTTTTTAACTTTTCGTGTCCAAAAGCTTTGTCCTGGAGAGATTCATTTTAATTACGATTTCCACGAGAAATAACGACCCAGGGAAGTACGGCCTTTACCTAGCTACCAATCTTCATTAGCTTCATTATTTCCGTGTAAAATTGTACGTTATGTGCCTTTTTATACTACCCATAAGTATATACGACAGCTGGTTTTTTAGACCGTCGCGTCGACTAGAGGAATTTTCATATTGATTTTACAGCAATTTTATATGCAGTTGCAGCTTGTTTTTTCCGAGCTTTGAATGACTTTAATTCCTAGCTGTGTTAGGTACCTAACTCATTGTGAAGAGATTAATAAAAACAAAAATATAGATTTGAAAGTTTTAATTCTTACACGTCAATGCTTACGTCTTACGACATGAATGACGATCGAGCTATTGATATTCCCAGATATGTCGCCAAGCATAGTGGATAGTGTCGTGAGAACCCACGTAGATGAAGCACAATTTGATTTATTCAGTCGGAGAGCGGTCGCCGCTACCGTACGTTACTAAGTTGAAGTTCCAACTACATAAATCTCCGGCCACTCCACACAAAGTGAACGAATTGGTCCGAATGAATAATTCCGAATACATTTATGCAAGCGCAAGTATTTCCATATCATAATCTTATAGGATCACTGAACAAATACTTTTAGAAGATTTGTACAGGACAAAGATACCCAAAAATGTAATAAGTTTTCACAAATAATGCTCTATAAATATTTACGCGATTAAGTGGGACGTGTCACGGAGAGTTCGAGACCTTTTATTCGACCACAAATAAATGTAAAAAGTCTCGATAAAAGATTTTGATAACAATTATCTACTTTTCAATATTGAACAGTACACAAACACTTTGGTTGAAGTTTGCTTCTTCAAAATAGAAAAGTTTTGATTTGTTGAAAGACGAGACGAAACTAAAAGACGATGGTAAGAATAACAATCTGCTAAAAGTAAATACTTTTGTTAGAAAACTTTCTATTTCATCTGAAAATAACATTGTACTTACAAATGTTTTATTTTTTTTGTTATGAGGCTGAAGTGGCATGCGGGCAGGGCGCATTGCTCACAGAATAGATGGTTAATGGGGAGAAAAGTTCTGGAGTGGCAACCGGAAGACGTAGCGTTGGAAGGCCTCCCACAAGGTGGACCGCTGACCTGGTGAGGGTTGCGGGTAGCCAATGGATGCGAGACGCACTGGACCGGTTGTTGTGGTGATACTTGGGAAAGGCCTATATCCAGCAGTGGACGTCTTCTGGCTGATATGATGATAATACTTTGTAAGACTGCAACACCTTTCCATTAAAAATAAACAAAATGTAAGTACGCGCAAGCGCTAGTTATATGAACTAGCCGACAGGTGATAACAACAAAACAAAAAAAACACCCATTTTAAACATAATAGGTAACAAAATATGCATAGAAACGAGAACACACAGTTTATTGACGTAAAAACGACAGAAAATCGAGTTTCCAAATTCAATTTTTAACATTTGTATGTAAACCTAATTATTGAAAGAATTTCTTCGAATTCATACGCTTCATCTCCGGCAGACGCGAAGTTTAATAAGATATTTCCTGTTCATGATGCTGGAAAGCGTCTGCCACCTACGTGGAAAAGTATTTCATAAATATAACCTCACAGCGTTTCCATTTACTTTTAAATAAATTCAAGTTTTCTTTAAAACATTTTTAAATCTGTTTTGCCACAGTAAGATGTAATAGTGTAGGTAATACGGTCACTAGCACCACTGAGTAATTAGGGACACTGTGACACTGCGTATTAAAAATATCGGAAACTTGCCAGTTATTAAACTATTTAAATAATCTTAAAACATGCAAAATCAACTACTACTCATAAACTCGTAATATCATACTTGTATCTGAAACTGGATATTGGGCTAAACGGACTTTAACAAAAAATACACGGGTAGATCATCATACCATCACCTGCCTAGCCTAGCCTTTTCCCAACTATATTGGGGTCGGCTCCCAGTCAAACTGGATTTAGCTGAATACCAGTATTTTACGTGGAGCGGCTGCCTACCAGACCTCCACAACCCATCAACTGGGTAACACGGTACTTCTTGGCAAGATTGATGCCAGATTTCCTGGCTTCTAACAATCCGTAACGACTGCCAAAAATCTCCAAATGACAGCCGGGTCCAACGGCTTAACTTGCTTGCCGAGGCTCGGAGGAGTCTTGGTATGGTATACACGGGTAAATCAAAACATAGTGTACATGATTAGAATGTCCCATGGGCCTGCACGCGGACTAAAACACATTTGACAAAACCACTGACAAAAATTAGCTGTTATTATAAAGGCAGAATAGGAAGCCTTTCTTCTTCGGACCGGTACCAGCTATTGTTATATTTTTATAGGATTACAGAGTTATATTCCTCTCAGCCCTTCATTGTAGTCTGTAGGTAGAGGATGCAGTCAGTAGTATGACGTTAAGAAATCATAGAAAGGAATTGGTTTAACTAGTATGTCATAGAAAAGGGGAAGAAGCAGGTCATACCCAGCAATAGCACAATGGCTGTGAATAATGCTTATCCTGAAATTAATTGGTCAGAATAGGAAATGTGTCTGTATTTTTTTTATTGCCTAAATATTCTTACTCATCAGCAGTAATGAAAGTTTTTGTTTTAATTTCTTCATCAGTGAAGAAGTCATAATTATAGCTTTAAAGTATGTGATAATTGGAAAGAGAAGTCCTACGTGGGGTCTGACGTAAAAAGCCTTGTCACACAAACAGCTGCTATAAAAGCCGCGTTATCACGAAAAGTACAAAATTCGTATAAAATTGTTCGTTCAGTTTAAAATCGTTGGTTTTTCGATAATATAAATATTTATGGATATTTTTCGATAAACTGTTACCAGTTAAAAACCGACTACCAAAAAAAGCACTACAAAGTAGGTACAAAATAACTTTAATTTTGGTAGCCGGTGTTTTTGGTTGCTTCTTCGTTTTTTGACACCGTCTTTCGAAATTAAAGTTATTTTGTACTTTGTAGTGTTTTTTTTGGAAGTCGGTTTTTTTTTGTTAAAAAGTTTTCAACACCACTGGAAAGTCACAGGAAAAGAAAAATACGTATTTTCGTATAGGTACATGGATGATTTTTTCCATATATTTTTTCCAGCTATTTGGATTTAAAAAGCAAACCACTGAACCGATTTTGATAAAATCTGTTGGCAAGCGACGGAGTTATGCGCGAACAAATATAAAAAAAAATACAAACATCTGAATCAAGAACCTCCTCCTTTTTTTAGAAGTCGGTTAAAAAATAATAACTATCTTACGATATTTATTATTTTTTCATACATATTCCCTATTAGCTAAAAATGATACCATTTATGTAATAAAATAATGGAGTCTAAGTTGAGATTATTTCTATTTAATACTATATATATAATATTTCAAGGAATACTAGCTATTGAAAAGTCAGCCAATAAAACTCCCTAAGCCATAATCACACCGTAATTCATATTTTGCAAATCTCATAAAATATTATTTACATCGATCATAAGTTAATAAGAGCGTGATCAAATTACCCTAATTGCAAATTAAGGTTCTCCGAGGGTTAGTCTATGACGTTCTTCTTGATGTCAACTGTCTCCACTTGGCGTTTATCGTGAATTCGTGACCCTCACAAATTCGATTATGGACCTTCGTCGCAACGCTGTTGACCTGCCCTGAGCAAATACCAGTCGACCAGACACTGCCGCAAATCTTGGCATGTTTGACCTTCACTGGCTCGGTGACTGTATGAATTCGGTCGTGTCGATAGTGTTGTGCCTTTTGTTGAGTAGTTTCTTTTTTTTTGCACAGCCACTTTATGTCTCCTGAAACCACCCTCGTTTTGTTAACAACAATCATGAGTCTCTTTGTTGATTTTTGTGTATGTGTTTTTCCGATATTGATATAATTGACAGAAACCAAATATTTGAAATATAACAAATGCCTGAGCTTTTTACGAACCAAAGGATTTGACTGAGTTATCGAAATATTCACTGCCACACAGTTTAGAAATAATGTTTTTACCTAAAATTAGATTTGTGAATAATAAATAAATCAGCGAATTTTAGGTCATTCATATAGGTACTTTTCGGAGCTGAGACAGATTCAGGATTAATTTGTTAAAACAAAAAAATAGTAAAACTAACTTAGCATTTTTATTTTAAGTCATTTCCTACACTCAACTCAGCCTGTCTCAATCAAATGTAATTTCAAATTACTTACATGAAATTAAAATGTTGAAATTACATCCTCAACGAGTTCTTTTTTCCGTTGGCATGACGACTAAGGGCGGATTTCACCATTTCTAAAGCTAATCGCGTTTAACCGCTCCGGCCCCGGCGACACACCGGTGTGTCGCGAATTGATCGCGAATTTAATGTTTATTTACCTATTACAGAAGATTTTTTTTTTTCGGGAATTTTCACATGTCGGGGCCGCAGCGGTGAAAACTTACTTCTGCTTGAACATCAACATTGATCTTGATTTTCGTCTAACGGATTTCACCAGCCACATTTTGATTGTGTTCACGAGAGCCTAGTCTCTATGGCATAGAATGTTAATATTATCACATAAAACGCAATGCGTTTAGAATTTGCATCATGCGGTAGCGACCTACTGCGATTATAAAACCAAAAAGTTTCAATTGATATCACTAAACGTAGCCGGTTACCAAAACTGTTATATGATTTCGACTTTGTTATGTACTGTGTTAAGTATTATCCATGATTGTTACAGTCATTATTGTCACGAATGTGATACTGTGCACCCATATTGTAATAATATGTAGAGATTTCAGATTTATCTGGAAGTTTGATTACTTCAACCAGGTAGCCTTACTTTTGGTCATCGGGTAGTTGTGTGCACTATCTAGACAGATTGTGCACAGCAAGATATCTATGTGGTGCTTTCCTACAGATACCAATTCTGACATTGTCCCTACATGGTACCTACTCATAAGAAGTGGGCATTTCAATGTAATTATTAAATCTTTAGCCTATGGCTTGTCGGTGTTTCATCTCGAAATATATAGCCAGGTACGAAACACCGACCTCATAGTTATAAATATACTTAGGAGAAAAAAATAACTCTCAAAATAAATGCTTATTTATTATTTATGTTTAAATATAGCTTTATTATGGTTTTCACATACTTGCCTTTAACGATATTAATTTTAAAATAGGTAGCTCAGACCAACAAAAAAAGGTACACATCGCACTGCGAACATCAAAGATGAAGCCATCTTTTTATCTATGTGTCTCGAAGGGTTGCCATTTTTTATTCTTTTTCCCTATAACTTGGGAAACAATATTTTATGGGTAAGCCAATGTTGTGCAAGTCAGCACAAGTAAGATATTGTTGAGTATGGTATTGTAACTTAATTTTTTAGGAAGAACTATACCTAAAAAACAAATTTTTACATCACACATACCTACATTCAATTATGTGAGTTAAGTTATAAAAGGTTGTCGAAGCGTAACAAGCGTAAGTCATTATGTAAATTGTTTTAAAATAAAATAGGTAATTATATCTTTAATCAACTTTAATAAATTAAAAAAGACCACCATAACAATAGAACAATGACGTGTAAATGTTATGTTTATCATGCTTACAAAAGAAATATTATTTATCATGAACAAATAAAGTACTTTTCAACACATTTGCTCAAAAAAATGCATTTACAAAGACTGTATACATTATTCGAAAGTTAAATATAACGCACCACACAATGGAACGTGCGGTAAAATAGGTACTCTCACCTAAGTACATATTTTACCGCATACTCCGTTGAATAGCGCCGTACGTATCCTTTACAGTTTTTTTTTTATTTATTTATAGGAGTATAACGTTGGTGCGCTTGCCAAACCTGATATGTGCATTTTTTTGATTTTTCGTTTTTTCAAACAACAAACAAAATTATTGAGCTCCCATACACGAATGTAATAAGTTTTTTATTAGCATTGACTATTATTAGATATTTTTTGCCATATTTTGTAGTATTTTTATATTTTCAGAAGATAATAATTGCGAAAAAAAACGTTTTTTTTGTTGTCCTGAAAAGTTCTTCAAATGCACATATCAGATTTGGCAAGCGCACCGACGATAAATAAGTACGGGAATAAAATATAAGCTGAATGATTGAACCTACTTGGAAGCGCTTTTGCACAATACGTTCGTCTCAATTTAATACTAAAGAGAAAATGAGACGAAAGATGTAGTTCCATTTGCAAATTCGCGCTATTTTCATACTACAAACGTCAAAAATTGTTGCGACTTTCCGACTATCTAAAAACAAAAAGTTGTTTTCATTACTTACTGTACTGTTTTCTCGCAAATGTGTTGAAAAACTTCAAATCTAAAATATTTTATACATAAAAAAAAGAAAATAGGAATATAACTCGAAGAAAGAAAGAATTGTTTTTACAAATTTATACTACACAGGAAGGCATAATTATATTTTTCTATTAATGTTTTCTAGACGACGGCTCGTGACGTACTAAGAGCGATGAGCATGGTTTTAGTGTAGATGTGTGAGTGAGCTTGTGTATTTACTTGAAGGAGCACGGTTTTGTGGCTTCACTTTTGATGTTCGCGGTGCGCTGTCTACCTTTTTTTGTTGGTCTGAGATAGGTAGGTACAAAGTTCCAACACACAGATCACTTTTACAAACATTATGGGTACCAATAATTTATTACCGAATTGTTCTAGCTAGTTGACAAATCCCTCCAATTGTTATTATCTGATCAAAATCCTTTTCATGTCAATCCATTCCAGTTTGTGATTTGTTACAATGCAATGTAATCTTGCAAATCTGAAAAGAAAAAATAAATAATTACATCCAATTTTATATTAGGATATTTTCTGGTGTCTAAAGAAAAAAATGTGGCATTGTCGGGTGAAGCAATGGCAGCACCGACTTTGTGCAGTCAAAAGGCTAAATCCACATACTTACACAGCATCTAAATAGCACCAAGTTGCATGGAAACGCAGAACATACATTTTATGGTTTTATGCAATGCACATTAGAATATCTACGTAACACCGACCTCATAGTTATAAATATACTTAGGAGAAAAAAATAACTCTCAAAATAAATACTTATTCATTATTTATGTTTAAATATAGCTTTATTATGGTTTTCAAATATTTGCCTTTAACGATATTAATTTTAAAATAGGTAGGTACAAAGTTTCCAACACACAGATCACTTTTACAAACATTATGAGTACCAATAATTTATTACCGATTTGTTTCAACGAGTTGACAAATTCCTCCAATTGTTATTATCTGATCAAAATCCTTTTCATGTCAATCCATTCCAGTTTGTGATTTGTTACAATGTAATCTTGCTAATCTGAAAAGAAAAAATAAATAATTATATCTAATTTTATATTTGGTTATTATCTGGTGTCTAAAGAAGAAAATGTGGCATTGTCGGGTGAAGCAATGGCAGCACTGACTTTGTGCATTTACACAGCATCTAAATAGCACCAAGTTGCATAGAAACGCAGAACATACATTTTACGGTTTTATGCACATTGGAATATCTACGTAATTTAAAAACAACATCTTTTGGTACTAACATATTTGTAGGAAACTGTATTTTATCTTTAATACACTCCAATACATGCAAAACTGTTAGCAAAGACGAAATTTTGTAAAACAGTCTTGGTCATCAAGGGGCTTGAAGTTTTGTTCCCTCTCGCAACATCTTTGATCGTGGACGTCGAACACTGTACTAATCTTCATCCCAATTTTTGTCAAGGCATATATTCTTTATAGTATTTTCATTTTAATCCACGAAATACCAACAAAATTAAATAATAAAATTCACAAAACAATGATGACATTGACAAACTCTGACAGCCCTTGAGCTCGATCAAGGAGTCTGATCGCCCAAAATCGGCCGATCAAAATGTGATCTCTTTTTAGCTTGAACTTCATTCATTTTGTGTTGGTGAAATCAAAAAAGAAGTTTTTAACTTCGATCAAGGCTTAAATCGAGTTCAGCTGGGCTTAATCGCGATCAGTTTGAATTGGTGAAAGTGGCCCTAAGTCGGAGGAACAATTTTCTTCAAAAGAACTTACTTACTCAACTGTAGTTTTATACTAACTGTATTTCATTAGCGTGTGCACTGCGCTCTGAGGCGGGCATTGCAACACGTTTCATAATATTATTATTATCGTATAGCGCGGTGCAAGCCGACGCTCGTAATTTTGTTGCCATGAGTGATAAACTTGTGTCAAATGAGCTGCAGCAGAAACTGGACGTGATGAACGAGGTGTCCGCCATCCAGATCTGTGCATCGAACTTACTTAGAACTCGGGCCCAACATGTGAAAATTCCCTAATATAAAGTAAATCTTATGTATATGTAAATAAACATTAAATTCGCGATTAATTCGCGACACACCGGTGTGTCGCCGGGGCCGGACAGGTTAAGGTCGCTTAATAAAGTCGACTAGATGGTGTCGCGCCGGCGTAACGGGACAAAAAAAAGTGTGCAAGATAATAATAATACGCGCCAAGGTGTTAGCTGCCTAGACACATCGGTCACAAGTTTTGCGTCAGTAGTTTTGTCGCCGGCGCCGATTGCTGAGTCTGCGTTACGCGCCACAAGCGTGCCTCGTAGCCCCGCTCCCGTCCCCGCAGTTCCTCCCCGCAGCGCTGCCCAACCGACGCGTCCATCTGACCCATTGGTCACTGTGAGCACCCCCACTGCTACCCCCGTAAAACCCGTGTCTCAAACGGAAACGGACCGGGCTGATGATGACGGCTTCGTGACGGTGCAAAGGAGGAAGCGCCGACAGCGTAGCTGTAAGAACCGCTGCGGCAAGGCTCCTGCGGAGCCAAACGAAAAACTGCGTGCTGCAAAGCCGAATACCCCGGTGTACATTTCCCGTCTCCACTACACCACTGATGAGGAAGACATCGTGAAGTACGTGCGCCAGAGGCTGAAGTACGCATCGAGAGTGCAGCTGCTGGAGTCGCATCGCAACGTCAACATTAAGGCGTTTGTGGTGCGCATACCAACATGCTACCTGCATCAGGTGATGGAGGAAAACTTTAGGCCACAGGATGTGGTATTCCGCCACTTTCGCGGACAAGTGCCACCGGAACGCATAAAGACTTAGTGCAACCAAGTGATACTAACACAGTTTTAAGTTTTTATATACTAACACAATAAATTGTTATTATATGTATAGTAGGTTAAGGTATTTATTTATATATGAGTCTTTGTAACCTGAAAATAAATGGTTTATTATTATTATTATTTATTCCAGCAAACACAAGAACACACATTTTAAGTCTGTAGTGGTTTCCTATACCTAGCTTTTGTTACGTAGTTGTATAATATCTAAATTGTTGATGTTTTCCTAGGAATCCTAAATGTTCAATTTCAAACCATGCTTCAATTTCGTGGAACTTCGCTTGTATTTTCAAGCTTGGCTGAAAACTAAATGACCTAAAACGTCGCACTCTACGTCACGACTTCCCTGAAATTTCGGTTAACTTACCTCACCTATCGTTCTTTACAAAAGTTCTGGGTCCGCTCTCCTGTGAATTTAGTTTTTACTGCATGGAAAGTGTTACGGTTTGTGCAAAAAAACTTTAGGTGGGCAACCACCCCCCTCCCCCTCCCTACTAAAGCACTGTGAGCAGGGTTTAAATCAATTCAATGTTTTATGGTTATTTGAACGCTTAAGTTATTTCTGCGGCTTTACCCGTGTGGAATTAAGAAGCTTCATTGTCAATAATGAGAATGCCCACCGTCTCTGTGACTCAAACTCATCATAATTATCTTCCGGCTCATTTCCCATGTTACTTGGGTTAGACCAACACGTTTTTTCTTCTTTTCTTTTCTCAAACTATTATTGTGTTACAATTATCGCTTCCAGTATTTTCACAAGGAGAACAACTAAACAAACAAGCTCTCGCACGCTATCCAAAGCAGACTAATCAGATTTTAAATTCAAATAAACGAAATAAAGCTTTTAGAAGGGACGGAAAACAGATTACACACACAAGGATCGGTTGTACCAGATTTCCATTTGGATGCTGAAATCCAATTAATGAGTGAGCTTAGTAGTTCTCCGTTTGTGGGTGTCGCTACTGGAAGCTACTGGAAGCCACACAGAACTGTAATGGGCGGGTTTCGACGATCGCACTGGCTTATATTTTGCTTTGGTCGTAATGCTGAGCTCCATCAAGCTGGCAGTGAACAGTCAGCAGAATCGACCAAAATTTGCATATGAATTTGTGGCTAATTAGTTGCTGCAAAACCGATTTTGTTGCTCGAACCGATTCCACAAAAATCGAGTTACTGCTATCTTCACCATAAGGTAGCAGTAAAATCACGAAATTGGTGTTACATGAGACGACTAATAGGTAGCAATTTGTTGCTAATTTGTTGCTGAAAAACAGCAAAGGAAAAGTCTAGAAAATTTCAAAATCAGCCGAACTTATCAACCGGAAACTAAACACCAGTGTCCCTGCTACCTTAACATACGATTATTATGACTAAGAAGTGAATGCCGATTTTGTTGCTGCTCATAAATAGCATCAGAGGTGCTCGGAGAGCTAGCAACAAAATAGAAACAGAAAATCGGTTGCACCTCGCGACCAGAAACTAAAGAGCAGTGTCCCTGCTACCTTAACATCCGATTATTATGAACAAGGAGTAAATGCCGATTTTGTTGCTGCTCATAAATATGATCAGAGATGCTCAAAGAGCCAGCAACAAAATAGAAACAGAAAATCGGATGCACCTCGCAACCGGAACCTGAAAATCAGTGTCCCTGCTACCTTACCATCCGATTATTATGAATTAGGAGTGCATTCCGATTTTGTTGCTGCTTATAAATAGCATCAGAGGTGCCCAGAGAGCCAGCAACAAAATAGAAACAGAAAATCGGTTGCACCTCGTGACCAAAAACTAAAGAGCAGTGTCCCTGCTACGCTAACATCCGATTATTATGAACTAGGAGTGGATGCCGATTTTGTTGCTGCTCAGAAATATGATCAGAGATGCTCAAAGAGCCAGCAACAAAATAGAAAAAGAAAATCGGTAGCACCTCGCAACCGGAACCTGAAAATCAGTGTCCCTGTTGCCTTAACATCCGATTATTATGAATAAGGAGTGCATGCCGATTTTGTTGCTGCTTATAAATAGCATCAGAGGTGCCCAGAGAGCCAGCAACAAAATAGAAACAGAAAATCGGTTGCACCTCGCGACCAGAAACTAAAGAGCAGTGTCCCTGCTACGCTAACATCCGATTATTATGAACTAGGAGTGGATGCCGATTTTGTTGCTGCTCAGAAATATGATCAGAGATGCTCAAAGAGCCAGCAACAAAATAGAAAAAGAAAATCGGTTGCACCTCGCAACCGGAACCTGAAAATCAGTGTCCCTGCTACCTTAACATCCGATTATTATGAATTAGGAGTGGATGCCGATTTTGTTGCTGCTCATAAATAGCATAACAGGTGCTCGGAGAGCCAGCAACAAACTAAAAACAGAAAATCGATTGCACCTCGCGACCAGAAACTAATGTGGGCATTGTCCCTGCTACCTTAACATCCGATTATACAAGGAATAAATCTCGATTTTGTTGCTGCTCATAAATATGATCAGAGATGCTCAAAGAGCCAGCAACAAAATAGAAACAGAAAATCGGATGCACCTCGCGACCGGAACCTGAAAATCAGTGTCACTGCTACCTTAACATCCGATTATTATAAATTAGGAGTGGATGCCGATTTTGTTGCTGCTCATAAATAGCATCAGAGGTTCTCGGAAAGCCAGCAACAAAATAGAAACAGAAAATCGGTTGCAGCTCGCGACCAGAAACTAAAGAGCATTGTCCCTGCTACCTTAACATCCGATTATACAAGGAATAAATCTCGATTTTGTTGCTGCTCATAAATATGATCAGAGATGCTCAGAGAGCCAGCAACAAAATAAAAACAGAAAATCGGTTGCACCTCGCGGCCGGAACCTGAAGAGCAGTGTCCCTGCTACCTTAACATCCGTATAATATGAATTAGGAGTGGATGCCGATTTTGTTGCTGCTCATAAATAGCATCAGAGGTGCTCGGAGTGCCAGCAACAAAATAGAAACAGAAAGTCGGTTGCACCTCGCGGCCGGAACCTGAAGAGCAGTGTCCCTGCTACCTTAACATCCGATTATTATGAACTAGGAGTGGATGCCAATTTTGTTGCTGCTCATAAATAGCATCACAGGTGCTCATAGAGCCAGCAACAAAACAGAAACCGAAAATCGGTTGCACCTCGCGACCAGAAACTAAAAAACAGTATCCCTGCTACCTTAACATCCGATTATTATGAATTAGGAGTGGATGCCAATTTTGTTGCTGCTCATAAATAGTATAACAGGTGCTCGGAGTGCCAGCAACAAAACAGAAACCGAAAATCGGTTGCACCTCGCGACCAAAAACTAAACAGCAGTGTCCCTGCTACCTTAACTTCCGATTATTATGATTTAGGAGTGGGTGCTGATTTTGTTGCTGCTCATAAATAGCATCACAGGTGCTCGGAGAGCCAGCAACAAATTAGAAACAGAAAATCGGTTGCACCTCGCGACCAGAAACTAAAGAGCAGTGTCCCTGCTACCTTTACATCCGATTATTATGAATTAGGAGTGGATGCCGATTTTGTTGCTGCTCATAAATAGCATCAGAGATGCTCAGAGAGCCAGCAACAAAATAGAAACAGAAAATCGGTTGCACCTCGCGACCGGAACCTCAAAATCAGTGTCCCTGCTTCCTTAACATGCGATTATTATGAATTAGGAGTGGATGCCGATTTCGTTGCTGCTTATAAATAGCATCACAGGTGCTCGGAGAGCCAGCAACAAAATAGAAACAGAAAATCAGTTGCACCTCGCGGCCGTAACCTGAAAAGCAGTTTCCCTGCTACCTTAACATCCGATTATTATGAACTAGGAGTGGATGCCGATTTTGTTGCTGCTCATAAATAGCATCAGAGATGCCCATAGAGCCAGCAACAAAATAAAAACAGAATATCGGTTGCACCTCGTGACCAAAAACTAAAGAGCAGTGTCCCTGCTACCTGAACATCCGACTATTATGAACTAGGAGTGGATGCCGATTTTGTTGCTGCTCATAAATAGCATCAGAGATGCTCAGAGAGCCAGCAACAAAATAGAAACAGAAAATCGGTTGCACCTCGCGGCCGTAACCTGAAAAGCAGTTTCCCTGCTACCTTAACATCCGATTATTATGAACTAGGAATGGATGCCGATTTTGTTGCTGCTCATAAATAGCATCAGAGATGCCCATAGAGCCAGCAACAAAATAAAAACAGAATATCGATTGCACCTCGTGACCAAAAACTAAAGAGCAGTGTCCCTGCTACCTGAACATCCGACTATTATGAAATAGGAGTGGATGCCGATTTTGTTGCTGCTCATAAATAGCATCAGAGATGCTCAGAGAGCCAGCAATAAAATAGAAACAGAAAATCGGTTACACCTCGCGACCGGAACACGAAGAGAGGTGTCTCTGCCACCTTAGCGTACGATTATCATGAAACAGGAGTGGATGCTGATTTTGTTGCTGCTCATAAATATGATCAGTGATTTCCCTGGCGTTTCTCTTCCCTGGCGCTTTCACCTCGGCGTTTGCAATTTGGACAAAATTGTGCTGTTTTTCGGTATATTTTGTGACTAAACTAAACCAAAACAAATAAAACTAATAACTGTTACGTCATAAAGATTGGTTGTTCATCTTCCTGTGATAGTACAAAACATTTTTTTAATTATCGTTTTTTATATTGTAAAAACGATCTCCCGATGCCATTTTCCTTTTTGTTTTTTTAGTTTTGGTCCATTTAATAATAATATAATAATAATAATAATTTATTCAAATATAAACGTTCACAAAAAATATTAAGTCAACAGTAATAATATTTTCCATACAATTATAGTGCCTAAAAATAAACTAAAAATATTAATAGTATAGGTGCAAGTAATTTGATTTATTGCAAAAACATTTCAAATGAAACCTCAGTCCGCGCTCGGTTGCTGCAACGCTGTCGTGAGTGGACATGGTATCGCCTGTCTGCAGCAGCTCATGTTAAAAGATCGCTGTACAAACCAAACCAAATTTGTTATTTATCCATGTAATATCAGGTTCCGGTCGCGAGGTGCAACCGATTTTCTGTTTCTATTTTGTTGCTGGCTCTTTGAGCATCTCTGATCATATTTATGAGCAGCAACAAAATCGGGATTTACTCCTTGTTCATAATAATCGGATGTTAATGTAGCAGGAACAATGCTCTTTAGTTTTTGGTCACGAGGTGCAACCGATTTTCTGTTTCTATTTTGTTGCTGGCACTCTGAGCACCTCTGATGCTATTTATGAGCAGCAACAAAATCGGCATCCACTCCTAGTTCATAATAATCGGATGTTAAGGTAGCAGGGACACTGATTTTGAGGTTCCGGTCGCGAGGTGCAACCGATTTTCTGTTTCTATTTTGTTGCTGGCTCTCTGAGCATCTCTGATGCTATTTATGAGCAGCAACAAAATCGGTATCCACTCCTAATTCATAATAATCGGATGTTAAGGTAGCAGGGACACTGCTCTTTAGTTTCTGGTCACGAGGTGCAACCGATTTTCTGTTTCTAATTTGTTGCTGGCTCTCCGAGCACCTGTGATGCTATTTATGAGCAGCAACAAAATCAGCACCCACTCCTAAATCATAATAATCGGATGTTAAGGTAGCAGGGACACTGCTGTTTAGTTTCCGGTTGCTAGGTTCGGCTGATTTTGAAATTTTCTTGACTTTTCCTTTGCTGATTTTCAGCAACAAATTAGCAACAAATTGCTATCTATTAGTCGTCTCATTTAGCACCATTTTCGTGATTTTACTGCTAGCTTATGGTGAAGATAGCAGTAACTCGATTTTTGTGGAATCGGTTCGAGCAACAAAATCGGTTTTGCAGCAACTAATTAGCAACTAATTAGCCACAAATTCATATGCAAATTTTGGTCGATTCTGCTGACTGTTCAGTGCCAGCTTGATGGAGCTGAAATGCTGCTCTATTGGCTTATCATGGATATGTCTCATCTAAGTTAAGATACGGCTGAATAATATGGGGTAATTCTACTGACAGCAATAAGGCTTTTTTTGTGCAATAAAAAATGTTTACGAGAAATACTGGAAATGGGAGTATTCGTATAAAAACATCCTTACCTATTTAGGAAAGCCGATAGTGACAATGTTTATAAGGTGGGCAAAATCTCAAGGGATCCAACAAAGTTGGCAATGCCAAGATGTTGAACAGCGTACTGCCATAAAAACACTAGTGAAATGGCAATAAAGATATTTGATAATATACCGAAGGTTATTAGAGAACTGCGAACCAGCTTATTTCAAAAGCATCTCAAAGCATGGCTTATCGAAAATTGTTTTTATACTATTAAGGAATTTATGAACACTAGGACAAATGGGAAAGTTGCGTGACATGAGTGAAAATTAAATTTGACATTTTTATTATAAGATATTGACATTTGTAATTTACTTAGTTTTCTTTGACATTTAGACAATTTGTAATTTAATTATTTTTCTTTGACATTTTTAATCTGATAATTATGTAGACAATTCTTGACTTAGTACCTATTTTTTTTTTTTTTTGACATGGATATAAAATTGTATTGTTTAAATGGAGTCACTATTATCAAAAAATTTGCATGCCAAATTAAGTTGGCGGAATATGAAGAACTTTTGTATACTTATGTGATTAAATCTCTAAAAACCATATTTCAGGCAAATATATGAATCTATCCATCTATAAGTTCTACTAACATTTCAGTAGCTGACCACTTTCTGAGTGACTATAAGTAAATCGGCAAAACTTGAATTTGTTGTGACATTTTTGGAAAAAAAATAACTTATAAAATTATTAAATGGTTACCCTTGAACAGCCGTAATAATAAAAAAACTTTATAACCATTACTTAGCTATATTGTTATGCAGATTCTTTATTCAACATTTTCTGTGGAGAATTTGAATTGAGAATCTCTATTTTAACTAAGTAATGGTTATAAAAAATTTTGAATAAGCCTCTTAGGGCGGATTTCACCATTTCTAAAGCTAATCGCGTTTAAGAAAACTCACTTCTGCTTGAACATCAACATTGATCTTGATTTTCGTCTAATGGATTTCACCAGCCACATTTTGATTGCGTTCACGAGAGCCTAGTCTCTATGGCATAGAATGTTAATATTATCACATAAAACGCAATGCGTTTAAAATTTGCATCATACGGTAGCGACCTACTGCGATTATAAAACCAAAAAGTTTCAATTGATATCACTAACCGTAGCCGGTTACCAAAACTGTTATATGATTTCGACTTTGTTATGTACTGTGTTAAGTATTATCCATGATTGTTACTGTCATTATTGTCACGAATGTGATACTGTGCACCCATATTGTAATAACATGTAGAGATTTCAGATTTATCTGGAAGTTTGATTACTTCAACCAGGTAGCCTTACTTTTGGTCATCGGGTAGTTGTGTGCACTATCTAGACAGATTGTGCACAGCAAGATGCACATAGACACAAAAACACAAAACATATATACAAATATATTACATATATATATTTATATATTTACAAATATCTATGTGGTGCTTTCCTACAGATACCAATTCTGACATTGTCCCTACATGGTACCTACTCATAAGATTTGGGCATTTCAATATAATTGTTAAATCTTTAGCCTATGGCTTGTCGGTGTTTCATCTCGAAATATATAGCCGGCTAGGAAACACCAACCTCATAGTTATAAATATACTTAGGAGAAAAAAATAACTCTCAAAATAAATACTTATTCATTATTTATGTTTAAATATAGCTTTATTATGGTTTTCAAATATTTGCCT
Organism: Melanchra persicariae; assembly: GCA_947386135.1. Lineage (NCBI taxonomy): Eukaryota > Metazoa > Arthropoda > Insecta > Lepidoptera > Noctuidae > Melanchra > Melanchra persicariae. The sequence continues at coordinate 9,337,923 of OX376644.1, forward strand.
TTAACGATATTAATTTTAAAATAGGTAGGTACAAAGTTTCCAACACACAGATCACTTTTACAAACATTATGGGTACCAATAATTTATTACCGATTTGTTACAACGAGTTGACAAATCCCTCCAATTGTTATTATCTGATCAAAATCCTTTTCATGTCAATCCATTCCAGTTTGTGATTTGTTACAATGTAATCTTGCTAATCTGAAAAGAAAAAATAAATAATAATATCTAATTTTATATTTGGTTATTATCTGGTGTCTAAAGAAGAAAATGTGGCATTGTCGGGTGAAGCAATGGCAGCACTGACTTTGTGCATTTACACAGCATCTAAATAGCACCAAGTTGCATAGAAACGCAGAACATACATTTTATGGTTTTATGCACATTAGAATATCTACGTAATTTAAAAACAACATCTTTTGGTACTAACATATTTGTAGGAAACTGTATTTTATCTTTAATACACTCCAATACATGCAAAACTGTTAGCAAAGACGAAATTTTGTAAAACAGTCTTGGTCATCAAGGGGCTTGAAGTTTTGTTCCCTCTCGCAACATCTTTGATCGTGGACGTCGAACACTGTACTAATCTTCATCCCAATTTTTGTCAAGGCATATTATTCTTTATAGTATTTTTATTTTAATCCACGAAATACCAACAAAATTAAATAATAAAATTCACAAAACAATGATGACATTGACAAACTCTGACAGCCCTTGAGCTCGATCAAGGAGTCTGATCGCCCAAAATCGGCTGATCAAAATGTGATCTCTTTTTAGCTTGAACTTCATTCATTTTGTGTTGGTGAAATCAGAAAAGGAGTTTTTAACTCCGATCAAGGCTTAAATTGAGTTCAGCTGGGCTTAATCGCGATCAGTTTGAATTGGTGAAAATAGCCCTTAGAGTTTAACAGCGCACATAACCAGATTGATCCTAAAGGTCAGTTTGGAGAGGACAGAGGACCATAAGTTAGGTCAGTGGGTCGTCTTAGGGGCAGATTTTAAAGTCATACCTGTCAACTCCTAATTTTTTTGTTTACACTAAATCCTTGAAGCCGCGCGCGCTTATCGCAGTATCCGTTTACAGCGCGTGCTCAGTAAAAACATTATGAGTACTTGAATGATGCTGTTATGATATACAATGTAAACAAGATTCTTATTACAGCTCAAAATATAAACCACTATAAAAATTTCCTTGTTATATGAGAGACCTTACTGAAAGTTAGAAAACTATTGGACCGATTTACACGAAATTTTGGGAATTGGGTCATAAAAGACGAGTTATCTAGTGACAATGTTATTTTACGAGACCTGTAATCAATATCCGAAATATTCAAACTCGAACTTCATAATTGATTGTCCCAAGATAATGCGCGCGGCTGTCATTTTGAATTACGTAATGCGTGCTTTTGTAAACAAACATCAGAAATATTCCAATAAGAACAGTTTGTAGATTACTAGTCATATATTCACCGACTCATTTGTAACTTTTTATCGTTACAATAGGCCACTATTATTCTGAAATATCAAAATACGGGAAAAAACCGGGTAACTTTATTTTGTTTTCTTATTTTCACCCGGTAATTTAGATGTTTGAATTTGAATATTGGTTGAAAGTGAACAAGAACAAAGTATATAATGAATTCCAATCCATACTTGGCATACCTTTCATAGAAAAAATCCAAAATATCGATCTCACAAGTGCACTCAAGTGGAACAGATTTTTAGGTTATTTCACAATCATTTTACAAAGTATTAGTGACTTTATTTTTTCTGTCATTTTTGACAACTTGTAAATATTATCTACCATAGAGAACAATCGTTCAGAAACGAAAATAAACCGTAAGAAACATACAAAAAATGTTGCAATCAGCCGCGGTTTGCTGGAACCATTTGGTTCCACTCGCAATAAACGGAGCCAATTGGATCCGGTAGGACGATAGAGGTTCGGCAGTGCGTAACGGAATGGTTACTAAAGAAAAGTAAAAATTTAAAATAACTACTAATGGTATAGAACAGAAAAATTGTTGTAAGTTTAACATAAAAACAGCATTAACTCTTTTTCTTTAGTAGTAGAAGCACCTAAAAGACATAATCTAGTCGTTCTGTGGCCATAAAAACACATATTTATTGTTCTACAACGAATATAAAAGAAGAGCAACGTAATTCCACCTCCGTGATGTGGGTCTATTTTTATACGATCAACATAAACGGCGGTTAGGTCAAATGACGTATCATTACATTCGTATTGTTTTTTGTTCCCTGCGATTTGTGGGGTAAATACCTATATGAATTCTTCCTCGATCGAATGTGGCAGACGTTAGCAACATCTATCCTACTCGGTGAACGGGGAAAACGGTTTGATTTATTGTTTTTCAGGGGACTGTGAGATTTCATTGTTTCACTGTCAAATTACCACATCATTGGCACCTTAGAGATGTACCTTTCTCACTAGTTTTTCTCGTTCTATCCTCCTCATCAATGAAGCAACCTACTAGTTGCGGAATTTCGCAGTTGGAGGAACACGGATAGGTTTTAGTCAGTAACAGCAGTCTGATAATGCCTTCTCCCATCCATAAAAAAGGCAACCTCCTAGGCCTTTTCCAACTAGGTTGGAGCTGGCTTCTTTTTTTTTTTTTTTTTTTACGGGTGGAAATCCCCATGGATGTCCTCCGCCCTAGGGCGGGCGGAGGGGTCTGTCAGACTCTTACTGACTAAAACCACCCCAGTGTTCCATCTTCCACCTACACCGGGGATCGCGGGAAGATATGCGACTTCCGTAATCCCCGGCTGGTGCCGGCCCGCAGAGGTGTTGAACTCCCCCCGCGACGTCAGAGGGGCGCACGGGAACACCACGCGCCGCCACCTCGGGTCCGGATGAATGGGGGGCAACGGACATCCCCAAGTCCGCCGCCCCTGGACCCAGTTAGGGGGGCAGAAGGAGGGCAGCGTATGCCCTCCTCCGACGCCCGGTGCGCCTGCTGCGGGCCGGGAGAGCACTCGACATCTCCCTCTCCCTTTCCGCAGCCTCCTTCTGCGCGATAACTGTTTCGCACCATTAAATATTCGGTAAAGTGAATATTATATAGAGTGAGCTGTCATGCAATCAAGATGAAATGACAATTCATCTCAAACTTACTCTCCAGCCAAGTTTCGTAGTGAGATGTTTACAGAATTAATCAGCTCACTGCCAGTACCTATTCCTTCTCGTTCTCATCTACCTTACTATTAATGCGTAATTAATACCCCTAGGTATTCTAGCGATGAGGAGCTCGTGGCTAAATTATAATAGCCGCACGGGTAGACCTCCAAGATTAAGCAATGCTTGCCGAGGTTGGTTTGTGGATGGGTGACCATCTTAACATACTGAGACTCCTTCGTGCCTCGGAAAGCACGTTAAGCCATTGGTTCCGGCTGTCATTTGGAGATCTTTGGCAGTCGTTATGGATTGTCAGAAGCCAGAAAATCTAAGTATTGCCAAGAAGTACTGTGTTACCGAGTTTATCGGTTGTGGAGGTTTGGTAGGCAGCCGCTCCACGTAAAATACTGGTGTTCAGCTAAATCCAGTTTGACTGGGAGCCGACCCCAATATGGTTGGCCAAAGGCTACATAGAGGCAGATGATGAGGTATTACAGCGATAAAATTCCAATGTTATACATATTTGCTGCCTGCGTCTGTGTTTCCAAAAGCTTACAGCCCTAATCTCTTCAAAGTTAGAGTGAACAGGCTCCTTCTGGGTAAGCTCGCTCCAGCGTAGACTTTGTCTCTGTCATATCGGACATTGACTAGAGTCTAGAGCAAACCCAACACTAATAAAAAAAAAAAAATTGTTTATCTTATTCAAAAGTTAAAGGTTAAATCGCACCTATCCATCTAATGTCACCACAACTCATGTAACAATCAGAGTGATGTATGTTTGAAACTGGAGCTATCGCCGTTAGTTCGCGGGTTACACGACAGGTGACGACACCGCACTCGTGCATTCACGCAGGTTTAGAATAATATATTATTTAACTGAAGTTGTTGAGCGCTTCAGACGTCTCGCCTTGTAACTTCTGGAAAACTGTGGTTTGTATTGTAGCTAGTCAAAGAGTTGGAAAACACAGTGTACCAAGTAAAAAAGTACTGATACTGATAATTGATGGAGGATGAAGGAAAGGGATAATAAGGGCCTGTTCAACAAAGTGCTATTGCCATAACAATTCCGTCGTGAAAAAGGGATAGCGCTATTCGTCTTGTATAGCTCCGTCTCTCTCACACACCGGAATCATAAAGGTTTTAAGACGTCTTAGTAGGGTCTCTGTTGAATGATCTTTGAACAGCGTGATGAGCGTGGGTCATTTTGCTAGCGGTCTTAAAGTTTTTGGTCTCTAATACTTGTACCTACAAATATGGTAAAATACAAGTCGGTCGTAAGGAAGGCTATTAAAAATTGGTGTCTTCTTGAGGTTGAAGTAATTGATGCAATTTTAAGGATATCGCGTGTAAGTGAAATATGTGTCGTAGCGTGATACAGAAGCTACAATTGGGTTAAAACAGAGTCAATTTCCATTAAAACTAGCTCACCCATAAAGTAAAACAACAGCGTACTTAGCAGATTTAAAAAAATAATTATTCTGTCCTTTTTTATTATTGATAGGCTCGTGGTTAACCACAATCTCACCTGATAGAAAGCGATGATGTGATCGACGATAGAGCAGGCTTGCCTAGAAGTGACTCTTTGGAACGTGCAACTGCCGCGCTGGAGATCTAAGTCGTTGAGTGTGTTTTGCTCCAGAATAACTTGCTGCTTGCTATCGCTAGCGCGGCAGAACTAGCATTATCTATTTGACTGACAGACCTTGTCAATTCAAAAGTGCCTGTTACTGGTCTATTTCAAAATAAAAGATTATGTTTTCGTGACCTATTCAATCTTGACTTAAAAACTTAAGGTGGTAGCTAAATTAATTAAAAAAAAAAAACCAGTCTATGAACTTAGAAATATGAGCATAAAGAAAACTTTATTCGTAACTTAATCATACGTAACCGAAATTACCGTTCAAGAGAAGCCATTAACTGATAATAATTGGCACTTTGGGCAACAAAATTGAGATGTTTGATAGGTACCGATTAAATTATTTGTTTCTTTACGCGCCAAAGTTTAGAACCCAATCTTTGGTGCTTTAGAAGTTGTGACTGCATTTGTTTGATTTTATATAAAATTAAAATGTATGAAGTTCTGGACAAACCATTTTCTTTCTTATACCGAAATAAAAATGTTTGGGAAAGACACAGGGAGTACGAACAAAACTAAAACATGAAATTATACAATTAGAAAAATACTCGCGAGGTCGAAAATGCTTCTATCTTAGCATAATAGTGTCAAAGGTCACAAACTGCAAAACTATGTATTCTGTTCCATCGATATAAAACAACACCACAAGTCACAGATCTTAAGTAAAGTCTAACCTATTTTACTTCGTGCTTATTATTCAATAAGCATGAAGTAAACAAACATTTGCCTCGTTTAAAGTACAAAATGTCATCCACTTTCAGGCTCACTTGCGTTCATATATGCAAACAGTACCGTGAGTTCACACTTATTCGTATTTTCAGTAGGGACGTGACGCTGTGGACAGATGCAGGATGTCGCGCGTGTGACTAAGTTGAGGAATATGTCTGAAACTCGTAATATACCACACGAAATAGGACATTAGATATTCGAATATCGTATGCTATCTGACAACTGTCTAAAATCGAGATGAATGAATAAGTACCTATCCGAAAGCTATCACTAAAATTGTACAATTTGTGAAAAAATAAATAAAATTGATAGCAAAATAAAAGAGTTAAGCATTTGAAGTTATTCTTCTATCCTTGTCATGCAAACTGGATGGCGCAAATTCACAATGGCGATGCTAGTGACTAAAGTCACACGCAATTAGTACTATCTCTGTTTAACACAGATTTTAAAACGCTCACAACTCTGTTATTTTGTGGAGTTTTAATTTTTTTTTTTTTTTGCCGGTTATTTTCTCTGGGTTTTGAGAAATTTACTCAAAAAATCCAGTCCCCTATTGCTTAGTGATTATGCCAACACTTTTTTATTTTCGTTGACTGCTTTTCTAATCTAAACGAATATTAAAAAGAGTACCTAGTAAAATAATTTGTTAGTCTATCAATTTGCTTTAAATCTAGCTAGATGCAGCTTAGGACCAGTATTTCCCTTTTTGTTGTTTATTGGAAAGTTTGTGATCAATGGCATTTTCATTAAAAGAAAACGAAAGGAAAACCATAACGTTTCTAAGGCTGTCGTAACTTTTTTCATCTCAGGAAAATTCACAAACTTAAAATATATAATAAAGAAAAAAACAGGTGAAGTAGGAACAGGTCGGTAGTAAATTCCAATTTAAATCTTGATAAAGCAAAAGAAAATTAATATATTACGTCATTATAATATTATAATAGGTAATAAAGCGCACGCATTGCGTGTAATAAGCGCACGTTGCTTCTGTTTTCATTAAAATTTCAGCCGCAATCAAGGTTTCACTTAATCTCGACTGATTAATTAAAATAAAACCAAAATTCCTACGCGATGCTCATTATTACATATTACAGGAGTAATATTACAAGCGACAGATGATTATATTAAAAAACCGGCCAAGTGCGAGTTGGACTCGCGCACGGAGGGTTCCGTACCATTATCTATAAAAACGGCAAAAAAAATACGTTTGTTGTTTGGGAGCCCCACATAAACATTTATTTTATTCTGTTTTTAGTATTTGTTGTTATAGCGGCACCAGAAAAACATCATCTGTGAATTTTTAGAGTTGAATTTCAACTGTACATTTTGTCGAGTTATGCGCACATAAATGTATGGGACTGTCGATTTTTTTTTTCAGACAATCCATGCCACACATATCAGAACGGCGTAAGACGTTGCTGCGTTGTTGTACAGTCACCATATGTTTCTGAGCCATAAAGAAGGACAGGTATGACTAATGCCTTATAAACATTAACCTTCGTCTCCGAAGCATATTTAAACTGTTTTACTTCCTCTCGTGGTTTCCCAACTAGGTTCAGTGTGGCTATATCAGCTTCACAGGTTGTTTAAGGATTTGCGTCTTGAAGGCGCATATAACTAGGCCAAAACATTGACTAGATTGATATAGTGCATCAACATACTTTTGAAGATGCGCCATGCCGTCGGACATGAGGCACACATCGTCAGCGCATGAGTATCTGATCTCTAGTATGGAGATCTTTTGTGATTATGACTTTACTCTGAATCTTGAAATATCGAACACGCCTTTGTCAGTCCGGAAATTCAATGGGATTCGAACTTTACAGTATAGCAGAGCGTCCCTCATAACAACTGCGAAATAAATGGCAGAGTGCAGGCCCCATGATGCAACCTTCTTTAACTCCGCTTGTAATTGCTATAGTATATTGAGCCTCATGTTTCATGCCCACATGAAATTGGCGTATGAGGTTGACGAACTTCTTTGGGTATCCAAACTTTTGGAGAACAAGCCATGGGCTGCACGTGGGACTCTATCAAATGCTTTCTCTAAATCGACAAAGGACATGCAGAAGTGCCTTTAGTGTTTCAAGCATTTCTCCTAAAGTTGCCTTACGACGGATACAGCGTCAATAGTACCTCTGCTAGGACGAAAGCCACATTGACTCTCAGGCATATATATTTTTCAGCAAGTTTGCTAAGACGGCTATTAATAATATGCGAAAGAATTTTATCAGCACTAGAGAGCAGTGATATGCCTCGGTATGAGCTGCAATCTGAGAACCTCTTCCCTTTGTACAGCTTGCATATCACCGCATTTCTCCAGACTTGAGGCACTTCTTCGTTTTCCCACACTCTTTTGACAAGATGGTAGAGTCTATTTACAATGTTTTTACCACTGTGTTATTTCAATACAGTGTTTGTGATATATACCTAAACCATGTATAAAACATGATTTATATCTTTATCTAAACTGCAAGATTACTTATCAAACGTTTTTTTAAGAACATGGTCATCATATTAATCAATTTAAACCGCCTTGTATTTGACATTCCACATTGATCATTATTTTAACCAGTGTGCAATAGTGGCTAATTTGCCATTTACTTTAAATATTGTCACAAGCCACAACACTCATAGTAATAGCAACAGACAATCATTCATGCCTACAATTATTTAACACTGGTAGAATATTCCCAAGGTCCGCCTTTGTACAGTGTTTTTTTACTAATGAATACATGAAGTTTTAATAAATTAATTTGAAAAACTCGCTATTTTTTTAAATTAAACACAAGGAAACCTTACGCGTAATATTTAGTTTTCAAACAATAACAAATGATGTTTTTGTGCTGTAAGTGTACATAAATTAGAATGCGTGAAATGAAGTATGAGCAATGAGCATACGCTAATGGCTAGAATGCGTGCACGAAATCACTTGACTCACTTATCAACTAAGGAAAGTTTTATTCATTTCTATTTTCGGACAATGAAGGTCATTCGGAAGTCAGTACCTAAACTAATTTAAATGTCATAACGAACGTCGTCGTTTGTCGTCATTTTATGTTGTTCCAATTTAGAGGAATATTAATTTAAGTAATTAATTTCAATTACATCGTTTTCGGAAACTTTTAGAATCGTCAAGAAGTCTGACAGTTGGCCAGAGAGTTAGCTGACGAAGTGTCTATAGCAATTGAATTAGGTAGATGGAATTGCGAACTCAGATTAAGAACGGCCCGGGGAGTTTGACCTCGGAATTCAAGTACTGTGAATGTATCAATATAAAACTTTCTGCATTATGTTTAACTGACAAAATACTACTGTTTACCCATTTTTTTTTTTGCTTCTTATCACTCATTTTTTTTCTAAAGCCATGTGGAGAAATTGGTCCAAGTGGCGTCGTGAATAAGACCTTATCTGAAACCTTCATCATCACTTGACTCTTATAACAAATTTGCTAAGGTATAGGTATCATATCATAGCATCATATCACTTTAAATAAATTTCGCAAACGGATCCTTGGATGGGAAATCGGTTTTCGCGCCCCCTCAATATGTTTAAACGACCTATATACCTACGACCTAAGACGAGAAAGAAATCATCGCCACTTTACGCGTAGGGGTGTAGGGTAACTGCTATAGTAATTGGCCACGCTATAGTAACTGGCCACTCATGACAAAAGAGCTAGAAACAAGCTAATGGAAGCAAGCCCATGAATGTTAAGGATAGAAAATATTCATGTATCAGATAGGTACTGGAATATTTTTTGTGAATTACCTTTTTTCTACCTCTTTTGTTATGAGTTACTATAGCACGAGGGCCAATTACTATAGCAGTTACCCTACCCTAAAAAAATGTTTTTTCTGTATTTTATTATACCACTTTGCCTTGGATTAATATGTAATTATACCCATATCAAATTTCTGACTTTTGAACCCATAAAAATGGATGCAACCAATTGTGACCATGGCTTTCAACAGCACATGTCTGTATGCAGACATGTGCTGTCCTTATAGGGGTATGTCCCTTTAAGGATGTATAGTCGCGAAGGTTACTTGAGACAAGAACTTTGCAAAAACTTCCCTTTCATCTCATAAGAACGAATGCAACCAATTGTGACTGTGACGTACATCAGCACATGTCTGCATACTTCTTTTCAGAGTATAGTCGTAAAGGTTAAAACATGTTAGCACAAAACTAATACATTAAGCTTGTATTGCATACGATTACTACGTACCGTACGTATAGTTTAAATGTAATTGTTAAATAAAATACAACGAATTTAAAAACATTAACTTAAAATATATAGGTACCCTATTAATAATGCAATCCAACAAGTTTTATAATAATAATACGTTTACAGTAATTTTATTCCAAGGTTTTCATACAACAGGCGCTAAAGGCACTCCACTATATATTTGTTTGTTATTATTTTTATTTGCATTTAGAATAAATTTTTACCCCTCTTTGAGGCCATCATAAGTGTCGATATTTTAATGTAAAACTTAGCAGCCAAAGTTGTTATTTCAACTTAGCTGTATGTTCGAATACTGTATGGTTACAATGTAAGTAAAACTTCCTCATAAGTTCACAAGTAGGTACACTTTAGTCTTAACACCTCCTCATAAAATATTACAATGCTTTTGATCCGTCGACCTGACAACTTATTTTAACCTGTTTTCGTTCGAAAATAAACGTACCAATGTTTAGTGATTGCTTCAGGTTTTCTTGATTAACAATAGATTATTAATAAGTCACCGGCACAAATATCATTATTTTATTCCCATTTTACGATATTCAGAAGATCGCTACATCAGCACGGATAAAGCGAAAGCATTTGTGAAAGTTCTCCGAGAATTTAAAGTGCTTCGAGCACAAAGTGAAAATTCGAATAAACTCGAAAACACTGCATTTTGCGCTAGCTAATTGCGAATTCATAGCAATTTTTAAAACTCCAGATTGTTTTTTTTTAATCACTCCCATAATCCGGGTGAGGCGTGATGCGCGTCCCATTGAATAATTCCATTCCGTAATGAAATTGTTGAAACCTTGCCATTTTTGCAATTTTTACTTTTTCAATATTCATATTTAATTTATTGATACATATTTTTATTGGTTTGCAGAGGAAAAGCTGAATGTTTAATTTTTGCAGGCAACACCGTAGTGTCGCGTGATCGCGCGGCGAGCGCCGTGCTTCATTAGCTCGCGCGTGAATGAACGTGAACTTTTGTACTTTGTTTCAAGTAGACGCCATTTATTAACATGATGTTAATATTAATGTTTGACGGAAATATCAGAGACGATGTTTTATTTACGTTATGTGTTTTTTTTTGTGAATCGATTTGGGATGGGAGTGGTGTCGTTGTTCACTCTTGAGTTTGTTTTGATTTTTATCAAAACAAACCAGGTGGATGGCCAGCGAGAAAAACAAATATTTTATTAATTAATGGTATGAATTGGCAAGAAAGTCTAATGGAAAGTTGATGTTGTAAAAGCACAAGCCTCTAATCCTAAACTAACTCGTTATGATCATGTTATACCTAACTCATATAAAATTCCCGACCACGAAAACCCGTCCCTTTTATAAAAAGATCATTTCACTCCGATGTCTTTGCCCTTAATAGTGAAGGTTGTAAAACGATATCCGCTTTTTTTATAACAAGACTTAAAGGTAATCCTGAGGAAAATATTCAGTGCAGACTACGCAGGTAATAACTCTGTAGCGGGCGCGGCGGAAATTAGAAGAGTCTGCAATATCCCGGGCCTTCACCTATAAAATAAAATAAAATTGTTAACTTCTCCTGCTTGCTAACCACTAACGTTATTGAATAAATGCTGCGTCGTGCACTCGTGCATTTCTTGTGTAATTTTCTAGTTTATTTTGTCCTTAGTCTACTTCTAAATTATCTTTTGCTGCTTATAAATTAAAAAGATGTTTTATTATAGGAGGTCAGAGCTCGAGGCTAAGTAATAGTAGCCGGAAGGTAAAGTTAAGCAATGCTTCACGACACATTGCGGCAGAACATTCGGCATTATAGAGAATGTCTAAGCAATGTAATTATTCAATATTATCTCTAGGAACTGGCGTAGGCAGTGCTATTTTAGGTCAATGAACATGAGTGATAATAATGACATGTGGAAATTCCCAAATAAAAAAGAAATCTTACGCTAAAATATATAGTATATAAACATGCCCCGAGATTTTCGGGAATATTTATAAATGAAGTTAAGCTGTTTAAGATATCATGAGTACGCATGACATATCAAAAGACTAATTTCCGGTACAAGCTTGTCCCGCGCCGTGCTCATTGCCATATTAAAGACTGATCCCGGGATTCAGAAGGCATATCCATGTTAAGATAACGGTCATTAAATCCTGGAAATAGCAATACCTATGCCAATCACTGATTAACACATTAATTGGTGATTAGTTTAGTTAATCTTATTCTTTAGACTAATTTAGTCTACCTCTAAAAGCTAAGCTGCTTCTAGTGGTTTTCAATTCACATTGTTGACAGACAAAATACATTGTTGACAGACAAAATACATTTTGGAACAGTTCAAAACATCTTTCATTAGCTGACCGTATAGATAGGCTGTACTCAAGGAATTATAGGTAGTCACTCCTAATCACTGTTGTGATACACAATATACCATTGAGATACAATGACAATTCCAGTTCTTCGTTTGCCTAACTTTGAGCAAAACAAACGGTAGCAAAAAGTGGACGGAATAAAATCGAAACGTTTTGGCAGTCAGCACCAGTCAAAGTTACAAAGCGATGCTACAGCTCGTTGGGATTAAACATTTGAAGAGAAGCGTAGAATACATTGGTGAGCCTTGAACATCGAGGTCCGTGATTTCTTAAATTATTTATTGATTAAAACTATATGCACAAGAAAAATCACTGTAGGAAGGCGGACCTATTCCTTTGTGCATTTTTTACAAAAATACAGTAATAAATACATGGATACGAGTCATAACTATATCGCAGAATTTATTATTATTTTTATTTTATTCATTATGTGGTCGAGGTTAAGTCAGGTTTGAAGTAGCCATTTCATGAAATGACCTGAAATCCTGATCCTGAATCCTGATTCTGAAATCCTGAAATCCTGAAAAATGAACTTTTACAATGTGAGTGAGAAAAATGAATCCAACAAATCAACGCTCTGGTGACTCTTCCGAGTTCTAACGAATGTGTTTTCGTGCCTTTAAGAGGAACTGACTGGTTGCACCGTCATTGTGAAGTTATAAAAGTTGCATCTTAGCTTATCATCATCTGCCTAGCCTTTTTCCCCAACTTTGTTGGGGTCGGCTCCCAGTCAAACCGGTTTCAGCTGAATACTAGTACTTTACGTGGAGCGGCTGCCTAACAGACCTCCCACAACCCATTAGATGGGTAACACGGTACTTCTTGGTAAGACTGGTGTCAGATTTTCTGGCTTCTGGCAATCCGTAACGACTGCCAAAGATCTCCAAATGACAGCCGGGACCAACGGCTTAACGTGCTTTCCGAGGCACTGAGGAGTCTCAGTATGTTAAGATGGTCACCCATCCACAAACCAACCTCTCGATATGTTGGATTATGTTTGCATATTAGCTTGTATTTACTAAAATATTTATCATTATTTATCACTTCACTTCACACCTGCACGTTAATTTCACTTGCATTTCGGCTTTTCCAATGGATTTCAACTCGAGATAGTCGAAACTTTTAATCGATAAAAAAATGAAATATTGTACTGTTTTCTTCCGAAAAATATAGCGGACAGATGAGACAGCCCCATACTGAGACACAAAAATATCCGGTCATTTATTTGAAAAGAACAGATTGCACAGGCAATCTGTCAAGTATTTTTTTTAAATACCAGCTTTTTCTTACATAAGAAAAAGCCGGTATTTAAAAAAAAACTTTCGAGAATTCACCATAAATAAATAAACATTACCATGTAACCGAGTTTCAAAACTCAATACCTAAATAAATGGCTAAAGTAACGTCAGCAAAACGTCTATATAGGCCAAACATTTTCACGCACCTAACACAGACATTGGACACTTTCCACCACACTGAACAATAAATCCTGTGTAAGTGAATTACATTGTTTGTCTACAAAAGTTATTTTGAAACTGTCGCCCACAGTGCGCGATGTTGATACATGCTCCACTGGACTGGGATAGGATCAGGATTACAGGCGATCAAAACACGGTAATCATTTTTGAATATGTTAACATTGAAACTCTGAGATAAAACTTAAGTGATAATGGACACTCCTCCACTTGACTCCATCTCGACTTAGCCTCCATCAATCAAATTGGTAGTTATACCTTGTTATTTACGAACATCCTCGACTAGGAAGTTTTTTCAGTCGTCATGGTGACTCGAGTAAAGGAAATTTCTATCAAAAGGACTTCGAACATAGTAGTAATTGATTATATACATAGCATTATGTGCCTAACCTTTTCCCAACTTTATTGGGGACTGCTTCCAGTCAAACCGGATTCTGCTGAATACCAGTATTTTACGTGGAGTGGCTGCCTACCAGACCTCCACAACCCATTAACTGGGTAACACGGTACTTCTTGGCAAGACTGGAGTCAGATTTTCAGGCTTCTGACAATCCGTAACGACTGCCAAAGATCTACAAATGACAGCCAGGACCAACGGCTTAACGTGCTTTACGAGGCACGGAGGAATATTGGTAGGTACGTTAAGATGGTCACACATCCACAGACCGACCCCAGCAAGCGTTGCTTAGCCTTGAAGATCGAGCCGTGTGGTTGTTATTATTTAGGGTTATACAGGGTGTCAGGGACATCGTAACGCAAACTTTCGCGAAAAGGATACACCTAATGCCACTAACCAAATTGTGAAAGTCATCTCGCTAATGATCAGTTACAGAAATTGTCATTTTTTAGCGCGTTATGTATTGAGAACAACGCGATCTAAACGCGCGAGAGCGTTGTACGTGGTTAACGTAGTACGTCACTGTCTACATCTACACGTCTTGCAAACACACATACACAGGTCTGTGTCGCCGCCGCGCCCGGCGCCGCGCTGCGCTTTAATATAGGTACCTACACATATCGTGTATTGCCGACAACCACAATCTATACATATACCTATAATAAAACAGTAACTAAAGAAAAACTGTACATTGAGAATTTTCGAGAAAAAATAAGTGGCTTTTGTTAGAAAAACGTAACTGATGACAAAAAGTGACTCTTTAGATTTTTTGTGTGTTTGTCTGTGGTTCGATCCCCAGCAACTGTTATTATTTTTGTATTTATTTTATCTATTGAAATGTATTTTTACTGCATAATATTGTGAAATATTAATAAAATGGGTTTTTGCGTACTTAAAATAACATTTAAATTTTTATCGACATTTTTCAGACAGTTTAATTAGCGAGGAATTGTAATAAGAAGACACTACATCAAAATTGTAGATACATAAGTGTCTAACCTGAGCAATGACTATCATCACGCTATACTTTCGGGGAACTAAGTAACCAAAAAGCATGACATAAATAAGATCGGCTATTTGAGTTTATTATCAACAGAACTCATAGACCCTTGGTTTAAAAGACTGCCTTTCGAAATCCTAGTGTGGGTTCGAATCTTAAAAGGTGTATTATTTTTGAATTATTTTTATCTTATTTAGTTCCTTATTTTTTCATTCTTACCAAACCTATTATTATCAAATACTAATAATATGTTATTGCTGTATTTTGCATACTTTTAGCAAGGATAATTACCAGAACCTATTTTCTGTTTATCTATATTCTATTTTGATCCCATCACGTTAAATATTACAAAACCACTGTAGATAATTTTTACACATAAACCGTGGAATTGTGGTAATCTAGAAGAAATCAACTTATTATCTACATAATTCAAATACCCGTAATTTCATCTATTGACCGAAAAAGTACTAACTATCAAAAGCATGAGAATTACACCAAAATATATTTAGTAGTTACTGATGGTACTTATAAAACGTCATAAACAGTGATTCTTTTGATACGAGACTTACCGTTTTGCATTTGATGCATAACATAAAAAAACACTTGGTCTGATTGCTCCACTGACGTAATTTTTAATTTTATTTTGAACGGTTCAGTCTCTCCACTCAACTTGTAAAGCACCTTGGTTGCTTCTGTACACTTGGGCGGAGCTAGGCCGGCAAACTTAGCCAGGACACCTACGCACAACGGAGTCCCTACTCTACTCTATCCGTTCCGGTTTTTTTTATGGACGGGAAATCATCAAAATGACTTCTTCCGCTCTGGGTAGACTGGAGGGGAGTGGTAGACTCATACTGACTATAACCCATCTGTTTCCTTATGACCTTTGCGTTCCAGGGTCGTGGTGACTCTTTCGAACAAATTCCGCAACCCTAGCAGGCTCTGGCCCTAACGGGCTACTTTGCTGCCATCTCTTTGAGGCGCGCATGGAACACAACGCTTCGTCGACCCGGACTTGGTTGTTATCGGATAGTGAGCCACCCAACGCTCGCCGTCCGCAGGCGCCTTGCCTACGTTGGCCGAGAATCGCCCTGCGACTCCTGACGCCCGGAGCGTCTTCTTCTGTTTCGACGGCTAAGGCGTGACGTTTGCCTCTCCCTCACGCGGCCCGCCCCTTCCTGTACTAGCATTACTGTTTCGCAAAAGGAGGTGACGGCTTCCCACGCCTCCGCGCTCTGGATCATGTACAGAGCCGATAGCTAGAGGTCGCCGCCGCTTTTCGCCTCGACGAGGACACGGCGGTACTCCGCCCAAGCAGGGCAGACCTTCACCGTATGGTCCGCCATGTCCTCTGCGGGGGTTGACTTCTCTTCTGGTTGGTTTTCCCATGGACAACTTTATGTAGCTCTATCGCGTGTTTAACAACCTTAGCAAGTTTCATCAACATCGTGTATCGTCATCATTATCCACAGTCCAACTTCGCCCACTGCTGAGCATAGGCCCCACTTTTCGTGTGCTAATCCCCACGTTTCTGTGCCAGCCTCATCCAGGCCCATCTCGCCGCCGGCCGACCAATACTTTTTCTTCCAGTCCTCGGACGCCACCGCCTTACTCCACCTATTATCACCGCGCCTTGCCAAGTGTCCTGCCCAGCTCTACTTTGGTTCTTCAATTCGTTTTCCGATGTTGAGAACCTTCGTACGTCTTCGGATCTCCACGACGTACTTCTGCCAAGCATGGAACGTTCCGTGGCTCTCTGTGCAACTATCAAACTGTACACAGCCTCCTGCGTGAGCGTCCATGTAAGTAAGTAAGTCATGGTGGGAAAAGCACACTGCACTGGTTATTAAGGCGGGAATTCAGACATTGCGGAAGTTTGGCAGGCTTCAGAATGTCGTCCATTTTGATAAAAGCGGCCCATCCAAGGTGTGTTCCTCTCGATACCTCCGTTTGTTGATTTTCTTTGCCAATTGAAAGGATATGGCCAAGATAAACATATCGGTTAATCATCTCCAACAATTCATTTCCAGATTTGAATCGCTGAAGGTGTTTGCCATAACCTTCATCTTGGTCATATTCATCTCAAGACCCAACTTAAAAGAGAAAAGAAACTTAAAGATTTTGAAGCATTTTCTGGGGGTCATCGAAGTTCTCAGTGGAAACCACAAAGTCATCTGCAAATCTTAAGTGAGACAGTTGGGCAGAAAATTGTCGTTAATACCATAAGCTCAGTCTCTTATAATCACATTCCGATAAGGATTTCGATTGGCTAAGAAGTACATTGAGATCCGATAACGTAGGTATTATCTAATGAACTACTAAACCCACTTTGAATGCAGGTACTTACCTACGAATATCGCCGACCGTAATAATATCACATAAACTCATTTTAAACCGACTTCTAAAAAAGGAGGAGGTTCTCAATTCGGATGTTTGTATTTTTTTTTAAATGTTTGTTCGGGCATAACTCCGTCGCTTGCCAACCGATTTGAAAAATTATTTTTTTGTTGGAAAGGGTATACTTTGGGTTCAGTAGTTTGGTTATTAAATCCAAATAGCTGGAAAAAATATGTGGACGAGTCATCCATGTATACGAAATTGCGTATTTTTGCTTTCCTGTGACTTTCCAGTGGTGTTGCTTGGTTTAGGGTACCGGTAAAGTCGGGTTACTTTGGCCCTTGAGGGTAACTTTGGCAATAACTTGTTAATCAATAGGAACACAGCACACTGTGTTTACTGTAAACCTATTGGTTAAAAGTTTGAGCCAAAGTTGTACTCCAGAGCTAAAGAAACCCGACTTTACGGTACCACTAAAAAGTGAAAAATAAAAAACTTTTTCACAAAAAAAAGAAACCGACTTCCAAAAAACACTACAAAGTTTGTAGTGTTTTTTGGAAGTCGGTTTCTTTTTTTTGTAAAAAAGTTTTTTTCATCCCACCATCTCGGAAAGAGTATTTTTAATCTTCAATATCTGAGTGGAAAAGCCGTTTTTATTCTCTAGAGGATAAAGTAAATTGAATTTAGAACATCGTGTGCACTAAGTTTGTGAATTAAGAAAAACATTAAACCTATTTACTGCTACCTCTATGGTGCCGAATATATCATACAACTTTTTTTTAATTTGTTAAAAACTCAGACTCGGAACCTTCTTGGTGTTCTTTTTTCAATTTGCTTTGTACGCGGTTCTTTACGCGGCATTTTTTCACGTCATTGTTAACCCTTATATTAAAAACAAGAAACTTGAAAACAAGTGAAAAAACTAAAATGAGTGATTCTAGCGACGAGGAAGTTTGTTTGACGCCAACAGAATTGACTGAAACTGTTAATAATGCGCAAATGAGCTTTCTCCCTCAACAATCACGCGAGAAGTATTTAAAACAGTACGATATGTTCAACACGTGGCGACTAGCAAAAGGAGCCAAAACTTTCTCAGAAAACGTTTTGCTGGCATATTTTATAGAATTATCCGAGAACGAGAAAGCAAGCACTCTATGGAGTACGTATTCGATGCTAAAAGCAACAATAAAGATAAAAAAGACATACATATCGATACCTATCCTAAATTAGTGGCATTTTTAAAAAGAGCCTCATCTGGTCATCAACCAAAAAAATCGAAGGTTTTCACAGTATCTGATATTGAAAAGTTTCTTAACGAAGCACCCGATTCCGTATATTTGGCGGCAAAAGTAAGTCAGTTGTACATTCAGTATCTACTTAAGTATATTAATCTCAATTAAATAGTATACTTAGTAGATGTTGATAGGCATAATTATGCGTTCATATCAATTTTATTCATTTATCTACTACAATACTCTTTACGTTACAGGTTGTTCTTATTATTGGAACAAACGGAGCATGTCGAACTAATGAACTAACACAACTTAATGTCAAAAACATTGAGAAACATTCAGATGACTTACTATTAATTAATTTACCTAATACAAAGACAAAAAGAGACCGCAACTTCGTCATTCGCAAGGAATACGTAACGATTGTTGAGAAATATCAAGCCTTACGCCCGCATGGAAAGTGTGTTAGACAGCCTATGGGTACTAATAAAATTGGCAGTATCCCACGAGAAAGAGCAACATTTCTTGAACTTCCAGAACCCCTGTTGTACACGGGTCATTGTTTCCGACGAACTTCAGCCACACTTTTGGCTGATTCCGGAGCTGATCTCCTGTCCCTTAAGCGCCACGGAGTCCAATGCAGTTGTAGAGGGATACATAGAGGATTCCATCCAAAATAAGTCTAAAATATGTGAAGGCATCGTAGGAGCCATTACACTGAAAGAACCTCAATCGGATCCTTGGACTGGCCCTTCTACATCAAAAATAAGCCGTTATGAAACACCTAACCATCTCCCTCTCTCTCCAACATTCACGCCAAGGGAATCCGATGAATCAGTACAACTATTAAGTATGACAGATAGTTTACCGAAAAACAGTACACAAGTGACTAACACCAATATTACAGTACCAAACAAAAATATTACACTCAATTTAAATAACTGTAGCAACGTTACTTTAAAATTTTCTTAATTATACCTTAGTATTATTTTGTTATAATTTAAAGATTATTCTGTAATACTTACCTGTCATAATGTAGTAATTAATACCTAAACTGAAATAAAAGTGTACCTATCTTGTGATTGTAAACGTTTTTTTTTGCATTTAGTCATTTCCTCGCTGAGGTGGAATGAAAAGTTACGTGTTGCACTCGAGTGCAAAGATTTTTCACCTCGTGCTCTTTTGATTCCCTCGCTAACGCTCAGGATTCTAATTTTGAATCACTCGCTGCGCTCGTGATTCAATTTTAGAATCCTTCGCTTGCTCGGTCATCAAAATTGAACACGCGGTTAAAAAGCAACTTTGCACTCTTGTATAACAAATAACTATTAATCGGTCAGAAATACCTAACCTACTGATGGTAGGAACTTGTTTATGCAGAAGTTAAGAGAAATGGAGGAGCCTTAAGCTTAGTCTCTTTAAATCACGATTCCGATAAGGATTGATAAAAAACATGTTTAGTTATAAACATGTTATTCGACCGACCCCAAGTAACATCGGACAAGGGCAGAAGTTTGAGAATCTCAAAAAATAGATTTACTGAAGATAAGGAACATTTTAAACTGAAAAGCTGGTTTATTGTTTTAATATTCTCTGAGGAAAGGCCAATCAATGACTAGATATAGCTATCATAAACTCACAAAATGACCTCGTCAAAATTGTTTGTTGTGTGCCAAATCAGATAGAAATTACAGATTTATATTCCCTGTGGCCTCAGCTACGAATAATAACATTCCAACAAATCCCAAAGGTGTCGTTAGCGCGGACGAAGAGATTGTCAAAGGATGGATAGAACTACATTTATATTATTATATCGTCATCTGATTGTATCTTGTGCTCAAACTGAAACATTATCAAACGCTTGTGAATCATTGTCTGTCTGCTTTGCCTTTGTCATCAACTCATCATTCTTTATAATTGAAAATAACTTGCCAAATTGAGTACCATTATTTAAAAAAAAAACATCAGATACACCCCTTCTTGTACATGTTTTTTATATTTTTGCCCACCCCCAAAAATACAGACTTCATCGTATATCATATCGTTTAAACACTGTTTTAATCAATAAAATGGTAAAAAAATGACAGGCTTGATGATATAAGAACCTCCAGCCAATGAACTGACAGCCCAAGTTTTAAGACGGAATGACATCATTTTATCGGACATAGCGATTGTCGAAATTACAATATATTTGGGTATGACCACGTGATATTTTAGTAGCACTTGCCAATCCCATACATTTGTGAGCATTCGATAAAAAATCACTATTCCCGAAAAAATGTTCTTTCGTAAGAGGTGGTGTGTTTTGGGCTAGTTTCATAAGAAGTTACACTTTAAAATAACCTATTTGTAACTAAACACCATGTTAAAGGGTTTCTCTTCGGCAAAAATGACGGAATTCCATCCAGGAGATTAAATTTTCAAGAATAGGTACTTCCTCCGTCCTCACGTTCGTAAGAGACTCGGATCCTCCTTAAATTCATGGTTTGGGCGGTGCATTGTCAGTCAGTCATTTTCAGTTAATTACGTACTTAAAATATCTATCCATATAATAAAACAGTAACGAAAGAAAAACTGTACATTGAGAATTACGAGAAAAAATAAGTGGCTTTTGTTAGAAAAACGTAACTGATGACAAAAAGTGACGTTTTAGAATTTTTGTCTGTTTGTCTGTTTGTATGTGTGTATGGTACGGCTTCACGCCAAAACCACTGGATAGATTGAATTGAACACGCCGTATGTTACGGGAGGTAAGCAATATTGATTTTAAAAATTGTTTTAGTTCGTAATTGAATGCACAAAATGTCATGTTAGTTAGTTACAAAATTAGATAATTTTTACACATAAACCTGATAGGAATTGTAGCAATCTAGAAGAAATAAATTTATTATCTACATAATTCAGATACCCGTAATGCCATCTGTTGACCGAAAAAGTACTAACTGTCAAAAGCATGAGAATTACACCAAAATATATTTTTTAGTTACTAATGGTACTTTTAAAACGTCATAAACAGTGATTCTTTTGATACAAAACTTACCGTTATGCATAACATAAAAAAAAGATTTGGTCTGATTGCTCCACTGACGTTATTTTAATTTTTTTTTTTTGAACGGTTAAGTCTCTCCACTCAACCTGTAAAGCACCCTGGTTGCTTCTGTACACTTGGACGGAGCTAGGCCGGCAAACTTAGCCAGGGCACCTACGCACAACGGAGTCCCTACTCTACTCTATCCGTTGCGGGTTTTTTTTATGGATGGGAAATCATCAAAATGACTTCTTCCGCTCTGGGTAGACTGGAAGGGAGTGTCAGGGTCTTACTGACTAAAACCCATCTGTGTTTCTCCTTATGATCTTTGCGCTCCAGGGTCACGGTGAATCTTTCGAACAAAGTCAAAGTCAAAGTCAAGTCAAAGTCAAAGCATTTATTTCAAATAAACCATTTACAGGTACTTTTGAATTGTCAGAGTCAGTCAGTCAAAAACATGAAGCTATTTACACGTTCCAAAGCGTAGATCTCTATGGAGAAGAACGTGCAAGAAACTCCATGGACACTCTTTTAAACCATTTTATGATTTACAATAATCCTGGTTACATTATCTTTGTTGCTTCTATATGTGAGAACAATGTAAAGGAAGAGAAAAAAAAAAGAATTCTAAGTATCAAATAAACTATTGAAATAAGCCAGCGACAGCTAAGAGATGACCAGTCTCCACTGATGGCGCCCGTTCACGAACATGACGCGTGCATCAGCACCATTCAGCTCAACCATTTTGAAGGGAACCGTATGATCCGATACACGCGCCACCATCAGCGAGACATTCGAGTGAGCATGACAAACCCTCAACTGCCCCTGCTCATTCATGTCAAACAAGGAAACCATCTATTAACATAAAAAGGCTCCATGGTCCTCACATTTACAGGATTCCAAAATAAAAAATGCTTCTACTTTATATAAAACTATAAATATCAATTGGTAAGAACAGAAAAGTAAAAGTGTATTCCAAACATTATAGAAATGTGGAATATTATTATTATTAAACGTAAAAAGTAAAATAAAAAAGGGTGAGCATCTCCTCCATATATAAAATCCTAACTAGTGGAACCAAGCGGCTGAGGCTGTGGAGCAGGACCGGCATTTAGCCAAGCATTTTTATCAAGGATATAATCTTCCAGTTTATAATATGCCTGTCTACATAGTGTGCGTTTAATGCATGTTTTAAATTTTCTCTCATTCAGTCCGAGAATATCATATGGTATTTTATTATAAAATTTAACACAGTACCCCATAAAAGAAGTGTGTACTTTAGCCAATCTGAATCGGGGTTGATCTAATTTGTTCTTATTTCTAGTATTAAAATTATGCCTGTCACTAATCTTACTAAAAAGATGGAGATTTTTCCGAACATACATTATATTTTCGTATATGTATTGACAAGGTACCGTCATGATGTTAATATCTTTAAACAGTTCCCTTAGGGAATCGCGCCGACCCAGATTATATATGGCTCTGATGGCTCTTTTCTGCAGAATAAATATAGATTCGATGTCTGCAGCACGTCCCCATAATAAGATACCGTAAGACATGATACTATGAAAGTAACTAAAATAGACCAGCCTCGCGGTATCTATATCAGTAAATTGACGGATTTTTCTGACAGCATATGCTGCTGAACTTAGCCGTCCCGCAAGAGATGTTAAATGAGGACCCCATTGTAGCCTTGAGTCAAGCGTGATCCCCAGGAAAACCGCGTTTTCGACGAATTCAAGTTTCTCTTTGTTCAATACAATATCGCAATTATTACTTTTGACATTCGGTAAAGCAAATCTAATACACTTAGTTTTTTTCCCATTTAATACTAAATTATTAGCAGTGAACCAATTTTGGACCTGCTGTAGGGCTTTATTTACATCGTCAAGATTTGTAGAACGTCTATCTATCTTAAAAATTAAGGACGTATCATCAGCAAATAATACCATTTGTGGTTGATTTTTTAAAAGATGGAGTAGATCATTAATATACACTAAAAAGAGGAAAGGACCCAATATTGAGCCTTGTGGTACCCCCATTTTGACTTTTAAACCCCTTGAATTAACACCGTTTATTTGAACTTGCTGCTGTCTGTCATTTAAATAAGACTTCACTAAGCTGAGTGCAAGTTTACCTAGACCGTAATGTTCTAGTTTTAGGAGCAAGGTTTCGTGATTTACACAGTCAAATGCCTTGGAGAGGTCACAAAAGATTCCTATGGCATCTTGCGCCTCTTCCCACGCTGTATATATGTGTTTTAATAACGTGACACCAGCATCAGTCGTACAACGATCTTTGGTAAAACCATACTGTTGATCGTGTAAGATTTTATTGATGTTAAAATGAATGAGCATTTGATTGAGCATTACTTTTTCAAACACTTTGCTGAAAACCGGCAATACGGATACAGGTCTATAATTATTGGTGTCTGTGCTGTCGCCGGACTTAAAAAGTGGTATAACTTTACTGTATTTCATTATATCCGGAAAGACTCCTTGGTCCACACATAAATTAAATATTAAAGCCAAGTATGGTGCTATGGTCTCAATTATGGACGTGCACACTTTGATAGACATTCCCCATATGTCTTCGGTCAATTTGATTTTAATTTGCCGGAAAGCTTTTATAACTGTCATAGGGTTGATATGTTGGAATTGGAATTCAACCGTACAACCTGGAACGTTTGCTCTTAATAAACTAAATGAGACCTCTGGTGAAGAATTTAAAGGTTCAGTAGTTTTTGATGGTATTTCGGAGAAAAAATTTACAAATTCTTGAGCTACTTCTAGATTAGAGCTTATGGCACCATGTGCAGTCTCCAGTAAAAAATCAGTGTTTCGTACTTTATTCTTACATGTTTCATTATTAATAACTTTCCAAACTGTCTTTATTTTGTTATCTGCCGATTTGATCTTGTTGCTAATATACAGAGCTTTTGCTACCTTGCAGGTATTTCTGAAAACTTTAGAATATTTGTTTACATATTTATTGAAGGATTCCGTATTAATGAAAGGCTTAAAGCCATATAACTCATATAGTCTTTCCCTACTTATCCTAATACCTTTAGTCGCCCAGTCACTAAATATATACTTAGGGAAAGTATTTTTAGACTTCATTTCAAAAGTTGAGTTGAATTCTTTTAGAACTACAGAAAAGAAATTATCATAAAATTTATTCGCATCCTCAATATTATGGCCCAAAAGATTTAACTTATTTTGTAAGGAACCATTGAATCTAACTAGTTTGCCTGTTGTTATTGGCCTATATTGTATTTGAATTTTTTGCAAGGCTGCTTTAAACTTAAATGTTACCAATTGACCGCTATGATCCGATGGAAGGTAATTAACTACGGCTTTATCTAAATAATCACAATCGCAGAATACATTATCAATACAGGTTGAAGAAGTAGTTGTTATCCTAGTAGGTTCCGTAAAAACATTAGACAAATTGAACGATTTAAAAAGGCTTAAAAATCTACTGCTATTTGAATTAATTTCTAAAATATTAATATTAAAATCTCCACAAATAATCGCGGATTTATTACCTGCTGCAAGTTTCGCAAGGATATCTTCCATTGTTGATTCAAATAAAGTAAAGTTTTGAGGGTTTGGGGGTCTGTACACGCACACTATAACATGCTTATCCAGCTCAACACAGGACAGTTCAATGCAATGTTCCACTGACAAGCTGACAATGTCATTACGTTGCTTAAATTTTAAGCACTTTTTTACTAAGATGAGGGAACCACCACGCAACATAGATTTGCGGTTAAAACAACTGCCCACACTATAATTTTCATAACTAATTAGCATCTGGTAATCCTTCAACCAATGTTCACTAAAACATACAATGTCAATCATTGTTTTTTCTAAAAACATTTCAATTTCTAATATTTTGGAAGAGACACCTTGAATATTTTGATGAAATAATTTTAAGGCATGCTGCTGACCCCCTTTTTGACATATAGTTACTGGAGAGCAAGAAGATACTTTGTTGTTGGAAGGCATAACTATTCTGTTACTGGTATCTTCTGTTGTCTTATGAACTAGTTTAAATGATTATCCGGAGTTTGCCCCAAGACTTCAATATCATCACTTGGCAGTAAGTTGCAACTACTTGTAGTCCCCATGTTAACAAATGAGTCTTCCATAGTAATACATGGAACCTCCTTCGTACAATTTGTAAAAGAATTTATAGCAATAGTGCTACAGTTATTTAGGCTCACCACCTGATTCTTAGTATTATTACTAAACATTGTGGATTTAATTACAGAAGACTTCGACATACTACTTATGTCTGAGTTAATATAATAAGCTAATAGCCTTGCTATTTTATGTCTAAAACTAATTGGCAAATACACAGTATTCCTAGTCGATTTTAAATGTTCCACAAAAATATTTGTGTCAAAAAACATAAACTTGTCACTATAATGAGAAACTAAGAAATGCATATGTTTATTTAACATATGAATATAATTATTTTGTTTAATTGACAATTTATTAAAATATGGAAAAGCACACAATATTATTTTTTTACAATTAACCTTTAACATCTCAGTTAGATTGTCTGTGATATCTTACATTTAAACTATTACCTATAAATACAGTTATGTTGGTTTTAGAACTATAATTATTATTTATTATTGATGCCATAATATGCTTGTAAGATGAACCAGGCATACAATAATTTTGTGTAGAATAACTCAGATTATTACTGATTATTGTACCCAAACCTCTTCCCATACTGTCCGAGAACATAACCGAATGATTACCACTATTCACAGATGAAAAATCATCAATCTCAGGCTGTTCTATTTGAGATAATACCTGATCAAAAACAATTTTATTTTGTTCAATGACACATTCTTGAGACAAGATCTCTGCCCGGGACGGGACCTCCGTTGCTACAGGCTGGACCACACCAAGGTTTGATACTGCCTGGCAAGTACACTGACACATGACTAACTCATTGGCAGCAAGAATGTGTTCTTTTATTTGGTTCTGTGATTTTACATATTTATTGTAAAGTGAGCTCAGTGAAGCTTCAAGAACCTTTATTTCAGACTGCAAGTGTTCAGTATCAATTTCATATATTTTTTTGCTGTCTTCTAATTTAATTTCATAATTGTTTAATTTACTAATCAGGTCAACACGTTCTTTCCTGAGTTGAGTATTTTTAGAAAAGTGTTTATGTTGCTTTTTGTACTGATAACATTTTTTGATAATTCTATTTAGTTTAGCATATTTTTTTAATTTATTATGACTAGCTTTGTAACTACAGTTCTGTTTCATTATGGAATCTTCAGTAAGGTCAATCGTGACTAAGGAATGAGGGTTACAATTATTAGAATTTAGTAATTCATTAAATAAGTGGTTAGTTTCCTTAACCTGAGTACTTTGTCTTTCCTTCTGCAATTTGGTAATACAACTGTTTGCATGAATCAATTCATCCTCTAGGTCCCTAACTTTACGTAAAGCCTCCTCATACAGGTTGCTACAGTTGCTGAAACCATTTGTGATCACCCGCAGTTGGTCGCGTTCTTCAACAACATCTTGGTATTGTTGACTGAGGTCTACTAGCTCCCGTTTAAGGCATGTGTTTTTATGGACCATTTGCCTTACTTCCACCTCACTTTCCTCTCTCTCCTGCAGCATTTCTTGACATTGCTGGTTCGCAGCTTTTAGTTCCTGGAGAGCAGTTCTCAGTTTAAGCTCCATATCTTGAGCTGAAGCCTTGCGGGTCATCACAGGCATGGTTTCAGGTTTAGGTACTGAAATTAGAATAAAAGAAACTGAGAATCCAAAGGACAAATAAAAAAAAAAGTGGGAAATGAAAGAAGTAAGTACTAAAAAACTAGGAGAAATAAGCGCAGTTAAGTGGAGAACTGAAGAAGGCTGCTGAATTGGCTTTAAAAGCTTGTTATATTAAATTGTTCGCTTTTAATTGCCTTTAAATTATGGTTTTCTTAAATGTGGGTAGGATGCTAAGTTAAATTAATATAAAAATTATTTTTAAGATTTAATGCTTTTAAGATGACTATAAGTAGTATGCAAAATAACGGTCATATGCGTTATTGTTGTTGTATATAACCGAAAAATATTAGATACCAATAACAGAAATAAGGAGTCTTGACGTTTTCTAAGATATAAACAAAGCGATATAGTCTAAACGCAGAGTCCTAAATCTGTGACAAAGTTATTAAAACTTTGCAAAGTCGTGCTACTGAGTTAAAGTGACGATTGTGTGCTATAATAAAATAAAAGTAAACAATACTTCCCCGTTTAATTCCGTAGTTCAAACGTCAGCTCCAACCAAACAAATTCCGCAACCCTAGCAGGCTCTGGCCCTAACGGGCTCCGTCTACTTAGCTGACATCTCTTGGAGGCGCGCATGGAATACAACGCTTCGTCGCCCCGGACCAGTGGCGCTATATAGGGTGTATAGCTCCATCCCTCCTTCTCGCTCGAACGATTCACGCTTTAACACGTCATGGTTGGGCCGCTGGTTGTTATCGGGCCGCAAGCCACCAAACGCTCGCCCTCCGCAGGCCCGTGCCTACGGTGGCCGAGTATCGCCCTGCGACTCCTGACGCCCGGGGCGTCTTCTTCTGTTTCGGCGGCTCAGGCGTAACGTTTGCTTCTCCTTTACGCGGCCCGCCCCTTCCATTACTAGCATTACTGTTTCGCAAAAGGAGGTGACGGCTTCCCACGCCTCCGCGCCTTGGACCATGGAGTGAACTAGAGCCAGTAGCGAGAGGTCGCCGTCGCTGATCGCCTCGACGAGGACACGGCGGTGCTCCGCCCAAGCACGGCAGACCTTCACCGTATGCTCCACCGTGTCCTCCGCGGGGGTTGACTTCTCTTCTGGTTGGTTTTCCCATGGACAACTTTATGTAGCTCTATCGCGTTTTGACAACCTTAGCAAGTTTCATCAACATCGTGTATCATCATCATTATTCACAGTCCAACTTCGCTCACGGCCTCTCTTTTCGTGTGCCAATCCCCACGTTCCTGTGCCAGCCTCATCCAGGTTCTACCCACGATGGCAACAATATCGTCCGCCCATCTCGCCGCCGGCCGACCAATAATATTTTTCTTCCAGTCCTCGGACGCCACTCAGTCACCGCCTTACTCCACCTATTATCACCGCGCCTTGCCAAGTGTCCTGCCCAGCTCTACTTTAGTTCTACAACTCGTTTTCCAATGTTGAGAACCTTCGTACGTCTTCGGATCTCGACGACGTACCTCTGCCAAGCATGGAACGTTCCGTGGCTCTCTGTGCAACTATCAAACTGTAAACAGCCTCCTGCGTGAGCGTCCATGTAAGTAAGTAAGTCATGGTGGGAAAAGCACACTGCACTGGTTATAAAGGCGGGAGTTCAGACATTGCGGAATTTTGGCAGGCTTCAGAATGTCGTCCATTTTGATAAAAGCGGCCCATCCAACGTGTGTTCCTCTCGATACCTCCGTTTGTTGATTTTCTTTGCCAATTGAAAGGATATGGCCAAGATAAACATATCGGTTAATCATCTCCAACAATTCATTTCCAGATTTGAATCGCTGAAGGTGTTTGCCATAACCTTCGTCTTTGTCATATTTATCCTAAGACTCAACTTAAAAGAAGCATCTTAAAGATTTGGAAGCATTTTCTGGGGGTCATCGAAGTTCTCAGTGGAAACCACAAAGTCATCTGCAAATCTTAAGTGAGACAGTTGGGCAGAAAATTGACGTTAATACCGCTATAGTCCCAATCGATACCCACATTTTTAACGACATCTTCTAGGACTGCTGTGAATAGTTTCGATGAAATGAAAGAAGCATTATCATTACAACGTTTCTCACGAACAATTATTTGAACAGAAGAGGTGATACTCGACGGCGCGTTGTGTTCCACTCGCGTCACAAAAAGATGTCATAAAAACGAGAATATATATTATAAAGACGAGGCCCGCTAGGGCCTGCAGTGCTCGCTAGGGCCAGGGTTGCGGAATTAGTTCGAAAGAGTCACCGCGGCCCTGGAACGCAAAGGGCATTAGGAGGAACACAGATGGGTTTTAGTCAAGTTTAAGAAGTTTAAGAGTCTGACACTCCCTTCCATTCCGCCCAGAGCGAAAGGAGTCATTTGATGTTTTCCCATACATAAAAAAGGAGGCAAGCAATGATAGATATTGACTGTTCGTATTATAGATATACGAACACATTGATCTTACCTAGCCACATCATTTTACAATACATACACGCGAACGAAGTCGCGGGCATCAGCTAGTTATGAATAAAGAATGTACGCTACGACGCAAAGGAAGGAAACGATACCATTCTGTTTGCTTATTTGAAATGTTTTATGTAGGTAATATAAATATTATTGCCTTGTGTTATCCAACAGTCGCTTAACATGCTATTCCGTCGCAAATTATCCAGTGTTTAAATCAACTTTCAAGTGTGCACTACTCCAGTAGTATCTATTTTAATACGTAAGTTAAGTTAACCGGTTATCTATGAAATATTTTGAAGTTTCTATATATATAATATGTTGTGTAGCTGGTAAGTAAAATATTAATTTATTTAATAGATATTATACCACTAAGAATTTACTTGTCTTTGAAAAAACTGCCGAAGAACGAACCAAGACCCACAAACGATATTCCCTATTATTAGGGCTGGCCGCATTGGCGCATACGTGCGGTTACCTGATTTTGAATTCCGTGAGACTAGCAGAAGCGGCCAGCCTAAAATAGAATTCTCCTTGTAGCAACGAAGTCACAATATTTCGTTCTTCATTTACTAAAGTACCATTGCAGTGGCGGTCTCCAGTTACAAGACGTACTCAGCACTCAACAGTATCCTCTTCACTAATATTCCAGAACCGGCAGGTATGTTTCAAAGCAACAAATTACTTCTGTGAATTATAATACCTCCGGCGCCTGTTTTTGATCTCCGTTAAGATTGCCCGACATGGGTGAAATCAATAACGTATAGTTTGTAGGCGTGTCAATAAAGCTCTAAAATAAAGTGCAAGCACAATCGGTACGCCGGGTATAGAATTGCGTTAGTTACCTTCTTTTTATCTGCCATTTTAGAGTGTTTGTAACATCTGTAGTTATTAAATCATTGGGCGAAATTTCGTCAGTAGGACTATTTATTATTAGTTAAGCGTATGGGCACACGCACTGAGTATAGCACAACGGGAAAGACAAAGGCACAGATAAATACAGTCCTTGAACTCAGCCATATGAAAGACTTCCAGCAAGATTCCCTGCTTCATGCAGTGTCGGCGAAGTGACGTCATCAACGCAGTGCCAAGTGCATATTGGTGTTGGCTGAAACTTATATTCTAGGTTCTGGGATTCAACCTCGGTTGAGTCCCATACTCCTCATTTTTTACTTCACCTGACATCATAAAACTGATAGATCTCGTTATTTATTGACGTTAATTGAGAGTTGGACTGAGTCGACTCCTTCAAACTGGCTTGGAATATAGGCCTCAACCTCAGTACGTGTAATTTATAGCTTAACCTTCGATCAAATATACATACCTAAAACAATGGTATTCAGCTGAATCCAGTTTGACTGAAAACCAACCCCCGGATTCTTAGTTGGTGAAAGGCTAGGCAGGCGATGATATTTTTAGTACTGAATGAATCGATACAGTAAATCGTTCTATTGACACCCTAGAAAATCGAAATACGATTCTTTTTTGTTTCGATCACTAAAAAATATCTTTAAATGTGCTCAAAACCACTACACCAAAAACATTTCATGTAAAATGTTGCCAAGACGACCACATAAGGTTTACCCTGTGAAAAAGATATCAGATCTCACGTAGAGCCAAGCTTCTGAATCTACACGGCCTAACTCTACCGACCCTAACTTCACAAATTCTACATATCAGTTAAAATGTATGGCTTCGCCGTTTCGCGACCGTCGTGGAGGTGATGCAAATATTTAGTTTCTGGAGTAAGTAACGAAACAGCCAAGCCAACATTTTTACTCATATGTAGAATTTGTGAAGTTAGGTTCGGTAGAGTTAGGCCGTGTAGATTCAGAAGCTTGGCTCTACATGAGATCTGATATCTTTTTCACAGGGCAAACCTTATGTGGTCGGCTTGGCAACATTTTACATGAAATGTTTTTGGTGGGATTTCAGTTCTTTTTGTAAGTTGCTAGGCAGTCTTTTTATTGTATTTTTTTTTTCTAATTTTGGGATGTATTTTTTTGTACTTCCACCCTCCCCCCCCCCATTTTAGGGGATGGAAAGCGAAAGTTATAAGTATGGGGGCACGGTAGTGTTTTTTGTATACTGAACTTTGTTTACATAGCAAATTTCGGCTTTCTAGCACTTCAGGAAGTACACTAACATTTTGAAGTCTCATACAAACTTCCACCCCTCCATTTTAGGGGATGGGGGACGAAAGTTATAAGTTTATGATTTTTTTGTTGGTTGTATACTAAACTTAGATTACATACCAAATTTCAGCTTTCTAGCACTTCAGGAAGTAGCCAAACATTTTGATGATCATCAGTGTGTCAGTGTGTCTGTGACGAAATCGGTGTATTTTAGATATCAATAAAATCTAAAGTATTGAAACTTTGTATGTTTAATAAGTATATTACTGACATCATATCCTGAGAATATGAACTATCTGGTACATCGGAAACCAACTCTATGAGGGTTCAAAAAAACAACGAAACACTTCGAGAAAAGGTAGGTAGTGCCCTTGCGCTTCGCTTGGCTCGTCTTGGCTAGATAAGATTTAAATACAATTTTACACATAATTACTCAAAAACTCGCGGAACTTGTGGATAAAGGTAATGAAAACAAAGTTTTGTTTTGATTTTTTAAGTTTTGCTAAGTAATCGTGCCGAGGTTGGTCTGTGGATGGGTGACCATCTTAACATACCGAGACTCCTCCGTGCCTCGCAAAGCACATTAAGCCGTTGGTCCCGGCTGTTATTTGGAAATGTTTGGCAGTCGTTACAGATTGTCAGAAGCTAGAAAATCTGACACCAGTCTTGCCAAGAAAGAAGTACCATGTTACCCAGTTAATCGGTTGTGGTGGTTTGGTAGGCAGCTGCTCCACGTAAAACACTGTTATTCAGCTTAATGCCTGCCCCTTGAAATAATTGAATTGTTTAAATTTTGGTACGGCAATCAAACCAACTTCGTTAGATGGGCGGGTGCGTACTCTAACAATAATAATAGTAACTTTGCCCCCAATAATCTGCAACTGATGGAGCTACTGAAGGTAACTGAAACTTTCAGTAGTGCCATCAGGATGGAGTTTGGTGTGGACAAATGTGCGGTCATGCATGTAAAGCGTGGAGAGATTATGGAATCCGTGGGATGTCAACTCTCGGATTCCATAAACCTGAGATCCCTCTCTCCAACCGAAACTTACAAGTATTTGGGTATGTCGGAAGCGTTAGGCATCAGTGTTACTGACATGAAGCATTCGTTGAAGGAGCGCTTCTTTGGTCGCCTGAAGAAGGTCTTCAACAGCCTTCTATCGGGCGGAAACAAGGTGCGCGCCTTCAACGGATGGGTCATGCCGGTATTGATGTACTCTTTCGGCGTACTCAAATGGACTCAAACGGAACTTGACGCCCTGGATAGGCGGGTGCGTACACTGCTAACTGCACGTCGAATGCATCACCCACGGTCGTCGGTAATGAGACTGTATATCCCGCGAAAGTGTGGAGGTCGAGGCTTTTTAAATGCTAAGACCCTCCACAATCGCGAGATATGCAGTCTCAGGGAATATTTCCTAACTGTCGACGTGGGTATGCATCGAGATGTAGTGGCGGTGGACAAGGGACTCACCCCTCTCTCCTTGGCAAATGAGAACTGGCGCAAACCTGCAGTGCTTGACACCAACGATCGCAGGGCGGTATGGCAGAGTAAGGAACTTCACGGACGCTTTTTCCGGGCCCTACACGGGCCCGACGTGGATCAAGTAGCGTCCGTAGCCTGGCTACGTTTTGGTGACCTCTTTGGGGAAACCGAAGGTTTTGTCTGTGCAATTATGGACGAAGTTATCATGACGAAAAACTACCGGAGATTTATTGTGAAGGACGGCACGGTTGACATATGTCGGGCATGTCACCGTCCGGGAGAATCAATTCGCCACATTATCTCTGGTTGTTCTCGTCTTGCTAATGGAGAGTACTTGCATAGACACAACCTTGTAGCCAGGATTATCCGTCAGCAACTTGCTCTGAAATACTCTCTTGTGGAGGCGGAGGTGCCGTACTACAGGTATGTGCCCGACCCAGTTCTCGATAATGGCAGCATCACTTTATACTGGGATCGGTCCATCATCACTGACAGGACTATTATTGCAAATAAGCCTGATATAGTGGTGGTGGACCGAATCGAGAGGCGTGCAATGATTGTAGATATCACAGTTCCGCATGACGAGAACCTCGTGAAAGCCGAGAAAGATAAACGAATCAAATATCTTGACTTGGCTCGCGAGGTTGTCGACATGTGGGATGTGAATTCGGCAATCATTGTACCGATAGTCGTGTCAGCCAACGGCTTAATAGCCACGAGCCTCGACCAACATCTTAGGAGGCTCTCGTTAGGCAGCTGGATCAAGGGCTTGATTCAGAAAGCAGTACTTCTGGACACGGCTCGCATCGTTAGGAGGTTCCTCTCTCTGGAGCCCTGACCGCCGGTAGCTTGGACCCTATTCCCGATACCGGTGGGCTACTATTTTTACATTTTTAAATATTTTTATATCTTTGTATTTTAATATTTAAAAATGTATTTTATATGTATATACCATGAATAAAGGAAATAATAGTAATAAATAATAATAAATAAATATCTTGGGACAACTCACACACGGCCATCTGATCCCAAGCTAAGCAGAGCTTGTGTTATGGTAACCAGACAACTGATATACATACTTATATAATTTATAAATACATACATATTATAGATAAATTACACCCAGGCACAGAACAAACAATTATGCTCATCACACAAAGTTTGTCCTGGGTGGGAATCGAACCCACGACCTCCGGCTTTG
Source organism: Melanchra persicariae (assembly GCA_947386135.1). Taxonomy (NCBI): domain Eukaryota; kingdom Metazoa; phylum Arthropoda; class Insecta; order Lepidoptera; family Noctuidae; genus Melanchra; species Melanchra persicariae. Next base: position 9,372,518 of record OX376644.1, read on the forward strand.
CAGTCAGGGTCACTAACCACTAGACCAACAGGCCAGTCAAAGTCAATAATGAGTATAGACTTGAGGCAGGGGTGAGGCAGGGGGGGTAAACCTCGCCTAAGTTGTTCAATGTATATATTAATAAGCTGATCGATGAACTCAGCAGTACGGGTGTCGGATACATGATAGATGGAGTGTCGTTTAACAATATCAGTTATGCTGACGACATGGTACTGCTGAGTCCATCGATCGGTGCCCTCAGGAAACTTGTTAAAATATGAATACTATGCTGGGGCCCAGGGACTGAGGTACAATGCGAAGAAGAGCGTACCGTTAGTGTTCAAGGCACCAAATAAAATGTATGATGTAGTGCCGTCAGTTTCGCTACAGGGTGCTACATTGAACAGAGTAACGCAGTTTAAGTACCTTGGTCACTGGGTAACGGAGGATGGCACGGATGACTGTGACATGGAGAGAGCGCAGGGCTTTGACTGTAAGGTGTAACATGCTGGCACGCAGGTTTGCAAGATGCGACTTTAATGTCAAAATAACTTTATTTAAGGCATATTGCCAATCTTTTTACACCTGCAGCCTGTGGACTAGATACACACAGAAAGCATATAATGCCCTGCGCGTGCAGTACAACAACGCATTTAGGATACTGTTATCGCTGCCACGTTTTTGTAGCGCATCAGGTATGTTTGCGGCAATGCATACAGACGATTTCTTTGCTATCATGCGCAAGAGATCAGCATCCCTGTTGCGGCGTGTGCGTGGCAGCGGTAACGGTCTCTTATGCGTTGTTGCCAGTAAAACTGAAGCACACCTGATGGGACATTTGTGTGGAAAACACGTATTCCTGTCGGATGTGCCCAGAAGATAGGTTATGTAACATAGTGTTTAATATACTAACATAGTTTATAAGTCAATACTAACACATTTATGGGTAATTTTTGCCTGAAATAAAGATTTATTATTATTATTTCGTTTATTCATTTTTCTTTACTTATTTTAAACATTTTTAAATATTTATACTACCAGATTTATGGAGCTGGTGGGTAACTCCTATCATAAGGAATTCGGGCAGCGAGCCGGACTCCAAGGCAGTTTGGAACCGAGATGCCAAACAAGCATGCGACCTTTGTAACCACTTGATAAAAAAGTTCTGCAGTCCGTCCGGCCCTGGAGACTTCCAGTTGGGCAGCGGACGGACTGCACAGGCTACATCTTGGGGGCTGATTGTAATTGCCCCCATTTCTGGTATTGGGTCGCACGCTCGTTCAACCTCTCGAATCCAATCTCCTTCGGTGTGACTGACAGGCACTGACCAGATGCTGCGCCAAAATGAATACATGGTTTCATCATACGGTAGGCGCATGTCAGTCACACTTTGTTCCGGTCGCTCCCAAGCCCTATAAACCCACCTTTCATTACTTCGGAATGTGCGTTTCAGGGTGTATCGCTCCACTCGCCGCCTATACCTACGAATACGGTTTGCCCATGCATACATCTTCTGCTTCAGGAAGTCGATGCGCTCTGTGACACAGGACATATAGTCTTGGGGGCTGATATCAGTCGCCGAAAACGTCCGTCTCACAAAACGCATCACTCTAGGGCGAGTGTTACCCTCCCTGAAGCAGATCAGTTTGCCGATTAACGCTCTGGCCCCACCGATGCGACGCTCGATCCTGCACTGCCAGGCCGGTACGGCTGGTTTTGGTCGTGTAACTCTGTCATTAGTTATTTTGACGTGAGCTACACGACATGCCGCTACAGCCGCGCAGTACTTTATCGAGTGTGCATCAGTGAGGTCTTCGCAGTCATCAAAATGATTTGACAACTGCGAATCAAGAGCTGCCACCAGAGCGCCCTGTTTTTGTTATGCATGGGCAAACGAGGTAAGCGTGGTCTAAGTTCAGGCGGCATGTAGCGATATTCCCGAATAGCACACTCCAAAGCACTCCTCAGTTCGTCATTGCACTGGGTACTTACGTTTGTAACCCTGTCATTACTATCCTCGTCAGCGTGGCTGGATATTTAGGTTGACTGTGGTGGTGCACAGTCTGCGACGGAGGAGTAATGACATGGCTACACATTTTCGTTCGGAGGCGATCAAGCACACTATCATCCAACATACGGTTACGCTGGATGACGCGCACCTGATCCGACAGTCGTTGGGCCGAAACGTTGACCGCTGGTTCAAGTACCTGAAACAGAGAGAGCATCCGACCACGGTGCGCAGTCAGGTTGGTTCCCCCCTCTGTAGCCCCATAGTATTCGCGCATGACGTTTTCGTTGATGGATTGTGTCCATCGCATGCGCTGCACATTTCCGCCGGGAGCTGGGACCCTATCAGAGGCCGGTGGGCCTCGAGGTCCTAAGCCGTCCGGCGTCCTCTCCGTCGACGTGCAGGTGGTGGCGTCGTGGGCGGCGAGAAGTACTCGTCGCTCGAGCTCGACGCGACTGCCACGGCCGGTGTCACAGCACTCACTATTATTATTATTCTCTTTATTCATTATTATACATATATTTTACATTTTTAAATATTTCTATAAAAACAATACATAAAAAAACATTTAAAAATATAAAAAATAGTAGTCCGCCGGTGTCGGGAGCGAGGTCCAAGCTACCGGTGGTTAGGGCTTCAGAGAAAGGAACCTCCTCACAATACGAGCCGTATCGAGGAGTACTGCCTTCTGTATCAGGCCCTTTATCCAACTGCGCAACGCCAGCTTCGACAGATGGTCGTCGAAGCTTTTGGCCATCAGACCATTGGCCGTAACGACCATCGGCACAATAACAGCCGAGTCCACATTCCACATGTCGACAACCTCGTGCGCTAAGTCAAGATACTTGATTTGTTTTTCTTTCTCAGCTTTCACGAGGTTCTCGTCATGTGGAATGGTAACATCGATTATCATTGTGCGGCGCGCTAATCGGTCTATCACCACTATATCGGGCTTATTAGCGACGATAGTCCTATCAGTGATGATAGACCGATCCCAGTACAACGTGACATGGTCATTTTCGAGAACTGGGTCGGGCACATACTTGTAATACGGTACCTCAGAATCAACAAGTTGGTATTTCAAAGCAAGTTGCTGGTGAATAATCCTGGCCACTTGGTTATGCCTGTGCAAGTACTCGCCGTTAGCCAGACGAGAACAACCAGAGATAATATGTCTGATGGACTCACCCGGACGGTGACATGCCCGACACACGTCAACCGTCCCGTCCTTCATAATATGCCTCCGGTAGTTGTTCGTCAAGATAACTTCGTCCATAATTGCACAAACAAAACCTTCAGTTTCTCCGAAGAGATCACCGAAACGTAGCCAGGCCACGGACGCTCAGAAATCTACATCGGACCCATAGAGAGCCCGATAGAAGCGCCCGTGAAGCTCCTTGCCTTTCCATACCTCCTTGCGGTCATCTGTAGTAAGTATCACAGGTTTGCGCCAGTTCTCTTTAGTCATGGACAACGGAGTGAGTCCCTTGTCCACTGCGACCACATCTCGGTGCATACCCACATCAACTTTGAGAAAATATTCTCTGAGACTGCACATCTCGCGGTTGTGGAGAGTCTTAGCATTTAAAAAGCCTCGACCTCCACACTTCCGCGGGATGTACAGTCTCATCACCGACGATCGTGGGTGATGCATCCGGTTTGCAGTCAGCAGTGTACGGACCCTCCTATCCAGGGCGTCGAGTTCAGTTTGAGTCCATTTGTGTATGCCGAAAGAGTACATTAATACCGGCATGACCCAACCGTTGAAGGCGCGCACCTTATTATTATTATTATTATTAATTCGGTTTGACTGGGAGCCGACCCCAATACAGTTGGGAAAAGGCTAGGCAGATGATGATGCTAAATAATCGTGCACAGTTCAAGGATTCAGTCATATTATGCCAAAAAAAAGTTAAATAGTTGATTGATGTAGGAATGAGCGAAATTAAATGAACTTAGATAACGTAATACACGCCACTCACGAATTTGGACTCGAGATCGAAACCCTATCAGAGACTTGAGTAAGTTTTTATGAGACCGAACGTTAAATCTCTAGCAAGCACCAATGATGTTAAAAATCGTGTGAGAGTCATAATCTGACAGTAAATCTAAACACCGCGATTCAGAAAAACGCGTCATCAGTGCAACGCCATCTATCGACCATGTAGTAAACTGACAAAATATTTGGCAGAGGAAGACGTTATATAAGGAGCCCATAATATGTTGCAGTAAGTAACGATAAGGTATTAAAATTTTCAATTTTATTTTGCTTCTAAAAGTTTCACAAATAACTTTGATGTTATTTTCATGCTTACTTGCATTTTATTTTTCTCAATGGAAGAGTCAGTCAGCGCAACGCTTAGAGCTGTACGAAGTTTCTTACTAAAATTAAAAATTCAATATCTTTTGATTTTGGGGATCGATTTTGATGGAATAAACGCTTAACGTTACTCGGGTTAACACTTAATATTTTTAAGAACTTAGCTTACGAATTCAATCTGTGGCTTTTGCGTGATGCAGTCTCAAACATATAGACGGACAGATAAACCGACAAACAGACAAAAATTGCATTTTTGCGTTTTATACCTTTTTCATAACATTTCTCAGTTATTTTTATGAAAAAATATTCAATGTACAGACACGGCAAGTCTACGATTTTATTATATGTATTAGAATAGATTAGGAACATCCAACCGTAGCCCAGAAGAAATACACTTATATTGTATTCGAAATTAAACTTAATGTTTCAGCTTAAAGGTTATAAAAGGTAGTTGATGTTTTTATCATGTTTTTTTATATTTCATAGTGTCAAATATACATGTACATATAATGTGTGTAAACGTGGAGACTTTCCCGACGTTATTTTGTTCCTGATCCTTAATTTGAGGAATTCTTGATCGAAGCTAATAGCTTGTAATAATTCATTGAAGCCGCGGGCAGAAGCCTGTCTATAATATTAATAAGTTTTAACATTTTGACAAGAACACATATTTGGTTTGAATAGGTACAGACCCTAAGGCATGAGAAATCAACCGCTTGAGTAACACGCCACTAACGAAACGAGCGATCCATTCCACAAGCCATTGCAAAGATCTGAAGAACTGACTTGAAAATATTATGCTCAACAAGTGTCTTACTGTTTCAGATGATGTCCATAGCGAATATTACTTTGGTAAATGTCTAACCGTGGTTAAAGAACTGATCATCCAAGATCATTTGGATTATGAAGAGATTAAAGGACAAATGATAGTACGGGTAAGCCAAACTCTAAATAGTTTCTCCGCTTACTTCTTCTATAACCACGAAATGGAACCTTATACGTTTTTTAAAAAACGAAGTAAGTTTGTTTATACAATTTTCACTAGTGTAGGTACTCGCTCGATTGGTCTTTTAAATGAGGTACCTATGTCACATTTTTTCGATTCTGGTTTCCGTTTGCGAAATATTAAGCTTTGAACTTTAACTATGTGATTAAATAATAGTATTGCGATTCAACGTGGCAATACTGTCAGTCTTCTGGGCACGTTTCCGGATGACAACGATGCGGAGGAATTACTTCGACGCATATTATAGAACCTTTGTGGCCTGTGTACCCGGCCGCCATTTTTATTTTATTTTTTTTCCAGAAATGCGTAGCCATATTTAAGGGTGAAGTTGGGTAGCTGATATACATAAAGGAAAAAAATGTAAAACCAAAATTAAGTGACTTTTTCAAAAGTTTGACCACATAAACTAAAAACATAAAAATTGACTTTTTGAGCACTTTGTTCTAGTAGGAGGCATTTAAATTAGTTCTATAGCGGCATCAATGCCGCCAAAATAAATAAAAAACAAAGTAGCAAATTCTACATCGCAACAAAAAGAACCGCAACGCCATCTATCCCGCCATCTGCGAACTAACTGAACGAAATCCTGCATCGCGGTATCAGAGTTTTCCGTGCGATTTGAACATATAAAACAGTCCAAATGTCAACTACCGGGTAGTTGCCCACCAGACACAACAACCGTCTGGTCGGAGGATCCTCCCTTTTCTAAGGAGGTTTGCGGGACTTTTCACCCTGTTCCGCATACTTCTATAGTTCAATCACAGATTTAATGTCACTTACTGCATCCAGATTGCTTGAAAAATGATTAGTTTGGAACTTTTTTGTCAGATTTTGCAGTCGGATTTTTAGAAAAAGTTTTTTTTTTGTTTTGTCATTGTTTGAAATACGACCACGAACTTCTAGAAGAACCTGTACCTATACACAATTTACAGGGTGCAGCGAATTTGAAAAGAAAATAAAAAGGCTGGTGGGTTGCCATAAGGGTTATATCCCCTTTCAACAGAATCGGTCCAGTAGTTTCAGAGAAAATTAGCTGTGAAAGACGGATAGACAGACAGACCGACAAACGAGTGATCCTATAAGGGTTCCGTTTTTTACGGATGTTCGGAACCCTAAAAATTACCCTTTGAAGCCTAATAAGGGTTTTAACCACAGATATAGTAGATAAACATAGATAACGCAAAAGCAATTACTTTGCGTGTCCGTTTTGGTGCCCAGATTACGTACAAAAATCGTAAGTAGCCACTTTTGCGCTCAGTCTGCATCGGTGTACGCTAGTCGGACGTCTGTTTGATTGTTGATTTTCCCATCACTTGTGTGCTTGTGTGTGACGTCATACAGTCAAAAAATGGCACGCTTGGTTTTCATACAGATCGTGATACTTGCGTTATGTCTATCTATATCTGTGGTTTTAACGTACTCAATTCTTTTTGAATGACATGTCTCACACCCAACACGTATCACGGTGGTCGGACGGGACATATTTTTATAGTTTTTGTGTCATTTCATTACATTGTAGGTATGATTAATACCTATAACCGTGCGAAACTACAGGACCGTTGTTTAACTACGTACCACTAAAAAAACGAGTTTCATGTCGTGTGTCCGCTTAGGTTTTGATGCTGTTTCCACTATAATTTAGAGCATCATTTTTTGTTATTCCAGGGTTACCTAGATATAAACGGCAGCTTCGTACCAAACTGCGTCTACATAAAGGCATCATCCCCTCATGGAAACATGGTTAGATACAACTCGTACAAATTCACTGTCTGCATAATATACATCGTCCACAATTCTAAAGGACGTATCCATCACTATTATTACTACGAATGGTTTGTGCCAGTAGAAATGCAAGAAGGTATTAGTTGGGACTTATATTTCTATGTAGCTGAATAAACACAGATTATTTTTTAAAAATGTACAAGTATAATCATTCGGCCTAGCCTTTTCCCATGCAACGACATCGTGTCTAATCGGATGCACCTGAAGATCAGTACTACACATGGAGCGTTTGCCCATCAGACCTGCACAACCCAATAACTGGCTAACGCGATACCCCCTGATAATTCCGGTCCAAAGATTGTTTGGCATCTGACTCTCCCGAACGACTGTCAAAGGTCTTCAAATGACAGCTGGGACCAACGGCTTAACGTTCTTTCCGAGGCACGAAAGAGTCATCATCATTATCATCCGAAAGACGTCCACTGCTGGACATAGGCCTCCCCAAAGGATCGCCACAACAACCGGTTCTGTGTGTCTCGCATACGCTCGGCATGTCCATCTAGTGGGAGGCCTTCCAACTCTACGTCTTCCGGTACGCCACTCCAGAACTTTTCGGCCCCATCGACCATCTGTTCTGCGAGCAATGTGGCCTACCCACTACCACGGAAGAGTATAACTATGTTTTAAATGGTCACCAATCCATGGACGGACCTCAGAAAGTGTCGCTAAACATCGAAGATCGATACCTGTGGCTTATTATTTAGCAACAAGCATCAACGTGTAACACAAACGTAATACCTGAAGGTCATTGAACTCATTATTATGAATAACTTTAACTATGGGACCAACACTGAAACGCGAAACTAAATCTTCTGCCCCATACATTTATGTGCGCATAACTCGACAAACATGTACTGAACAGCTGATTTTTTTTGCCTGGTCCTATCGTAAAAGTTGTTCATAATGATTACACAAAAAGAGGTATTGCGTTTATTCTGTTACACATTGTACATAATATAATAATAAAGGCAACAAACAGTTAGGCTAAAGTGGGAGTGGGCTGGCCATGTCGCACGAATGCATCCGGAGAGGAGGGCGAGGATCGTTACTCATTGGACGCCTAAGGAAGGACGTCGTCGTCGAGGTCGACCGCGGCGAAGGTTGACCGCAAACATGACGATCTCATCATGTTTGCGGGTAAAACTTAACCTGAGATCGCCCAAGACAGAGAGATTTGGAAGGAGAAAGGGGAGGCTTTTGCCCAGCAGTGGGACACAAAAGCAGGCTGACAAAAAAAAAATAGTAATGGGTTGGTTCTCAGGCTACTAAATACGAAGATATACATGTGTTTCGTAATACCTACCTCTCTCAATGCCTAGCCCAGTCTGCCCTTCTGCACAGATTGTGGATACCTGACACACGGAAATACTATGACCTAGATTAGGATATAGGACACTTTCATCCTTGTAGTAAGTTCCCTTTGATTATGAAACCCTAAAATGCGGGTGAAACCATGGGCAGAAACTAGTACTTAATAGTAAAATATCAGTATCATCAGTTAACTCTAATATCGCCGATATGGGTTTCAAGAACAGAGCTACAAAGTTAAGGATTTGTGTATACTAAACTGAGTTCGTTTGTTTGTAACGCGTTCACACCTGAACCGCTGATTGTGATGAATTTTGTTACAGAAATAGATGGGACACTGAAGCTTGTTATAGGGTACTTTGACGTGAGCAAAGTCGCGGGAAAAGCTTATAAATCAATAAAAACTTAACCGACTAGGAGTCCAATTTAACTTTTGCCTAATTACCGAAGTTATTTGCCCATAAACAAGTTGCCAAGTTAATTTGTACATCGATAGAGTTAATGCCGTCTATATTATATAAACAGATACATTAAGGATACAGGGAGGAACAAGCACGAACATTCACAAGGTAACGATATATCTGCTGCAGCATTGCCCTGATGATACATTGGGCACAAGGGCAATCCAGACTGTTGGCGATCATCGCCAGCAGTCTGGATTGCCACGGACCACGGTGCTGTTTAATGGTTAAGTAGATACTGTCAAATAATAAGTAATTTTAGATGAAGTGATTCTAAGTTAGTAGCTTAAACTAGCTTTTTTTTTTATTTTATTGAGTGTTTTGTGAGTGGGCTTGCTCTTGACCTCGATCACGCCTGATGGAAAGCGATAGATGAGGTCTATGATGGAGCGAGCGTGCCCAGAAGATGCCGGTTCACTCTTGCTTTGAAGGCAGACGGGTTATATGTGGAAGGGAACACAGACTCTGGCAGAGAGTTCCACGCTTTGGTTGTGCGCATAATAAATGTGGAGGAGAAGCACTGAGTACGACTAGTCGGGCTATCGACCAAGTGCGGATGGTACGCAGCAGTACGTCTGGTATTCCGGTGGTAAAAGGGGCGATGGTGGGATCAGGTCGTGGAGTTTCTATTTTTTCAGTACATGCAAACATTACCTTTACATTATCATAACATTATAATATCATAATCATAATCATTTATTCATTTGCAAACATGGGTAATTGGTACAGGTGTTTCATTTATAAGAAGTCCTCCACATTCTACCGTCACATGGGCATGCAAATTACATTAAATTTCAAATTAAAATAAATTAAATATTGACATGAAAATGCAAAACTAATAATAATATGTCAAATGGAACAAATTTCAAACAAAAACAATAATGTCAAATGGAGCAGGAATGTCAAATGTAACAATTATGTCAAATAGAACAATAATTATTAAAATTCAAATTAAAACAAATTAAATATAGACATGAAAAAATGCAAAAAAAAAAATATTAATAATGTCAAATAGAACAAATGTCAAATAGAATAATAATGGCAAATAAAATAATAATGTCAAAATGGAACAAGAAGTATGTCAATTAGTCAGTGTCTTATCATTCAGGAAGTCGCCAATTGTGTAGTAACATTTTCCAATCAAAATATGTTTTAGCGCCTTATTAATTTTAGTACAGTCATATTTTTAATATCATTAGGTAATTTATTAAAAACGCGTGGTGCAATACCAAAAAAACTTTTTTGCATTAGTGCGGTTTTACATTTCACTTGACCTTATTGGATTCTTTCTGGTTGTTGACAATTTCTGAAATGGGTCTGGATTATTTTTAACAAACAAAGCCGTTTCCAATATATACAAAGACGGAAAAGTTAAAATTTCTAACGATTTAAAATAAGGAAGACAGCTATCTGTTGGCTTAAGACCACACATTGACCTTACACATCGCTTTTGCATTCTAAATACCAGCTCGGGATATCAGTAGACTGTCCCCAGAAAATAATACCATATCGTAAAACAGAAGCAACCAAACCATGGTACGCCGTTAAAAGCGCTTGCCTGTTGACTTTTATTGATAGTTGAAAGAGAGCATATGCGGATTTGCTAAGTTTTTTACATAATTCTTCAATATGATATACATTGCATTATATTCTGCAAACATCAGTTCAACTGAATACAATTCTAAAGATATATCAAGTGCATTATAAGTTTATCAGACAGGCGGCGTAAACTAAGTGATGGGTTCGCTTTGACAACCTTTGGGTTCCGAATCCTAAAATAGGATAATATGCATATCACTACATTGGGGTCTATCCTTGTCTCCTTGTAGAAATTATACGTAATTTCACCAAACCTCTTTTTCCTAATAACTAGAGCAGAATGAGAACAAACAACAATTTGTCACTGTTTACTGTGAACATGAAAAAAACTATTCAAAACAAAAATATACGAAATACTTACCCCTCCAAAAACAGAGCAGCGAGTTCACAGTGAACAGGTTTCCTAGAAAAGTGCTTCATTTCATCCAAACAACCGATACATTAATTACAGAACATGTGATGGCGCCATTGATTGGGGTTAACATGTCAACTTCACATAATGAGGCCAAGGGCGTGCCGCGGTTGACTTCAACAGCAAACATCAAAGGGCAAGCTCTCGACTAGTGCTCGAGGGCCCTCAGTAGCTAACGAACGACTTGGATAAAACCCCGTCACTTGAACTAGTTAGCGAATGAACGAAAACTCATTGGACTCGTAATTATGTTGACATTTTTAAGTGTGACTGCTTAGCATAATATATTTACCATGTTGTCTGAATGCGACGGGGAATTTATTCTGTTTACTGTTTGAATGGTAAAACTACTATTCCATTGAGTGGAATAATTTTTTTGTAGTTGTCTCAACTACTTCGAGAAGAACCATGTAAGATTTAATTATACAAGAGTTTTGCTTTTTTATTCGCCTGATTGCATTATTTAATTGTACACAAGGACACATTATATCCACGACAATTGACATGCAACACTAAAAATAACCATTAAAAATACAAATACTGCAATTTAAAGTTTCCGCGCAACTCAATTCAACATGGTGGAAAACGGATTCGAAACCGTCAAAACTCGCGACCGCCCGACCCCGCTAACTGCACGCCCCCTTAAGAACTCAATTAATACTTTAGCACACGGACATTAATAACCCCAGTTCACACATTCGTTGCTACAGGGGTATTTATTAGGATGGGTAAGTCGGACCCTCGATGTATCTAACTTATGGTTGTGTGCTGAGTGCAAGGAACTTGTATTACAACCTGAAATGTGCATTATCAATTTGACACCAATATAAAAATAAACCTTATGTTTATAGTGCTAAGTTCTATTACAGACAATCACTTAGTAAAAGAGAAATCCGGTCCGAGAGAGAAAGCGCTTGGAGAGCCCTGTGTCCCTTTCTAAAGTGTTGCCAGGAGGATTATTCCCGAATTTAGTAGGAATGGTAGAAAAAAATAATATTGTTGTGTCTTACTAAAAAAACATTAACTTTCGTTCTGATATATTTGTAATATTTTTCAATTATCTGTTAGAATGAGAACATTTTTTTAGCAATAATTTGGATACTGTATTGAAATGTAATTAAAAAGAAAAGATTATTAGTAGAATATATAATTATATAAGTTAGACTGGTAACCCACCAGCCATATTTATTTGTTGTAAAACAATCAATTTCTTTATTCGGATTTAATAAAGATGGTTAAAAAGTGTGCGATTCAAGGTTGCAAAAGCGAATCCTATGCAGGATGCGGTGTTTCTTTCTTCAAGTAAGATTTCAATTCTTGAAGTAGGGTGACCATAATGAACGAAATTATAAGATTATTTACACAATGCAGCATATAAACAGAGAAAAGAAAAGAAAAGAAGAGAAGGGTAGTCATTCATTTTCATTTCATAGTCATTAAGTCCGCCCACGTACCACTATTGTACATACAGTTTAAATAAAATAGGAGGTAGTCTTCAACGTAAGCATATTAAGCATGTCTGTTAAAGGTATTTTATGTTTATACTAGGCTGATTTTAACATTTACTTCAGTAGGTAATATGTGTGTTGAGACTATTCTGTAGTACCTACACGCTACGCATATAACTTTATATGGAATGGTGTACCGAATACTTAAAAGACGTGATCATGAAATTTCACATTTCCCGAGGAACATTGTAGGGAAATGGCAAAAAAGTTTCAACTTCCCATATTAATCGCTGATTTAGGTGTGTCACTTCGTACATTTTAAATAAATTTAAAAAATATAATTTCAGACTGCCTGGAGAAGAATCAGGGAGGAAAAAATGGCTTGATGTCATTCCAAGTCATTCAAATATCAAAAATTATTCCGTTATTTGCAGTCTTCATTTCAAGCCCCAGGATATAATAAAACATAGTTTGATGCGTTTTACTTTAATCCATCCTTAAAGCATAATTATTATTAAGTTATAAAATCAAATTATTGGTTAATATATTATTATCCTATTATATTAGTCTCTACCTACATTATATTGGTTGGTCACCCTAATGAAAGGGACAGAGGGCTCTCGCGAAGCTATCTCGCTCGGACCGCGTATCGATAGCCTGTGCACATTCCAGTTCGTCCAATGTTCTTTATTTAAATGCTGATGGGGGGGTGATAGGTAGAGAGTTTTGAAATTTGTTTAAATTTAATTTCTAACATGTTTATGTTTATGTTAGGTACACAAAAAATACATGAAGGTTTATTTATTTTGTCAATTAAATAAAAAATGCTGATTTTATATAGATAGTGGTAGTTTTAATTACTACAAAAGACAACCCCGATATAACGGAATTAGAAAAAATTACTGAGATCGAAGTCTGTAGTGATAGGTAACTTTCATATTATTACAGAACACAAATATAAGTGATGCATCGTTTTCTCTTTTATTGTTACGAAAACACAATCATGAACAACAAAAATAATATAAAAAAAACACGTCCAACTTCAACATACATAAGTAAAGCCAGCAACAACAATGTACCAAAATTCATTTGCAACAATAATTTGGAGTGCATCATTGCGAGAAGCGAAGTTGTTTACGAGTTAAGTTAGATGACCTCGGTTCTTCGTGCTCACGTACCCTGGGTTGACATAAAATTCTAAATGTGCCTCGTAAAATATACGTTAATAACATTGTCTTCAAGTTCTGAGAGACTCTCAGAAGTGAGGGTTGTTGTACTGCTGCTGAGATATGAGAGATTGTGGCCGTATCGAGATCTGTTCTTCTTGGACTCTGGGTATATAATTCGAGGCCTCGTTCGGTCCCTCATCGCGTTCTTTGGCTCAAAAATACTGTAGGTAGTAGATACTAAGCATGTCGTTTTTGCTCAAGAAAATGTGTAAATTCTTAACTGGTCCAAATAAATTAAATTAAATACATGTCAAACATACACTTACTAACATACAGACAAACTGACTCCGACATTTAAATAAGTTAAAATTACCAATTGAGTGATATTCTAACGAAATCATCTTATAATTCAAATAACAGAGATATGAAGTGATATAGTTCGTATTCTCTCTTATAAATTAATAAAAGCGTATTAATGAGAAAGGAACTGGAAACTTTGCGAGTTGTTACGAAGATCGGTTGTACTTTGACATCATAATATTATTTATATCATTGAACCAGTAGAATGGAACAGATTCTCTGAAGTCTACAGAAGAATAATAATAATTAATTATTTTCGAAGAATTCCTTCGCTTCAAGTACCACGCTCCGAAATTCTATTTTTATCCTAATAAATTAATGGAGCGATTCAACGTTTTAGAATTCACTTTAAAGATAAATAAGCTTCTTCAAAAATAATACAATTATTCATTTGACGGAAAAATATTTCACTTAATATTATTAAAAGAAAAAACTTTTGATTTTTTTTCTGAGACTAAAAGAATGTTATGTTCATGTTGCTTGCAGAGCGAAGGTTCTAGCAATCGTGTACTGAAAGACGTAGCGTTGGAAGGCCTCCCACATGGTGGCCCGATGACCTGATGAAACCCTCGATAACCAGTTGGATGCGAGACGCACAGGACCAGTTGATGCGGCGACACATACGTGTGCCTAATATCCAGCAATGGTCGACTTTCGGTTGAAATGATGATAATGTTGTTCAATATTGATTGGTATAAACTAGACTCCACCCCCTTAAGATTCGCTTTTGACCATGCTATGGCAACTTAGAACAAAATTAAAATTCCATTTTTTATTGAAAACAGCGCCATCTAGTTATTAGTGAAGGGAAACAAATTGCGGTGTTGCTACGGTTAATTTTTTTTTTCTGGGAGTTACTTTATAACATTAATCAAGAAAAATAATATAATTTCATGATCTTCTTATATAAAATAATAGAATATATGAATTAGTACATAATTAGGTTTTTATTATGAGCTTTAATAGTGAAGAAGTTATATTTTGGTATTTAAACGTGCAAAAGTTTGTTTTTGAATGGCCACACTTGAATTGCAAATGGCTGCGTGTTGTGTGTGTTGTTGTTGTAAACAACTGGTGCAAAGATATCAATAATGTTCTCACTGGCCAAATAACCTTTTGGAATATTAACGATTCAATGAAAGAAAAGGCTAATCGGCACCACCCTAATCATAAGGGACGGAAAAGGCGAACATAATTTTTTTTTGTAAAATGTGTGATGTTTTTCTAAATAAAATGGTTTAATATTCAATTATGTGTTTTTTTTTCCTTTATGTAGTACGTATGTTTGTAGTATATAGCGGATACACTCATCTCTCTACCTAATATCATAAAGGATCAGACAGCAGCTATACACCTACCAACCTATACATTTATTTATATAAATTAGTTCCCTTAACTAAAAACTAGATGGCGCTGAGTTCGACCACTTCCTAGTATTAAAAAATATGGTAGAGTTGCCTGTCTATAGCCAGTATACTATTGTAGTCTTTGCTTTTGACTTTTATGAACCACCAAAGACACAAAAACATCGTCAAGACGAGTGTTGCAACCCCTCGGAATCGGAACTAATAACGTACCATCAAAGTAAATCATAAGAACATACATAACAGGTGGCTTTCGCAACAGATATAACTATCAAACCGCCATACTGACTTTATTGCTCATTTCGACGAATGTCTTGACTTATGGTCGCGGATGCCATATTTTATTGTGCACAGATAACGTAATAAAACGTATACTATCCTGGTCATTTTTTCAAGATCTTGAAAAGGTTGCTGTATATTACGCTTTATCTATACATATAATAAAACAGTAACGAAAGAAAAACTGTACATTGAGAATTTTCGAGAAAAAATAAGTGGCTTTTGTTAGAAAAACGTAACTGATGACAAAAAGTGACGTTTTAGAATTTTTGTCTGTTTGTATGTGTGTATGGTACGGCTTCACGCCAAAACTACTGGATAGATTGAATTGAAATTCAGCAAAAATGTTCTTTGTAAACCAAGGAAGACTTTAACCTGTCCGGCCCCGGCGACACACCGGTGTGTCGCGAATTAATCGCGAATTTAATGTTTTTACCTATTACATAAGATTTACTTTATATTAGGGAATTTTCACATGTTGGGCCTGAGCGGTGCTACATATTATCACGCCGTATTTTATGGGAGGTAAGCAATATTGATTTTATAAGGTTTTTGTTCGTAATTGAATGCACAAAATAATTGAATGCACAAAATGACATGTTAGTTAGTTACAAAACCATTTAGATAATTTTTACACATAAACCTGATAGGAATTGTAGCAATCTAGAAGAAATCAATTTATTGTCTCCATAATTCAGATACCCGTAACGCCATCTGTTGACCGAAAAAGTACTAACTATCAAAAGCATGAGAATTACACCTAAATATATTTTTTTTACTAATGGTACTTTTAAAACGTCATAAACAGTGATTCTTTTGGTACAAAACTTACCGTTATGCATAACATAAAAAAAGATTTGGTCTGATTGCTCCACTGACGTTATTTTAATTTTTTTTTTGAACGGTTAAGTCTCTCCACTCAACCTGTAAAGCACCCTGGTTGCTTCTGTACACTTGAACGGAGCTAGGCCGGCAAACTTAGCCAGGGCACCTACGCACAACGGAGTCCCTACTCTACTCTATGCGTTGCGGGGTTCTTTTTTATGGATGGGAAATCATCAAAATGACTTCTTCCGCTCTGGGTAGACTGGAAGGGAGTGTCAGACTCTTACTGACTAAAACCCATCTGTGTTTCTCCTTATGATCTTTGCGTTCCAGGGTCACGGTGACTCTTTCGAACAAATTCCACAACCCTAGCAGGCTCTGGCCCTAACAGGCCCCGTCTACTTAGCTGACATCTCTTGGAGGCGCGCATGGAACACAACGCTTCGTCGACCCGGACCAGTGGCGCTATATAGGGTGTATAG
Organism: Melanchra persicariae; assembly: GCA_947386135.1. Lineage (NCBI taxonomy): Eukaryota > Metazoa > Arthropoda > Insecta > Lepidoptera > Noctuidae > Melanchra > Melanchra persicariae. The sequence continues at coordinate 9,389,320 of OX376644.1, forward strand.
CTCCATCCCTCCTTCTCGCTCGAACGACTCACGCTTTAACACGTCATGGTAGGGTTGCTGGTTGTTATCGGGCCGCGAGCCACCCAACGCTCGCCGTCCGCAGGCCCGTGCCTACGGTGGCCGAGAATCGCCCTGCGACTCCTGACGCCCGGGACGTCTTCTTCTGTTTCGGCGGCTAAGGCGTGACGTTTGCCTCTCCTCCACGCGGCCCGCTCCTTCCTTTACTAGCATTACTGTTTCGCAAAAGGGGGTGACGGCTTCCCACGCCTCGCCACGATCATGGAGTGAACCAGAGCCGGTAGCGAGAGGTCGCCGTCGTAACGTACGTCATAACGTCATAACGTACCCATCAGTACCGAAGTACCAGAAACACAATTTAATGAAAAAATAATTACTAGACGCGGCTTTTGAAAAAGTCCTAAGAGTAACGTTAAAAGAGTCAACAGACTTCTACTTTTCTAAAAGATGCAGAGTGTAAACAAACTAAAGTCATGTAAGGTTCAGTCAACAGTTGAGAAACAAAAACACCGTTTGTCTCACAGTCCAGCCGGTCGATTCTGTCGATATCTCACGGTGTAGGTACTCCTAAGCGGAGTGAACGACAAGTGAGCTGTCATTCCATCTTATTTGTATGATTTGACAACTCACCCGTCGTGCACCTCACCCAAGTGTCCACTTCGACATGTTTACATAATCGCACAGCAGAGCTATGAAATACTCACACAATATTGAAAGAATAGGTGTCTACAGAGAAAAACACACTATCTTTACCAAATGAGCGAATCAAAAGTGAAATAAATTGTAGTTAGAAAGTAGAGATACTGAATAATAAAAAGCGTATTTTCACTCTGAAAATAAATTTACATTCAATTTAAGTGTCCAGAAAAATAAGGCCGTTTATTCTCATTAAAAAAGCTGCCTTGAATTAAAATGTTCTCAAAGATTTCCATAAACATTATTTAAATAGAAACATTCTGCCTTCCGAGCTCTTGCGGTTTCTCGCAAATTGTACAAAGCTCCTGTACGGAATAGGTCGCCATAGTCCTCTCGTAAGCAATAAGCTCGCAAGTCTTGCAAGTCTTGCTAGTTGTCGCTACTAGTGTTGTTCCTGGACATTGTACTGTCTCAGCACTATTGCACGGAGGGATCTTAACAAATTGAATCACATTTCATCGCTTAAGTGATGTTATAATGCGGTTTACTTGCATTTTTTGTTAATTGTGTATGTTGCAACTTTGTTTTATCTTGCCAGTCACTAAAAGCCCCACTGTACAGCAGTGCGATTCTGTAAACATGCAGAAGTGAACACTTGGGCGCGGGTGCACTACGGGTGAGTTGTCAAACCATACAAATAAGACGGAATAACAATTCACTTGTCGTTCACTCCGCCAAGGTGTACACCGTGAGATGTCGACAGAATCGACCGGCTGAATCATTGATGAGATGCAGGCGAGTCCGTACAATACATATTCCAAAACTACCTCTATAAACGCGAAACTATACTTTGAAAGTTCCGTAAATCCATAACACTATAACCATACAATTCAATTACATAACACTTACAAGATAGTCGGTTTTCACGGAAGACGGATATTATGCGTGTTTGTAGTTATACTTATCTTCACAGCGATAACAAATTCGTCGAGGCAAGTTTCCCCGAGCGACCCCTTCCTGAGGGTTGAACACTGAACTTTATGGCGCTCCGCCGCTCCACGCGGAATGCTTACAATGTATCAGCCTTTATGACGAATATATTCTATTCGATTATGCCTCTTGAATTGTTCCATTGAATACCCAAGTCGGTGTACGCTGCATGGGTTTGTTGAGCTCACAATTATTGATAATATATCCTCTTTAGAGAATATAGTTTTTAGGGACCTATGGAATGGTAGGTACTAAAGTAATTTGTGTCTGGGGGTCTTTAAGGCCCGGTTTCCACCAAAGCAGAGAGGAGCGGAGACGAGAAATGTGTTTGAATAAACCAATCCGATTTCGTTAGTGGAGAAAAGATGTGGAAATAACGAAATCGGATTGGTTTATTCAAACACATTTCCTCTCGTATCCGCTCCTCTCTGCTTTGGTGGAAACCGGGCCTAAGTCAAGATTTAATTGGTTACTTTAGGCAAGCGTGCTCCATGTGAGACATCGTCGGCTCCCATTCACATCAGTTCGGAAAACGGGAAAATCTCTAAAATCTCAAAAAAACTGGAAAATCAATTACTGATTTCCCCGAAGATCTGCAAAAGCGATTGGTAAATCAAAATCAGATAAAACTAACTAATAACATCGCGTACGAAAACACTGTTAGTAGATAAATGCTTGAACGGGAGAACGGTTTACCAAAACAAAACCAAAGATGAAAAGGCGATATCATTCTCTCGATCTACGTAGAATGCCTCTACCGAAATTAACTTAGCTACATTGAAAAGGTAGCAGCGAACAAAGCCTCGCGGTACCTTTGACTAAATCAAATTACCTACGAGTTGGTGCTTGTACGACATGCGGCCGCCGCCGGCAGATGGCAGCGCCATCAGGGAACTGTCAAAGCATGTAACAGCGTCAGCGAATGCGGTTCATAATTGATTTAAGAGAACCGCGACTCCGGAGTGGCTTCGATTCAATTAGCCCTCGTTTAAACTCCGGTTAGACGAACAAGTTTTTATAAGGGTCCCTTGTTTATTGTCCCCGGGCAAAGTAATTATTGCCCTGTTCAGATTAATGACGCTAATTCAATTAAATTGTACTGATACTGTTAGAAATGAAATTCATTTTGTGAAACCGTTGATGGAACTCGAACCCGTAATGGCTTCCGCGACTGTGTGTTGAGGATAAACATTCAGGCGTCGGATTAATGTCGCCATCGGAATAACTGTCAGATTATCATGACGTCATATCACCCATTTTGGTAAAACATCATCTTGAGTATGCTTTTACTGCCCCGTTTCACCGTATTTTTCTGGTAATTTTACTTTTACAGACGCAACGGTCATAAAAGCCATAATTAGTATTTAAATGCTAAAATAACTCTGTCTGTTGGTCTGTCTATATTTCTGTTTCCGATTCACGCTTTATCGGCTGACGGATTAGGATGAAACTTGTCACAAACAGTAGACCATGACCGTGATGGACTAGAACATAGTGCTACTTTTTCCCTCCCGGGAAAATTTTATTACTAACTAGCTTATGCCCGCGACTTCGTACGCGCATATCCCGTTTTTTCCAATTCCCGTAGGAATTTCGGGAAATCCTCTCTTAGTGCTCCCCTGCACTTCCCAATAAGGAACCAACATGCCAAATTGTTGCTTACTACGACCAGCAGTTTCGGTTGTGCGTTGACTGTCAGTCCCTCTATCACTCAGTCACTCAGTAACGGAAGAATTTTATATAATTATATTCTATATATATCCTAACACAGGCATTGTTTGCCTAAAAGGAGGCTCCAAACACAATTCGTTGTATATGAAGCATTCTGTTTAAATAAAAAATATTTTCATTTTTTTCATTTTTCATTTTCATTTTTCATATTGATATTTTCAAATTTTACGCAGGCGAAGCCTCTGGCAGATCCCAGTAGGTGCAGAATAAGTTAATTACCTATTACGTTTTAATTTTCATATCTGTTACATGTAACTTCTGTGAATTTCGTACAGAAGATCCATTTCATCATCTATTATCTGAAGCTTGTTTCGCAGACAAAGTTTCAACTTGCAGACTCGAAAACTCGTAAGAGAAATCTACTCAATAACGGAGTGTTCCCGAAGCAAGGATAAAAACTTAAACGAATTTGTACAAGACAACAGCTGTCCCAGACAGTTTTATTGACATTGTAACACAACCAAATCGTCTGCTACAAGCCCTTTACTTTCGTACACACATGTAGGTACAGCATACAGCTATACTTATGATCTCATCATCTCAACGGAATTTCAAAAAGGGAAAACAGGAAGTCAATTATAGTACTTAGTTCTTGTCCTAACGACAGTCTGCCTCTTTCCATATGTGTGCATAAAATGTTTAGTAAATAATAAGTTAAATAAATAAGATATTTGCTATGATATTTATTTTTAAGTAGTTTGTAAATAACACTTTTACACGTCAATCTTTTTTGGTCGTTTCAAATGATGAAGCCGGTGTTTTCTTGCTGGCTACCCTGAGAAGAAACACCGAAACAAGCTCAGGTCGAAGTCTCTTTTGAAGGCCTACATTGTACAATGTACAGGTCATATCATATGAGAACCATGTAGGTTGATGTCTGAGGTGGTCTTTTGAGGATAATAATACTTACCACTCAAATTTGAGTGGACCAATCCAGACAGAGCAAGCATTTGCCATATCGTGTACCTCAAACTTAGAACTTTAAGGAGCTCAACTAATTGACGAACAATACCAAAGTAAGGACATTTGGGTAGGCCGCATAAAGAACTCAAATATCAATCTATATGGTCCTCACATTCACATTACGTTATATGAAGACCAAACAGATCAGCGTCTGAAAATATGGTCTTTTGAGGAAAGAACCATACCGATTTGAGTGGACCTGTCCAGGCAGTACAAGCATTTGCCATATTGTGTAGCTCAAATTTAGAACTTTACGTTAGGAAAAAAAAAACGAACTGAAATAGCTATCTACACAACTCGACGAACTATACCAATTAAAGGATATTTGGGTAGTACTCAAACTGCCAGACATCGTTAAAAATACTTGAAGAGAAAAAAAAAGACAATAATAAGTCATACAATAGAAATAGACATATAATAGCTATTACACAATACTCCACAATGAAACACTCAACACGTTAATAGTAATAACACAACCATCTAACATTTATAACTTTCCTACACTTATTTCACACATACATAGGGTGAACCTTACATACGCGACGCAACAACATATCCATATAATACACACCTCTCCAATTTTCCACAGTGCTACGACACCATTATATACAATTATTACTGGTTATCCATCTGTTACACATAATAACTATAATTATATACAAATTCATCATTATATTACTTTTGCTTGACTAATTTTCATTCTGTTTATGAGGTATTAATCGTCACATCTTTTTATAACTCTGCACCTTTAAATCACACTTACTTTCCACATATTCGTAATTACAGTCTATTGGCATGCTTGAATTCACCTACTTACTTAAATTATCAAAATTCGATAACATGAACCAAATTAATAGCGATCTTGATAATTTTGTTATAGCGGATTCATCCACTTGCGAAATAGAAGAGTGTCCTAATCTAATTAAAAGGCCACACTCTAGCCTAAAAATAATAAGATCAGAACATCCGTAGTATAAATTGTAACTATCCTAGCCTGTTAACCCTTCTTAAAAGATCAAATACTGAGTGGGAACTTATTATACTCACGGAGTGTTGGCAACGCCACTCTCACAATATTCCTGCAATAGAAGGCTTCGACTTTGCTAAAACTGAAAATAACATCACCCAAAATGAAGGGGTCATCGTGTACTTCAAAGATAATTTAAGTGCAGTAATATCGGAACCAACCATTCTTGATGCCAATTGTATTACAATAAAGGTAGACAGCAATACCCTCGTCGTTGCAATATACAGACCTCCTGGTAATAAAAACATCAACCCATTTCTTGAATCTCTCAGTAACCTTTTAAGTATCTTAAACTTCCCTAATATCATACTCATTGGAGATATTAACGTGGACATAACTATTAACACTAATGATGCTAACTCATCATCCTACCTAAATCTACTAGCTTCCATAGGTCTTTTATCTGCCCACCAGTTACCAACACATAGTAAAACTTGTTTAGATCACGTCATGCTAAAAAGTAGACTCCCTGCCTTTTGCTATGTCGCGGAGACGTCTATTACCGACCATGACAGTGTGATACTTGTGCTTGAAAACCACCACCATCCGATGATATCATCTACCATTCGAAAAGTTAACTACATAGGCCTTGACAACGATATGCAAAATATATGCCTCAACTCCATCTACGAAATAACTGATGTAAATGTAGCTACTACATTGCATAGCTAACACACGTACCGTTTCCATTTCCAATAGCAAGAGGATTAAAAAGCCCTGGATAACAAATGGTCTATTGAGGTGTATGAAAAATCGTGATAAACTCCACATAAAATCAAAAAAATATCCAAATGATGAAATCAGCAAGATCACCTACAAAAGGTACAGAAACTTTTGCAACTGGCTACTAAAAAATTAAAAACGGACTATGAAAAAAACCTATTAGATAAAGCAGCTAAAACTAACAATAAAAAACTTTGGGACGCTGTAAAACAAATAACACACTCCAACAAAAAATCAAACCCAGCAATGGATCTTCTTATATCCACCCCAAACCCTTCTACCTCTGTCAATGCAATAAACAACTTTTTTGTGTCTATTGGCAAAAACCTTGCTGAAAACATTCATGACGGAAATCCATCTATCTACACACCACACGCTAACTCTTGTCCTTCCTCTTTCGTTTTGCTTCCCACTGATGAAGATGAGGTCCGTCAGTGTATACTAAATCTAAAAAAAGTCAATACAGTTGGACGAGACAATATCTCAGGAGCTTTTCTTAAAAGATACCACACTATCCTAGTCCCGCCATTAACGTACATCTTCAACTTAATGTTCCACAATGGTGTTTTTCCGATGGAATTTAAACTTGCTGAAGTAATCCCAATCTACAAGAGTGGTGACAGAGACTGTGTCAACAACTACCGACCCATCTCTATACTTTCTACACTGTCTAAACTAGCTGAAAAACTTATTAACAAGCGTCTAATTAACTATCTTGAGACCAAATCCTTGCTGTCAAAATCTCAATTTAGTTTTAGAGCTGGAATCTCGACCAATGATGCGGTTCACGAATTGATTGATCATGTTGTTAATAAACTAGACCACAAAAAGAAAGTGATAGCGATATTCCTGGATTTAGCTAAAGCTTTTGACACAGTCTCTGTTCCACTCCTACTAACTAAGCTTCAAAGTATGGGGATTCGTGATACACAGCTCAAAGTATTTGGGGATTACCTTGCTGACAGGCAACAGAGAGTTAGAATTGGAGAATTTACTAGTGATGACTTACCTATTTGCTACGGTGTTCCTCAGGGTAGTGTAGTTGGGCCCACACTTTTCCTCACCTTCATCAATGACCTGTGTGATCTACTACTACAAAATGGTAAAATTGTCACATTTGCTGATGACACTGCGTTGATCTTCCATGGCGACAGTTGGGATGAGGTTTACAGCCTCGCTCGATTTGGGTTCAATACTGTAACTTCTTGGCTCAATAACAACGGCCTTACTCTCAATGTCAGCAAAACTAAATTTGTACCATTCTCTATTAAAAACATCTCATCCGCAGTTCACGAAAATTATCACATCAAAGCCCATTACTGTTCATCTGCCCACTCCTGTTCCTGCAGTCGATTAGAAATAGCTTTTAGTATAAAGTACCTGGGAGTATGATATATAGTACATTTATTATTATATTTATGATTGATAGTACTCTCAGCTTCAAACACCACCTGGACCTACTATCTTCCAGAACTCGAAAACTAATTTTCATTTTTAAAAATTTAAGCCGTATTGTAGATAAAATGTCATTAAAATGGTTTACATGGCCCTTTGCTAATCCATTCTAACCTATTGCATTACTATACGGGGTGGCACTTGTAAAACTAATTTAATTAAACTTGAAAGAGCTCAAAGAGCGGTACTAAAAGTAAGCCTGTCATTACATTTCTTCTTTCCTACCAAAGATCTGTACTTGCTCTCTGATGTGCTGACAGTAAGACAACTTTATATTCTGTGCTCAGCTCTAAAACAACATTCACTAATAGGGTATGACCCTTTACTTAATGCAAACAAGAGAGTCAAACACAGGGTTTCCCCAACACTTACTAATCGTAGCACTGCCTTCTCACGCAATTTTTTTGAATTTCTTGGTGGACATCTATATAACAAGATAAATAAGAAACTAACAGTTTACCCTCTTACAAGAGCTAACTGTAAGAGGGTTATTACTGCCTGGCTTAAGTCCTTCAACTACGATGACACTGAAAATCTGCTTATTATACCATCCTAACCAACTGCGTAAGCTGTCACCTCCTTCACCCACACACACGCACTCACACACACACTCACACACTCACCATTACTTGTACAGACATCCATACGAGGACTATAGCTGTAAGTCACCATCCGAGGACCTTCTAGAAAACCATGTTAACGACGACTTACGACTTTATTAACAAGACAGAAAGAAAGAGAAAACAATATTTAGGTTGATGAGCCTATTCGTATAGCGCTATCTCAATCTTTTTTTGATATGACTTCCTATGAACAGTGCGAGGACCTAAATACATTCGAAAACCCGCCTGGGAAGTACCATCCGAGGACCTGTGTGTGAGCCAAACGAGGACCTTAACCGTCTGACCAGGGACACCAATGCGAGGACCTAATTTAACACACTTTTCCTCATTTCTTGTACAATGTGAGGACGCAGTATTAGACTTTTCATGTACAGTACGAGGACGTTTTTCCGAGTAGACGGTGTACAAAGCGAGGACCTTTTGAAAATTTCCAATATTTTTTTTTAACACACTTATAATTTTACCGTAATAATATTTGAATCATCTTTATGTAGGCAATTCTATTCACACACGTCAATTTCTTGATTTAAGTACCATCAGAGGACCTTATTTGATTTTAACTGACAACGTTCAAAATGTAAGTGTGATATAACAATATTATAATCATGGTGATTTTATGAAGCTTTCGCTGGAATTGTCTCCTCAACGGTTACTAATAACGTCTTGGAACTTTATGTGCTATTTGTTGATATTACATTTCATAGTGATACATCTGTTATGGTGATGTTATGTAGCTGCTGCTGGAATTGTCTCCATGTGAGACAACTCTTCAACGGTTACTTGTAGCGTCTTGAAACTCTGTATGCTTTTTGTTGATATTTCATAGCAATACATAGTCGTGGTGATGTTATGTAGCTGCTGCTCAAACGGAGAGGAGAACTACTGCTACCATAATTCTGGAGCTCGAAAGACAATATTGTTCAAGCGCAGCCCCGACTATCATCGTCGCACACCATCACATAATGTGGCTGATTCAACGACCGCAGCAGCACATACTCCCATAAAAGGCATCATCATCTGCCTTGCCTTTTCCCAACTATATTGGGGTCGGCTCCCAGTCAAACCGGATTCAGCTGAATACCAATATTTTACGAGGAGCGGCTGCCTACCAGACCTCTAAAACCCATTAACTGAGTAACACGGTACTTCTTGGTAACACTGGTGTCAGATTTTCTGGCTTCAATCCGTAACGACTGCCAAAGATCTACAAATGACAGCCGGGACCAACAGCTTAACGTGCTTTCTCGAGGAGTCTCGGTATATTAATATGGTATATACTTCCATAAAAGGCAATCACGTAACATATTGCTCAATGGCTCTTTAGGCCTCACTGGTCAGGCAACGTCTCCGCCCAAAGTTCGACGCCCCTTTCCTCATGGTGCCCGGAGATCGTTGAGCTCCCGTCGACGCACGGCTGCCTTTCTGGTGCAGGTGGAGTGAGAGGTAAGCTCTCTTTCCCTCTCCGACGTCTCCTTTGAATGTATCTTTGACGGCATTCCACGAAGACGGAAGCGATAGACCACCAGACCACCCCCAGCGTCCTCGCTGTACATTCCTCCAGCGTATGCTGCACGTTGTTCTCGGGACATTCCACGCATTGGTGACAAACGAGCATCCGCTTCCGACTTATGCGACGCAGGTACTTCCCAAAGCATCCGTATCCAGTAAGCACCTGAGTCAGCTGGAAACTGAGGGCGCCATTTCGCTTATCCAGTCACTCATGAACCTAATAACCATCGCTTTCTGCGGTCTTCGCAGTGCCACGGCGTTTCGGGCTATTAGGTTTACCGCCCACACAGGCACCCCATAAATGGCAGGCGGGCGGGCAATGGACCGCACGATCCCCACATGGTCTCCTGCAGGAAGCGTTCGGCCCTGCTAAATTGTGTACAAGCCACGAAAGAGCACCTACAATGCACATCAACCTGGGAATCAGCCGCTGAATGTGCGGCTCAAAGTCACATTGGCTATCGAAGACGTGTCCAAGGTACTTCGTCATTAGCTCGATACTGATGCGAACGCCACCGACCACTATATGTGAATCCCGAGGTGGCTTGTTCCTAGGTTTCAATGGGGAAACAGAGGGCTTCGGACTTATGCAAAGCCACTCTTCGAGACCCAAACGCCGGATTCTTTCGACGACCTGCATAACCCCTGCCGTGGCCAATATTACCGTTTGCCAATGTCATTGCCCCCGGGCCGTCACAAGGGTATCATCAGCGTAACATATCTCATCGACACCGTCAAGAAGTGCAGTGCCCAGTCATATCCAGTTCAATATTCCACAGCGGTAGCTCTAGAACCGAGCCCTGTTGTTTCTGGTCAGAAATAAGGATGATGGTTGAATAAATGTAGTAGTGTTGCAACAGTGATTGTCATTGATTACAGCTGTACAGCCAGGTTGGGGGCAGTTAAAAAAAGTTTTGCTTGTTTTCAGTGTTATCTTTGCTTCAATTTACAACCTAAAATGCTAAAGGGAGTTCTATAGATTTAGCCATAAAAAAAAATTAACGTACACACTTAATTAAAATAACAGAACGGTGGAGCAAGCTCCGACGCGATCTGATAGTCGTATGGAATAAGCGACTGTCGCAATCGCAACCCAGAGCTGGGCCCACCACAATCGTGTCGTATTCGAGGACACGGTAATGCATGCGATGGAGGTCTGTTCTTGTAGTGGCGATCGGCGGTGGTGACCTCTCGCGTTCGGCCCTGGTCCAATCCATGATCCGGAGGGAGAGGGCCGTAGGAAACAGTCACCTCCATTTACAAAACAGAAATCCAAGCGAAGGAGGAGGCGAGATGGGTGAGGAAGAGGCAATCCTCACGTCCCAGCCGCCGAAGGAGACGCCCTGTGCGTCAGCAGTCGCCCTCAATCTCCGCCCAGAGCGGGAGAAGTCATTTGATGATTTCACATCCAAAGAAAAATGGGTATGGTTCTAGAGTTCCAAAAGCTTTTTGTCTCGTACTGTAAATATGACGTACTTCCATGCAAATGGTCATCCCCAATTTCACCATCATAGGACGAGAGTTCTGTTACAATGGAAAAATTACCCAATTTCATTGTTACGTAGTTTAAGGCCTCTGTAGATTGATTTTATTTTGATCACTCGAGAAATAAGTGATTTTAAAAAATCAGACAATTTTGAAACAATTAAAAGCCCAATACACATGGAAATCTATCCAAATGGGGACCTGAATACACATGTTCGGAAAAGCTATCAATATGAGGACTTTTAAACACACTGCGTGGAAAAACTTCCATCCGAGGACATATGTGTGAAGAATAACACATAAGTCCCCGCAAGGTACTTAAAATATGACTGAAGTGTAAATGTAGTGTGTTAAAAATTTATGAGAGCTCACACACGTTCGGAATGTGAACATGAATTTCCGCGATCAAACCGAGGTCCACCTAGGTCGACATCAAGTTTCCCTTATTAAGTATATAGAAAGGCTCAAAATCGAATGGAGAATACGATGAATTGGTCGGGTCAATCCGAGGACGTACGAAAAGGTCCTCGGATTGAAAATGTCCTCGGATGTGCCTTGTGTATTCAGGTGCATGTCCTCGCATGGTACTTAAAACAAACACACTCACTCTCTCCCACACACATTCACGCACTCATACTCAATTACTCACTCATTCAATTTAGTTCCTTTCACCCACTTTGTACCTATGGAGGTACAAAGAATATATATAATATGGTATGGAGAATGTTGCTGCTATGGAGCAGCAACATTCTCACTGCACCTAGCTTAATCCCTCTTAATTATTACTTCTCACTGATGTTGTATACAGCTGTCACCTATTGTCCGGAGTCTGGAGAGGCTGGTAATCTGTCATACAGGTCTCCTAGTACAGATACCAGTCTCTCACATAGATCACAGCAATTATTGCTAATGTCTTGTTTGTTTTTTTTTTTATATTGTTTGTAAAATTCTATAATATGTTATTATTATTATACAGTCCTCAAATTCACAATAGTGAATTAAAATAAAATATAAAATCTTTACAAAGTTAGTATTCATAATAACAAAATAATGAAATCTAATAAAATATTTATTATGTTACGGCTACCAATAGCCGAAGAGCGGCAACACCTAGTTTTAGCCGGCTACAACTAGGTGCAGCCGGCCTTGTCTAAAAGGCAAAGTTGGAGCCTCGCGAAGCGGGGCTAACGGTTCAAAAAAAATATTATAGACCAGGGCAATATTAACTCGGGTTACACGAGAAGCCACATCTTCAAAATACCTAGATACTTCTGAAAGAAAGCTAAACGTCTAAATATTGCCCATCGTCTATACGAGTACTCTGAAATTCGGATTACTAACCTATACTGAGTACTTCAATACAATATATTTATTTTACTAATCATAAATCACATCAAGATGTGAATCTATTTCCTAAACGGCGTCCTCTCCTATTCAATTTGCCAGCTACGGCCTAACACTAGTCTAGACAAGCAGGATCATAAAAATAAAAATGTCAAACGGGAAATTGTCGATGGAAATTTCTCTTCCCGCCAATAATACCCTATGAAGTATTAGATACTTAATAAAAATGATTTTATTCGTAAAACAAATTTTGTTGCCATCGTTCCGTTTTTATTGTGCCCATAATCGTTGTGGTTAAAATTCTGTGCACGCGTGAACACGGTTATTGCTGAGTTTTTGTTCGATATAAAATACCTGTACCTTTTTGGCAATTCCAACTTAACATCGAATAGAATGACCTACTGGAAATTGGGACTATTTGTATGAATCGCTGTGTTTTCCTCTCTGAGCTGAACTTGGGTCGTTTGACTATGAAACGAATACTGTTTGGAAACTTGTAATACTACGATTTTAGGCAATGTGTATAGGTAACTAGAACTCAGCATAACTTTTTAGTTAAATAATGCTTCTCATAAAATGAAAAGCATTACTTAACAAAAAAGTTGAACTCTATTTTCTTAATTTCAGTCAAGTAAGTTAAGTTGCAAAGCAACACCTTATAGTTTTTTTTTAATGCAAAATCAAATCAGTTTTTCCCAACGTATGCCTAGGCATGTAGTCAATCATATTATTATATTATGAAGCACATTGCAGAAAAGGTAAGTGTAGTGAAATACCTCTCTTGGTGTTTCACTAACTTACCTTTTAATAATTTATTAACACAATGTATTGGTAGTCACCCATGGCCCGCAGAATACATAATACTCGTACGAACGGAAGATTTATAAATAATACATTTTTGTAGCGGTACATTATTTACAATATATCAACCAGAATAGCTGAGGAGGCCACGTGAAGACCAATTAAAACTTTTACCGACAACCTCCAGGCGGTTTTATTGTGTGAAAAACAATTATGATGGTTTGATACATGAGGGAAATGTGCACGAACATATTATTGTAGCCCTACTTGCGTGCTAATCCAAAATATTAAAAAAACCGGCCAAGTGCGACTCGGACTCGCGCACGAAGGGTTCCGTACCATTTTCTTTAAAAAAAAAATACGTTTAGTCGGGAAAAGGTGAGCCAGATGGTTTTGAACCCTAAAAACCATCTGGCTCACCTTTTCCCGACTATGATCGGGTCAGCCGTCAGTCTTTTTACAAGCTATCATTTAACTTGCAATGTTTGTACGTATGTGTCTATTTGTTGGTTTAGGTCAAATCTTGGAAGCTGAATTAGAACCTGTTTGATTTGAAATTTTGAATGTTGGTTTAGTTCCGATGACAATGAATTTGAATGACCCGATATTCCAACAAGTTTTAGCTCCAGATGAACCAACTCCTCAACGGTCAACGGTACTGACACGAAATTATATACACGCATTCAATTTTTATTGCACCTTAAAATGTACCACGTCATGATGGCTACGTTCTGAGTTGGCTCCAAATGGGAGATTTCTTCAGCGGTCAACAGCTTGCTGCGTCCTGAGCTCATTGGACTGATAAGAAGTTAAGGAGCGGCTGGCTAGAATAATGCTGCGCTAGATAATAACGAATTTGGCCTGTGGGTAAATACGTTACCTACTGGGGACAGGACAGATATTTGAAGAAATTCTAACGCAAAAAAATCTATACATATAATAAAACTGTAGAAGAGGTCAATTTTGTACATTGAATATACACTAAAAAAAATACTCCAGGGGTGCTTTATACAAACAGTAGAAGCCAAAAATATTTTTTTTTATTTTTTTGTCTGTCTGTCTGTCTGTCTGTCTGTCTGTCTGTCTGTTGTTCGTCTTTCACGCAAAAACCACTGGACGGATTTTAATGAAACTTTTTTTGTTGTATAGCTATTAGTCCTCGCCAACATATAGGCTATAATTTATTTTGAAGATCTGAATACAAGACGTGGAACCTTAGCAGCCCGGCTAATCTATAAGAGATATTAATATACCGCTTTAGGAATAGTTGGTCAACATGATGAGTACTGTCTGTCGACATAAAAAAAATGAAGGTCTAGAGCATCTGATGTGGAACCCTTTCAGGGAGCTAAGCTATCGGATATTTTAATCAATTATCAACAGATCTCATAGTCCGTTTGGTTTAAAGCCTGCTTCTCGAAAGACCAGGTTTCGGTTTTCAAATCCCACAAATTTTGTAATTATTTTTGAATTATTTTTATCTTATTTATTTCCTTATTTTTTTATTCCTACCAAACCTAATATTTTCAAATATTAATAATATGTTATTGCTGTATTTTGCATATCTCTTTAGAAAGACAAGCAGAACCTATTTTTTGTTTATATGTATTATGTTTCGTTTGCATCACAATAAAAAATACAAAACTAATGTAGAAAACATTCACATAAACCTGATAGGATTATGGCAATCTAGAAGAAATCAACTTATTATGTACATGCATAGTAAGTAGGGGTAAGTATCTTTAATGACACTTGCAATGCCATCTGTTGAGCGAAACTGTACTTACCATCAACAGCACGAGAATTACACCAAAAAGTATTTTTTAGTTAAAGATTCTTTTGATACTTACCAGGCGTTACGCATTTGATGCAAAAATAAAATTGCTCCACTGACTTTGTTTTCATTTTTTTTTACTTTTGATAGGAACGCGTTTGACCACTATCTCACCTGATGGCAAACGATGATGTGATCGAAGATGGAGCACGCTTGCCTATAAGTAACCTATTCACTCTTGATAAGACTCCCAGGCTGTAACTATCCAGAAACACGGACTCAGTCAGGGAATTCCACGCCATGTGTTTCCAAAACGTTTTGTTCATGTGGGTGTGAGGTCCATCGTGTACCGGTGGCGTACCGCCGTACGTCTTGTGGTCCGATGATGGAACGAGCTTGGCGGAATTAAAATTACCAGTAGCGGGTTTCACACTCCAGAGCTTCAAGGGGAACTGTGGATCCCTGGGCAATGACGCCACAGAAGAACTCGCCAAGATAGGTTTCGAGATGGTAGTGCTGGACCCGTACCCGCTCCTCCTTCTTTCTTTCTTTCACACAGTTTCGTGCATGAATTTGCCAGAGAACAACTGAACTTCATGACAACAAATGGTGAAAAAAGTGAAAAATGGCAATGACAAGTCTATAAACGTGACTAACTAATTGACTTCTCAGCTTAAGTAAAAATTACCTCCGTAATAATAGGGATTATTATTACGGATCATTGCCCTTAATTTTTTTTAACTTATGCACTACAGATACCCCAATTTACGGAGGTTGTTTCGACGCCGGCTACGTCATCCTGGCCATGACTTTCCGACGTGAAAAAAACCTCGGAACGGTGAGGTGCAGGTTTCAAATCAAATCGTTTATTGCAATCCATAATGTACATATACAGGTGGTAAATATAGGTTTGTGAGTGCTAAGTGATTGAGCTGACTTTTATATCAGATTATCATTCCCTTGCGGGTTGAGTATTATCGGTCGTCTCTCCGCTCAACCTGTGAAGCACACTGGTGGCTTTTGTACATTTGGGCGGAGCTAGGCTTGCAAACTTAGCCAGGACAACGGAGTCTCTACTCTACTCTATCCGTTGTGGGTTTTCTTATGGATAGGAAAACATCAAATGACTTTTTCTGCTCTGCGTGGAGCGGAAGAGAGTGTCAAACTCTTACTGACTAAAACACGTCCGTATTCCTCCTTATGCCTTTAACGTTGCAGGGCCATGGTGACTTTTCGAACAAATTCCGCTCCGTTCGGACAGTGAGCCAACCTACGCTCGCCATCTGCGGGCCCGCGCTTAGGGTGGCTGGGAATTGCCTTGCGACTCCCGACACAACGCCCGGGTTGTCTTTTTCTGTTGCGGCGGCTGAGGGGGTCTACTCTCTTAAGCCCGAAGTCTGTAGTTTCGGCCTTAGTGTTTGGCGTTTTCTACTCCGTATCACCTACGGACTTACGATTGGTCCCGAACTAGGAATAACTATCAAATCGTGCTGTCATTCATTCTTATATTCTTCTCCGGACCATGGAGTAAACCAGGACGCCGCAGCCGATCGCCTCGACGAGGACACGGTGATGCTCCGCCCAAGCAGGGCAGACCTCCACCGTATACTCCACCATGTCCTCTGCGGAGACTTATCTTCTGATAGTTTCGGCATGACCATTAATCAAGCTCAGGGACAAACTATTAGTCGTGTTGGTGTGGATCTGCGGTAGTCCTGTATCTCGCACGGTCAGGCTGTATGTCGCTTTGTCGCATGTAAGCAGCGCGCAAAGCCTGTGTATACGTACTGATGAATATCACATAACAAGTAATATTGTTTACAAAGAAATGTTTTAAGTGTTAATATTCGTTCGTTCTTCGTAATTTTGTAAGTCATGTCATAATCACGATGAGTACCTATATACATTTAGTGAGTTTGTGTACTTAATATCTTCCTAAATACGAAAAGCAAGCGCGAACGAAGTCGCGGGCACAGCTAGTACAAAATAAAATTTAAGCACAAATATTTTTAAGACAAGATTGTGTATCTGTAACATTGTTCTTAAAAGCTTGAAGCGCATTTTAGTTCATCAAAAGCTTGTCTTAAAAAGATTTTTACTTAAATGTAGTTATTATTTTTTTAACTATACTCAATGATCTACAAATGACAGCCGGGACCGACGGTTTAACGTGCTTTTCGAGGCACAGAGAAGCCTCGGTGTGATCACCCAACCACAGACCGTCCTCGGCAAGCGCTGCTTAACCTCGAAGATCAAACCTTGGTTGCTGCTGTTATTACTCAGCCACGAGAAAAATATAAAAGATATTCAGTACAGTTGAGAATAATCCGAAAAAGAGCCTAAGTCATCAAGCGCCGTTGAATCGGACGAAACTATTTCGTTTAGTAGTCTTCTGAAAAGCGCTTAGAGCTCAAAACCGGATCGATCAAAGACAAAAGATACATGAAGGTACCGAAGTATTAAAGATACTTTAATAATAGCGTCTCGGTGATATTCAGTACTTTTCTACAGAAATTCGATGGCTGATACTATTTTCTAAAAAAATCTGCATAAATCCTTTGAAGTATCTAAAATAAGATATTGTACTAAGTAGGACATCATTATTTAACAATCTTTGCTCAAAAACTATCAAAGAAATCATCTAGTAGTTGATACAAAAACTGATGTAGAATTAATATATTTCGTCTTATTCGCCTAGCTGTTGCCCGCGGCTCCACCCGCGTGGATTATCGCGTAAAAAGTAGCCTATGTTCTTCTCCATATCCCAGGCTATATATCTATCAAATTTCATGACGATGACGACATACAGACAGACAAAGTTACTTTCGCATTTAAAATATTAGTAGGGATGGCCGCTTAATCCAATCTATAATCTATACGTCATAATAATAAATCTGTAGAGGGGTTGTTTTTGTATCATTAAAATATTTTTTTTTAAATTGCCAGGGTGTTGAAGGGAATTTTTGTCTGTTTAGTTGAGCACGCATCACGAAAAAAGCACGAAACCAATGTAGATAGATAACTTTTCGATTTGTTTTTCGAATATTCTATTCTAAAAGAGTTTACTTGGGCTTGAAATAGTTGTTTGGGCCATCCATTGAATTTTACTGAAGTACGTTAGCAAGTTTGTGGTGCACACCCACGGATTTTAAGTATTATCGGCTTTATGGGAAAAACTGACCTGGACCTAAACCACCAACTCTTAAAGCAGTATTACTTCAATATTACTTCCAGTGGGAAAGAGACGGAGCTCTACGTCCTGTATAGCTCCGTCTCTTTCCCACTGGAAGTAATATTGAAGTAATACTGCTTTAAGAGTTGGTGGTTAGGCCCCTGATTGGTGAAAAACAGTAAATCTATAGTTTGTGAACACTGCAGTAATAAAGGTTTGTAATCTGTGCCCAGTGGTCACAAAAACGAATCTTTTCTTTTCTTATTTTTTTTGTCCACTAAGACAAGGCGAAGGTAACTAAGCACACAGCTTTTTATTTAATTCAATGTAAATGCCATCGCCATCCTTAGGAAGCGGTGAGACCTGCCAATTTAGCTGGACTTTATAATACAATTTGGATGGATGAATTGGATAAAAAGGCCGGACAGCTTATCCTACTCAATCAGGATTTTGTCTTTAAATAATATTTATTACTTATCGATATTGTAAGTAAATCCGTACTCATTGACACAAAACCAACTTAAAACTGTTTCAACTTTTAATGGAAAAAACAGAATAAACCAGTGTTTTTTATATGCAACAATTGTCAGTGAAAATCAAAGTGCCTGGTACTGGTATAGCTGTATTAGGTACCTGTTTTGTTTAAAAAAGAAACAGTGACTGCACTGGCCGCAGTGTGTTTACTTTCCTAATAAAACAATTTTTTTTTTAATATTGGAAAATCCGATTGATTGATAACATCTAATACCTTTTTTAAACGAGCAATTCTTGTAAATATATACCTAATCTGAATCTCGGAAACGGCTCTAACGATTTTCATGAAATTTAATAAGCACCCTTGCATATTAAATTTCATGAAAATCGTTGGAGTCGTTTCGGGGGCGATAAATCGATCTAGCTCAATTGGCAAGACCAAAAGCTTTTTCGACCACATCTGCAAGCCAGTCATTTACGCGCTAGACCAAGCCAACGTTCCAATATTCGCTTCGACAAAAACATCAACGAAAACTTGCACGTATTCTGTACCCAATTCATGCGAATGAAAATCAACAGTTCGTAGTTTCAATATCGACACAACAGCCGTATAGATTGCGTTCTAGCGTTTTACCTGCCTCGATAAATCTGCGAGGGGCTGCAACACAGTTGCAGTCACTACTTGCTAATAAAAGGGTGACATCAGCTTTTTGATTGTGTATGCCTCGTTTGCTCTACGGATATTCCGACATTTCCGACCTAAAAGCGCCACGGAAGTCAATCTGTTACGCAATATATTGCTGTTGACAACGCATGAGATGAAACTCATTGCCCGGTATAAAGCGTGGATTAATTTACATGTTGCATTCAGAAAATCAGGTGTATTATTGCGAATGGCGGTTTGTGTCCCAAAGGCTCACAGTGGACCTGTTCTGCAAAATTGGGATTTCTGTAGGAATAATAACCAAATTGAAAAATCTGACCTGTGTGTAAATAAACTTTGGCAGGTTGAAATGCGTCGGTAGGCAAATATAGTGTGACATGTAAATACACATATTGTGCTGCTCAAGCTTTGAACTGAGGAACTTCTCAGAACACTTTATCATCAATTTACCATATTTGACTCCAGGAAAAAAAGAGAAAATCCAAAAACAAATTCATTCCAAATAAATATGAAAGGATATCCCAATAAATCATCATGCTATTATTTTTAACATCATTAAATAAAATTGAATAGCGAAACACGTATTTGCGGAAAATGAAATACGAATTATTCGAAAAGCTCATTGTGTGCTCTGGATCCGATTTTCATACGATTCCCAGTTTGTCTGCCATTGTCCGTAGACCCGTAGTGCAATACCAGCGATGCGGGCTACACAAGTATTTTATTACCAGCTACAAATCTTCATTTAACAGCATTGCCCGAGGCCTTTCACAGTTACGGCACACACGAAAACGAAATGGAACCATTCACGTTTGATTTACGATAGCCGATAATTATCGTCATCCGATTAGTCGGGCAATCGTTTTACTTTTTACACAAACCACTCATAAATAGGTAACAAATGAACATTGGTTTATCTTATCTCTGCTTTCACAATTCTGCGAGAGTGCTATCGGATTGGGCCAATTCCAAGACTGGGATTTTGATAATGTAAACTTATTATAACTACTGCAGCAAACTCTAATGTTAACATCAAAATGTTATGTCCATTCATCGAAAATGTTCTTGTTATAGGAACCTATAATATTTTAAATTTTGCGCTGCTTAGCTTTGTTTCAGTGGATATGAACCTGGATATGATACCTCTCAGCTCTATCAGGCTGAAGCTAAAGTCAACAGTATTTTTTTGCGGTACTTCTGTTTGTTATTGGCCCGCTATTTTGGCGTAGCCATACAATACCAACTCTGAAATGATTGGACTTCCCAAGAAAAGTTTTATTTGCTACCAGTATCCCAATTGTGTTCATATTATGTTCATGTTCATAAAATCGCATATTCTTTAACGATCGTAAAGAAATCCTGATCCATTGCTACAAATATTTAAAAACTCGTCGGCTCGACAACGTTTACCACGCAATGAATACGGTTACAATGTTAAAATGAAAGCATAATTATGGAACCGATGCATTCATTTTTGCATTATTAAATTAGGCGAAGATAAACAGACACCTTGGTCTGCATAGTTTTACCCATATAAATAGCTGTGGTTGTACCTAATTTCTTCACAAATAACAGGAAAAATATTTCATAGGTGTGTACTTCCATTCATTGATCTTGTATTCGTTATTATATTAAGGCCAGGTTTTCCGGAAAAACGTTGTTTTGCATTGTGTAAAATTGTGTTTTATTCGTAAACAACACGGATTTAAATTTTGAAAAAAATATATTACATATTTCACACTTCGATCTTGCGATTTCGGCCGTGCGATACACGATTACTTGCACTTTACTGCATCCAATTAAATCGCAAAGACAAGTCAAAATCAAGATGTAATTATCATTTCATTTGAGTTATATAAGGTTTTGAGTAATAAAACTTATACCACAATAAAGGTCGTAAAAAATGTGATATAAATCGGCCGTCATAATGTGAAATATGAAAATACGTATCCCACTAATTCCAAAATCAAGTGATTTTGTCGTTTCATGAGCGCGCCCCGTGTCATTTAGTCCCGAGCGGAACGTGTTGGAGGTCGGACGTGTGCCAAATTTTTGCGATCCCGCCACCCCCTCTAAGTTCTGTTACTGGCTAAGCCTAAATTGATTACCGCTCTAGCACTGCCGGCACACCAGTGTGCCGCGAATTTAATGTTTATGTTTATTTACGTAAGATTTATTTTTTATTTTGGAATTTTCACGTGTCGAGTGGTTAAATAATAATACTTGTATGCAATTTAGTGTTCAAACAGTTTTAATATAGTTAGTTTTTATTAGATGTAGCTATAATTTTGTAAAAAAAAATGGGGGAAAAAAAAGTTGTCACGGCTCTTCGTTGCAGCGGTGACTACTTTTTTTTATAAATTTTGGCTGAATAAACAAAAAGGTATATAGGTATATACATAATTTACTTTACTAAATAGGTAAGTACCGACACGAAACAGATAAATTTCCACACCGCAAACATGTGTGTAAACAGTTTAATTTAAACCTTATTTCAGTACGCATAAAGACGTGCGCTTTAGTGGTTTAGTTTTCACGCGGAATAGATTTACCAACCGCATCGAGTATGTAAAACAATTGAATTTGAACCCTATTTCAGAGTGCATAAAGCCACCTCGCGCGCACATGATACAATGATTTACTGTTTTTAAATGTCAAATAGGTAGTTCACCCCGCTACGTTAGTCTTGATGGTTTCGGAGAGTTTGTATAAGTCTTATAATATTTGTTATTTATTAGAAATGTCCGTTTTCACTTATCTTACTCCTAAACAAATGCAAAAATAATAGCTCGTATTTCCTACATGAGAGTTGAATATCGCTGCAATAATGTTGTGGTGTTCATGTAGAGAAGAAATATAAGTGTAGTTATACGCTAGGTGGGTACCTACTCACAGCCACCACAACACAACAAATAATAATATTTATGGTGTCCGCAACGTTTGTGTAGGTCTCGTCTATGCCAAACAATACGCGCAGCGCACTCGTGAGTCGCGTGCCATAGTGTAAAAGTGTTACAGTATGACCATTTCCTATGAAAATATTATAATAACATACTTTTGGTAACGTTTAGGCTACCGGACCAGCTCATTTATGCGCTGTACACTAGAGTCCATCCTCTTACTAATTACTAACAATGTATCAAGTTATGACAAGACATAAAAAAAACTATGTGGTCAGTTTGGATAGTTTTTCCAATCCAATGCGTTACTTTATCGGTGTTTATTGGCAAGAGGAAAAATGTATAGAAATTATAAATTACATACACTAAACTGTTTTTAATTGACTATTAAGTATTGTATATTATTAACCGACTTCCAAAAAAGAAGAGGTTCTCAAATCGACTGTTTTTTTTTGTTGTATGTTTGCTCAGCGATATTTTCGCCAATTGTCAATCGATTTTGATGATTCTATTTTTTTTTGAAGTGTATCTTCCCGGACTGATCCCATTTCAATTTGGTGAAGATCTGATGAAGAACTTCGGAGACAGGTAACGGAACTCTTCATTCCCGTAGGAATTCCCGTTCCCGTATAGCCATACAGCCTTCCCCATGAATGTAACTATCATAAATTCATAATCATAATACAAAAAAGAATTTCTTGCACCGCGTCGCACGCAGTCACGCAGGCTCGACGCGTTCTCGTTTGGTGGCCGCGTCTCGCGCACCGCCCGTTCGATTTAATAATATTGTTGAATTATTTTAATTTTACATTATCTCCTAAACGGTGAGTTCAAATAACATGCTGTAAAAGACAAAGTTTATCTTCATAAAATTATCTTGATGATGAAGTAACTTTCGCTAGTAAGGATTAATATGCCTGCCTAATATTAATGCTGAAAAACCACCTTTAATTTTTAAATAAATTATTTGACATAAAATGCCTTAGTGTGGCATATTTATAAGAGATAGATATAGGTGTAACGTCGCGGACTTTTTTTTAGATCGAATGAAAAACAATATCTTTGTTGTACATGGTACTTACGTATAATTAGCTATTACCACAGCGCACTTAGCGCACTTCCACTTTATAATATTATTTAGTATAGATTTGAATAAAGTAGTATCTCATTATCATTATTGTAACACCATAAAATACATAAAGAAATTAAACACACACCATATTACAATTCTATCCTATTTATTTATAACGGTTTGCTATCTATGTTTCTGTGTACGTGCGTCTGTGTGCCTGTGTATCTGTCTTTGGCACTGTAGCTCCGTTATCTTTATTGAACAGGGATGTTTTGTAAGTTTTTAAAATTTTACTTGTTAATTACCAACAAATCAAAATCAAAATTTGCGTTACAGGGCAATAGAGCATGCGGAAGGGCGTGACTTGTCTTCAAAATAATACTCATTTATTGGGGTTACCCCCGACGGTATAGTTGGGAACGACACCATTGTTGAAATTAAATGTCCAATAACGGCATTTAGAAAAGGGAAATGCTGCTATTGAAGAAAGTAAAATACATATATTTAAATTCGATAGAATAAAACATACCAGGGTTATAAACAAAAAAAGTAATTGGTATTACCAAGTGCAGGGTCAACTTCATGTAACAGAAAGGAACCAATGCATTTTTGGAATATGGTTCGGTGAAAACTAGTAGTAGAAAATATTTCAAGAGATGACGAATTTTGGCGGGTGCATATGGAGAAAAAAATTACAGATTTTTATTTGAAATGTATATTGCCAGAGATTGTGGATCCGCGCCAAAATCGCGGTATGCCAATACGAGACATAATATTGAAAGAAAACAAAGAAAATGTTAATGATAAGCCTGTGCAGCCAGGTCCAAGCAAATCCAAGGACCATATTCCGTGTCAATCTACTCAGCTAGGTCCATGCAAACCGAGACAGCTACAGTTCAACGAATTTTAGCCAGTTGCATTGGTAACTTTTATTATGTTAACTATTTGATTAAAAAATATAAAAACGTTTTTGTTTTTTTTTAAATAGCATCTAGGCAAATTCCAAACCATTTATACTTCTAAGCTTTCTTGAATTATAATATTCAAGAATTGTAACATAATTTTCCTAAAGTAAGTGTGCCTACCTACTACTTGATTTTTACGAAGGTATCGCACCAAAGCCAAATAGCGCGCGACGCGTATTTTTGTATCGTACTCGTATTCATAATTTTCGTGTCAGTCAGATTTTAAATCCACCATATACTCTAAAATAAATAAGTATTATTACTGATTTTTAATGATTAGTAATTGGATTCAAGTTTGTACAATACGTACTTAATCCATCTATAACCTTAAAAAATACTTAATAGAAAAATAAAACAAAATAAACTTATACTAATCAATTCAAGTTGATCTACTGCATTACTTTATCCTGTGACGGAACTTAGTACCTACCCGAGTCCGTGAACTCATGAGCGAGCGGTGCGCTTGGTGCGCGCGTCTCCCGCGCATCATAACTTATTACGTATTGCTACTCCTTGCGGGGCCTGGGGTAAGCGTTAGATGCCTACGCGCTCAAGTCAGGCTCGCCTTAATAAAAGAATATAAGACGCTGCCATGGCAACCCCAAGGGTGTTTATTCCCGACCAGAGACGTAGGTACCTTATACAAATTCTAGCAACGATGGAAAGAATATATCACTGATAAGAAGATTATTTTTAATTTTCTGTCATTTTATTACGCTACAGTACTTTGTCTTTTGATTTGATAAATAAATTGGTAACATAATATGCAGAAAGTACCTATTTGTACAGAAACAGAAAATGTTATTTTTCAATTATCCGCCCGTATGGTGTCGGGACGCAAAAGAATAGCACCATCCCATCACTTCCTGTGGGTGTCGTATGAGGCGACTAAGGGACTCACCAGAGAATGGGCAGCAGCATTTTTTCGGTACATTGCATTGCAACAGCTACACTGCGATCGCCAACCCGCCTGGCAAGCGTGGCGATTATGGCAAACCCCCCCAAATGATAAGCACAATAAAAAAATAACCCCTAGTGCCCGGCAGCGCGTCTACCCTTGACTCCGATAGCGGTCAAGGTTATGACGATGCAAGGGGTGCTAAGAATCCCCGGAGTGGATACGGCTACCGTAAAAAACACCGACGACTGGACCTGGCAACATTAAACACGAGAACACTCCGGACCGACGAGAAGATCACCGAACTTGAGGAGGAATTGAGCAGGTTGCGATGGAGTGTTGTGGGATTGTCTAAAGTCCGAAGAGAGGGGGAGGACAAGACAATTCTCAAATCCGGCAACCTGTTCTATTTCCGGGAGGGTGACCAGAAGTCCCAGGGTGGTGTCGGGTTTTTCGTCCACAGGTCCCTCGTGTCCAATGTGGTGAGGATCGAGAGTGTGTCGACCAGGGTGGCGTACCTTATACTCAGAATATCGTCAAGATATTTGTTGAAGGTCGTACAGGTATACGCCCCAACCTCAACACACCCCGACGACGAAATAGATACCATGTATGAGGATATATCCAGAGCCATGCATGGTCATAAAACTCATTTCACCGTGGTCATGGAGGACTTCAACGCGAAACTGGGCAAACGTGACGGTGACGAGCTGCGAGTGGGGCAATTTGGATATGGACGTCGGAGCCACCGGGGACACCTACTGGCCAGTTTTATGGAGAAGGAGGGCCTCTATATGATGAACTTCTTCTTCAGAAAACATGAGAACAGGAAGTGGACCTGGCAGAGCCCCGACGGTGCAACTACAAAAGAGATTGACTTCATCATGTCGACGAAAAAGCAGATATTCAATGATGTCTCTGTGATCAACGCGGTGAAAACCGGAAGTGATCACTGCATGGTAAGAGGCACATTGAATCTAAATATCAAGTTGGAAAGGTCTCGACTGATGAAGTCTACGCTCCGTCCAGCACAGATCCAGATCCAAAACTCCGAAAGCTTTCAGCTCGAACTTCAAAATCGTTTCGAGTGCCTAGGGAGCTCCGTGGACGAATACAACGATGGGTTCGTGGAAACTGTTCATACGGTCGGGTCTAAGTTCGTCAAGACTCGCAGTACAGATAAGACCAAGAGGCTCTCTGATCCTACTCTCCAGCTCATGAAGGAGAGGCGGGAGATGATTCTGCAGTCTTCAGACGATGCGTGCAAATACCGGCAGCTCAATAGACGGATCTCCAAGTCCTTGAAAAGCGACCTCCACCGCTTTAATACTGAAAAGATTAAAGACGCGATAGAGCGGAATAAGGGCTCCAAGGTCTTCGCAAGAGATTTGTCTATTGGGCAGAGCCAGCTCACAAAACTGAAGACCGACGATGGCAGAACCATATCCGCCAAATCGGAGCTTCTGAGGGAGATCGAGACATTCTATGGACAGTTATACACGTCAATGACCAAACCCGCAGCAAATCTAGCGAACGACCCAAGAGCTAGATTGACCCGGCATTATACCGAAGACATCCCGGACGTCAGCCTGTATGAGATTAGGATGGCTCTGAAGCAGCTTAAAAACAACAAGGCGTCGGGTGAGGACGGAATTACGGCCGAACTCCTGAAGGCGGGTGGAAAACCAGTCCTTAAGGCCCTTCAGAAGCTGTTCGATTCCGTCATACTCGAGGGGAAAACGCCACAAACGTGGAGCAGAGGTGTGGTGGTACTCTTCTTTAAAAAGGGCGAAAATGCTCTGCAATGCCCTGCTTAAGAATTACAGGCCCATCTCACTTCTGAGCCATAATATGTCTACAAGCTGTTTTCCAGAGTCGTCACAAACCGTCTCGCACGCAGGTTTGACGACTTCCAGCCTCCCGAACAAGACGGATTCCGAAAAGGCTTCAGCACCGTAGATCACATACACACGCTGCGGCAGGTTATACAGAAGACCGAAGAGTATTCTGCCCCTCTGCTTAGCGTTTGTGGACTACGAGAAAGCCTTCGATTCGATCGAGACTTGGGCTGTGCTGCAGTCTCTCCAACGGTGCCAGATTGACTATCGGTACATCGAGGTGCTGAAGTGTTTGTATGAAAACGCCACCATGTCAGTCCGACTTCAGGATCAGACATCAGAACCTATCCTCCTGCAGCGGGGTGTGAGGCAGGGAGACGTAATTTCTCCGAAACTGTTCACGGCCGCAATGGAGGACGTCCTCAAGGTTTTGGACTGGAGAAGGCTAGGCATTACTGTCAATGGCGAGTACATTAGTCATCTTCGATTTGCCGACGATATAGTCGTCATGGCTGAGACCACGGAGGACCTCAGTACAATGCTCGATGACCTCAGTAGAGCTTCCGAAAGAGTGGGTCTTAAAATGAACATGAACAAAACCAAGGTCATGGTAAATACCCATGTAGCACCCACTCCTATCAAGATTGGAGGCTCTGCACTCGAAGTTGTTGATGAGTACGTCTACCTGGGACAAACGATCCAGTTAGGTAGGGCTAACTTCGAGAAAGAGGTCAACCGTCGAATCCGACTCGGATGGGCGGCGTTCGGGAAGTTGCGCGGTATCTTCTCGTCTCACATACCACAGTGTCTCAAGACGAAAGTATGACCAGTGCGTGTTGCCAGTGTTGACCTATGGACTCGAAACGTGGTCGCTCACAATGGGCCTCATCAGAAGGCTTAAAGTCACCCAAAGGGCAATGGAGAGGGCAATGCTCGGAGTTTCCTTGCGTAATCGAATCAGGAATGATGATATCCACAAGAGAACCAAGGTTACCGACATAGCCTGAAGGATCGCTAAATTGAAGTGGCAGTGGGCAGGGCACATTGCTCGCAGAACAGATGGTCGATGGGGCCTAAAAGTTTTGAAGTGGCAACCGCGTACCGGAAGACGCAGCGTTGGAAGGCCTCCCACAAGGTGGACCGATGACCTGGTGAGGGTCGCGGGTAACCGATGGATGCGAGACGCACAGGACCGGTTGTTGTGGCGACACTTGGGGGAGGCCTATGTCCAGCAGTGGACGTCTTTCGGCTGATATGATGATGATGATGATGATGACAGTACTTTGTCTTTTGATTTGATAAATAAATTGGTAACATAATATGCAGAAACTACCTATTTGTACAGAAACAGAAAATATTATTTTTTAATTACGGGCCTTATTGTGGAAATTTCTAGACATATGATTTAAAACTGATCAGCAGATTTGAATTAAGAATCTGCTATTAAGGGTGCCCTAGTCAGTAATTGTTTCATACAAACGTAGTCTGGCGATTACTCTACTGATTGACGGTTTACGTTCAGAAAAAAAGTCGTATTTATTTATCTCGGTATTATCTAGCCCTTTATGGAAAATGGCAAAATATTAAACGTGCAAGGATAGATTATTTCCTAAATTAAATATTTAAAAGAAAAATTAAGCAAATACATTCAGTACTTTTTTCATAATATCCTTACTACTAAATGTCTTTCAATAAATTTTACAAGCTCATTTTCGTTATTATAAATCATCTTATATGATATGTTCAGCCGTTCGACTAGTGCACCCTTAAACTTTGAAACTAATCATAATCCAACCGATTATGGTTAAAGAAGGCACATAAAATTCACATAATAAAAAATATGATCTTTTTTTCCTAAAAATATACTTGTAACAATTAGAGGTCGAAACGTACCTACCTAATCTTTTTTAAACTGCTGAGCCACATTCACAAAATGTAATATTCCTTTATCTAAAGTCCGTTGTTATGATCTATCTCTAACTTCGCTTAAATAAAATAAATAATTATATCTACTATCATCATCTACAGCCATCAATAGAAAAAACTATGACAGCTATAGTACAGGCGAGGCGTAGTCTACTAGTGTTTCTGAGAATTGAGGTCCTGAGTCATGCCCAAAGTGCCTTTGATGCAGATCTAATAAAGAATTCACTCTATACAAGTACTTTTTTTTTTTCACAGAACTACTATAAAAGATTTTCAAATGAATGTTGGAAATCAGTGAGTTTAAAAATTTATGTAGAGCTATACGCTTGTTGCATATAACATGCTATACTCTCGGATTATAGGCGAATCTGGATGTTTGATCCATTTACGACCGCTTATAGATCGTTTATTTTATGATATTGACAACAGCCGCTAGTTTTCAAGGATATTTTATAATTATTTACACCATCCGTGTTTAAATAGCGAATACTAAACCACGAAAATCTCTTTCCTGTTTAGAACTTCAAAATAAATACACAAAAGTAAGTAGTTGACTTAGATCATCATCATCATCATTATCATATCAGCCGAAAGACGTCCACTTCTGGACATAGGCCTCTCCCAAAAGTCACCACAACAACCGGTCCTGTGCGTCTCGCATCCAGCTACCAGCAACCCTCATGGTAATCGGTCCATCTTATGGGAGGCCTATGTTGACTTAGACACGTTTATATAAATCTGTTTCAAACCAATCTGATTTGAATTCTAGACTAGCGTCCCACTGTTCAGGTACTATTTTTTTCTTATAGCAACATCGGTCAAAGTGGAGAAGCCAGGGATTGCCTCGAAGGACGGTGAAACGGACTGGGAGCGCCTCTGAATAAATAAACAGCTGAGCAACTTCGTGAAAAAATCTTTTAAACTTGATTGACATTCTCCCAGTGTTATCAAGGACAGACATCATTAGGGTAACTTTTTTATCGTTTTGGGAACAAATTTTAAATTCCGGAATAAGATGCGAAAATGCTTGGGCACATGATAGAAAATTAAACTAATCCACATATAGATAAGTATTATCGTATTATTTTTGCAAACATACACAAAAACCAGAGAAATGAACTAACTTTTAAGAATCACGTGGATGAGCAGGTAATAAATAATGCAGGCGGCGTAACTATTACAGAAAAATAAATAGGGTTCAGTCCAAAAAACCGGTCAAGCGCGAGTCATACTCGCGCACCGAGGGTTCCGATCAAGTCTTCATTTTTTCCGAGTATACACTACCTACGGAAGTTTATAAACTATGAAAGCACTCTCATTATTCTGACAAAAATATAACGAGTAAGATTGAAGGACAAACTTAACTTGTTTGTTGAATAAATGTTTTCCCATACATCAATGTACATCATCACGATAATTCTTCAACCGAAAATATCTTTGTAATCGCAAACTACAAATTCCCCTTTTTTCAGACTTTTCCTGTACTTGTACTGTAACATCTATCTTCTTGCCAAATTTCATGGCTCTAGGTCAGCGAGAAGTACCCTATAGGTTTTGATTCCCTTGCGAGCGTCAAAATATTCGCCATAAACGGAGCATAAACGGCCTTATCTTTAGATTGCGTTGACTTAGATTTTTTCAGTTTCCAGAAGTTTGATTTGTCAATGCTCCAAGGATTTGAGCATTTGATATTAATTTCAGTTTGATTTCTCTACGCGTTCCTGCAAAAAAGAAACCCATTATAATGCAGGAGAAGCCACTGGCAGAAGCTAGTAATTTATGTACGTCCTATATTATAGGACAGATGTTATAGGACCTATAACATCTGTCTGGCATTCCCGTCCCATATGAACTACTGCGAAATTAATAATCTTCCATCTCACTTTTCCCTTGATCAAACTCGGCACTCCACACTCAGTGGACGTACAAGCAGTGCGTGCAAAAATAATTTAAAAATCCAGTGCTTAACAACACGTGCAAGAAATGAAAGAAATGCTATCAAGACTGGTTTTCAACAAGTCTGCTGCACTTGTATCCAAGCATATTCCCGTATATCATTTGTGTCCAGGCTACTAAGTGGTTCAACAGTCGGATTGAATTACTTATGATGCGGAACACTTAGTTGGCGGTCATACACTTACTTAACTAGTGCTGGCGCACAGCTTGACTGGACACTGCGAACTTAACCAAGTTTCTGTTTCGTCGTCATGTGCTGGAAACTTGATGACGACCAACTTTAACTACTTTACTGGAAGACTGACATCGATACTAGGATATTTGAATTTAGAATAAATAATGGGATTTTTAGAACTGATTTTAAATAGTCAGATATTTTTAACCGAATAATAAACATAGCTGTTGGACATATTGTTTTACACAAACGCTGTCAAACCACCATTTGTGTTCCTAAAGTAAAAATTTTCAATAGTCGGAGCCTGTCGGAGCTGAGTAAAATAATCCTGCACTTTTCATTCTGTAAGATCCGTTTAATACGAGTTTTCACTCCACACTACCTCTTACTGTGGCCGTGTTTACTATTTATTGGTATCTACTAAATTTTACAAGTTACAAATGCAACCACAGTACCACGAAGTGGCTATAAATAGTGTACAATAGTGATAATTTAAATATCTATTGGAACTCTGACCTCATTTTACCAACTGTATATATTTGTTTCATTTCCACGTTCACCCAAAAATTCTGAAAATAAAATTACCTCGGTTAAATCCTACGCCTTTTACCTGTCCCAAACGGGCAAACGCGACGCTCAACAAAACAGCAACTCTTATGCAATTTGCGGAATCAGTTCTTATCTTCCATTTGAGACGTAACAACGGAGTTTAAGTAAATTTAACAGCAATTTGCAGTATGTTAACTGTAGCGCCGCCGCTTATTGCCGCTCCACTCTCGTTACACTCTCAGGCCGGATGATATTGCTAATTGGGTTCCCTAGTTGCCGGAAATCGTATAAAGTTTCGCTAATACGACAGAAGCTGATGCCAGGATGTTAGTAACAAATTAAACATCAACGTGAATGGTGCTTTGGTGCCTGCGCTCGGATACTTTCGGTTGTCGTCGTCACCTTGGTAATGGTATTGAAGCTTGTCGCTCGGTTTACGCTGTACCAGTGTTTCATGCCCAATGTGCAATTTTACTGCTCAGAACTATACAGGTGTGGATTTCAGCGTTATACGGTTTTGAATGTTTCCCCTTTTAGCTTTTCCAATCTACAGGTTTTTAGTTCGTATTTTTAAGTTAACCATCATTATTACTGACGTAATTTCCGTTGTGTAATGTATGGAACGTCATTATGTTGACAGTTCACGACAGTTCACGACTCTCATATCATTTATTTACGTCTGTTGAATATCTGATTCATAAAAGAGCAATTCCCACAAGACTATGTTTTCTCACAAAATAAATATTGTTCCCATGATTTAATTTTCTGCTTGACTATTGTAAAAAATCTTAAATTGAATATTTTATTACGTTTAATTTATTATACTTACCTATTTCTAGAAATAACTTCACTCACTTTGCTAGGTAGGTATTCCACTTGAAATTGCTTTTATACCCTTTATTAACGAAATTAACCGCCTACTCTAAAATCGCACCAAGTCGAACTTAAATTAAAAGAAAGGATTATTTCAGCAATTAATTAACTTAATGGCTTTATTAAGTGCTGGAGTCGAGAAAAACGGAAAAGAATAAATTATTTTGGGTAAAACAATGACATCGAATGCGAGCAATAAAGTTATAGAAAATAAATCTTTGTTTTGTATACAATGAAGTGAAAATGATTGCGAATCCGTAGAAATAAGTCACAGAACTATTCCGAGATATAAAACAGTCCACGTCTACATTTTATTCAGTCACTAAAATGGCTTTTCAATATTATGTATCCCCTCGTTTTGCATAAGAGGGTAGTTTAGTAGACGTTTAAGCACAACAAAATCCTGGAAAACTAAGAGCGGATTTCACCAATGAAACTGAACGCGATCAGTACGTCTAAACTGCGTTCAAGAGCTGTCAGTGTAAATATTCCATACAAAAATAATGACACTGACAGCTCATAAACGTGGTTTATACAATGATCGCGTTCAGTTTCATTGGTGAAATTGGCCCTAAATGATTGCAATGTTGCCCTATAATAAGTAATTGCTGTGAGTTGCATGAAGATATCTACGAGAGCATTATTCAGGTTCTATTTTTTTAGTGAGTGATTATCTTAACTAACTTACACTCCATGGCTGTATGTGGATGTACAGCAGAATTACCTATTTATAACCCATTAGAAACAATCTACTAT
This sequence comes from Melanchra persicariae, assembly GCA_947386135.1. Classification (NCBI taxonomy): domain Eukaryota; kingdom Metazoa; phylum Arthropoda; class Insecta; order Lepidoptera; family Noctuidae; genus Melanchra; species Melanchra persicariae. The sequence continues at coordinate 9,422,617 of OX376644.1, forward strand.
TGAGCTTTTAAGTTCACATAAAATAACACTATTTTTTTTAAGTAACTCATAAAAGAAATATCTTTCATAAAATTTGGTAAGGGTACGAGGTATAATTTTAGAGAAAAGAGGAAAAATATGAAGAAAAACTGGGACTAACTTAAAAGAATAACCTCAAAGTGGTTTACAAATTGTGTGTGTTCAGGATGAAATAATTAAATTTGTTTCCGCTAAGCTCTATTTTGTTAAGGTTTTGATTCGCATCAACAAAGCGGGCGACGGCGGCCGCAAATTGCAGACTCATTGTTTGATTCAAACAAACATTCGCGGGTCCACTCCCTCGCACAAAGGAACTCCATTTACAGCGAGCAAATCATTTTCATTGTTTTTATTTAATTTTTTAATTACTTACAATTTTATTATTCCATATTTTTAATTTAGGACTCAAGTTTATAAGAGGATAACAGTACAATATTACGAATATTATTCCATGTTTTAAAATTTCAGTAAAGATCAAAGATTTCCGTTTCCTTTGTGAGTGCTTGGGCTTTGTGTCTAATTATTTTAGTACTATACTCCATCCGAGTAGGTAGTTAACTAAAGGTAAACACTCTTCAATTTAGCAACGTTATTAACGAATAATAACGTTGCTAAATTGAAGAGTACAACTGTAACGTATCATGACAACTGAATAGACTGGTATTACGTTTAGTCGGTTAACTAAGTCACGTGGTTTTTTTTGTTTACCTTTAGTTAACTACCTACTCGGATGGAGTATAGATTGGTTTTCCTCAATTACTTAGTACTGATATATTAATTAAGTTGTAGTTACATTTTTCGGCCTCTTGTCATCGTAAGCCCTACTGAGCTTGAGGTCCTAGGACACATAGGTATCTAACTTTCGAAATGTGGCTGTACAGTACAGGCAGGTACATAGTACTGTATTGTACACCCCTTTCAGGGAAATAGTCATAATGTTAAAACATTTAATTAACATTTACACTTAACCTATGTGTACATATTTTATGTAACGCATCAACTTACGTTTTAAAAGACCGATTTCTAAAATAAAAGGTTTTATTTAAAAAAAATCTTTAAAATCGAACATCTCATCTCAGCTCGAGCAAATACCAAATCGATATGAAACCTCTTTTGCTTCTCTTTTGTAAAAATAGATTAGTTTGTTTTACCTGAATCTAGCAGATGAGACAGTTTTCTAAATCAGAAAAAAAACTTAATTTGGAAGTTATTTACCTACCTATCCATTCCTCGTCCCTATTTTTTCTTTAATTCCTAGAAGTGCTTTAAATATTGATAGCCATAATCCGCTTGTAGATAACTGTCCAGCTACTAACTCGTGGCAAAATAATAACAGCCACACAGTTCGGTCTTCTAGGTTAAGCAACGCTGCTCGAGGTCAGTCCGTGGATGGGTGACCATCTATTACATACTGTGACTCCTCCGTGGAAATCACGTGAAGCCGTTAGTCGAGGCTGTCATTTGTCTTCGACAGTCGCTACAGATATTCAGAAGGAAGATAATAGATAATAATTGAAGATATTCAGATCCGTGTTACCCAGTTACTGGGTTGTGCAGGTCAGACAGGCAGCCACTATGTAAAATGCTGGTACCCAGCTGTTCGGTTGACTGGACGCCGACCCCAATATAGTTAGGAAAAGTCTAGGAAGGGAGGAGTCTAGATCGCCTGAGTAAAGAGAAGGCACGAGCATGAATTACTCACTCTGAACAGGTTGGTGATTTTAGGCTTGATATTACCTAATAGAACAAGCTTCCTCGCGATATTTTCCATAACCAATGTCAGCGCAAAAACTTTAAAAAATATAATAAAACTATTATCTAACATTCAACAGACAGGTTTAATATCAGATTTTTATTCAGCGCGCACCTTGGACCACCGTCTGGTGGCGTCAAATACCTCGCGGTTCTCTCAGGAAATGTTCCGGAATTCTTTTAAACTGACGCGTTTAGAAAATCATATTACTGGCCAGATATAAGTACCTACCTACCCACTTTTTAAAATATTTTCCAGAGAGAAATAATTTGTATTTCACAAACAGGGGAAAACAAGGTAAATTATGTATTCATTATTATGTTTTAAATTCCATGATACTTACAAGGTTATTCACAAAATCTATAGCACTAAATTATCGTTCGCTAATGTTACCTACATTATATAAAACACTTTTTATAGATTTTACAGAGGTACTTACATAATATTAGGTAGGTATACCTACATAGTTTTCCTAAAGGATTACGGGTTGCTCCATTATTTTCTTTGAACCACATTATATGATAAAACACACGTTTTGTGAAATGGATCCATTAATATCGCTTAGTTCTGGAAAAATTACAGGTTCAACAAAAAAATCAAATATGTTTTGTTCCAGCATAAATCCATTCATAGCAAAACAGAACACCTTCATGGAACCCTTTTAAAAAGCTCAATGTTTTACCATGATAGAGCAAAACTACTTCTAGATATATTTTCTAGGTACCTACATCCTTGGAAGTATCTCCAAGCATCTGCAGTATTCGATGGAAAGGCGCTTGATTGTGCTCACTTGACAACTAAATTCGTTCACGTGGGGAAAAATGTCAAAGGCGAGAGAGAACTAGAATCGAACGCTAGCCGTGCCGCTTTCAAAGATCGGTCTACCTTTGTATAGACACATATAGCGAGATAAAACATAGTGACACATCAACGGTTCCACACATACTACCAAAGTATTTGACCGTTTCCAAGCAATGTTATTTACTTATTTACTTCAGTATTCCCATTTGTACGTTACTGGTATTCGATGCCTGTATGTAGGTCACGTCTGAGGATATTTCTCGATTTGTTTGCCATCTACATAATTAGTGGTGCCTTTCACATGAATATTGCTGCGATTTGGTAAATAGATTTCAGGAATCGTGCTTTTGGGAATCGAGAACATTACTGTACCGTAATTTGTGTCAAGCAAATATTGGTAAAGTTTGCCCTCTTCCTCTTTATCATGGCACTGTGAACCGTTAAACAGCAACCTGCATCCGTAGGCAATAAATCTCAGACGGTTCATCTGGTATTCGTGCAATCTGCATGGTTGCCGATAGATTGGAAATTGGAACTGCGTCCCTCTATATTACAAATTGGCCGTGCAGACTCCCAAAATGAATTAACGGAACAGGACGGCGTCCGCTGCTCAAGTGCTACAATCCGTCGCCTCTTGCTTTGTTGGCTGCACCATTGTACGTGTTCTATGTACTTAGGTACAATCAGTGTTGCCAGCCAGCCATTTGTCTTGCTAGCCAATCCGTTAGGTGAAATTTTCAGATTCGATCTCAATTCAATTTCGGTTTCGACATCAAGGAATTATCAAAGGGATTGAACTTCTTTTCTACGGGAGCTGGCATAGCCACCAGCCGCCATTTTGTTTTTTTTTTCAAAATCGCTTCAATCGATGAAACATATGTAATTATGGTTAGAGGACACTAAGCCACAAAAGTTCTATCCCCTTTTATATCTTATACCATCTACAAGTAGGATATTAATCAATTGAAATGTTGGAGCAGTCTATTAAATGGAACAGATTTTCTGTCATAGACGTCTGTAGGCGTTAGAGGACTCGTCACAAACTCTAGACATAAATAAATCTTTCCACGGTGACCGATGATAGTTTATAGACAGTATTATATTCCCTGAGGGTGTCGGTTTCTCGTTACCAACCCCTGGTTACCATGGCTGCCGAATATAATGGGGTAAAGCGACATGTGAGCACTACTCTTAGTACCTGAAAAGTCATTGTGTCCGAATATAGCGTCAGACGAAACACGTAACTAGCTGTGAAAAAGGAAAAGGGTAGGTATTGCCCATCGTGGCAAGTGCCAAGTTAGTCGATAGAACTTGGGAAGCGTCTGGCAAAAGTATAAAGCTTAATTGAATTATAAATTTGGAAAATACGTAGGTATTGTTTTTTAAAGAAACTCATGTACTAGCAGCACATGCGCATGTGTGTTCTTATGAGGCAGATGCCCCAGATAATTACGAAGTTATATCCCAAATCGTGTTTTATTTATATAATAATCCCTACATGACGCAATAATTTAGACGTACCTACATAGGTTTTACGAATAAATAATTGGTTAAAATAATGGTTTGGCAGGTTTTATACAGAAATCATCTCGAGTCAAATCGCGTACCTATTGATTAAAAAATCAACCATTAGTTTTCAATCTTGTATTATTACAGTACTTGATGTTTCCCGTTTCTTCGTTTGCGTTAACATAGATTTTCGTAAAAAAAAATAGCCTATAACCGTGTCCAGTATCTGTACCAAAATTAATCAAAATCGGTTCATCGTTTTAGGAATGAAAACTTAACAAACAAACGGACGCATTTTAAATAATATTAGTGAGGAGTTAGGATTATACCTACATATTCTCGATATTTGATAATGAACATAATCAAAATCAAGTAATAGAGCACCACCTTCCATCAGCACAATCTCACCCGCTCAACTCCACAAGATTCTCTCCCCCGACGTCACAACGCATACTCGTATATTTGCGACAGTCGGTAATACTCTGAACAACGTTAATTAAACCGGGCGGCATCGACTGGCCGGTAATTGGGATGAGCAACAGGCTCCTGCGGGTATCACCACGTGCAAACGCGTGCCCAATACTCCTGAGGCGTGTACCTATGTACCAGGACCAGCAAACGTACGTAACTTATGTAACATGTGTTTCGTATTCCAACAACGGTCTCTGGTTTGTTTGTGTGTTCAAGTAGTTGTTTCACGAATCAATTTGCTGTAAGTTTTCCTAGTTGAAACTGTCGGGCGAGACAGCTTGCGAAATAAGGCAAACTAATGGTGGCTGTCCAATGGTTCAGAAAGATGTTTCCGTGGAACTAGTTGCTTGAAATCTGTCACTTCATAAAGCATTGATTTTTATGTTTGAAATCAAACGATCCCTACACAGTTAAATAAACCGTGGGAATCAAGTTGTACTAGCTGCATCTGGGTGTTTGTATAACAGGTAATTCGATTTGGTAATTCGGTTGGATTATTACCAATCAAAGGGGATCGCGCGAACATAAAAGTATTAGGTAGGGAATACTCGTCTATGTACCTACAGTAAACATGTTACATGTTACGCCCAAAGATCGAAAACGCTTAATGAACGAATAAACACGCATTGTGGCTTCTTACAAACGACCGTTGTGGTCGTTTGTCACAATGCGTTGTGGAAAACAAGAAATACCATGTCGCGTTCTGAGCCCTAATTGATGCAACTAAATCGATTTTATTTTAGGTTTGAGTGAATTTTGGGCACCCCAACACGGTTGGGTTAGGGTTCGAATGGGATGGCGAAGGTGGAAGGGAACTTAGCTACCGTCATACCATTCATGTGTTTGAGGTGACCGATAATATCAGAGCCATGTCTATACAACATACTTATTTCGCGATGTGGTTGCACTGTACCGGCTCAAAACGCGTCATGGCATAACTTCATTTCCACAATGCTTATTGTTCAAGCTACAAAGACTTGAACATTAAGTGAATTTTGGAACAAGCCGCAACGCGTTGTGAGCTGATTTTTTCGCTCAATGAGCATTTTCAGTAATTTGGGCGTACGATATTATACAGGAACAGTAGTAGTAGGTCGATACTCCGGCAATTATGAAGAAACTTTTTTAAAGTTAAATAAATAAAATAAATATCTTGGGACAAATCACACACGGCCATCTGATCCCAAGCTAAGCAGAGCTTGTGTTATGGTAACCAGACAACTGATGAACATACTTATATAATTTATAAATACATACATATTATAGATAAATTACACCCAGACACAGAACAAACAATTATGCTCATCACACAAAGTTTGTCCTGGGTGGGAATCGAACCCACGACCTCCGGCTTTGCAGTCAGGGTCACTAACCACTAGACCAACAGGCCTGTCAAAAAATCATATACTAAATTCGCATAAGACTTCAAAAACAGCCCGGTGCATTTCTGGCAGCCTGCATGCTGGTAAATTCATCGTTTGCATAGTTTTAATGTTATCCTGTAAAAGTAACAAATAAAATAATAATTCTAAATCTAATTTGGATAACACGGGAAATGCCATTATTTATTGTTGACTTATGTAAAATACGTTGTGAGTGAAATACTCAATAAGCCGTATTGAATACGATGTAAGGTTTTATCAAACGGGCGCAGGCATATATACCAACTATGAACTCTTAGTTCGGGCGAGGACAACGACGTCGCACGTCGCACGTTCGCAGTATTTAAGAGGGTAACGTTGAAATCAAACGTCTATGATTTTTACTAAAACGCAGTTTGTGTTCTATGTTTTCTTTAGAGCAGTTTTTGTGTTATTTAGCCCTGTAAAACCTGAATCAACGAGCAAAATTAGGCTCGATATAAACACCAATCCATTAAAACTGAAATGACATGTAGAATTTATTCAAGAAAATTGAATTTTCACCAAATTAAAATGACAAATAAATTCCGATCGACTTCTAAACATTGTAAACAGTTGAAAAAACGATAAGTACTCATCAAAGGAAACATTTTTGGTAGACCCCATTAATTATAACGTAATTTATTTCGACAAGCTTCACAAGCATCGGCCCTTTGAAACCCATTTACAAAATAATTGGATTCCCTCATTTAGAGCAATTTTCTGATTTGATTAAAATTGACTTAGACATTGGCAAGATCATTAACAAACTTACTCTGGCGGCTCCGTACGTTTGGATAACACTTCTGTAAAGACTTTCATTACAGTAGAATTTAATTAACGAGTCCTGCGATTATTAAATATTTATAAAGTTCTCCTCGTAAGATTTCGAATCAATATTGACAATGTTAATAGATTCTAGAACCAGTTAAATTAGAATTTGGAGCTAGTTATTTCAGCCTTAATGTTGAATCAACAGGAGTGGAGTGATATTCCATGTTTCAAGTTTAAGGCGAGTAGAATTTAATGCTAGTAGAGTGGTACAGTGGAATAGATAAGAGACTAACAATTTGTGTGTCGTTTTGCTATGTCACGACCCTGCAATCAAATGGCTAGGTTACTGCCAAGCCGTTACTGAAGGTTACGACTGTGTCTCTATCATGGAACTTACGTGGACACATCAAGTCATTTCAGTATTGCTGATACAGTAAATATCTTGGCTCACAACAAAAATTCTCCAAGTCCTACCCACCTACCCAGAATTTTATTGGGATTACGTGTAGCCGAATACACATAAATGTAGATGTCCCCTCATTCAAGAGCTTCCAAACTAATGAACCGATTTAAATAAATGAGGCGTCAATCCATTTACCTGAATAACACCTTTTTACGCTTGTTTTTAAGGGATTCTTGAGGAAGTACTGGGGATTTCTGCTTCTGTTAAAGATACTTGAGGATTTGTGCACGAGAATTGTCTCCAGCACAAAAAGTATTGATTGTAACATTACCAACTTTTAGTTGGCTAGGTTCATTTGATGTCCTGATTTATTGGTGTAAAGATCCATTCAGAGTCCCGTCAATTTCTCGACAAGTACGAGACAAATGCTTAAAAACATTTTTTTAACTTGTTCATATTTACCGTATCGAGAGTTTATTTAGGCCAAGTGCGAAATAAGACTTCAAAGCAAAAACAATAAAATACTCTATCCTGTAATAATTTTATTATGGCAGGATAAATTATAAAAAATGATAAAGGGGTTCGAACATTTTTCTATGGGAGCTGGCATAGCCCCCGTCGCCATTTTGTTTTCTTTTTCAAAATCTCTGTGTAGGGCGACGACTTTACTTCCAAATATCTCGGCAACGTGACATTAGGGCATCATGTTCCTAACAAGTTCTGTTTGTTGAAGTGTCATCTACCCATATACGCATGTTAGATCATGCACCGCAACTTTATAAAAAAAAAAACAAAATGGCGGCGGGGGGCTATGCCACAAAGGTTCTATCCCCTTGCTAATGCACGCGCCAGACCAACTGCTCTTAACCCTCAGCATTCACCGCTACTTAAACACATACCGCTACCACTGCAATATTTCTTCGAATGGCTCACAGACTTATGAATAATAAAGCACTTAACATTTACTGTTCACTACGATGTATTAACTATTTAGTTTTATTAAAGCTGGTAACTGCCTCATTAAGCCATACCTCACGCTACATTATAATTGCATACCTAATCAAGTTCCCCGCTATTGTTTACAGAACTGATTGCAGGCATGCCGTGATACACGACCGCTTTCTTAATCATATTGTAAACCGGCGACCTGAAACCGATTGTATTGTAGAAGCCTTTGTGCTTTCCGTGTAGAAATACAATCGCGCGACAAGCCGTAATTGAATCAAACCCTTATGAATGCTAAAGCGAGCGCGTAGTATGATTGAAAAAAAAATGTCGAATGATTGCTAGAATGGAATAAGAGGTATTTATTAAGACTGGCAACAGCTTGAAAAATGAGAGTTCTGTTGTGTTCAATTGATACCGCTGATACAAAGTCACTTTGTCTAAACTTGTGGGTGACATTTTCAATGTTCGGCCATAAGGATTCTATTAACAGCAGTAGGTAATCAAACAGTGAGGAACTACTACTTTTAAATTTTAAACAAGCTGTGCATTCCTTGCCTATAGTTTTATCGAGTTATGCGAATATGGTAACGTACTGAACAGCATATTTTTTTCATGTTTCACTACCGCGTAGGAACTTCATCACACATGAAAAAAATGCACAGCTCGTTTATGATATGAGTACTTTGAACCCCTTTTTCATGGATGGGAAATCATGAAATGACTCCTCCCGCTCTGGGCGGAGCGGAAGGGAGTGTCAGACTCTTACTGACTAAAACCCATCCGTGCTCCTCTTAGTGCCCTTTGCTTCCGCAACCCTGGCCCCGCGTGGAACACAACGCGCCGTTGACCCGGACCTGGCTTTGATCGGACGGCGAGCCACCCAACACTCGCCGTCCGCAGTCCCGCGCTTACGGTAGCCGGGAATTGTCCTGAGACTCCCGACGCCCGGCGCGTCTGCCTATGTTGCGGCGTGAGGGTCGTCGCTCCGAACCATGGATTGAACCAGGGCCGGACATGAGAGGTCGCCGCCGCCGATCACCTCGACGAGGACACGGCGATGCTCCGCCCAAGCAGGGCAGACCTCCACCGTATGCTCCACCGTGTCCTCACTTTAAACCCCTGAAGGATTGTAATGAATCAAAAGTCGCCTTGTATAGAAGTATAGATTAATAAAATTAGTAAGAATACAAAGTCATAATCCATACTAATAAGGAAACTCTGCCTGCCTGTCTGCTTGCTACCTTTTCTCGTCAAATGTCGATATGATTACTACTAGGAATAGAATCCCTTGGGATAATTTCAACTTTCAGGCGAAACCACTGACATAAGTAGTTCGTGATATTTTTATGACACATCAAGACTGAATAGATTCTTCAACGTCACAACTTTAATTAAGTATCGAATGTACAAACGAGTTACCGAAACTAGTTAGCGTGTTTGGTAACTATAATTAAACTTATACCAACTTATGATGAGGTACAGCGATGTTATTTCAGCAGTTATCGATTCTTGCTCGGTTCCTTTAAACAACGAATCGTTTAGTTTTGTTTTTAGTACTTGTCAGACCTAATGGTTTTTAGGGTTCCATACCTCAGTCGCCAAAAACGGAAACCTTATAGAATCACTTTGTTGTCCGTCTTTTTGTCTGTCCGTCCATCAAGACCCTTTTCCTCAGGAACGGGTGGAGGAATCAAGTTGAAACCCCTTGGAGCAATAAAAAAATCAAACTTCTAAGTCACGGCGCATGTTTTGACGCTCGCAAGGGAATCAAAACCTATAGGGTAACTCCAGTTGACCTAGAGTCATGAAATTTGGCAAGAAGATAGATGTTACAGTACAAGTACAGGAAAAACTTTGAAAATTGGGAATTTGTTATTTTATCGTATAAAAAATCATTTTTGCGATTACAAACTTATATTTTCAGTTGAAAAATTGACCGTGAAGTACCTTGGTGCATGGGAGAACAACAACAACAACAATGTTAATGTTTGTCCTTCGTCGTAGGTTCGCAGGCAAGATTGAAAATTTTGCTTGCTAAGTATATTTTTGTCAGAATAATGCTTGCGCCCGCGTGGATGTCCAGTATCGCTTAAAAAAGTAGCCTATCCATATCCTAGGCTATATATTGGCCAAATGTTTACACTAAATACGTTTAATTTTATAGAACCTAAACTTAAATTAAATTATCACCACAAAATCAAATAAAATAAGTAAACACTTTAACATAATTATGATAAAAAAAATGTTGGACCTTAGAGAAGGACTTAGTACTGTTTTTATTCCAGGATACTTGGAATTTTTCTAAAATTCCGAGGGGAAGTCCCTGGAAGAACCTATATAGTTTCAAAATAAAATAGAACATGGGTCCTTTTACATGAATTTTATTCTTAATAGGATTTCTTGCATCATAGCAGTTGGTGGGCTGGGTCTCCGCGCAGGTGAAACTGCTGGAGCCCAGACCTCTGAGGTGCTTCCGTTGCCAGGTTGGCAACCACGTCGGAGCACTCTGCACCTCGGAGGTGGACCGCAGTGACCACTGCTTCCGCTGTGGTCAGCCCGGTCACAGGGCCGGCTCGTGCGACGCCGCGCCGCACTGCTTCGCATGTGCGGCAGCTGGCAAGCCGGCCGATCACTGGGCTGGGGGCAAAGCCTGCGGTCCACCCGCCAGGGCCGGGTCGAGGAGAAAACCCTCCTCCACCGCCGCCGCCGCCGCCGTCGCTTCCGCCGCAGCCGTCGCCACCGTCGCCGCCGCTGCCACTGCTCGGGAGGGGGCCGAAATGGAGTGCCAGTAATGGCCCCATTTCACCTCCTCCAAACGAACGTTAGTCGCTGCGCCTCTCAGGAACTGACGCTCCTGAGCAAGGCGCAGTGACTGACGCCTGCGGACAGCGAGCAATGGGTAGCTCGCTGTCCGATCAGGTCAGGCCAGAGTCGACGGCGCTTCACTCCAAACGCGCCGTCAGCAACGAGCAGTCAGCAACGGAGACGGGGCCCGCCAGGGCCAGAGCCTGCCAGGGTTGCGGAATATGTTCGAAAGAGTTACCGCGGCCCTGGGAAGAAAGGCACTAGGAGGACTAAGGGTGGGTTTTAGTCAGTAAAAGTCTGACACTCCCTGCCGCTCCACCCAGAGCGGGAGGGGTCATTTGATGATTTCCCATCCTCCAAAAAAAAAAAAAAAAATGTCGTACAGGTTTACGCCCCAACCTCAACACACCCCGACGACGAAATAGAGACCATGTATGAGGATATATCCAGAGCCATGCATGATTCATCGAGGTTGGAGGTACATCAAAGGCCTTTCAGTTTTTTATTTCATTTTCTATACGGTCACAAAGATTTATTTTTGCCGCATTGTGGCTTTCATAGCTGTCTGTTATGTAGGTAAACACTTGGCAATCTACATTTAAATAGTGATTAACATACCGCCGAGATAATAAGATGTTAAAACAACCCAGAGTCTTTTGATTACCATTTCGATGATGTTGTATTTTTGGGCACGACCGCAGTTATTATTTGCTTGAATTTTTGTTATTTCGGAAACCAAGAAATGTTTCTTTTTCATTTATTATCAGGAATACAGACTTTTATGAATTCAGATTTTCCAGAAACTTCCCAGTTTTGAAAATCGCCCCGTATTAAAAGGCCACTAAGTACAACTTAACGGGTTTTAGGCCCACTAAAACATTTAGGCCCACTAAAACATTAGTCTAGTCCCACTTGTTTTCACACTTGTATAGGTACAGCAATACTGTCTAAACAAATCACCAACGCTTCTCCTTCAACTTACGAAATTACACGTAACTCACACAGAGCACAAACATACCTCTGTTCTTTCCAGCAACACGAGCAATAAATGTTATCAAAGTAACGTCTTCTCATTTCATTTGTGTAACAAAGTAGCGAATAGCGTGCAGCCGTATCTTAGCACAATGCTGGCGCAGCACTACAGGTGCGCTCGGTCTTGTCTCGCGACATTACACTAGAATTGTTGTTCACTACTACATACAGTACACAGCAGATATCGTTGCTAGTCTACCACACACATACTACGGCATCAGACCAGTACTGCAATGAATAAAATATACGAGCAGTCCCAGAGTTTAATCTTGTCTTGCTAGAACATCACTATGCTCCTAATAGTGTTTCGTGCTACCATTGTGCAAGGAATGAACAGCATAATTACAAAGAGAATCCAAACCATAGTTATGCTGGCACTGGTCAACCATTTTATTTTACACCAGCGCTAGTGGCAAAGGTTATCCTAACCGCGATGTCCCGAATATGGTTTTAATTCCATTAAATTAGCTGCATCATGCGGTTGATTTTGAAATTATTATTTTAATTTCAGCTTCACTTTAATGGCTGCTGCGGTGTGCGGCATAGGGGAATGATATATTATTCAATATTTTAAACATAGACGTAATAATTAATGCCCCACTACGACACATTTCTGTACTGATAGCCAGAACTATGTGAGCATATTCAATACGCTAGACATCACTTAAACTGCGCCTAACGAGATAAGAAGCGTACTAAATTCCTGCACGTTTTTACGGCGATTTGTTACGTGTCTCCTTAGAGATAAAAAATAGAAATAATATATTTTAAAAAGGCCCTGGCAACATGTCAAGGCGGCATGTCTAAGTGGCCCCCTCGCCTCACGCTGCCGCGCCGTTAGCCCGACAGTTCCGAGTGTATGGGGCGTAAACTCACTGATCGCACGAGCCGAGTGCCTTCAACGATCCTTTTACGCGATGTAATACACGAGCGAGGATAAATGCCGTTTTGAAATATATCGCACTTTTATTTCACTTCAACGTCCATGAAGGATTGTAGACCCCGCCCCGTTAACACAACTTATTGCATCAATTCCTCCACTCCGCAAACACTCAACTGAACTTTAAAGACACTTCCAAACCAATTAAAGTGGACGCACAGCGAGAAGGTCGGTTCAACTTCTGCATATCAAATCAAGCGAGCGGCAGGTACAGAGAGTTGGGGACTCGTAGCGGACTAGTTTGTCCCCCGGTGTTTGCCGCTAAACCACATTTCTGCTCCATTGAAAACTTAATTATGAGTGTCCTGCTCGAGCCCAAGCCACCACTTGCCTCACTATAATGCGGTGCGTCCTTGTTACAACGTTTTCTTAATAACATTAAGACGCCATCAAGTGGAGCGTCCGGACCTTTCAAAACTAAACGTGCGGCTTTTAGGAATTCCGTAAGTTTGGCCATCTATTTATTTTAGGCCCAAGTAAACAGCTTCGATCAACTATCCAGCTACGTACCTACAAATGGCTGCCGCAAAATATAAGTCTCTTAAGAAACTTAAAACATTAAACGTTACATAAGAGTATAGGTTTTGGATAGTGGCCAAATTTAAAAAGTTTATACTTTTCGTGAGTATCTAACTCTTGAGTGTTCCCCTGCAAAACGCCTTTATTCTTGAGAAGTTTCTTGTAATACTGCACCACCAGCTGATCCGGAATTTATAAACTGAACTGCAGTAAAAATGGTCCGCATTAAATAAATGTTTGCGACATTAACATTGTAGCCAGTAACAATAAGTACCATTTAATTATGAACCATTCATTAACCTTTTACGACCCCTTAGTCATAGCAATTTTATAGCCTATTTGAGGGAACTGAATTTCACGTTCTGGATCTGAATACGAAATTGAATTGGACTCAGCCAGTCATACAGAATGGGCTTATTGAACACGATTTACTGGTCAACAATGAATAGGTGCCAGTAACCATGACTAAATCCATTACACTTCAGGGTAAAACGTTTGGTACCGCTAGAAATGACGTGCAAATTGTGTCACGTGCAATAGAAATACCAGTTAAATAGCTGGTTTTAGCTCCAACGCTAAAACGCTGCTTAGTAGGAACAATTTCAATTAAAACAATGTCCAATTAAACAAATTAAATTTTGGAACAACTGAAAAACGTATTAGCTTAACTCGAAACAGAATTTATCTAGCTAGCCAAAACAAGGTAACTTCATCTCACCTTCATTTTATTTGTTCGTCCGCTGTTAGTAACTAGGGCTCAGGTAGAACTAAGCTCCAACTTGTCTAATTAAACGCTAACTCCGAGTTTTCGTTAAGGTTTAAATTATTTTTAACAATGTATGCCAGTTGGGGGAGTAGTGAACAAGGCCGGGTTGGTATCGTCACAACAGAGGTATCATGGTATCAATAAGACTATTATTTAGCGAAGTACGAAGTTGTGGAGTTGCCAAACAACGTGAAGTTTGGAGCAGGCGCCTGACTCTCATTCTACGTTTGCCGTATTCGTTGTGATACAATATATAAGTGTGTAGGTAGGTGGGTCTCGTATCGTGCCCCGCCACAACGAATTAAAACTTTTCTATTTAGAAGAAACATGGTTCTAACGGAGCACTGTCATTTGGGAGTAGGAACACAAGTAATAATGCCGTCTCCCCTAGAAAACATACGTGTTTTTGTTCGTTGAGTTATTGCTCCGTCGAAGTTGGAACATAATGTATTTTCAGCTTGATGTAAGCTGTCTCAGTAAACGTTTCGTTTATGTGAAGGTCTTACATAAAAGTCTGAAGTTAAATTAGGCATAAAAGACGGAAGCTTTGTAGTAAAATTTTATGGAGTAATTAATACTCATTTAGCAGATGTACGTATGTAATCGTATGTTCGTACATCCCTATTTCAATTTGTTATTTCAAACTCCAGGCTTCCGGCTTCTAGGTTTTCCTCAGCAGTTCACTGCTTTCAAAAAGTAGAAATTAAAACATATTTCTTTCATAAGTCCAAAAAGCTTTCAAAATACATAAGAGTATTTCCATTGATGTTGAGCCGAAATATTTTCTCGGTGACGTAAACGCCTCTAGATATTATACCTACATCATGCATTTTTAGTGGCCGGGAAACTTTCAGGGGCGAATACATTCGTTACAAACAAACAACTTTTGTTCTACGACTATGAAAACTGTATAAAACACCTTTTCGTATAAAATTACATATATAAATGTAGGTAACGTCAAGTAAAAGGAGTTTTTATGGACAATAAATGATTTTGTTTAAATATAGACCACAATCAAAATAATGGGTAAAAGACAAAACAAATATGTAATATTAATCAATAGAAACAAAAAATATTATATTGTATAGTATTGTTTTGTGTTTGTATTGTGTGTGTTTGTGTTGTGTTTTATTGTGTATTGTGTTTTGTGTTATTGTTTGTATTGTTATTGTTATATTATTTATTTTATGTTTTATTCTATTCTATTCTTTAAATAATAACTGTGAAATAATAACACATAAACAAAACAGCATTAAACAAGAACTACTGAATCGTACACATGCGGATCAAACAGGACCTCGTTTTTTTAAATAAGTTCAATGAAATCATTTTTAGGAACACTCATCCCGTGTTTAATCCCAAACCAGTTCGGCAGCACATTATTCCTTTAGTTTAACTACGTTAAATAAAGATCGTATTTGCATAGAGCCCTTATTTGCGGAGGTTTTACTTATTCACTAGTACGCAGTTTGTGTGGTGGACAAATAAAGTTCTATATGTGCTCTCCATGATCCTATTTATATTTCACAAAGAAGGAACTGGACCGGTTTATTGATCTTCGTTTCTGTGGTTGCAGATATAAGGTAAGCAAGGTCTTGGTTCCTTAACAACGATAGAGTAAAACATGATAAAACTATCAAATAAAAACCGGCTGTAAAGTTATCCGAGCAAAACATAATTATATTTTCTTGACAAGATATTTTATTAAAACCATAGACTTATACTTACACGGACAGTAATGAATTATTTTAATAATATACCAATAAAGAATAATAATAATTAAAATTAACAAATACACTAAACTTACAACAAACTAAAATGTAGCATCAAAAAATTCGTCCTCAGCGCTGTCAATAAACGGGTACAAGACACTTATGCCCATTTTCCATAACGTAAACTCCAGCTAAACTCGAACTCCAACCTCAACATGAGCACGAAAATGTCAATGAAAGCTTGTCTAATTGACGTTTTCGTACTCGAGAGATAAGCAAACAAATGCAAAAACTTCGATTTATGACAAGCTTCAATGGAGTTGTAGTTTGAGTTGAGTTGGAGTTTTCGTTTTGGATTATGGGCCTTAAACAGACAAAAAATGTTAGCAACATGGTGGCGTACAGTGTCACGTTGCCAAGATATTATTTGGAAGTAAGGTTGCAGGTGAGAACAATGAATCATTAAAAATAAACTTCTCACGTGCATATTATATGTCCAGTAGATTGTATTGTAATAATAGTTATCGGTTTGATTTAACCATTTAAATAAATTAAACACTATTAAGGCCAGGTTTTCTGGAAAAACGTTGTTTTGCATTGTGTAAAATTGTGTTTTATTCGTAAACAACACGGATTTAAATTTTGAAAAAAATATATTACATATTTCACACTTCGATCTTGCAATTTCGGCCGTGCGATACACGATTACTTGCACTTTACTGCATCCAATTAAATCGCAAAGACAAGTCAAAATCAAGATGTAATTATCATTTCATTTGAGTTATATAAGGTTTTGAGTAATAAAACTTATACCACAATAAAGGTCGTAAAAAATGTGATATAAATCGGCCGTCATAATGTGAAATATGAAAATACGTATCCCACTAATTCCAAAATCAAGTGATTTTGTCGTTTCATGAGCGCGCCCCGTGTCATTTAGTCCCGAGCGGAACGTGTTGGAGGTCGGACGTGTGCCAAATTTTTGCGATCCCGCCACCCCCGCTACGTTCTGTTACTGGCTAAGCCTAAATTGATTACCGCTCTAGCACTGCCGGCACACCGGTGTGCCGCGAATTTAATGTTTATGTTTATTTACGTAAGATTTATTTTTTATTTTGGAATTTTCACGTGTCGAGTGGTTAAATAATAATACTTGTATACAATTTAGTGTTCAAACAGTTGTAATATAGTTAGTTTTTATTAGATGTAGCTATAATTTTGTAAAAAAAAATGGGGGAAAAAAAAGTTGTCACGGCTCTTCGTTGCAGCGGTGACTACTTTTTTTATAAACTTTGGCTGAATAAACAAAAAGGTATATAGGTATATACATCATTTACTTTACTAACTAGGTAAGTACCGACACGAAACAGATAAATTTCCACACCGCAAACATGTGTGTAAACAGTTTAATTTAAACCTTATTTCAGTACGCATAAAGACGTGCGCTTTAGTGGTTTAGTTTTCGCGCGGAATAGATTTACCAACCGCATCGAGTATGTAAAACAATTGAATTTGAACCCTATTTCAGAGTGCATAAAGCCACCTCGCGCGCACATGATACAATGATTTACTGTTTTCAAATGTCAAATAGGTAGTTCACCCCGCTACGTTAGTCTTGATGGTTTCGGAGAGTTTGTGTAAGTCTTATAATATTTGTTATTTATTAGAAATGTCCGTTTTCACTTATCTTACTCCTAAACAAATGCAAAAATAATAGCTCGTATTTCCTACATGAGAGTTGAATATCGGTGCAATAATGTTGTGGTCTTCATGTAGAGAAGAAATATAAGTGTAGTTATACGCTAGGTGGGTACCTACTCACAGCCACCACAACACAACAAATAATAATATTTATGGTGTCCGCAACGTTTGTGTAGGTCTCGTCTATGCCAAACAATACGCGCAGCGCACTCGTGAGTCGCGTGCCATAGTGTAAAAGTGTTACAGTATGACCATTTCCTATGAAAATATTATAATAACATACTTTTGGTAACGTTTAGGCTACCGGACCAGCTCATTTATGCGCTGTACACTAGAGTCCATCCTCTTACTAATTACTAACAATGTATCAAGTTATGACAAGACATAAAAAAAACTATGTGGTCAGTTTGGATAGTTTTTCCAATCCAATGCGTTACTTTATCGGTGTTTATTGGCAAGAGGAAAAATGTATAGAAATTATAAATCACATACACTAAACTGTTTTTAATTGACTATTGTATTGTATATTATTAACCGACTTCCAAAAAAGAAGAGGTTCTCAAATCGACTGTTTTTTTTGTTGTATGTTTACTCAGCGATATTTTCGCCAATTAACGAATTTTAGCCAGTTGCATTGGTAACTTTTATTATGTTAACTATTTGATTAAAAAATATAAAAACGTTTTTGTTTTTTTTTAAATAGCATCTAGGCAAATTCCAAACCATTTATACTTCTAAGCTTTCTTGAATTATAATATTCAAGAATTGTAACATAATTTTCCTAAAGTAAGTGTGCCTACCTACTACTTGATTTTTACGAAGGTATCGCACCAAAGCCAAATAGCGCGCGACGCGTATTTTTGTATCGTACTCGTATTCATAATTTTCGTGTCAGTCAGATTTTAAATCCACCATATACTCTAAAATAAATAAGTATTATTACTGATTTTTAATGATTAGTAATTGGATTCAAGTTTGTACAATACGTACTTAATCCATCTATAACCTTAAAAAATACTTAATAGAAAAATAAAACAAAATAAACTTATACTAATCAATTCAAGTTGATCTACTGCATTACTTTATCCTGTGACGGAACTTAGTACCTACCCGAGTCCGTGAACTCATGAGCGAGCGGTGCGCTTGGTGCGCGCGTCTCCCGCGCATCGTAACTTATTACGTATTGCTACTCCTTGCGGGGCCTGGGGTAAGCGTTAGATGCCTACGCGCTCAAGTCAGGCTCGCCTTAATTTGCGAAGTTCCTATTATAGAGGTGTTCATGAGTTCTAATTTTTACTTTCTTACAATAAATCGTTAAATCAAGCTGAGGGAACTATTATTTGAATTTGATCTAATGCATATTAGCACTTAATTAAGTATTTTTTTTATTATATACATGATTGTCACATGACGACTTTACCTCGAAATATCTTGGTAACGTGACACTTTAAAGCAACATGTTTTAACATTTTCATATAAATGTTTCATTTGATGAAACATTTATATGAAAATGTTAAAACAAACACCGCGATTTAAAAAAAAATATCAAAATGGGTCTGTGGGTCTATGCCAAAAAAGTTCTATCCCCTTTCTACTGAATCGGTATACAGGAGCGAATTAGCTGTGACGGACGGACAAATAGACAAACGAGTGATCCTAAAAGGGTTCCGTTTTTTCATTAGGACGTTCGGAACCCTAAAAATATTAAAACTTTGATTAGTTTCAATAACAACTCAAACAAAGTATAAAACCGGCCAAGTACGAGTCGGACTCGCACACGAAGGGTTCCGTACAATTATCAATATAAAAAAATGGCAAAAATATGACGTTTGTTATTGGGAGCCCCACTTAAATATTTATTTTATTTTGTTTTTATAGCGGCAACAGAAATACATCATCTGTGAAAATTTGACAGACGGACAGACAGACAGACAGACGGACAGCGGAGACTTAGTAACAGGGTCCCGTTTTTACCCTTTAGGTACGGAACCCTAAAAACTAACTTATACTTAAAACGGTCCCTAATAAATAGCAACAAGCACCCGTTCCACATGACATCCCGCCAAAGTGTTTCGCAGGCTACCATGCAGCTAAGTGAGACAAATTGCACTTTTAATTAACTCCTGTGACGCCTAGCCACTGGCCACCGGCAGCTAAAATTCTCAGGGCCTAAGCTTTTGCATGCAAATTAACACCACCGCCGTATTGATCCGACGGGCTAATTTCTCGCCTTATTAAAACCTGACACGTTTACTCTTGGCGTTATCGGAAAATGAGTTTAGCAGTTCGCTGACTGCGGGAATAGTAGCGGCTGCGCTTTTTATTATGCGGTTTTCGAGTCTTTTGCAGAAACCTTCATTGTTTACGGATAAGGTGGAGAAAAATTAAGTAATAATGGGTCCATGTTGATATACTCAAAGGTTTCTAAGTCTGAGAAACTAGACCTACCCACATAATTGACTCTTGCTTCGCATTGGTCAGATGTTGAGGACAATGTCATTCAATGTACCTACAAAACGTTTTTGGCTTCCAAAATAACGTGTGTAAAGTCCCTTGTGCAGCGTCTCCCCAATTCCCTCACACTTGAAAGTATTTAAGGGGCTTACAGAGTTTCGACATCACGTAGGATCATGACCACCTAATGTCGTTAACCGCGACTGTGCCTTAAGCACTTTCGGAAGTATGTCGAAGACACAAACAGTTGGCGATCTCTGGCCGCTATATCCAACGTTAAGCGCACTAAGTTCAGACTTTGTGCATTACACTGAAGGAAATTGTGCTTGAGAGGCTGTGCTGGTCTGGGAGTGAGTAAGTAATCGTAATTGTCCTTTGGCAATGCCTAATTGATTGTAATGTTTATTATTTCAGTATAAGCTCTAAATAACGTAGTGTTTATGTATCTCTTATCCTTCCTCTGTTTGTTAGCATTAGCATTATGAAAACCACTCAAAATACATAACGTAACGTGTGATTGTAAATTGGATATGTCCTACAGGTTACTGCCGTAAGCTGATGATGATATCAATGCATAAATCAGAAGTAACTAGAAAGAAAAGAAAAGAAAGAAAAGAAAGAAAAAGCGTTTATTCCGCCAGAAAAGACGCACAAAAATAACTTAAACTTAACTCAGTCATAATTTCAGCCATTTTTTTATAAAGTGCCTCAAATATTCACAATACACTCACAAACCAATCAAAGCTTTTAAATAATAAAGGTACGTTAACGAAAGGTAGGTAATATCACTTAGAAATACATGCACGCATAAATATAAAGCCCTTTGTAGCAATGCTTTTATGCCACCCTCACTCTTTTGAAGAATCTCGACTTTGTGTGAGCTTCGCAAGTTCACGACAATACACATTCCACGACACGTTTCTACTTTCGAACTATACGATTCATGAAGCACTACTCGAGTACTCAATGATATTGTGAGAACTTTTGTACTAGGTAAATACGCCTGATAGCTTACTTCAACTTCAGGGGCTTTCATTGTCACTCCAGAGTACGCTTGTTCATTATTAATTTCTAATTTCGACTCTATTTCGACTGTACCCTTTTCGGATGAAGTGATTACTTTAATGAGAAAGCATTCATATTTTAAGGGGGATTTAGTAGTAGAAGAGATTTTAGTATCAACTTACCAGCAGTTTTTCAGAGAATCAAATAATACGCTCACTGATCGGATTAAGAGATCTGCGCCATTATCTTCAGCACTAAAAGTTTTTCTGCGAAAAATGTTCGCTTGCATGGAATTTAGGAGATAATTAATTGAAGATCTTATATTATATTGCTTTGTAATTTTAGCGATCATTTTTACCTCGATCAGTCACCCCTTTATTCATCGACTTTGAAGTTGTTTTCATTACCTTTACTCTCTAATTCTATTCTTTTTCAAGCGTTTTTGATTGGGTGGCATGAACTTTCTCGAAGTCACTTTAAGATGAGGCTATTGTGCTAGCTAGCTAATATGAATTGTCTAACTAGGTCACTGGAGTTAAGGCTGAATGACAGGAGCAATAAAACCATTGATTTCACGACTATCAAATAATTAGTTACATCAAGGCTTGAGACAAGTTGCCAAGCCGCAAGATTAAAGTCTTCGCATGATCCGAGAACAAATTGGGCGTCTAATGAGAAGGTTGGGGAGCGGCCGACGGATTAGCTCCAAATGAATCAAAGTTGGCCCTCAGCTCGCCTCCATCGATCGCCTTCCCGATCAACTATACGTGTTTACTGTTGTTTAGTGGCCATTCAGTTAATTAACTAAGTTGATTGTTCATTAGAAATAGAGGGTACATTTCTTTTTACCTTTGAAATTCAATGAAAAAAAGAGGACTTGTTGGGATGGAATTAGAGCGTCTTTTGTCTTTTTGGCACTGCTATGGGAACGAACTACATACTTATAAATAACTAGCTGTGCCCGTGACTTCGTTCGCGCTTGCTTTTCGTATTTAGGAAGATATTAAGTACACAAACTCACTAAATGTATATAGGTACTCATCGTGATTATGACATGACTTACAAAATTACGAAGAACGAACGAATATTAACGCTTAAAACATTTCTTTGTAAACAATATTACTTGTTATGTGATATTCATCAGTACGTATACACAGGCTTTGCGCGCTGCTTACATGCGACAAAGCGACATACAGCCTGACCGTGCGAGATACAGGACTACCGCAGATCCACACCAACACGACTAATAGTTTGTCCCTGAGCTTGATTAATGGTCATGCCGAAACTATCAGAAGATAAGTCTCCGCAGAGGACATGGTGGAGTATACGGTGGAGGTCTGCCCTGCTTGGGCGGAGCATCACCGTGTCCTCGTCGAGGCGATCGGCTGCGGCGTCCTGGTTTACTCCATGGTCCGGAGAAGAATATAAGAATGAATGACAGCACGATTTGATAGTTATTCCTAGTTCGGGACCAATCGTAAGTCCGTAGGTGATACGGAGTAGAAAACGCCAAACACTAAGGCCGAAACTACAGACTTCGGGCTTAAGAGAGTAGACCCCCTCAGCCGCCGCAACAGAAAAAGACAACCCGGGCGTTGCGTCGGGAGTCGCAAGGCAATTCCCAGCCACCCTAAGCGCGGGCCCGCAGATGGCGAGCGTAGGTTGGCTCACTGTCCGAACGGAGCGGAATTTGTTCGAAAAGTCACCACGGCCCTGGAACGTTAAAGGCATAAGGAGGAATACGGACGTGTTTTAGTCAGTAAGAGTTTGACACTCTCTTCCGCTCCACGCAGAGCAGAAGAAGTCATTTGATGTTTTCCTATCCATAAAAAAACCCACAACGGATAGAGTAGAGTAGAGACTCCGTTGTCCTGGCTAAGTTTGCAAGCCTAGCTCCGCCCAAATGTACAAAAGCCACCAGTGTGCTTCACAGGTTGAGCGGAGAGACGACCGATAATACTCAACCCGCAAGGGAGTGATAATCTGAGATAAAAGTCAACTCAATCACTTAGCACTCACAAACCTATATTTACCACCTGTATATGTACATTATGGATTGCAATAAACGATTTGATTTGAAACCTGCACCTCACCGTTCCGAGGATTTTTTCACGTCGGAAAGTCATGGCCAGGATGACGTAGCCGGCGTCGAAACAACCTCCGCAAATTGGGGTGTCTGTAGTGCATAAGTTAAAAAAATTTAAGGGCAATGATCCGTAATAATAATCCCTATTATTACGGAGGTAATTTTTACTTAAGCTGAGAAGTCAATTAGTTAGTCACGTTTATAGACTTGTCATTGCCATTTTTCACTTTTTTCACCATTTGTTCTCATGAAGTTCAGTTGTTCTCTGGCAAATTCATGCACGAAACTGTGTGAAAGAAAGAAAGAAGGAGGAGCGGGTACGGGTCCAGCACTACCATCTCGAAACCTATCTTGGCGAGTTCTTCTGTGGCGTCATTGCCCAGGGATCCACAGTTCCCCTTGTAACTCTGGAGTGTGAAACCCGCTACTGGTAATTTCTGGCCCTAGGCTGGTCACGACGAATCACCAGCTGACTGGGAATTGAACAGTTTTGTTTCAAAATTAACAGAAAATAATTAGGAATGAGGGAGATCCTGGGAAAGAAATCCAAGAGGTGAAAGTCTTGAGCATCGAAGCCGAGTTTTTAGCCTTTCGGTTTTCTATCGGTTGCATTTTGGGGAGTGTGCGACGGAATTGCATAGTTTAATTCCGCCAAGCTCGTTCCATCATCGGACGACAAGACGTACGGCGGTACGCCACCGGTACACGATGGACAGCTCACACCCACATGAACAAAACGTTTTGGAAACACATGGCGTGGAATTCCCTGACTGAGTCCGTGTTTCTGGATAGTTACAGCCTGGGAGTCTTATCAAGAGTGAATAGGTTACTTATAGGCAAGCGTGCTCCATCTTCGATCACATCATCGTTTGCCATCAGGTGGTGAGATAGTGGTCAAACGCGTTCCTATCAAAAGTAAAAAAAAATGAAAACAAAGTCAGTGGAGCAATTTTATTTTTGCATCAAATGCGTAACGCCTGGTAAGTATCAAAAGAATCTTTAACTAAAAAATACTTTTTGGTGTAATTCTCGTGCTGTTGATGGTAAGTACAGTTTCGCTCAACAGATGGCATTGCAAGTGTCATTAAAGATACTTACCCCTACTTACTATGCATGTAGATAATAAGTTGATTTCTTCTAGATTGCCATAATCCTATCAGGTTTATGTGAATGTTTTCTACATTAGTTTTGTATTTTTTATCGCGATGCAAACGAAACATATTAATACATATAAACAAAAAATAGGTTCTGCTTGTCTTTCTAAAGAGATATGCAAAAACAGCAATAACATATTATTAATATTTAAAATATTCGGTTTGGTAGGAATAAAAAAATAAGGAAATAAATAAGATAAAAATAATTCAAAAATAATTACAAAATTTGTGGGATTTGAACCCAAACCTAGTCTTTCGAGAAGCAGGCTTTAAACCAAACGGACTATGAGATCTGTTGACAGTTGATTAAAATAGCCGATAGCTTAGCTCTCTGAAAGGGTTCCACATCAGATGCTCTAGACCTTCATTTTTTTTATGTCGACAGACAGTACTCATCATGTTGACCAACTATTCCTAAAGCGGTATATTAATATCTCTTATAGATTAGCCGGGCTGCTAAGGTTCCACGTCTTGTATTCAGATCTTCAAAATAAATTATAGCCTATATGTTGGCGAGGACTAATAGCTATACAACAAAAAAAGTTTCATTAAAATCCGTCCAGTGGTTTTTGCGTGAAAGACGAACAACAGACAGACAGACAGACAGACAGACAAAAAAATAAAAAAAAATATTTTTGGCTTCTACTGTTTGTATAAAGCACCCCTGGAGTATTTTTTTTAGTTTATATGCAATGTACAGAATTGACCTCTTCTACAGTTTTATTATATGTATAGATAGTCGTATTAATAAGTAAATAATTATGGGATTTCACCGTGATCATCATTAAAGTAAATAAATAGGCCTCCCCTAAGCTTCACCACATCGTAGCGCCTGACAGTGATTGTGTCTATTTTTTTTACATCTATTTTAATTTAATGGACGCGTCAAAATCAGACAGAAGTACTTACAACCAGCATATGTAAGTACATGCTATAATAAGTTAAAAAACAATACAAATTTCATAAGAGATTAACACATTTGATACACACTGGACTCCCGCATAATTTCTGTTAGAGAACGTAACGGAGCGGCAGAACTTTATAATGCATGTTTTAAAAGTGTGGGTTCGGAAGCAGTATAAGCCAAAGGGAAAATGAAAGCCCAAGGAAATCCCAAAGTGGTAAATATACAATGAGTTGTGGTTTTTGCTATGGATACAAGTTTCCCAACATGTCGGTACATGAACTATCTATTAATGTATTTTAAATATTTTATAATCTTACTACGAATTTGGATTTGACACGCTATTGGTAGCACTTGCCTTTCTAGTTTTTTACGAATACAGTTTTTTTTAATTATTAAGTAATGGGCTAGCTCTTGACCTCGATCACCTGATGGATGAGGTCTATGATGGAGCGAGCATAGCCAGAAGATATCTCAAGGCACTGGTACGCGTCGACGATACACAGCAGGCTGCACGTAGGACTCTGGAGGGAGGATGGTCGCGAACCAGGCGGGCGTTAGCCCTACCACCGCAAGGGAAGGATTGGCCAGTCTCATAAGATATTAGGTGAGACTGTCCAGGATGCGCAGAGCGCTCGGTTTAGTTGAGTGCCTGATGGATCAAATTGCGCTACACAAGGAGGCTCCTTCATGAATCCCATACATTTAATTTTAATTCACGGACGTGTTTTTATGCAGTGATACTAGTTAGAAATAATCTGGTAGATAATGTTAACAGCACTAGTATGATTCACGACCAGATAGCAAGACAGGACAGTATCTAGCTTGCTATCCTAGCTTCAAAAACTTGCTTTGTGGTTCCTAGGCTAAAATGCGACAAGTCAACCTATTGGTTAAAAAGGAATTAATTGAGGAGGTCATTAAAATCCATTTTATTCAAAACATAGTTCTACAAAATTCCCGTATTCAATATTTTCAGTAGCCAGTTGATAAAACCACACGTCACCATTTTATTCAGTACAACATGAACTACAATAACTCCCGACGGCGGCGTCAAAAAGGTACAAATGTTTCACGACATTTCCTCAGAGTTCATAATCGCTATACTTTTGTAATGTCCACGTACCTACCTGCCTTCAGTACCCTCTACTATATTTTTTACGATCGGGCTCAGTCGCCTCCAATATTACTTTTTTACAACCAAACCATCATAACACGGGCCAATGTTTTCTCAGATACATATTAGAAAAATCATTTTCCTGCAGGTCTTACTGAAACAGTAATCAACATGAAACGTTTTTATTGTGTTCTTTATAACCGTAGCGATAGGGATTGCTTTGATTCGCACGGTTTCATGCGATTTTACGAGTGTCTCGCGGTGTGTTATAAAATTATGGACGTTTTATTGATATAGAGACTAATAAAGACTAATTTTATTGTGTCGTGCAAACAGGTTTTGTTAGGAGTCATTAATATTGTCACATAAATGGAGATTAAGTCATAACCGAATGAAAATATAGAAAAGTAAATAAATAATATTCTTTACAAAGTTTTACCCGCTGCTTTGCTCGCGTTCAAATATTATTTTCGAAACTAAGTAGCCCATAACTGTCTCCAGGGCGTTCTGGGCTTAAACCACCAACTCTTAAAGCAGTATTACTTTAATATTACTTCCAGTGGGAAACAGACGGAGCTATAAGTTCTGTATAGCTCCATCTCTAAATTTGCTCAGAGATTCTTCCCTTTTCTCGGTGCCCATCTTTACAATAAAATTAATCCAATCCTCAACACGTATCCCCTTACCAAACAAAAATGTAAAACAACCGTTACAAATTGGCTCATTCACCTAGACTATGCTCATACCGAAAACTTACTATTTGTCCAGAAATAACTAACTAATTCGTTACCTTACACAACATACACTACACTACAGTACACTACACTACACTGCACTACACTACACTACACTATACTACACTACACTACACTTCACAACACAACACTTATCATATCTTTAGAGACCGTCAAGCTGTTAAATAAACCCTAACTAAAGCAATAATTTGTCATTTGTAGGTAATTGTATTTTTTCTCATTTTTTATTTGTGGCCTAACTATTTCAGGCATGATGTACTTATACTCCTTATCAAGTAAGAGTCCATATTATGTTCATTGGAAGAGCACTGATTTCCAAGATACAGGTTTTTACCTAGTTTGGAAATCAGGAGTTCATTTAGGTTAGAAGCCTCTTATATGTTATGTTTTTAGTATGAAACTGTAGTAGGCTAAGTTCTGATTTTGTCCAATAAACGTTATTATTATTATATATTATCTCTTTCCCACAGGAAGTAATACGGCTTTAAGAGTTGGTGGTTGGGCCCCTGTTCTCCACGGTCTATCTACGAGTAGGTATGTACCAAAATTCATTAAAATCAGTTTAGCGATATAGGCGTGAAAACATAACAAACAAACCTTTCGAATTTATAATATTAGTATGATTTACCTACTCCGGTTTCGTGAATAAAATATAAACGCATAGGTAGCTCTCTAGATAAACCTCACTAAAATAAAAATACTGTGGCTTTTAAACCGAAACAAAGGATTTAATTTTTAGTTCGTTAAAAATACACGCTAATAATACTAGAAAAATACGCGTAACCACAGAGAACGTGTTTTCATTTACTCAAACAAAGAGCTCAAAAAAACTACATTTAATACATTTCACACACAAAACTTATTATTTAACGAACGTTCATATCAGAGAACAAAACCGCACGTAATTATCCGTAGAGAAAGGGCAATATAAAGTTAGTGGCTTTTAACATGTTGAAGCGTTCACAAACTGCGGTATTTCCCGTGTGAAACTTTCATGTAAACTCACTCGTTCTTATTACACTCGTCCTATGCAAAATGGCGATGATTTGAATAATTTTCATACAGGAACAAAGATTGTAGGAACTTTATGAACAGTTCATGCTTATTTTGTAAGGTTTTACTTATATTTTTCAGGATGGACCGCCAGATCATTTTTTTGGTTGTTTTTGTCGAGCGTTTTACGAGATCCTGAAATATGCACATATAGAAATAAGACTTGTTTGATTGCCGAATAATTTTAGGAAAGTTTGGCATTTTACATTCTATGCGATTAACTTAATTTAAAATCAAGCCAAAGTGACAGCTTAACATGAGCTCTAATTGACAGTGACAGCAGAAGGCTACAGGGAACTGACATTCCTATTAAAATGTATGAATAAGTTTTAACTGAATAATAATATGTAGTGAACAGTTTACTGCTCATTGTTTAATTTAATAAGCTTATCGTGTTCACAATGCTGATAATATTTTATTATTAATGTCACTTTGTGTAAATAATTACATAAGTAATTTTGACAAAAAAAGAAAGTTAATTAAAGTTATTGATTGATAATTTGACCCTGTATATGAGTAGGTTGGTCCTATGTAGTTTACTTCAAAGAGTTCTTTTATTTTTATCGACTTACTACTCAAAGTTGAAGCGCACGTTTTATTTATGAAACAACACTCAATAGAAACAGCGCTAAAGCTTTGATGCTTTTTATTATTCAGTCGACTGGTTCAATATTCGACATAAACTTTTGTGGACTTCAATACTAAAAATTGGTTTTTATAAACAAACTGCCTTAATGTCCATAACCGTTTATTTTTACAGGAAATATAAAACGAAACTACCTGTATAAGTAAGACATTTTTGCAAAGCTTTCATTAAAAAATCTTGTCTTTTACATGTACATATATGTCAGGATTTTTGTCTTTTGGTTCATGTTATTCTCTCACAACTCAACAAGAATTAATTGTTCATGTAGATTGTATTTTTTATTCCTTTAGCTTGTCATTTCTTTTTTTTTATTTGGTAATGGGCTTACTCTTGACCTCGATCACGTCTGATGGAAAGCGATAGATGAGGTCGATGATGGAGCGAGCGTGCCCAGAAGATGCCTGTTCACTCTTGCTTTGAAGGCAGACGGGCTAAATGTGGAAGGAAACACAGACGCTGGCAAAGAGTTCCACACTTTGACTGTGCGCACAATAAATGTGGAGGAGAAGCGCTGAGTACGACTAGCCGGGATATCGACCAAGTGCGGTTCTTCCCGCGGCATCAATCTTGTGTCGCACAGGAAACTAACATTGGGATAAAAGTTAGCCTCTGGTTATTTGCGATTAGACCAGTATTTCCGGAGATTACAAATAAACAAAGGAAATAAACAAATTCTGTATAAAGCACATCTATTTACTCCTTTGTTTGTGTGACTGTTCGTGGTGTTTTTAAAAAAACGGTCTCGAGACAACTTTCAGTGTTTTTCGTAATTCCTCATAGTTTCGGATTGACACTTGAAAAATCCACCCTGTATAGGTTTAGAAAACCACACGTTCAGAAGACAAACCAATAGGACTTTGTGTTCTTTAAATGTATGTAAATCTTTTTAGTTTTGGATTATAATACGTAAGTTCCACTGCTCCTCAAGTTTCCCTGACACATGGCACATTCCTTGAGTACGTTAACATCTTAGTATATCAAATAATTATTGATAGCGGATTCCGAATTCCTGAAATTGTATTACCTACTCGTAGAACCCACTTGTACATAACCACCGTCAAGATTAGCTATATTGATGAGCGTTGATTAATATCTGCAACTAGGTATAATGACTTAGTGAGGATATTATTGATGAAGACATAAGGAGATAATGATTAGTACCTAGTAGTAAATGAGACAACATCAGTCGGTATATTATTAAAAAAAAATCGATTGCTCCATTTATGTGCTTTAACGCACATATTATGGGAGCAGTCGATTTTTGCTCGCGATGTCTGGGTTGGTCCCATGGTAAAAGTTGTTCATAATGATGTGTTACACGTTGGTAGCTCACTACACTTAATTTTGTCACTGGAAGATTGTTGGCACGTTTGGTCCTGTCTATAAGAAAAGTCAATTGATCACGCATGATAAACTTGTAGGTCCCATGAAATATTGTTTTATTTACCCTGGCAATTCTTAATGGGCTTGAAGTACGTACTCAGTTATAATAACAGCTTTTCTTTTCTTTTTAACCGACTTAAAAAAAAAGGAGGAAGTTTTCAATTCGACTGTTTTTTTTGTTTGTTTTTTCAGCGATATTTTCGCCAATTTGTCAACTGATTAGTATGATTTTATTTTTGGAAGAACGTTTTCCCGGACTGGTTCCATTTAAATTTGGTGATGATCTGATGAAGAACTACGGAGATAGGTAACGTGAAACTCTTCAATGAATGATAGCAAATCTCCCGGGATTGCTGAAATCGCATGTCTGTTTATTGTTTACACCAGTTCATAATATAACATTACGCCGTGTACAAGTCATCCATGGTTCTAGGGTTATCTATTCGGGCATAACTTTATTGTTTAAGAACCGATCTTGATGATTAGATATTGTCAGGTTTATGTCAATCCCAAAGCAATGTAGATAGGTAATTTAACTATGAGCTGGTCTGGACTTGGACTGCGAAGGCATACAAAGTAAGTCGGTGTCAAAAAACGAAGAAACAACCAAACTCCGACTTCCGAAATTAAAGTTATTTTATGCTTAGTAGTGTCGGTTATTTCGAAGTCGGAAAGAATTGTTTTGTAAAAAGTTTTTTATTAAAACAACACTTAATTTAAAGAGCGAAATTAGTAAGAACAAAAGACAAACTGTATAAAACATATTTTCTTTTCGCTTAACTAAAATATAAGAAGAGAAACACAAGGTCGCCGAGCAGGTAATAAAATAATCAGCACGTATAAAAGCGGATGAAACATCAGAATTCTCGTCTGCGCCATAACTTCACGTTTGAGAAAACATCTTGCCGTATTATGCTTTTTGTGGGACGCTCTCAAAACGAGCGCAATTTATTTAATGGACTAGATAGTTGTTTCCCGCAATTTTCACGACATGTGAGTGGTTCACACTGCCCAACACTATTCCTTTAAATATTTTCTACCTCGTGTTTAACGCTTTTCAATGGAGCTTCTATTTCAGAGCTCTCGACCAGATTTATAGTAAAGGTGCAAATTCTATTCTATATACATGTTTGTGAATACGAGGAAATAAATGGTGTGTCACAGAAATTGAAATGTGGATGGAATATTTTGGACAAAGAAAATTTTGATCAAAGAAAAATGGGTATATACGAAATAAGTTCGTAATTTTGAAGCTTTATGAATATTTTCTGTATGCAATGTTACGTTTAGTATTCGTCATAATAATACGAGTATGTTCCATCAAAACATTTCTGTTATAAGATATTTATTTGTACCTCCTTTGCGGTCCCTAGTAAATAAAAAAAATGTTGCACCAACCAGCTATATATTATATGTATCTAGGTACATAGTACATACCATATCTACAAGGTGCAATTCTTGTGCAATTGAAATAACTGAAACTTACTAATTAAGGGACCAACCCTGAATTGCCGTGTTTCTTTTTTGTGTAAGTAAAGTAAGTCACTTTGATCGAGTACCTGCTGAACTGCACAATGGATTTT
Source organism: Melanchra persicariae (assembly GCA_947386135.1). NCBI lineage: Eukaryota > Metazoa > Arthropoda > Insecta > Lepidoptera > Noctuidae > Melanchra > Melanchra persicariae. The sequence continues at coordinate 9,454,309 of OX376644.1, forward strand.
GATTTGATTTCGACCATAATTTAAAGCATTCATTCTGAAAGCTATATGCATTATCCTAACATAAAAAATTAAGTATGTATCATGGCCATTGCACCGATCCAAAGCAAAGACCGATCGCTAGTATTGTAAAAACTTCAAAAAGGAGGAGGTTATCAATTCGGATGTATTTATTTTTATGTAGGTTCGGGCATAACTCCGTCATAAATATGTAAACGGATTTATACATTTTTTAATTCGAAAGAGGTTTATTCCGAAATGGTCCCATTTAAATTTCGTAAATATCTTTTGAAGAACTTCGGAGATAGATAGTTACATAAATATGACTAAAACCCACCCATGCTCCTCCTAGTGCCTTTTACGTTCCAGGGCGGCGGTAACTCTTTCGAACAAAATCCGCGACCCTGGCAGGCTCTGGCCCTAACGGGCCTCTACTCCTATGCTGACATCTCTTCACCTCAGCGCGGCCTAGATAATACGATCTAGGCCGCGCTGACGAACAATATTACAGTATGTTCCACTAACATTTGCTCAAGAAGCTATCAGGAATAATTAATCAAATAGCAGCCGTTGTGATAAAGGCTTAGCACTCGGCACCGCTCGCGTTCGCGCCAAAAGGATCGTGTACCGATGTGCTTCAGACGGGCATCATCACCTATACAACCACATACACATTTCATTTATTAATTTTTAATCTGTTTCTTATATTAATTTATTTCAATTTGACATGTTTTTGGTTATTTTTTAGTTTTAATTTTTGACATTACTTTAATTTGTTACGTTTCTTTATTGTTTCTTTGTTTTTTTTTTGTATGTTAGGTATATCGTGTACCAATTATTTTGTATCACGTTTTTATGGATTATGTTTAAGCTGTGGTTGCCTCTAATTGAGTGCATTTAGGATAATCTTAATGGTAATTTTAATATTTTGTAAAGTTTTATCTATTTGTAACACTCGTTGGTGATCCTTAAATAAATAAATAAATTAAGCTTTGTTCACCTTATTGTGCCAGGATGTGTACGGGAAACACCAATAAAATGAATCCTTTCAAGCCTACATCATATTATTATCTTGGGCTGCTATCCGTCCGGGTTTCCCCGGATTTGTCCTAGTTTAAATGGAGGAGTTTTCAAAAAGGGTCCGGGTAGAACCCAAACACTTTTTGTGTCAGAGTAAAAGTTACGCTATTAATTATAACAAATCTTAGTAAAAATAATTCTTGATCTTAAGATTCGGACTCGCTAAAATCGCCGACGTTGTAGTTTATATCGCAAACAAGCAGTGCTTAACGTGTATTTTATTTAAAATGCTGGATTTTATTTTTAGGGTCCCAGGAAAAAACTCATTTTCACCCATATGTGCTGGGTTTTTAAAGTTTTTGTCCAGCGTCGGTAATAATTTAAGTGATGACAGCCCTAGTCATTTCACGAGTTTTGTAGCTAATCAACTACGTCAGAAGCTGCAATAAAGCAAAACGCTGTTATCCTATCGGTAACTTATAATAATAATAATAATAAATACTTTTATTTCAGACCATGGTGTCCATTTTGTTTTGTTGTTTTGTTTTGTTGTTACTTATGTGCCGATGCTTTATTTCATTCACCATTTCACGTAGATACCTAACTTTTTAGTAAATCACATCTTACATCACGAAATGGATTCTAGTAGCCGATGCTGGCCCAGAGCATACTCAATGTATTTGAAATTATTTTAAAATGTACATTGAAGCATGTTGCCTGCCTTCAGAACAATAAGGCAGACCTAATCCTCCAGAGAGAACATTGCAAGATACTGACGTTAACCAAGGGACTAGACCGAACTGCCTTTCTACTTTAAGAAGCAGCTCATAAAATAAAATCGGCAAAATGAAAAATGTGGAAGGTTTATGTAAAATTTTACATTCTCAGGAAGTTTCACGATAAAGCAGTTACTATTAAGCTGAAAGAAAGTGTTCCGATGCTCATGAGACCAATCACTTAGGTACCTATCCATTATGCCAATATTAATAAATAATGAAAACATGCAATATTTAAGCGATCCGCCTAAGAAAGGTAACCCACTGACCCGATTAATTTAAAGCGTCAGCGACATTATAATATCGGGCAAAATGGCTTAATTTTTGATTCACTGATCCATGGTCGACTATTTCTATGTGGTGATGTTTATAAGATCCTTTAATATCGTTCAACACATTTTCTATAGCTACAAACACAACGTTTTTTTTATGGATGGGAAATCATCAAATGACCCCGCTCTGGGTGGAGTGGGAGGTAGTAGGAAGTAGTAGTAGGCAGGAACCGAAAAGGTTGATTTTGAAAAAAAAAGACAGCCTGTATTATTAGACCATCTGTATCAAGTGTTGCTAATACGGATCAAGTTCTGGGAAGTACCTACCTATAAATAAAAAAAAAAACATCAACTGATAATTTTTTAAACATTTTCCTTTTTTTATGGATTGGGAAATCATCACATGACTCCTGCCGCTCTGGGTGGAGTGTCAGACTCTTACTGACTAAAACCCATCCGTGCTCCTCCTAGTGCCCTTTACGTCCAAGGGCCGCGGTGACTCTTTCGAAAAAAATCCGCAACCCTGACAGGCTCTAGCCCTTACGGGGCCCGTCTTAAACACAACGTCTTTGGTCGTCGATTTGACCAAACATTCGAACATGCAAAACTATCACCACTCCTGTCACCAACGTTGGCCAAACAACAGTTGTACGCCAGACGGCGCAAGTTCTTCCAATTGTACGTATAGGTGAGCAACGGTGGGTGCATAACAACGAAGCATGCTACATGCACGTCCCACTGCGGTGGTTTATGCTACATTATTTCTCGTGCTCTGGTTAATATTCCGACGATGTCTAGCGAACAACCTCACGGCGAATACAAATATTCTAGCCAACTATTTCTCAACTAACTATGAAAAATTTGGCAAACGACTCAAATACGTACCTATGTATACGTCGTGGCCATATCATAGAGTAGATCACTTCATGATGTGGCCAGATCAATGAATAGCTCAGCGTTTGACGATATCAACAGCTACACATGACTACTCCATGATAATTATGGACAAACATTACTGATCATAATATCTAAAAAATAGTTACTTACATTATTCATAGTTAGAGGCGCTGGCATCGTTCTGTTTTTGTGATGCAACATGGCGGCGGACAAATTATTCCGATAAAAAAGCTAATAATAATGCGCCAGCTGAAGAAAAAAAGCCCTTTCATTATGTGGCCGAGCTTAGTTCAGATTAGGTTTGAGGGAAACTTGGGACATCTCGACACGGATTCGGTTCCTTTAAACCTTGCAGACAGAAATAGGAGCCCTGCGATGGAGCTCCGCGTAGCGTGTTCCGTCGCCTTAGTTAGGTTTTGAAGTTGTCACTTCATGATGTGGCCAGGCATTTCATGATATTGCCAAACGTGGATTGATATAATATCATCAAACATTGACGTTTATACGATATTTTCGCTAGCCATTTCATGAAATACAAGCATTTCGTTCAGCCACATAATGTAATGGCCAATTCTATGTTATAACCACGACATTATATAATTTGGAGGTAATGGGAGCAAAGGCAATGCCTCTTATGGTAATAGAACAATGGCCTTTATTTGGTTGTTTGTTCATGAATGTCTAGATTTCCGCTCGTGTTCGCTTTCTTGATGAGCGAACCCGACACGGCTCGAATTCTGTGAGCTGTGTTAGGAGGAAGAGAGCTAACGTGTTTTCGCGAAAGCTTATTTAATTAAAATCAGACCACTCTCATAAAAAACAGTATTTTTAGAACACTATACGAGTATTCCCGTTACAACAACAGGATATAAAGTTTAATGGGCCATGTCTCACCGCCACACGTCTGCAATAGAAACTTAACTAAGAATTAGTACGCGCAGGTAATTAAAACGACTGTTATATTTTATTATTTCTTTATTATGGGTTACTGGTTCATCATACAGGTTTCTCTCATAAAAACTTGCTTAGGAAACAACCGCAATGTTGACTTTCGAGGAGCAGAAAATCATTTAAATAATGATATTTTGTAAAATTCACACCGTGTAAACTTAGGTGTGAAGTGAACAAGAAGCGTGGCTGACAACCCATACAATCAAAGTGGAGTGACAGATATTTTTTCAAGCTCATACCACCTAAGTTCTTACGGTGAGAAGTTCACAGAATAAACCGGGTGCTTGATCAAAACAAACCTGCCTCAAGACAAAAGTAGCCAATAGACACGTTCACTTAAACTATTAATAAATACTAACATAAATACTTTAATATTACCTACACGAGTCTTATTCTCCAGTGATTCAGAAGCCGTCGACGTCGACACACTCAGGGCAAAATGAAAAATATTTCTAACAACAATAAGGAACAAAGTTCGAGATTTCTCTGTCCCTTTTATGATATTACAAGGGAAACACGATTTATCTTGAAGTCAATACTTTTTGGAACTGTTCCCATGTCGTTGCAAAACAAGTTAATAAACAAAGTTAGCGGTATAAACGTTCAATTCAATTACATATAGGTAGGTATTTACACCAGTATAGATATCCTGCTAATTAATATTTTCTTACTTCTTTATTTGGACGTAGAAATAGCGTATACAGTTTTGGGCAATCAACATTTAATGCTAGGCTTATTCATAAAAATCGAGGTTATGAATAGTTAAAATAATTACTAGCCGATTCTTCCAGAATCTGCTAATCAGATAGTTTTTAAACCATGCCTGTTGGTAGTTTTTATGCAAAAGCCTGTTTATCTACAATAATAACACACACAAATTCATTACAACAAAAAAATGGATGATACGAGTATAAGTAATAGGAATCATAATTATTACTACTTCAAATATTATGCATAACAATATTGACAATTAATATTTTTTTTTAAATTCCATTGACGCCGCTCCTGATAAAATTTTCATAAAAATTTAAGGCTCAATGTGTTGCTAAGCAAAAAACTCGAGAAACGTTAGACCAATGCGGTTATTTTTGCTTTTCAAGTATTCTTTGAAGTCCGAGGAAGGCAGAAATTGGGTACATTGCACGAAAAAAATGCACAGGGAAATGTAAAAACCACCGGGATGCGACTAATATATTAACCCTAACATGTATTTTTCTTCTGAACTCCACGCAGAAAAAGTTGCGGATAGAAGCTAGTTACAAATGAAACTTAACAGTCGGGCCTGAATTTATTTTCATTCAAAGAACAAATTGTTGTCGCCCCAATTTTGGAGAATCGCCAACCAAATCAACTACCCACTCATATAAATTGAAACTCTCTTATATAAACGGCACTTAATATTTTCATCGCATCAACTAAAATTCAGCACCCGAATGAAGTTATTAAGAATGTAACACTTGTTTCTCGAGTTCTGCGAGTAACCGTAAAAGCCCTTACACACTGAAACAGTCCGTTAATCTTATTGTACAGACGAGCAATTCTCGTATTTTTAGTGAGCAACTGAATGTATTCAAGACGCCTCGAATTTTATTTTGAAAAGTTGTTGTTGACATTGACTGTCGCTGAGATGTTATTGCGAATTCAATATATGAACGATTATTTAGTGCGAAAATTGGCGTTCTGATTACTTTTCGCAGTTTTATTATGCAATCCAATTCAGCTATAAATAATCGATGCAACTATACGTTGGTATGATCTAAAAGAGTTTTTTCAATTAAATTGTTTATAATCAGAAAGCTCGCTTTATCAGCTCACAATGATTTTCTTACTTAACAACTAATATATTGAAGATAATCCTATTTCTACTTTGTGAGCATAAAATTAATAACTGCGCGATGACAGGTGATGCTGTATGACGCAAGTTTCAGCGGAGCCGTGTTAATAATTAACAACGACCCGGTCGGCGGCGGCCGCGAATAAAAACGGACCACTCCGTAATAATTTCTTTGAAAATTTAATTTATAGGCGAAGTTGGCAAAGCGGGGTATTAATATTTTATCGCAATTCATGTTGGGTCACCGTCCCCCAGTGCGTAGGGTTTCTCAGCGTTTGTCCTTAAGTAGTAAATACCATCCTTCCTGAAACGAAACAATGAACGTTGATCTCCAAGATTTAAGCTAATGTTGTTACTGCTTAACAAACGAGTGTTCTTTGTTTAATTAAACATAGAAGCGACGAAAAGTTAACCGTGTTCATGAATACTTAAAATAACCTTCTTTTGTTGTTCGAGTCGCTGGAGTGAATGTTCTCCGAAAACGACTGAACGCCAGGGAATCATAACTAAATGTTAATTAATTGGAACATAAATATCAAACACCGACTTTCGGTAGTCAAATTTTAAATGTTCTGTAGCACTAGTGACTGGGGATCCTTAATGGAGAGTAGGTATTTATTTAACAAATATTCTTAGAAGATACGAAATTCTGAATTTCTAAGTTCAAATAAATTAAGTGGATGTTTCAGGTCTTCGAACATAAATCATTTCAATTGAAATTATTCTCATAATATATTTTCGACTAGCTTCTTTCCGCGGCTTTGCTCCCATGGAATATTGCAGATGATCCGTGCATTTTATCCGGGATCAAAAAGTAGTCCCTGCAGGAGCCGGTGTAGAACTTGTTGTAGATGGTGCAGCGAACTACCGTAAACAAACAAAAAAACTTGACTCACCCGTAGTGTATGTCGAAGCCGCCCATGATGAGGGTCTCGCCCGTACCTCTGCAGGAGCCGGTGTAGTACAGCTCGTTATAGCTGGTGCAGCGAACTGCCGTGAACGGGACGTCCGACGTGATGGACTCTGCGAAGAACATGTGCGCTCGGTTGTGGGCACATAGACCTGGTGGAAGTAAGGGAAAGCATAGAAATATCTGATTTTCAACGCTATGACATTACACGCACACCGTGCGTGATGGACTAATGTTAGACTTAGCCAGCGAATGGCTTGAAGAGCCCCTGATCAATGCAATGTTAACGTCAACGTCCAGTGATGCCCTTTTTGGCTAAACACCCCAAGACGAGCATCACTGGCCTGAAACGTTAATATTGAATTGATTAAAGGCTCTAGACAAAGTGACCATTTATCAACGAACGAATGTCAAAAGTACATAATATTATGTAAATTGGATTGCCCACATGACATTTAAGCGGGTTGGCAAGGCGAACATAATTCATATTCTGTACTTTTTTTTTTCTTTCTTTTTTTTTTCTTTCTTTTTTTTTTCTTTCTTTTTTTTTCTTTTTTTGTACTTTTCTGTGTTTGTATTGTGTATTCTATTCTGTATCAATCTTACCGTGATAACTGAGCTGTCAATAACTAACACCAATTGGAATGATAGCTCACTTCATATTCACTGCATTTAACATATCACAGTGGGTTTTCATCTAGAATCTACCGGCAGGATAGTACAGCTTATGTACAACAAGGGCGAGCAAGGCCTAGTCATTCCTCGTACATTTAAGACCATATTGACAATCTTTATTTATTAACTGACTTCAAAAAAAGGAGGAGGTTCTTCACTGATAGAATGCCACTTTATCTAGGATTTAGGGCCTTAGCAAGGGTTCCGGAATTTGTTCGAAAGAGTCACCGCGGCCCTGATAAATAACTAGCTTTTCTCCGCGGCTCCGCCCGAGTGGATGTCGGTTTTCGCGTAAAAAAGTAGCCTATGTCCTTCTCCATATCCCAGGCTTATATCTGCCAAATTTCATGACGATCCGCTCAGCCGTTTTAACGTGAAAGCGTTACAGACAGACAGACAGTTACCTACTTTCGCATTTATAATATTAGTAGGGATGTGATTGAAACGTTTTTAATGATTGCTTATAGCCTTAACGCCACCCGTTATGTCACCCGAAGAAATGGTACCTAAAAATTGTATTTTCTGTGTTTTAAATGTTGTACATAATAAAAATTCTTTTAACTAAAAAAATCTCGAAAGAAAAAATCTTCTCATCATCAGTAGTAGAGTATCAGCTCTCACAATACAAAATAAAATATTTTCAAAAATAAAAACTCAAAACTTGAAGCATTTATTTCAATTAGACCATTTACAGGCACTTTTGAATTGTCAAGGTCGGTCGGTCAAAAAGATGAAGCTATTTGCATGTTCCAAAGCGTAGGTAGATCTCTATGGAGAAGAACGCGCAAGAAACTCCATGGGCACTCTTCTAAAAATAATATATTGTTACAAAATTATGATTACTTACATCATTCATGTTGCAGAATATACATATATGTGAGAACGATATAAAAGACGTGCAGGATAAAAGCGTCCGGAGTAAAAAAGAAACAATTCAAAAGAATAATTAAAATGAATAAATAATAGATTCTATACTTTTCTAGTTATCTTAAATTTTATTGCAAAAGATTCATTAAAATAAATTTACGTTTTATTAAGAAGTTCTTTTGTGTTTAAGGCTCAGATGATTTAGTTTAGAGGGATTGGATTTTAAATTGTAATGAAAACACGAAAACAGATTAGGATAAGAAAAAGCAAGAAGATTAAGGCTTAAGTACTGAAATAAATAATTCAATGAAACTTACTATTAAAAACGTATTTTGAACATAAAATCTCGAATTAGATAGAAAAATAGATTAATCCGGTTTTAAGAATCTCAATAAAATCTCGAAGCCTCTAATTCAATAAATGGCCGACGTGTGCTATACAGGTACTGAATCTTAAATTCCACTTCACATCCATCTGGTTTTATCTGCTCTCAGTCATGTGCAAAGGTGGAATTTTATCCTCATATTCAGATAGTCTATCACGGAAGCTAAATCTAGAGTTAGGTACCTAGATACCCATAAACATAAGGTAATTCTAAAAAAACAAACGAACAATGTAAGAATGTTCAATAGAAGCATAAACATATTATGGCAATTTACGAAAAAAAGAAATGCGGGAAAATAGGTTACTATTGATAGTAATTATATAGTGTTAAGAACATGGTATTTTCTAAACTAACTGCATTTGAATTTTGCGTAACTGTAAAGGATTTATGTTAGTGACTGTACTAAAAGAGGAAACCGACTAATGAAAATAGATCACAGGCATCCAGAATTCCTTGCAGAGATATCTACCACACTGCCTTATCGAATTCCGGATCTCTTGGCCGAACACAGCTAATGTTTAGCCGGACACAAACCTCTGTAATCAAATCCACAGCCAGGCTGTCTGGTCCCCCCATTGGGGTAGAAGTCAATATGGCCGAGAGGAGACGCGAAGCCGAGGTACCCTCCGCAGGTATGAATGACCTCCACATGACGAGCATCGTGCTTGTCCAGCCTCGCGTCCTTGTTACCAAGCGTAAACAAAGGCAAGGCGGGATCTAAACCTAAAAAAAAGAAATTCTAGTTTCAGTACCTTAGACTATCGGGTAGTTTTTTTATTGGCAACCATGCGAAAGAATATTTTGATTATCAATGAATTCTGCGGCTCTACACAGTGGCGGACTAACGGAGAAGGGGGCGGAATGGGCGTCCCGCCCTGGGCCTCTGGTCCTGGGGGCCTAAAACGCCTCCATGTTCCCTTGATCGAGGTAGTACGTATCAAAGAGGTGATAAAACAAATATCATCCCATACAGATAATAATTATGTATAAATAAATACAACCTGAACCGATAATTTACAATTCTTAAAATAAAATTGTAACATTAGCATTAAAGAAACTGGAACTATATAGTTCCAGTTTCAATCATGTATTCAATCACTTAGTATTTTTTTTACTATCAACCCTTTGTTTCGTTAAGGTTACGGTTATTTTATTATTATACTTAATATCAACTTGATTTAAAAATGTACCTTGCTGTTTTTTTTTTAAATATGTAATTAATAAAAAACCGGCTAAGTGCAAGACGGACTCGCACACTAAGGGTTCCGCACCATTATCTATAAAAAAAAAACGGCTAAAAAGTCACGTTTGTTGTATGGGAGCCCCCATAAATATTTGTTTTTTTTATTTTATTTTTTTAAAGTTAATATATAACTAAATATTCTGTGAATATTTCAAGCGTCTACCTGTTGCCGTTATCAATATCGAGAAAAAACGAGCAAAAAAAAATCACGTTTGTTGTATGGGAGCCCCATTACAAATTTATTTTATTCTGTTTTTTAGTACTTATTTGTTATTATAGCGGCAATAGAAATACATCATCTGTGAAATTTTCAACTGTCTCAGTAATAGGGTCCCATTTTACCCTTTGGGTACGGAACCCTAAAAAACGGCAAAAAAATCACGTTTGTTGTATGGGAGCCCCACTAATTTTTTTTCGTTAATTATTTTCCTCACCCATATCCATATTCTATGTAAGTACGGTATGTATGTTTACTTGTCGAATTTAAATTTCAGTTGCAAGATTTTAACAAAATAAACATAAACACAAGTACAAAAGTGAACTGAATAAAAAGCTTATAAAATTACATCAACTTCTGAATCTAGGGGCCTCATTCTTCATCTCTCATTTATTCAGCCTCATTCTCATTCCTCAGTCTGCCACTAGCTATAGACAAAGTGGCATTTTATCGGCGAAAGCGATTGTCGAAATGTCAATGTGTTTAGGATTGACCACTCTTTTTCTGTTTTTATAGGGGCTTGTACACATTTATCATTATATAAGTAGCTTGGTATAGGTAAACCACTGTTTGGCTGATTTTCTAAAGTTATAAGTAGTTTTAGTACAAAATCAATATTAGCTTTAGTACGAAAGCGTACAGTACCTAATATTTCTTCACTCGACCGTTAATTTCTCGAAATCTGTTTTCCGCGAAATGGGATCATTGGGATCGTTCAGCTAGTTAATTGGGATTTATTTTATAAATATATTTCTTAGTAAAGAACATTATTATAGAACTTAAAACGTTGAAGTTGTTTTTAAATCGCATGGTTGTTTTCAAGTCAATTGGTAAAATTGAATTGTATCAGTATTAAATAAATAAATAAGTACAACATCATGAAAATCCTTTTTTATGAACTACAGCATCATTATGCCTAGCCTTTTCCTAATTATGATGGTGTTGGTGTCCTATGTCACTGGATGCAGCTTAATGGTTGATTTACACATAGCCAGGCCGTGGCCGTGCAGGGACCGTGCATCCGTATCTGCACGTCCGTGCGTCGGCCCGGGCACGGAAGCTACGGCGCCCGCCCGGACACGGACGTGAGTGATCGAGTTCATACAAAAGTATGCAACTATATTCTTTTGAGCTCCGGACGGACCACGGCCCGGCCACGTCACGGACACAGCCTTTCTATGTGTGAAAACCTTAAAACGAACATTTTACAGCCACTACTCTATTTATCTGACCTCCACATCCAGTTTCTAGGTAACTGTTAAGCCCATCTGACAAGATGCCTATTTTTCTTTAAGCCAAAAAAAACCCAATATAGTAAAATCTAAATCGGAACAAAAATATCCGCAACGCTCGCCAGCTGCGAACTAACTGAATGAAATCCTGCATATCAGAGTTTTCCGAGCGATTTGAACATGTACAACGACCCGAATATCAACTATCAGGCAGTTGCCCACCGGACACAACAATCGTCCGGTCGGAGGATCCTCCCTCATACATCATCAAAATTCAAAATGCATTCCAGGGCCGTGGTGACTCTCTTACTATGCTCATCCCTTTGATATTTTACATAGAGCCACTGCTTATCCGACCTCGCCAACCCAGTTTCTAGGTACTTAGTTATATCTAAATAAGATACCCCTTTTGACTAGATGCCTGCGAAGCTGCGACCACACCGTACTTAGTGAAAAGCAACCTAATCAAGAAAATAATAAATTGAATGCGACATAAATTGTCTAGATCGGAAATGTCAGGTTGATCTTCTTCCAACTCAAAACTTCCGCAATATTAATTTTAGTTACACATTATCCAAACAATAACGATAATAACATGGTATACGCAAAATTAGTAAACAAAACAAAGGAGTCTTCACAACAACCGCCAGAGTTTAACTAACAATAGGAGCTAATTTGCTGCGGTTTTGTTATAAAAGCTAACAGAATCGGTTGCGTAAACACCTCGGCATTCAGCGCAGAATGGGGAGTTAAAATTGCCAAATTATTTGCCATAAGCACGTAATTAAGGCTCGATTTATTATCTCCAGCTGGATGTTGTCTCGTTGAAGGGGTCGGTTGGGGCGAAGGCCCTGTACCTGTACCTTCTGTTTCGGGTTTCACCGTGAGGGGTAATAATGGAATACTTGATCCTGCTTGAAATTCGTAATAAACGTTAATCTTTCTGTACACTCTGGAAGGTTAAGTGGATTAAGATATCCGTCGTTCCTTTTCGTGGCTTTAAAACTAACGAAATGCATTTGAATGTACTGCATAGCCATCTAATGCCGTATATGACTTAGATCGAGTTTTTTTATACATACGTACCTACTCGCTGGCGTTATTTCGATTGAAACTAGAGAAGCGCTTGGGGCTCGAGACAAGTGAGATTCTGTCAGCGATAGCGTGGCGAAGGCGATTGTCAATACGTCTAAAATGTATGGGATTGACAGATGCTATCGAAATGTCACGTGATCAAATTCCAACATTTGGCATTTCGACAGTTGCTTTCGCTAATGGAATGACACATTGTCTAGGGCCTCTGGTAACAATAACAGACTCTTCTTTCTGTACAAATTGACATGAGTGAATGCTAAAGTAAACGCGATCGAGCACATTTAAAAACTCGCACAAACCGTTGACCTCCAAAACCCAAAATTTTAATTTCTTAAACATCTATTTAATTTTGCTCCATTTTGAAATAAATTTGCAACTTCCTTCAGGTAAAACTGGTCCTAGCCATGAGCTCAGTACGTATCTCACCCTTTACAAAGGAGAAGAGAAAGTATCCTCTGCATGGAAACAGGCCCCAGGGTAAAAGGTATCGTGCTCAAAACTGCAGAATATGAAGTGTACATAGCTCCTTAAACTTGACGTTGATTGACGTTACAAACGTGCAGCGTTTACTTAACTGTCAACCGCATCAGTTGTTGTCTTAACTTAAAATTAATATTACCTACCTAAGCCCTCGTTAACTTTTTATATTTAAATAAAGCGCAGATAAACAAAATTGTTAAAACCAGCAACATCAATGATTGTGGCGACAAATTAAAAAGAGATCATCTTGTAATGTTTTCAGGACACAAATAGAGCCAGAGCCAACGCTCTCTCCCAAAAAATGAGTATGTTTGAAAGTATCTACAACACCTACCTATTAACAACTCTTTCAACTTGAAACCAATGGAGATCGGTCGACCTCGACTAAAGTATAAAATAATAATAATAAAATAAGACACTAACCAGTAATAGTATCAATTGGTCCCTTTTTCACATAAGCACCAGCGATACCCACGACATGAGCTCCTAGGCTGTGGCCAATTAAATGAACATCATCCATCGACACTCCCTCTCCGATGAGGAAATTGAGGAACTCGGTGAGGAGGCGGCCAACCGAAGCGACGTTATAACTGGCCAGGACATAGTTGACGTTGGCCGCGACACCCCAATCTACCACGATGATATTCAAATCGCTGACGTTGAGGTAAGCTGAAATATAAAACATTTGATTATTTCTGAAAATATTGGCTGTCTGACCTTGATTTCTTTCGCAAGAAAACGTTTTTAACATGATTTTATGAACAGTGACAAGTTATTGATAAATTGGTTCGAGAATCCATTGAGAAATACGTAAAAAATTGGGACAAATAAACTTTAGAGTGGTGAAAACTGAACTTATGGCAGAATTTCGGCCGAATGAGGAAGAACTGACTTGTTTTACGTCACGAGTCACTCAAAGAGTCTTTGTTTGCAAGTGCCACAGAACAGAACATTGTGAAATAAATTGAATCCTTTTATTCAATAGAGAACAACGAAAGAAGAAGGATTCTAAAATCTATTCCCTTGATTCTTTCCATCAGAATAGCACACATTTTTCGCTGGCAATGTGGGTGTTCGAGAATCGAGATACATTGACCTCGCTTGAAATTCAGTCTGGCAGCGACGTGATGGATTTCAAGATCTCATTATGCAGATACAGGCGGAGTAATCGCCTACAACCATTGCAGTTCCCATTCCTGATATCGTGAGTAATCGGCATGTACTATTATACCTACCTAAATGTTGGTACATACAGAAAAACTGGCCAATAGTGCGTATCGGGCCACGCGGAGTGTAGGGTTCCGTAGTTGCACCGTTGCACGTCACAGTTGCCAACTTATAAAATGGTGCTGTTTGTGTTTTATTATATTTAGGTATTATCATTATTAAGGCTGTTATCATTTTATTTTTCACTGTTCGTTAAATTTAGGTAAATAAAGGTAGTTTCGTTTATTCCTGATTGTAGGGTATTTGGCTAATATATTTACTACCTTTTTTTTTACCTTTTTTTTTTTAACTAATTGTCAATGGAATTTGTACGAAATTTTCCTTCTCCAAGTACATTTTATATTATTCGTTAACTTGTAAAGCTTAACTTAGCTGTGATAGTTTTTCTTTTAAATTCTTTGTGCTACTACCATTCAGCTGAATCCGGTTTGACTGGAAGCTGACCCCAATAAAGTTGGGAAAAGGCTAAGCAGATGATGATGCTACTACCATTATTTTTTTCACGCCCGACAACTGGCAAACAATGACTGACATATCAATCTACAGTCCTTTTATCTTCTAGGACAATGGTTGCGAAATGACCCATCCGTCAAAAGAATGAGGCAATCATCTTTTTCCCTTGACTTCTGCCCTTCTTTATACTTTTGTCGGCAAATCTTCGAATGGAAACATCCATTACGCAGATTGTCTCTTGGTTTCGGGTTCGTAAGTATATCCAGCTTTCATCACGTCCTGTGACGATGACATTTTCAGCATTCGAGTCACCTCCATCATACTTTTCAAGCATTGAGCGGCACCAATCCACCAATTATTGATCTTCTGTCAAATTATGAGGTATCCTTGAAGAACAAGCTTCCGACGTTTCACGAAGCTTTTTGTACTTGACTCATACAACGCCTAACGGCCGCTTTCTATAACATATCTCAATCCCAATCTTGATCCCGATCCTTGTCTGTAACCAATCAACGGCCAAGTTCGTGTCCTTCACTACACAATCCTCACCTTTGATTGGTTACAGACAAGGATCGGGATCAAGATTGGGATTGAGATATATTATAGAAAGCAGGCTTAAAGCTACCCGAATCTGTTGATATGTCACCCTTCTATCAGCTTCTATCATTAGCCACACAGCACTCACGTTATCTTTAGTAGCCGTCGTAGAATGTCGTCCTTCTCGCGAATCATCAGTGAGTTTACTTCGACCACGTTTAAACCAGTAGTAAACAGTGGCACGGGATGGGGCTTCGTCATGAAATGCTAATCGAAGTCCATCGTATTATTGTAGTGGTTGAGTAAGATCGCAACGATAGTCGTAATAAATCATTGAGCGAAAATTCTCTCTAGTCAAATCCATTTTGACGCACGACAGAAACTTTATAATTATGTTGTGTCCAATTTGTAAAAACAAATGACATATAACTATTATGAATTCATTACCTACACATTCTACTTACAGATGCCCAAAGAGTTCCTCATTCGAAATTTAAATAAAATTTTCATTTGCTGCTTTTCTATTCCAAAAACTATCAGTGTGACCCCCGTATTGATTGTATACCCATACTAAATACCAACTTTCTAGTGCTAAGCGACTCTGAACTAAACCGCGGACGGACAGACAGACGGACATGGCGAAACGATAAGGGTTCTTTGTTGATTACGAAACCCTAAAACGATCTCGGTACTTTCAATGCGAAAAGCTTTTTGCATCTCGTTCCTTCAATCAAATATTTCAAATCGAGTATAAGTAACTTCGTCTTAAATTATAATGTTTCAAAAGGCTTCCTACCTTCCTTGATGGATTCAGGCATAGGGCTGTATCCATGATTGAGCCAGCCATGAGTTAGCACCTTAACCTTTTTGCTAAAATCGAAGTTTGATTCTTGTAGAGATGCTGAGTCGTTTGTATTTAATACTTGAAAGTCGAATGGGTTCCTCCTGAAATTATTACAAAAACATTGTAAGTCTCATCCAGTGTTTCTTTAAACCTACAGATCTGAACGATGAAATAGATAATTTCTGGTATTAGTTGTCAGTTTTTCTAGGATTGATTAGCAAACGCTGCTAGATCTGCCAATGTAATTCCATGATGATTGGTTCATCTCGTAAACCTATGTACATAGATATTTCTATCCTGATTTAACTCGCAAATTGTTAGTAAATACCTAACTATTTACATTTCGTAAAAATAAAAAAGTTTTATTTGCAACAGAACTGTGTATAAAACTTTTCGCCAACTACACAGTGTGCTAGAAAAATTGGACCTCAAAAACTCGTACATCGAGTTGAGTGAGTTGTCCAAATAGTTGAAGCTCTAGATACTAGAGAATTTCGCTCACCATGCTGTGAATAGACACACAACATACATACAGAATATCTCATTTCAATATAATTATAGTCTTATGAGTCTTACCACTATTACATACGACATGAAAACAATGGCATGTACCAAAAAGGTGGCGTTAAAATTTTCGTCATACACTACGATAGCAAAATATGTGTTGGAAGGAACGTTTTGCGAATTTTAATTACGCTTTACAATTTCCCTTCATGGTGAGACCAGAACAATTATATAAAGCGGAATGCAGCACATGTTTGAGAACATTGTAAGTTCCTTGATAACTATTTATAAGAGTGTTTGAATTCAAATCGAAGGAGTTCCAATCTAAAGAGTTAACCATCGTCTCGGAAAGAAAAAAAAGTAACAACCTATCTAGTTACATTCCCATAATTTCCTGATTAGTTTTTTGACACCATTATTTAAAGTTTCAGCCGAACTTTTCGTGCTGCCAATATCAGGTCGGTCGATATATACCGTTGAAAACCACATCCAAGCAAATACGCCCGAGTAGTTGAAACAATCAGTTTTCGTAGAGTTTGCACAACTTGAGGGAAGCAACTTTTAAAGTTAAACACTCAGTTCTCTCAATTTCTTTAAACTAATTTTGAGATCTTGCGTACGCAAGTTTCAGATTTCTGTGGTTTTATTGCATGTGCGTTATTTTTCTTCGAGAGAAACGAACAAGAAATCTCAGTTTACTGGGATTCGAAACAAACGCAAACAATGGCTGACGATATATTTGAGTTTGAACATTTTCTTTGATAACGACGCCTCTGCGAACTTGTGTATGATCAAAATATATCAGTCCGATAAAAAACAAAGCAAACCTACACTGCCACATCTTGAGTACTGTGAAGCACTACTGAAGGCAGATGATCGATCTATTGTAAGACAACCCAGATGTATGGCTAAAGAGGATTAGGAAAATCCATTAGAAAGAGCGCCTTTTGAGTTTAATATAATTGTGCCCAGATCAATTTTATTTAGAAGCCTATAAAAGGTACATTTAGATGGAATTTTCTTTTATATTATGTCGCAGCCAATAAGCTTAATCAGCCAATTAATTGGTGACCTAGCCTTTTCATTTAAATGCGCCGATTTTTCAACGACCCGAGTGACATATTTTGTACAATATCGTTTGATGACTTGCCCATGTCACCTATGTCGCTAATTAGAAAAGGCTAGGCCTTTAAAGAATCGGCTGATTAAGATAGTTGGATGCGAAATATACACCATTAAAATTACAATTTATTTAGAAAGTTTTAATAATCGCTAGAAGTCAATCACACAGTGTTTCTTATAACCCAATAGTTTAGAGAATGTTTTGTTGCATTATGTGGTAGGTACATAACCACTACTGTACCTATAGTTTGAATAAATAAAGAAAATCAGTAAAAATAGGCGTGTGAAGGTGTTATTTTGAAGCTATTTACAAAATAAATTATAAGTCTAATTAATTTAACCTTTGGAAGGACTAAAAAGTTCATTAAACTTGTCTTACCTCGTAAACAATCTAAATTCAACATCGGACTCGTAGACCCAGCCGAAACCCCAGAAGCGTGTCTCATTGACGGTGGGGGCTGGCGGATACATCTGCACGCTGGCCAGCCAAACCGGGTCGTACGGCGTCGGCGCATCCCAGGACACCGCCGACACTACTGCTCGGATAAAGGTTAATAATATTAAATCTGTTCGTGTATTAACATCAAAATTTTTTCCCCTACCGGATTCTGTTTCCTGATAGCTGGGGGTCTTTAAGTCAAGAGTTAATCGGTTACTTTTAGACAAGCGGGCTCCAACATCGACCACGTCAGGTCAGGTAGTTATCAAACACCGGCCATGTCAATATTAAAACTATAATGATCTAAGGGCATACGCACAATAGTAGATTATGCACCCAGGGGATAAAGCAGTGTCTTGTGTCACGGGCGTCATATTGAATCTCGAACGCAATGAAGGACTCGGGAGTTAACTCCCGAGCGTAGCGAGGGAGTTTAGAGAGTTTAACTCACGAGCGAAGCGAGGGAGTTAATACAAGAATCCTGAATGCAGCGAGGGATTCAAGCTAGCCCAAGGCAAAGACACCTTTATCCCCGAGGAGGATACTCTACTTTTCACACCTCCTGTGAGAAAATAAGGAGCCATAATACGAAAAACAAAGTATTTTAAATTTACAAACACTAAGTAGAGATATGTATTTAGAACTTATTTTATATAATATCCATAAGGATTTGCAATATCCATGCCTTTTTTGCGTTCCACTCGGTATACCTACCACATAGCGGTCATGACCAACTCGATTTTCGTTTTTTTTTTTTACTTCTCTGTGGGTTTGTAAATATGTGCAGGCCTATTGTTAGCAACCTAATACAATTTAAGAAATTTGTGTACACAAAGCTTTATACAGAGCTTTTTATTAGCTGGTAGAATGGGTTCGGACGCTTGGCTGTATGCAATTTGAAATTAGAACGTCATAGGAGATGCTCGAGAAAACACAGTTTTAAATTAATAAATCGACTATAAATGGGTTTTAAGTGTTATTCTTATCCTTTTATACAATGATCCATACATAACCAATTATTCTTATAATATTGTCTTCAATCCTGGTAAATCCTTATGATTCTGTAGAAATTCGAGAATATCATCCCTAAGTAGTATTATCGAGAATATCTTTCCTCTTTCTGGAACAGAGAGACAGAGACAGAGAAAGCGTTGTAAGTACCTAATATACCGCCAATTTAGCAGACAGATGAGGTTCCAAATTTAAATCACATTATTGACCGGCGGGTTATAATGAAATCCAGTACAACATTATTGCCCGGCTGTGCCACCGGCCAAAAATGACTCACTTTAGGTTATGTGACATATAATTTGAAGTTTTCGATCAGGTGGTGTGAAAACCTTATTGTTAACGTTCTTCAGAAAGGTAGGTGTCTGCCTACCCCATGAAAAAGGGTCAGTTATATATTTACAAAATTAGCATATTGACACATCCAAATACTAAATATCTGATATAGAATTATAACAAGAGAAGTTTCTAGAAGTCTTGAGATCTCTTGGACATCCCGTGGCTACTGAAAGCCTGTATCTAGGTACTCATAATATGAATGTAGTTTGAACAACTTTTTGTTTTATTTTTTCGTTGTAGTAATAGTTAAATCAACGAAAAAAACAAAGCTTTGTATAAACCTACCTATAAGAGCTACAATAGTGTAATTTAAATGCCAACTAACAGTACCTATCGATGTCAGGAAATAATACCTTTAAACCAAGTAGGTCAATAGCAAACAACCAAAGTAACAATGTTGCTTTGGAAAGCACGAACATTGCGACTGCTAATAAAAGGGACCAGTTTGGTGACACCAATCAGATACACGCTAGGAGACAATACCTAAGTACCAATCTTTGTAGGTATACATATGTGTACAACACAGTCGCACAAAATAAGATTTAGATTATGTATGAATCAACTAGTCAAAAAATATCCCAAAGGGACATACTCCCGGGATAAATACTATCCTAGGTCCTTTTCCAGGTCATGGGCGTCAACTCTTGTGCCAAGTTTCATCCAAATCCGATGAAGACCTGAATGAGTACCTAACAGATACCTACAGAGTTAGTTACGCATTTACAAGATTACGTATGGATATTATTAGGTAGACCCAAAATAAATTTTGTACAGAATTTGTGACTTTGTGAGTCAAATTCGAAAATTAAAATATTGATTTTATCGAAATATATAAAATTGTTGTAAATGTCTAAGATTAAAATACCGAGTGATTAAAATATCGAATGATTAAAAATATCCAGTCATTAACTAATTTCAGCTGTTGGACACATCTCGACTTAATAAAAAGGTACAGAGAACTTAGGAAGATAGAGCGAGCGAAGCGAGCTCGGAACTTGGGGCACCCGACTCGGACAGGTTAAGTTAAAAGATCTGCTGTGCGATTCTGTAAACATGTTGAAGTGAAAACTTAGGCGAAGTGAACGACAAGTGAGCTGTCAAACCATCAGTGTACACGGTGTGATGTCGACAGAATAGACCGGTTGATCATCCCCAGTCATCCACTCAGATTTTTTTTTAAACCACCCAGAAGTAGGAGCCCCGCAAAGCAGGGCTTGTCCTCCGTCGACTAGGGGCATAGGGCGTGGCACAGGGGAGGGGTATTTTAGGATACCTATATTGGACGTAGGTTATCTAACCATTCGACAATATACACTTTCGTTATTTTAATTTACGGTTTTATAGTCATTCGATATTTAAGTTTTCGATGTTTTGAACATTGATATTTTACCCGCAGATATTTTAATTTTCGGCGTCCAAATATGTACCCGACTTCGTCACAGGTTTTGTAAGTATAGTGTGATAGAGTGTAGGTGATCTCTGGCACCTATTTAGATGTACATAATGGAAACATACTTTAACCATTTGAAAAGTACCTACCTAGATAATATTTCAGATAGGCCTATGTTAGGTATATACATACATATAGGCATACCTAGGTAACAAACTTGGTATGTACTTGTTATATTCAAGACTAGGGCATTTTCTTTATCGCAGTCATAACAGATTTTCGTTCAATCGGGCTAGATTTCTCCAGAGGATAATAATGCCGAAACACTCAATGATCTGAAACTTATTCATAACTTCAATGCTGATCGAAATCGGTTTTATTCTACGTTAGGGAAACATAATTTAAATAATAACGTCAGCACTCTCCTTAAAAATTAAGAGGATGGTGAATGTGGAAAGTGCTATCAAAATCATAGATCAATAATGAAAACACCAAACGGACTGTTTTAATAACTATTTTTGTAAGGGTGGGAAGGAAGTTGATTTTTGTACCTTTCTGTAGTTTTCCTGAGCCTTTGACAAAACTTTAAAATATCGAAAAATCGTATTCGTTGGGGTAGGTACCTCCTCCCAGCAAAGTACCTATAATATATTCTACTGGTTCATTTTCAACATACACGCGTCGACACGTAAAATTAAGTAGATACTTATTCAATATGCTTCATACAATGTCCCCGTCAGCACTCAATCTATCTTCTAAAACGCCAATTTGCGTAACTTGTGATCAATAATTCAAAGGGTGTCGAGTTGCTTCGTTAATTTAATAGAAGTCAGCCAGCCTTCCCATAATGGTCTCGAGGATATGTGTAGATAGTTATCTTCACTTTAGCATTCAATGAATGCTTCAACATTTACTTCACCTACAAACACTGTGAAAGTTCAATAGCTCCAAACAATTAATATTCATTGTTTGATTTGGAGACGGAACGTTCTGTTGCTTTTACTAATCTACGGAACCCTAGGGACCCCCTGAGACCTAGCAGCTTTGAAGACTGAAGCTGCAATATTGGTAGTTTATAATATGGAACAAAAGAGCGACGAAATTCAGCAAGCATCTTTATATTGGGGAATGGTTTCCACACTTCATCCTGATGTTAGACCATTGTGCGTAATTCAGCAAGCAAGCATCGCTTTTGCCATTTTTTGGTGATATTAAAAATACCGAGACCATTATAGTCCACCTGCATGTTAGGTACCTATACCTACTTATTCGAGGTTTGTTACAAAATATCCAGAGTTCAATTCCCTTGAAATACCTATTCCTCGCTACGGTAAATCTAAACCGGTTTGTACATTGTTCTAAGGAGAATCAAAGCCAATGTTTAGTCAAAGCTTTTTGGCGAATTCAAATTGAGGCAAAAAAGATTCACAGAAAAATAAGGCTGTAGTACCTAATCTTAAAAGTGACGTTGGAAATTACCTAATGGCACTTTAGAAAACCTAATTAATATGTATTACTCACGAACCTGTAAACAGAACAAACAGCAACGAAATCATTCCAACTCCGCTTCCCGGTTACAAACACCAGACTCGCTGAGAGCACAACCAACTTTCCACACATCGAACAAAACTTTGCTGAACTTTAAACTGACTAGAACGCTCATTTTGACGCTAAATCTAATTTAAGGACCGACTCCGAGGGCTCCCACATTTTCACTGCCCGCTCGAAACAGAGATTGAATTTAAATTTACGTAGCGGTATCGGCCTCCATTACGATTCATAGTACGATCCGCTAGCCTGTCCATCGATCATATTAATCAAACTGGACCTTATTAACATTGCATACGGTATCCTCGAGGATTCTTCGTAAAATGGTGACGGGAGAAACTATGAAACTTGAGTCATCTATGAATAATTTTAAAAGGGAAAATGGAATAGAAAACAGGCTTCTTACAGTGTTAATTTTACTGGACATTATCAGCACTTTAAATTTCTTTGGTTTTGACATCCTCTTATGTATCATATCCTTTTCGAATACATATCACCCTGTGATTGTTTAGTTTAACTCTCATCTTCGGGGTCGTTCGCAGTCAATGCGATGGAAGCTTAGCAGAGCTGCTAAGCAGAAGCTGGTGCGATCTCGCTGCGAGAGTCCGAGTGTTCGTCAAGGTTTATACTATCTTCTCTAAGCAGACGACCAGCAGCTTTATTGATATTTTAAACCAAAAGAGCTCGCTGGAGCTATCGATGTCATCAATAATGATCTGGAAAGTAAATACATATAAGAAAGTGAGCTAAAAGTTTCGGCTTTAGTAAACCTATCGAAATCACAAGCTCTCATTATTGGTGGCTTAGTCAATTTGTGGACCCACCAGCCCCACCTATGATGTACGATGCCGATATACGATTGCCTATTCCAAAAAAGTTAAAACTTTAAGTGTTTTCTTGTACTACAACCTATCTTTGAATGCTCACATTGCAGAAGTAAGCAGGTGTTTTGCTCGATTCGGTCTTTAAAACGTTTACAAAAATTCCTGCTATTTCCAACTAAAGTTACCTCCTATTGCTCATTCTCTTGTTTTACCTCTTCAAGACTATGCTGATCTCTACTTTCTTTTAAAAGTTGCTCAGTGGCTGGGCAACTTCTTAATAAGCTCGAACGCCTGCAGGATTTATGCATCCGTCTCATTTTCCTCCTCCGGAACTATGATTGTGGGTCGAAATCTCAAGTGCTGTTTAAGTGAATGCCTATTCGGCAGCGTCGAGATGGCCACACTCTTTCATTTATCTTTTTCGTTCCTCACAATCCTAACTGTCCTTCGTATCTTCGGTAACGCTTTGAGAATCTTGTTCCGAGAGAAAAAACTTGCCGCTCAACATCATCTCTTCTCCATCGCTTTCCTCGTCACTCCTTTTTTTTTTTTTTTTTTTTTGGATGGGAAATCATCAAATGACCCCTCCCGCTCTGGGTTGAGCGGCAGGGAGTGTCAGACTTCTACTGACTAAAACCCACCCATGCTCCTCTTAGTGCCTTTTACGTTCCAGGGCCGCGGTAACTCTTTCGAACAAATCCGCAACCCTGGTAGGCACTGGCCCTAACGGGCCCCTACTCCTATGCTGATATCTCTTTGAGGCGCGCGTGGAACACAACGCGCCGTCGGCTTGGGTCTGGCTTTAATCGGGCAGCGAGCCACCCAACGCTCGCCGTCCGCAGACCCGCACCTACGGTGGCCGGGAATCGCCCAGCGACTCCCGACGCCCGGTGCGTCTCCCTATGCCGCGGCGGCTGGGGCGTGAGGGTTGTCTCTCCCTCACGCGGCCCGCCTCCTCCTTCACTAGCATTACTGCTTCGCAGAAGGAGGTGACGGCTTCTTGAGTAGTTACGGTGGATTATTTACTGTTCGTTCTGTCTGCCTCTGGAATTCTCTTCTATTCTACTGTAAGATAGTCGTTCACTGAATGTCTTCAGGAAAAGAATAAGGGAACTTTTCCTGATATTATGACCCATAAATAATAGGTACCTAAGTATGTATGTATTTGGGTATAGCTCTAGGATTAGTAACTCATAACAAGCTGCAGCTATCTGCGATTTCACTCGCACCGCAGGGAAATTACATGGAGATCCTAACGGTCCCCCTAAATAACTACTTATCTCCAGGTCATGAGCTATTAATATGCTAAATCCCACCCAAACCACTACAGCCGTTTGGGTACGCTAAGTGGCGAGGCGCAATTACCTGATTAAGAGAACTTTGGATGCACGAGCGAACGAAGCAAGCTCGGGACTTTGGGCACCCCGACTCTTACCTTCCTTTTATTGGTAAAATACGACAAGTAAATTTGCTGAATTCAGAATGTTCGTATCAGCCTAGAAATGTAGGTACCTCCAAAGAACTGATAAAAACTCGGCCAAAACTACAATAGAGAAGAACCTTGCAAAATAATCAAACAGTACCTAGGTAACTTTTCAAACTGAACAAATCTATGTACCTATTACCCATAGTATTTCAGATTTCCCCACGGAAATAATAAGTACCTAAATTATTACCAGACTCCCCATAAATGTTGCGAGTCTACACTTTTACAACAAAAACGGGAATCTAAAAAAATGTATTTTGCCGAATTAGATAAATATAGCAGAAACTAAAATAATTATTTGTTCTGAGCAATACCTAACTAAATATACACTGACTACAGATCGCTGATTATTATCTTGACAATTTATAATTATTATGGAGCATAATGTTTTAGTTCCCAACTTTGCCGCTTCGTAAGATATACTGGACAGTCAAAAAGTCTGAATTTTTGGCTATGATCATGACCTTGCCTTGGGTCTAGCTCGATAACTGAAAAAAAACAGTCTGGTGGACCGTTGGACCAGTCTGGTATAGATAAAATCCCGTTCCAAGATCCATTGAGATCATTTATTGAGATAGCCAAGATCCGACTTCCGTATTCATTGACGTTTGACCTTTGACGGTTTGACGTGACGACAGCATGACGACAGTCCAGTCACTCACGACCAAGGAACTTATTTTACAACCTGGAATGTGCATTGTCAATTTGACACCAATAAAAAATAAACCTTATGTTTATAGTGCTAAGTTCTATTACAGACAATCACTTGGTCAAAGAGAATCCGGTCCGAGAGAGAAAGCGCTTGGAGAGCCCTGTGTCCCTTTCTAAAGTGTTGCCAGGAGAATTATTCCCGAATTTAGTAGGAATGGTAGGAAAAAATAATATTTTCGTGTCTTATTAAAAAAAATCATTAACTTTCGTTCTGATATATTTCTAATATGTTTAAATTATCTGTTAGACTGAACATTTTTTTAGCAATAATTTGGATACTGTATTGAAATGTAATTAAAAAGAAAAGATTATTAGTAGAATATATAATTATATAAGTTGGACTGGTATCCCACCAGCCATATTTATTTGTTGTAAAACAATCAATTTCTTTATTCGGATTTAATAAAGATGGTTAAAAAGTGTGGGATTCAAGGTTGCAAAAGCGAATCCTATGCAGGATGCGGTGTTTCTTTCTTCAAGTAAGTATATTTCAATTGTTGAAGTAGGGTGACCATAATGAACGAAATTATAAGATTATTTACACAATGCAGCATATAAATAGAGAAAAGAGAAGAGTAGAGAATGCCTTGTTGCATTAAGTCCGCCCACGTACCACTATTGTACATAAAGTTTAAATAAATAAATAAAATAGGAGGTAGTCTTCAACGTAAGCATAATTAAGCATGTCTGTTATAGGTATTTTAAGTTTATGCTAGGCTGATTTTAACATTTACTTCAGTAGGTAATATGTGTGTTGAGACTATTCTGTAGTACCTACACGCTACGCATATAACTTTATATGGAATGGTGTACCGAATACTTAAAAGACGTGATCATGAAATTTCACATTTCCCGAGGAACATTGTAGAGAAATGGCAAAAAAGTTTCAACTTCCCATATTAATCGCTGATTTAGGTGTGTCACTTCGTATATTTTGAATAAATTTAAAAAATATAATGTCAGACTGCCTGGAGAAGAATCAGGGAGCAAACAAAAATGGCTTGATGTCATTCCAAGTCATTCAAATATCAAAAGTTATTCCGTTATTTGCAGTCTTCATTTCAGGCCCCAGGATATAATAAAACATAGTTTGATGCGTTTTACTTTAATCCATCCTTAAAGCATAATTATTATTAACTTATGAAATCAAATTATTGGTTAATATATTATTATCTTATTATATTAGTCTCTACCTACATTATATTGGTTGGTCACCCTAATGAAAGGGACAGAGGGCTCTCGCGAAGCTATCTCGCTCGGACCGCGTATCGACAGCCTGTGCACATTCCAGGTTGTAATATAAGTTCCTTGCTCATGACACTGACACTTGATAGTCAGTGACAGTTTATATAAAATTCGCAATTATTATTTGTGTAAGTACTGTGTCGCATTTGTGTACGTACGTAAAATAAAATCAATTATTATTTGTTTATCATAGCAGAGCGCGCGTCTTTAAGGAAAAATATCAATCAAACCAACTTAGCAGACATCACAATTGAATTCAGCAGTGATACAGCTAGTATTTCATACAAGGCTACTTTATAAAAATACGCACAATGGCTCTAGCCCTTCAAAGCACAAAAATCTTAGAATTTTTGGAACTCGTCGGTCGTCTGAAGGTAATTTTGAGTTATAATATTTCAAAATTTGATATTTTCTCAAAAACTTAGGTCAGTGGGTCGTCTTAGGGACTTATATCGTATTAGAGCTTTTCTTCCATCGTGAAAAATCTTTTGTCATTGATAAAAAATCAGAAAGATTTCCAATGGGTTTTAACGAACAAATAGAAGGAAACATAAGTAAAACTCACAGTACATTAGTCCTTTGTTTTCCTAAAACATTATAAACAATGCAGTCTTCTATAATTTATTAATTTTTAATAACTTTCAGCATGTGAAGAGAACTGGCTGGGTGATATGTGACATTAACGAGTGTGAATCTATTGCTGGCCACATGTACCGCATGGGACTGATGACCTTCTTGCTAACTGATGAGAATAACCCTACCAATCTGGATAGGTTTAGGTGTCTCCAAATAGGTATGTAAATGCTATCCTTTGTATATTTTAATTGCATTTCTTGTTGTTTTTTTTCGCTTCCTGTTTGGCAACTGAGTGAATGTCAACTATTCTGCCAGCATCATGTGGTTGATGGCAGAGCTATGTTGTGGTTTTCAAAATGGGTGTCTGGAAATCTGATACATGCTACTAAAGTTCTTTGTATTATAGGCCAATTTCTTATTAGAGAATGTATATTGGAAATGTTAACTATTAGGTCACAGTCACAGATGATTAATCCATTTCTCATAGCAACATAACTAATTTGACACTGTCTTATCTTATCTAAGCTCTTATTAAACTTTTCAGCTCTTGTCCATGACTTAGCGGAGTGTATAGTTGGAGACCTCACACCGCACTGTGGAGTCTCTCCGGAAGAGAAGCACCGGCGAGAAGACGAAGCTATGCAGAAAATTGCAGAGCTCACCGGCATAGCTGGTGATAGAATGTACGACTTATACAAAGTGAGTATCATCTAATCAATAAAAAAATTGCAGCACTACATGTTTCATAGTTTCTTTAGTTATTCTTCCTATCCAATAGCTGTCTATAAAACATTGCTGATACAGTTGGCACGCAGTTTGGATTTGTGTGGGTAACCAAGGTTACTATGTGTTAACAAACTGTACAAAAGGGTGGCATGTGGCATATCCACCAATCTTAGAAAACTAAATAATAATATGATATTCTAAATGATTTTGTCATCCATTCTAGTAACAAGTCAAAAGAAGTGCATTATTGCAGTTGAGATAACAAAATTTCAAGATAACATAATAATCAATACCCTGTTAATCTCTATGTGGTGCAATGACTTTGAATCAAGATAAGTGCAACGATAACTCCAACTTACTTACGAAACCCCCTAACTTCCTCTGTCGGGCCAGAAACATTTATTTATCTCTAGATTGCTTTTTAAATCCCACTTCTTGCAAAGCTGCTCAAGGAAGGAAACAATTTCGGCATGGCTAGCAAAAGTACAGTAAACTGATATTGGATTTTCCCATCAGTGAATTAGCACCTTATTCCATAATATTATAACACTGACTGACTCATTGATAGCCCAAAACCGAAGACAAATCATTTAACAAGCAATCTTTCAATTTCCAGGAATATGAGAACCAGAGTTCTCCTGAAGCTAAATTTGCCAAAGACTTGGACCGCTACGATATGATACTGCAAGCATTTGAATATGAGAAACGTGAAAACACACCACACAAGTTGCAGGAATTCTTTGCTGCTACCGAAGGGAAGTTCAACCACCCTTTCATTAAGGATCTGGTCACGGAACTTTATAAACAAAGAGAGGAATTTGAAAAGAAATGCCTATCAAATGGCCATGCATAATATTCGAAAATTTTCTCTTCTATGCTACTCATTTGTTATAAAGTTAATAATTGCTAGAATTGTTACCTAGCTAGGCTAGTTTGTATTATGTTTGATTGCACAGAGTGAAAGGAACATAAATTAACGGTGTACTACTGCAGCTAGGTACTATCACATACACAAGTCAATCTATCTGCAGAGCCCTAACCTTGTTGTTTAGGCTGGTTTCTAGCCTAACTGTATGCAACTGAATACCAGTAGTTGGTATCATGAACCGACTGCCTGTCTGACAAAGGTATGACTCATTTAATAATGATAAGAATAATGCATAATATGCCACAGTGATGTGCGGTTCTGATGATTCACACAAAATTGTTCCTAGCTGCTGCAGTGCACATCAAATCATTTAAATTATAAATGCTGACAAATAGGTATTAAACACTTTTTGTTTGTTTACTATTGAATTCAATTAAACCTGTTCTGAGATATGATAATTATTTAGTAGTAGTACTCTAATATAGTAATAATCTCAAAAGAAAACAATTTTATGTTTAATATTACTTAAACATGTTTATATTTTTCCAGTGTCTAAGTTTATGTTATTTGTCTTATTTTTGTTTCACTTATAAATATTCGAATAAGCACACAGTGTTACCAGATTAGATTAAAGAATAAAAAGCTAAATAATAATTTAAGTGATTTATTATTCCATTGCATAATTTTAAGTAGTAGACTTACATAATAATTTTATTTTATCAACGAGTTTATAGAAAGAAGGTGAATTATTATAACAAGAAATATTTTACATTGAATGTGTTTTTAATTAAGATGTTTAACTATGCAGTGCTAATGGAAAAATATATGTAATGATTATGTAAGCTTTTGCAAGCCATTTCTAATGTGCTAGTAATGATTACTTACTTTAGTTATAAAACTACCAAATATCATTCCCACTAGTCACTAAATGACATCAAATTATTTTAAATGTTACTGGTGTTTGAAACCATCTTTCCTATGAATAATAAAGTTAATATTTATTCTTACAAGCAAGGTACAAGAATAAAAAAATGTAATGTGATGCCATTTTAACTATGTATAAAGATGTGTTTCTACTGAGATGGAAACAAGCAGAGCAGAGAGTTGCAAGAATCAACTAATTCCTCAATAAGGAGTTCAACTCATAATAAACCAATGTGATTGTTCAATTCTTGCAGTTACCTGTCTACTCTCTGCTTGTATCCAGTTAAGTAGGAATACACCCTGTATCGTCCTCCGCTTTCTTTTCTGGCTTTTGCGTAAGCGGCTTTTTTACTTATTGAGTTTGTTGGTGTGCCGTCATGCAAGTGTGTGTTTTTCTTAATAATTTCTAAAATACATAATAATCTATAACAACTGTTCCCGCAGCGTACTTAAATTACACCTTTTTTACGATTTGCATTTTTTATTTACGTATTTTACTGAACCCAAGAAAACACTTAACAACTCTGATCAGTTTGTTAGTTACTAGGCTACTAGTAACTAACAAACTGACCAGAGTTGCGGAATTATTTTGACGATACGGCTGGGGCAGTGGTTGAGCTGTTGACTGCTGCGCTGCGTGTAGTGGGTTCGATTCCCGCACGGAACAAATATTTGTATGGCCTACAGATAGTTGTTCCGGGTCTGGCTGTTTGTTTAGGTGAGTTTGTATCTTGGGTGCGTTTACCTTTTGCCGTTTGCGGAACGCAAAGAGCATTTGGAGTGGAGCAACACTGATGGGTTTTAGTCAGTAAGTCTGACACTTCATTTATAAAAAGATAATATTAGTATAAAAAGACATTTGTAAGATTGAACGGGGGGGAACCCCCCCGGTTGGTTGAAACATTTTCACACAAATTTTAATTATTACCTACTTTAATTACAACATATTTAAAAACTTGGAAAATCCAAGTGTACACACACATTCTGTGGTCATTCAATGGGGAAATCTAATGTAACATGGAAATAAAAATTGCTTCAATGCCTGACTAACTGAAGGAACCGGAAAATTATAAAAAAAATGCACATCTATAACATAGGTGTTATCATTATTTAAGCTACTTTACTTAAATTTTGGATTTAAATATTTCGCGACATTTCATATTTACTGAGAAGCAATTCAGCCTTGACTAATAGCCCAGGGTCGGACTGGCCTGGAAGGGCACAGAGTCCCCAATTTTTCATCCCATATCGGATAGATTTGATTTGACCATTCATGGTTACAGGTAGGTACTTCTAGAAGTAACTTTATTGTCTGATGCAGGAAAGCTATCAAGCATTTAGTGTAGAATGCAAGAGCGAGCCGAATTTTAAAACAGCAAGAAGCAAATCAAGCCATATCTGGAAGACACTCTCAAAACAATTGACACACACGTGTATCATACATGTGTGGTTGACTTGAGCAAGACTCAACTGCCACAGATATTTATAAGAAGAAATTTAATGATGAGTTTCATTTGCACAACACAATCTAATGTGTTGAACTTAGAACAGTTAGTGGTAATCAAATAAATGAAGTATGCATGGGTAACTTGACAAAACACAACACAGTTTGTACTTTTATGATTTTATTGTACAAAAAATGGGTAGTTGAGTATACATACAAACCTATTCAGTCGAAATTAACATTAAGATTTGCATAAATGCTACGACCTATTGTGACAAATGTTCCCAATTTGCCATTGAAACTGTGAGGTTTGAGTCACAGTTACAACTTTCATCTCTTCAGATCATGCTTGCTCAAATTTTACGCACCCAACCTAAACTTTAAATTAATAAAATATTTATTATTTGGGTTTATAATTAAATTAGGCTCTGTTTAACACAAAATGGTAATGTTATTCTAGTTTTTAGGATTGCTTATATCACATAAACAATTTCAGCTCTCCACCGCCTGAAAAGCTCAAAACTTTATGTGATAAACATAATGTGGAGCAGTCAAGATAGTCATTATTTTATGTATTATTAATTAATTAGCAGTTTGTTTTTGGTTATTCATATTTGCTGCTTGTTGTTCTTCTTTTTTTCGTTGCTTTTCTCTCATTAATTCAGCATCCCTGTAACAGAATAAAATAATGAACAATTTTGCTGTGTTGAACCAATAGTTTACCTCACTCTTATCAACTTTAGATTGTATCAGATGCAGAACCAGATATTACATTAAAGAAAAAACGAGGAAGGCTAGGAGTTTCCAAGCAGAGCATTTAAAATGTTGGTCAGTGGTTTGTCTTAGGGGCAGAGTTTCCTTCAAATGGCAAGTATGTAGGTATTATATTGATCAAAACTATTCTGGCCAGGGTCAGTCTAGGCTTCTAAGCTAACAATGCTATCACAAACTTAACCATAGAAGCCATTATATTCCTTGTGAACAAATAAAGTGATGCGATTTTAGATTCAGAGGTTATGAAAACAAGTACCTACCTATGTTTCCTCTCTTGTAAAGACATACCAGTTTTTTCATTGGCATTCTTTTTCTTTTGCTGTTCTTGCTGTTTCTTTTGGTTTTTGGCGCGAGCCAAATCCCTCTGGTTTCCACCTGTAACATATTTAACAATATTATCTATGATCTATCTGCGTAGCTAAATAACTGCGAATATACATGGCATGTTTATGTCAATTCACAACAATAGCATGCTTTAATTATTTTAATAACACGCGATAAGTAATTTAAACGTGCTATTAATGGTTGACTGGAGCGGATAGAATCAATTTTCATGATACAAAGTAAAGCGTCACCCAAATATGACTCGTGTCATGGGTACAGCGTTAAACGTGCAGTAATCTAGAACGTTCGATGGAATTTGTCCTTCCAGGACCATTGAGAATTAAGATTGAAGGTAAACCCTTGTTGCACTCAGTGGTATTTTGTAAATTTTATTGTAAACATGATTTTATCTGTGTCACTGTACTTACGGGTCATCGCGAATAATTAATTACTCAACGCCAGCAAGGTTGGACTTGTCTAAAGTCGCAGTTATCTAATTGCTAGTTAGTTAGCGGTATGGAAGACCGGACGATACGCTAGCCCGGCCGAAACCTAGGACAACGCACCGCCCTCCTTACCAATACGAAAGAAACTTTGAAAACAACTAAAAGATAACGCTCTGGCTCCTAACAAAACGCCTCAGCCAGCTGGCTACAACCACAAACAATATGTCAATGACGCTTTTTACTTTTTAAAATATTTTTTTTTCTTAGATACATTGTCTTTTAAGTATAGATTTGGAGCCAAATCAGGGCTTGTTAACGTTACCAAATAACAAAATAATAACCGTTACATAACGTTATTTTCAATTGTGATACCATAGTAACGTTATAAAATTTACCGGTATTTGATAACAATACCAGTAATATAACGTTAAGTAACATTTAACGTAAAATATGAGAATTATCGTTTTAACGGTAAAATAATTAGTGTTATAATAGCCCACGAACTTTATTGTATTTTTTGCTATTTGAAGGTCAGTGTCAGGTTGTAATTTAATCAAAATGTGATGCGCAACAATAACAATTATGTATTTACATAGATGTAACCATAAGAATCATTTATTCATCATCATGAACTTAGATTTGATGTGTATAATAACCAGATTTCCGAAATCTAGCTAAGAGAAAAGAAATGTAATTATGGTTATAATTTACCTACTTACATATTTTTTACTGTCGTGAATCATATTTTGATCAAGATACAACCTGACACTTTACCACCTTACAGAGATAACAGTTTAAAAATAACGATAAAATTAACGTTAAACTACAAATAACGTTAATAAAGAATAACGTTAAAATGGTGCTTAAATAACGTTAAACCTATTACCGTTATTTTGATATTAACGTTAACTCCTGTCAATGCAAGGTAACGTTATAAATTTTTACCGGTATTTAAAGCCCTGAGCCAAATTGTTGGCAATGTAATGATTGGTAATGGAATGATACTAAGTAGCGCCACCTCTAGTGTCAAAATTGTAAAGCTTTAGCTGTCTGAACGACACTTTGACAGTTTTATTTACTTACAATTTCGTGCTAAATGTCTATCCACATCACATCAGCCGAAAGGTGACATTGGCCTCCCATGGCCATAATCGCCACGCTTGGCAGGCAGGTTGGCGATCGCAATCAGAGAGTACATTAAACTATACTGAAATAACAATGTAGCTGTAGCAATGTACCTACAGAGAATGCTGCTGCCCATTCTCTGGTGAGTCCCCTAATCGCCTCTTACGTCACCCACGGGAAGTGATGGGTCTACAAATTTAGCACGAATTTGATGACGCTTGGACCGCTAATAGGAGCCATGTGATATTTTCATTTTTTCTTTCATTTTAAAGAATTTCATCTAGAATAGTGGTAGGGGAGCCCTAGAAGGGATTTTGGGATTTACTCGAGCGCGGCAATATAGTATAAGGAAGGATACCTTACATATTGATAAGTACCTTCAACCAGTATGAGCCCTTAGTACCTATAGGGGGGAGCGCTAAGGAGAAGCCGTCGGATTGGTAAAAAAAAATCGATCATCTGAAACACTCGCGTCAGATTAATATTACAGTCTGTCAAGAAAGTCATGAAAAAAAAGGAGGGCGCCACCATCATTTACATGGTATCCCTATAAATTTCGACTGAAAGGTTTTGATACTTTTTTTTACAAAATAGTAATTAATTACTGATTTATTATTATTGTCCCTTTACTGCCATGTGGATTATCTGACACTCATCTATCTTATTATTTTAAACATTCCTCTTCCAACTGATATCCATTCAAATGACATTCTAATAGTTATGTATTCTATAGTTTGTTTGTGATGTTTATTGCCTGATTTTTTATAATTTTGTTAATTAGAATATAATACAATTATGTGTGTGTAATAAGAATATTTATTTTGACCAACCCTTGTTTTCGCCCTTTCAGCTATTATCATTTATCTACCACAAAGTTCGGTGGTTCGCCTCTCTGCGCTGCAGCGCTGCCGTCTCAACATGACCCTGGTAGAATATCGATATCAGCTTAATTGAGCTGATATCAATATTCTAACTGCACAAAAAAAAAGCATTTATGAAATATTTTTTATTATTCAGAATCCAAATAATCACTGGCGAGGTATTCAACTCCCGAAATGTTGCCTGAAACTCCTGCATAATTAAATTCATCCTCTTCTGACTTCAGATTCACTCGAACTATCATCGCTAACCGAGATGACAACTGTCTATATCATTATTGAGAGTTAATCCACGGGAAAAATATTCATCTTCGATTTTGATGACATGGTCAACACAGTTTTTCCATTCTTGTGGAGTTACTGAGTTAAATACTTCTTTAGTCAACTTCGCAACATTTTGACCACAAACATTTTTTTGTGCAATTTGCCTTTTTACTATTGCCCACACTAACTCTAAATGGGGGTTTAAATCACAATGGTAAGGAGGCATATACCTTGTTTTTTGTAATAGAGTGATATGGTGCATTAATAATTTATTCGTCAACTATGCGTCGAATTGTGCTTTCAGAAACACCTGAAATCAATAAAGACATGTATTTTTTTTTTTTTATTTATTAATGATCAAAAAGGTACATTTTAGGCTTTATAACGTACATAATGTCCAACAAAACTATTACACATAGTTTGTCTGTTGGATCAAAATTATTACTATTTACTTAGGATTATATAATGTTATGTATGTATAGTACTTATCACTAAGATTTTATAAACCAGGTTTATTAGCAGTATAATCTATTAGTAGCCAGATGTATTAAGTACGTAAGCATGAATATCGTAGATTAAATATTAGTTTAGATATTAAGAGTATTTAGCTTATGTAAAATAGTAGTTTAGGATATGCAAAATAATGTAAAGTTATGGCAGTGTACTTAGTAGGTATTTTTTTAGATTTATCTTAAATTTATTTTTCTTTTTTTCGTCTCTGATTTCGTCTGGTAAGCTGTTGAGTATGTAAGGGATACGCTTTTGTAATGTTCGGTCTCCATAGACATTATTTACTCTCGGTACTACATATTTACCAGACGACATCGCTCGGGTGTTATATATGTTACTTACATTTATTAATAATGAATTATGCTCATAATTACCATGGTTATTAGTTGCAAGTAAGTACTTATGTTTTATACTAACCGGTAATACTTTACAAATTTTATATAGTTTATAATAATCTTTTTTATATTTATGATTAGTTTTTTTATCTACTATTAGTTTTAGGAACCTAACTTGTATATTTTCTAATTTTTCCATGTAAGATTTGAATGTAAGGCCATAGCAATCAAGAGCATAATCGATTATAGATTCCACCATACATGAGTATAACATTTTTAGGGTACTAGTAGGAACCCGATAACTTAG
The DNA here is from genome assembly GCA_947386135.1 of Melanchra persicariae. Lineage (NCBI taxonomy): Eukaryota > Metazoa > Arthropoda > Insecta > Lepidoptera > Noctuidae > Melanchra > Melanchra persicariae. Next base: position 9,490,338 of record OX376644.1, read on the forward strand.
GTGGTAAAATTTACTTAGTATAGTTTTAAGCTTATTGCACAAGAAATCTATATGTTCTTTCCATGAGAAATGCTCGTCGACTTTAACTCCTAAATAAGTTACACAATTAGCTCTCTGGATTGGTTTACAACTACAATTGACACGGCTACCATGAATGCAATCAAAAGTATGAGTGTATAGTGGTTGAGGATCTTCCTTTAGTGGTAAGTGTGGTGAATGAATAATGATGTATTGTGTTTTTTCCGTATTTAATACTATGCCGTTATCGTGAGACCATTTAACTACGGCGTCCACATCATGCTGCACCAGCCGACACGTTTCAGCGAGGTCCGTGCCGGCTCGCAAAGCGCAGAGGTCGTCCGCAAACATATGCGCCGAACAATGCTGTAGCACATTACACAGACTATTTACATGCATTAAGTAGCATACGGGACCGCTTCCTGAGCCCTGCGGTACCCCGCATCGGACCATTTTTTCATCGCTCAACGTGTCGCCTATCTTGACCCGGTAAGAGCGTGATGTGAGGTAGTCTCTGAACCATTCCTTCAGGGGCTTCTCCACACCACATTCTTCTAAAGATGTTATTAAGGTGTTTATTTCTAAAGTGTCAAAGGCTTTTTTGTAATCGAAAAATATTGCGACTATAAACTTCTTATCATTTAAATAGGTGTTAATCTCGTTGGTAAAATTAGACAGTAATGTATTAGTACTCTTTGTTTTTTGGAAACCGCGTTGTGATTTATTTATTATGTTATGTGTGCGTAAATAGGTACCAAGTTGGTTTATTATGCATTTTTCTATAACTTTGTCAATGCTGGATAAAATTGCTATCGGTCTATAATTAGAGTATATCTTGCGATTGCCTTTTTTAAATATAGGACGTATTATTGCTTCTTTCAATTTTTCGGGAAATTTATGTTTTTCTACTGACAAATTAATTAACTTCGCTATAACAGGACTAATTTCGTTAGCTATTATTTTTAAATCTGACATACGTATAAGGTCGCTTCCAGGCGATTTGTTAGCGTCCATGTTTTTGATAACTTTCGCAACGTAATTATGAGTCACTGGTTGCCACCTCATATTTATGTCAGGTTTTTGTACGTAATTGTGTCTACTTAACAATTTGTCGTCGCATATATGTTTAATTTGTTGGATTTCCTCATCAAAAGTAGTCGCAAACCCATCCGCTATATCTTTCTTGTTTCCCTGCACGTGCATATTCGATAATATCACAGAATCTAACGATTGCTTACTGTTTCCTAACAATATATTTATTCTCTCCCATATCTTTTTAATGTTTTTATTACAGATAATAATACTTTGTCTATCATATTCATTGCTACATTTAGTTATAGTTTTAAAACATTTGTTTCTATATTTAGTGTATTCTAATCTTTTTATCATATTCTTTGAATCATTGCACCAAACCTTGAAAAGTCTATCTCTCTCCTTTATTAAACCTTTTAAATAATTCGTAACCCAACTTTTATTTCTAGAGCTTACACTAACGCTAACAGTTTTATAGCAATCATTGTAGATATCAATGAACAGCTGCTTAAGCGAGTTATACAATTCTATTGGACACTCAATAGATAACAATGCTTTAAAGTCAGTACTCAATAAACGTTCACGAACCAGCCGATTATCAAGAACACGGCGGTAACTCCCGGTAGGCATATATCTCCCGCTCCGATCATCAGCTGACCGCCCGCGTCCGCGCGATGCGCTGTTGCCAGCTCGTACGCTATTTTGTGTAGTGTGGTTCCACTGCACTGCGGCAGACACTAGGAAGTGATCCGATATTTTTTGCCGTATTACCGCGGAATTTATTTTTGCAGTAGGTGCATGTATACCTAACAAATACCTTAAACATCTCTTAAAAGTAACACAAAAGCATCAACACCGTTAAGTGGTAGTATAATAAATCGTAAATAAAATCATAACCTCAACGAAATATAAACAATGATTAAAAAAGACAAATTTTACTTAAAACAGAAGATTGACAAGAGATTATAATTTCCTTTACTGTGTTCAACATTTAAATATATTTAAGTACCGGTTAACTTTGCTGTTCGACCGTAAACATCGTCTTTACTCGTCCCAGCTTGAAATTCGGCCATACACTCTTGAAACACTTAAAATATAATTTGTCTCGCACCGCTTTTATAAACATTTCGATTCATTTTATCTCGAAACGGTCACACGCTTAAAAAAACTCGAAATACCACTAAAAATCATAGAAAATCAACCACAAAGCCACGAAGTGACAGTTGAGGTACTCAGTTTGACAATTTTTCAGTGTTGCCAGTATTAGCTAAAATAGTAGTTCCCAAAACATTCTTTTCATGACTTTCTTGACAGACTATACACAATATTGTTGTAATCGATTTTCAAGTGCAATTTCGTATCGATATTATTTTATTTTGGTAATAGCAAGTTGAATAACTATTTAAAATGACTTTTTTACGGTGTACTTCTACAGATTAGATTTATAATACATAATTATTACTGTTTTTTATTATGAATTATCATTATTGTAGAAAGTCTGTCTGACGCTGTATATGATTTGAGCCTATTTCTTCTACAATTTAGCCAATTCTCTGCTTTTTTTCCGCTTTTTACGGTGTGGTCGGTACATGGTGGTTGTAATGTTGCTGCTATTGTTGCCGCTACCACCATAATTTTTGTGCACTTGAAGGCGTACAATTTCAGTATAGTATATATATTGCAGTCAAAACTCTTAACCATTCAAAAGTTCTTTTGACTGATTAACACCTGTGCGAAGATAGGTCGACGGAGCCCCCTATTCCTGGGTGGTTTAAAAAAAAATAACCTCGAAGGCTAAGGCTCTCCGATCCGCTTCGCTTCCGCCTTAGCCTTCTAACCTAACCTATCCGAGTCGGGGTACTCTGAGTCGGGGTGTTAACCATAATGACGTTTTTAACTCTACTAGCAAAATCAGTCAAAAGTACTTTTGACTGGAGAGTTTTGACTGCAAGATATATACTCTGTGGCGTCGTGGGCGGAGGTAGTCCGCCGCATGGTCCGCCGGACCGGTCGTGTGTTTTTTTTTTTTTAGATATGACCACTAGCAAGTTAACACACTTGGGATATCAACTGCTTAACCGGAGTAACCTGTGGTGGCCTCAAATGAATTTAAGGCCCCCAGCCAAGGCAACAAAACTGGCTACAAGCTAAAAATTACTGACCGCTCGCTAAGGGCATTCCCTGTGGAATACGACCTCGGCTTAGCGGCGTCAGTTAGGGACAGCAAGGGACAATCAGGTTGGGTCGTTTCATTAATTAGGGGTTATTGAAGCTAAAGGCTCAGCGGCGCGGGCTGGCTCGTTTGCAAAAGTCGGGGAGGGTTTTGAGTGGGTCGTCGCGACGGACCTCGGCGGCGAGGTCGGTATACGGAACGCGGTCTGTATCTGTTTATTCTAAGGGTGCTGGTTTCCCTACAGCTTTCCTGAAATTTTGTGATCTCGTCGTCGGATTCGACGAGTGTATGCCGAGGACGGCGAATCTTACTAATGCGCCGGTCGTGTGTAGCGAGCAGGGCTTTAAATACCGGTAAAAATTTATAAGGTTACCTTGCATTGACAGGTTTAACGTTATTTATGCACCATTTTAACGTTATTCTTTATTAACGTTATTTGTAGTTTAACGTTAATTTTATCGTTATTTTTAAACGGTTATCTCTGAGGTGGTGCAGTGTCAGGTTGTATCTTGATCAAAATATGATTCACGACAGTAAAAAATATGTAAGTAGGTACATAATTATAACCATAATTGCATTATTTTTCTCTTGGCTAGATTTCGGAAATCTAGTTATTATACACATCAAATCTAAGTTCATGATGATGAGTAGGTAAATGATTCTTATGGTTACATCTATGTAAATACATATTTGTTATTGTTGCGCATCACATTTTGATTAAATTACAACCTGACACTGACCTTCAAATAGCAAAAAATACAAGAAAGTTCGCGGGCTATAATCTATAATTTTTTTTTATCAAGATTTAGATATTTTTCACCTTTCTCTACACAAATTTAAGTTTTGCATAAGAAATATTTTGGCATCGAAATTTAAATAAGCTAATGTTATATATTATTCAATTATAACTTCTGTAAACTGTGTGAACTTCTGGTTGTTGTTACACTTAGGTACATAATAATCTACTTGTATATCAATCTGTGGAAACTGTTTCTGGATTGTGTTGTACTAATTGTATACTTATGTTTGTTATTGCATCTATTTGTTTCCCAAATAAAATAAAATAAATAATAACACTAATTATTTTACCGTTAAAACGATAATTCTCGTATTTTACGTTAAATGTTACTTAACGTTATATTACTGGTAATGTTATCAAATACCGGTAAATTTTGTAACGTATCACAATTGAAATTAACGTTATGTAACGGTTATTACTTTGTTACTTTGTTATAGGCCCTGGTAGCGAGATCGAATTTTGTGGGCGGAGTTAGTCCACCGTACCAAATCCGAGCGTCTGTTACGGCTAGTAACGGCTATAATAATTCACATTTCCTATAATATTATTTTTTTTTACAATTAACGGTAGAACATGGTAACACAAGTTTATTCTTCAGATTGTTTGAGTGTTTAGTTCTATGGTTTGAATTTGAACTGTCTTGTAAAGTAAAAGCACCATAGATAATAGATAGGTACCTACTCTTACTCTGTGTGAAAGCAACTGTCAAAGTGTCGAAATGTCGGTCAATGCACAAGTTCACCTGAGTAGCAATGAAAATAATAAAAAGAGTGATAAAACACTGAAACAATTGTTTCCTAAACGAGATGAGTGCTCACATGTGTCTTGTTATTGGCAAGTTTTTTTTATCACCCCTCGATTCAATGTAACTAAAAGTTATTTAATTAACGTGCCTTTGTTGTGTTCTTTTCTGCAGCGAGGAAAACGTTTGGAAACTATGTCAAGATGTATCAATAAGAATTCCTGAGGAATTGGATAGATGTTACATCGTTTTTATATCCAACCCTTGCCGCACGGTGCCTCTGTGGAAACAAAGGGCTGGGCGCGAGGAGGACCGTCTCGTCATATGGGTGTGTACCGAAATTATGTCACGCTATTATTTATGTCTTTATTAAGCTTTATTGTTCACATAATGTTTTTTTTCTACTTTTATGTTGTATAATTTGTTACCATCCTCTCTTTTAATCTCAGATTTTTTTTAGTTGTACTAATAGATAGTAGTATGTTAGTTGTTTACCTAATCTTACGTTTTATCACTACAACTGATAAAAGAGTACCCCTAAAATAACATCATGTTTTATGAGTACTACTCAGTTTGATATAAAACCACCATCCATTTCAAAGTAGAGTAAGAATATTGTTAGGTAAGAATTCCTAAAAATAATTTTATTTCAGGATTATCATGTGATATTTCTGTATTCATGGGACAGCAAAACTTGCCTTGTTTATGATCTGGATTCAGAGTTGCCGTTCCCGACATTTTTCCATAAATATGTTACTGAAACATTTCGTACAGATCAAGTGCTCAAGTCAGATTTTCACAGGTATGTTACTAGCATGATATTTTTTTTCATGAACATGTTAACAGCTATAAACAATACAACAATCAACAACTTCCAGATTCTTCCGTGTGGTGCCTGCAAAGCAGTTCTTGCAGAACTTTGCATCAGACCGACGTCACATGAAGAGACCAGATGGCTCATGGATTAAACCGCCGCCACCATACCCAGCAATATGCACATCAAGTAAGCATAATCTTTTAAATCATTCAATTTAATGTAGGAAAAATATGAACTAAGAATAGGACCTTAGTGTTAGCACAATACTAATTGTTAGATTTTTCAAACTTTTACTGTTTATCTTGGATAGATCCATGTTCCATGTTAATGTCCGTTTGAATATTTTTTGGCTCCTATCCCTGGCATAGAGCCAAAAGCTTAATCCACTCACTTAACTAATGTGGATCATTTATTTACAAATGTACCTAGAACTTGTAAAGCATTTCATACAAATGTTCTCTTGTATTGTTATTTTTCTTCGTTCTTGCTGAACAAAGTGTTTGAAAGTTAGGAAATAGGTCACTGGGTCACTATTGTGTCATAGACTGTGACTGTCTGTATCTATAGTAAGTACTGAATATTTCCATAACATGATAATAGCATTCATTCAGATAATAGAATTATAAATATTATTCTTCTTTAGTGAAAAAGTGCTTCTTCACAGGTTGATAATGATAACATCCTGACTAATTTATTTTGCTTATAAAGGTTTTAAGTTTTATAACATATTTATATAATTATGGAGCTTCTACAGCCCAAACTGCTGAAGATAAAAACTTGGATTTTGGAAAGTAGTCAAATACAAAAATTTGCCGTCCACATAGCTTTTAAGGGAGGATTTCACTGTTTGCTTCAATTAACACGATTTTTGGTGTAAATAATCCAAAATTTATATTGTGGAAATGTTTAAAACTATTTTTATTTTTGTAGCCAACCACCATCGTTCAGGGTAAAAATAGGAAAATAGGTTTTTGAGGTTTAGGAGATTGGTCATTGTTTCGTTTTACGAACTTGAAACTTAGTGTAAATACTTATTGCAAACATGGTATTGTATTACATTTGCGAGCAATAAACTAGAATCACATCTTCGCACATTGCTCAAAACCAATTGATATGCAATTAACTATGGAATGTGGGTTGAAAGTTTGAAAGCTTGAAAGCTAACAAAATTACCTTTCAAATGATATACATTTGAAAGGTAATTTTCTTAGCTTCAATCTTTCTAAATATCATAAACAAAGATCATTCACCTTATGTCATGGAACATAAAAACAAAAAAAAAAAAATTAAAACAAAACGCCATATTATTTAGTAGTAACCATACCTATAGAAGCTGCTCAAGCCGTCATCCTAATCCAGCAAGGGTCGTCTCAGTGGGTACTCACTTTCTTCACCAAAAATGATTTGTCCGAAAATCACTATCCATAACACATTTGCTATTAAGAGCGTTTACGCGGTACGGCTTTTCATACAATCTTTCAAATCCTTATTCTTCAAAATGAATGAACCGATTTTAACGAAACTTGGTATGCATACGCTAGATATCCAGGTCTAAATAGTTAGAAGAAAACATTTTTGAAAAAGAGTTCAGGGGGAAGGATATAGTGATTTTTCACTTTCTATAGAAAACTTAAAATCGCTCTCTCTCTCCCTCTGAAATCTTATTCAAAAATATTTTCTTATAACTATTTAGACCTGGATATCTAGCGTATGCATACCAAGTTTCGTTAAAATCGGTTCATTCATTTTGAAGAATAAGGATTTGAAAGATTGTATGAAAAGCCGTACCGCGTAAACGCTCTTAACTTCAGTAACCATAATGTTCAAAAATTCGAAATTTTGTTTTACAAAATTATCTTTACTTTTAAAACTCTGTTATAATATTGAGTACTATAATAATTTAATCTCCTAGTTTTGCATGAGATAAAGTCATAAATGTACTAACTATTGTATAATATAATGTAGGTATATTATTCCGAATGTTCATGTATAATAATTTTTTTAGTCCTGAAACAGTTTCCTAAAAATTAGGTTTTAATTACAGAAACGAATCGCTGTAAATCCGACTCCACGAAGTCTTGTCTACCCCTTTTTTTAGGGTTCCGTACCCAAAGGATAAAAACGGGACCCTATTACTAAGACCCCGCTGTCCGTCTGTCTGTCTGTCACCAGGCTGTATCTCATGAACCGTGAAAGCTAGACAGTTGAAATTTTCACCGATGATGTACATATTTCTGTTGTCGCTATAACAAAAAATAGATTTGTCTCCGATCTTGACTCGCCTATATCGCCTTTCGTTTGAGACTGGTAAGGTGCCGATGGCTTGGAAGCAAGCTAACGTTCAGCCCGTGCCCAAGAAGGGTAGTCGAGCTGACCCAGCGAATTATAGACTCTGTAAGAGTATGGAACGCGTGCTGAATAGTAAGCTCCTGGCATACCTAGAAGCTAACGACATCCTTAGTGATCGACAATACGCCTTCGGCCGAAATCGGTCCACTAGGGACCTTCTAGCGTATGCCATTCACATCTGGAGTGAGGCCATCGAGAAACACGGGGAAGCACTTGCGGTCTCTCTTGACATCTCGAAAGCCTTCGATAGGGTCTGGCACGATAGCCTTATTGGTAAGCTTCCATCCTTCGGTCTACCCACCGGATTGTGTGATTGGATTGCAGACTTCCTTAGGGATCGGTCTATCCGAGTGGTCATAGATGGCTGCTCGTCCGGACTGCTGGATGATAATGCTGGCGTTCCTTAGGAGTCGGTGCTCTCGGCAACATTGTTCTTGCTTCATATTAATGATCTGCTAAAACCCGGTACCTTTGGGTATGCAGACGACAGTACTGTTGCTGAGAGATACGTGTCCAACGCACGAGCTAGTGGGTCGCAGATCCGGTCTCCGAGAGGCTATAGTTGAGCGCTTGAACTTGTCCTTACAGGCTGTCTCTGAGTGGGGCGATGCCAATCTGGTCAAGTTCAATGCTGCTAAGATTTAGGCATATGTTTTTTCCGCTAAAAGGAGCCAATTCCACCCAGCTCCATCTTTCCGAGGTGTAACCGTGCCGATAACCGACCAACTTGACCTTCTTGGTGTTATGTTAACATCTACCCTTAATTTTGGCCCATTCATAGAGGCAAAGGCTCAAGCGGCTGCCAAAAAGTTGGGAGTCCTAGCAAAGGTGCGACAGTATTTCACGCCGGAACAGCTGCTTAAACTTTATCAAGCGCAAGTTCGATCGTGTATGAAGTACTGTTCTCATCTTTGGGCGGATCTGCCAGATACCATTTTGATGCCCTAGGGTCAATTGAGAAACAAGCCAAAAGGATCATCGCCAACGATAGGCTCGTCGAGCCGAAGCTCCAAAGTCTCGAGCATCGACGCCGAGTTGCTAGCCTGTCGGTTTTCTATCGGTTGCCTTTTGGGGAGTGTGCAACGGAATTGCATAGTTTGATTCCGCCAAGCCCGTTCCATCATCGGACCACAAGACGTACGACGATGAGCCTCCGGTACATGGTGGACATCCCACCCACACGCACAAAACGTTTTGGGAACACATTCATTGTGCGTACAGCTAAGGAGTGGAATTCCCTGCCAGAGTCTGTTTCCTGATAGCTACAACCAACCGCAACCCTGGCAGGCTCTGGCCCTAACGAGCCGCCCTGTGGCTCCCGACGCCCGAGGCGTCTACTTTTGTTGCAGCGGCTGGGGCGTGTGGTTTGTGGCCTCTCACTCACGCTGTCCGCCTCCTCCAACATTAGCATTACTGCTTCGCAGAAGGAGGTGACGAATTCCCATGCCGCCTCGCTCCGAATCATGGAATGAACCAGGGCCTGTAGCGAGAGGTCGCCGCCGCCGATCGCCTCAACGAGGACACGGCGGTGTTCCGCCCAAGCAGGGCAGACCTCCACCGTATGCGCCACCGTGTCCTCCGGGTGATCCTCACAGTGATAACACCCGGACGTGTCCTCCCGCCGAATCCGAAACAGGTAGCTCCCGAAACAGCCGTGTTTAGTGAGTACCTGCGTCAGGCGGAAGGTGAGGACGCCCGCCGTGGCGCCTCTGTAGCCACTCCTCAAAGAGGGTATTTATCGCCGCAATAGTGGCGTGCCCAGCGCTGGGTTGCGACAATTGCTGTCTCCATACCGCCATGGTCTCTTGCCGGGTCGCTGCAGCGGAGTTTCGCCCCGGCGTAGCGCGTCCACGCGCCACGTGTAAGTGTGTGCGAGGGCTCTCGCCTCTAGATCCCATGGCGGCAGTCCGGCAAGAAGGCTCGCCGCCTCGCCGGAGATCGTGCGGTATCCTCGGGCCAGCCGGATGGCCATGACCCTTTGGGACGCGTTCAGCTGTCGGGCTGGACGCTTTCTCAAGTCTAGTGCCCACACTGGGGCCCCATAAAGGGCCATGGACCGCACGATCCCCGCATAGAGCCTCCGGCAGGAGGCGTTTGGACCCCCTAGATTGGGCAGAAGCCACTTGAAGGCAGCCCCGTCCCGCCCCACTCTGGGAGCCAAACGTCGGAAATCAGCGCTGTCAGCTGCTAATGTACCCAAGAGACTGTCGGCATTGCCACGTTGAATGGCTGTGAGCACAAGGGCCCCCGAAGGTTTCAACCCCAAACGGCTCGAAAATATAGATACCAATAAGGTTTATATATTTACGCCATTTGAGATTTTCCACAGCCGCAGCGGCAGCGCCGGCACAACACGATGAACTAGGAAGATGGGATGGCGCTGAATGGCGCAAGAGTATCGACACAGGTTGCGACTTGCGTCCCACACTAAAGGCCTACCCATCTTCCATGGAAACAAAAGACATGCCGTTCGATCTTATTAGGATAAATAAACATGAAATAATTTGGATTTAGGCCTTATAATTTTTATTAAAAACGGTTTTAAGTCTTGTTGATTGTAATATTTATGACAAACTTTAGGGCATATTGTATTTAGGGATTTCAGTTTTATGGCATGTTATATTATGAAGTTCGGGCAAGTTATCATTCAGACAAAAGAAAATATGGCACTTTAGATTATGGATAAAATAGAGAACACAATAGAGGACCGACTCAGCGTACTACTGCTCGACAGTTTCATCTGAGCCAGTCTTGTTCTCGAAGGTACACAAAAGGTTCAAGGAGACCGAAAACTTAGTCTGGAGACCAGGATCTGGACGACAGCGATACACTCCGGTGAGAGATGACCGATTTATTGTCGCCTCTTCTCTCCAAAATCTACACCTGACCGGCGTGGACGTCCAGCAGCAGCTCAGAGAAGTTCGAGGGAGGGCGAGTTGACAGTTAGACGAAGACTCAAAGAAGCGAACTTGACCCCAAAAAAGACAGCTACGGGACCCAAATTATCTTCAGCCGCCCCACATGCCCAGCTTCAGTTTGCTCGCGATCACTTAGATTGGGATATGGAGCAATGGAGTCGAGTCCTGTCCCCGGACATGCCTACATGGTAGCGACCGTCGACGGAGAGTCTATTAGGAGACCGGCGGCCCTACCATGACATGTTAAAGCGTGAGTAGTTCGAGCGAGAAGGAGGGATGGAGCTATACACCCTATATAGCCGGGGATTTCTATTGAAGCAAAAACGGAGCTGATATTCGTACCTGGTGGAGGTCAGGGAGGGGGACTAACCGCGAAAAGCTCTATGCTGCGGTTTATTGGCGAAGATGTCCTGCTAATGCACGATAGGTATTATCGCTGCCACACTGCTGCAGTTCTTAGATAGTACCTGGAGGAAATCGGGATTCCCACACTAGACTGGGCAGCCCTCAGTTCTGACTTAAATCCGATTACGGGTACGAGGAAGATGTCCAGCTCCGGCGTCGATAGGAGACCTGAAAATTGTTTTAGTCGACGAGTGGCAGGAAATCCCACAGGATTCCAGCAGGAAACTCATTCGGTCAATGAAAAACCGTTTACAGGCAGTCATTAGGGCCAGGGTTTTTTTTTTTCATATTCATTGGTAACAAAATATTGAGGAGTAAATAACATAAATTGTAAATAAAATTTTTACCCTTTCATATTATTTCCGATTCATTTAGACATTCACGACTTCGACCTATTGCAATTGCAATAATTCTCTGAGTTCAGGTAGAAAATTAAATTAATTTTAAATCTTTTTAATATCATCTAAATCCATAGTCCATTGCATAGAAATTGTAAAAAAAAAATATTGAGCAACGCACGATAAAGTGATTCCAGTTAACTGCTCGCGACTACTCGAGATTGTAGGGTAATTATATTGCATTATAAAATATAACATTTTATAGACTCTTCGCCCCATATAGGAATAGAAACATGTCCGTCACTACCATTATTGTTGATTTTCTAGAAAACTACTAAGGTACCAATTTTGTTGTTCGAGTAGGTACTGATTAGTACCAATTGAGTACTAATATTAATATTTACCAAATATGGAAGCGATTGGCATTGGTGGTCACGGACATCATAGAAACAATGTTTTTCATTTGACATTTCTGCCAATTTTCAATTTTTAATAAGTAATTTTAATTATATTATTCCTTTTTTTCAGCTTCCACTCATAACTTAGATGAGTACATCAACATGGATTTTGGGGTTGGTCCCGGTCAGGTATTGAACCTAACTGATTTTGTACAGCGGTTCTACAAAATTAATAAGTAGTACAAACATCCTGTACCTACCAATAGATAGTCAAATGTTGTTTAAGAATCAGTTCCATGATCCCAATGCAATGGTTTGTGTTTATGTTGATTATGTTTTAATAATCCTTGTTTTATATTTTAATTTTCCTAATGCAGTGAAAATTCTGGAATCATGGTGCCATAACGCTGTTGAAAATTTAATCGTTTAAAAAAAATGTTACTACTTACAAATTGACTCTTTCCTTATTGTTCAGTTAATGTTGTTTATTTCTAATTTAAATATTGTATTTGAGTGACTTTAAAATCTAAATAGCACAATAAATTAAAAAATCTTCCCACAACACAAAGAAATGATAAAGCACAAATTGTTACTTACCTTAAATGGAGTCAACCAGTGTGTATTAAGCTTCAATAAATATATTTTTATGTAGGTTTAACTGAATAAATATTGAGATTATACATTATTGGTAGTTATAACATTTAAATAATAGTTATAAAATCAGAAACCTACATAAGATAAGAAAATAAAAAATAATTTTGAATAATACTACATATTGAATATGGCAAATTATATAATAATTCAGGGCACTTCTATTCCCCATAAAGATTAGCTGATTTTGATATAATTAGATAGTACAATATTAAGCATAAGGAATTTAATCAAGAGGCGCTAGTGCTTAATTAAAGTTTCAATTTTATAAGAGTAATGAGTGGTAGTGTTTTGGATGTTCTGCATTTTCTTTCTATTTGTCGTTGTTGTGGAAGAGCATAATATTATTAACGTTGTGTAGATCGTATTTATTCTCATTTTGACTGAGGTAATCCTTGTTTACGGATTGTGTGTTACCTTGAGTGATAAATTAACATTTAAGTAACTTTATAGTAGTGTATATGGTCGCAGGTAGCTTTTGTATGTTGTTAAACTATTTAATAATTTTGTAACAACTTTTATACACTCTTTTTATTCTTCCCTAGCACCCTTACAAAATTGATAAAAATACCAAAAATATATTTAAGAATAATCGCTTATGGTAAGGGTTAATCCAATGAATGAATTGTAAGATTCATTTCTATGGAGATAGTTCATTTACGTCCTTCTACTTCCATCTATGTATGTATTAATTGAATTATGCAAACTTAAAAAAATCTTATCTATTGTTCTAAATCTTCAAAGGTTTATTTTAAGTACCTAATATATTTACACTATAAGATTGTACCTAAATATTTTACATTTTCTCTATTATGAGTAAAAATAGTAACTACTTAAATACTATATTATACTTATTGAGTAAGATTAGCGACACGGTACTATAATAGCACAGGTGAAAAGAGTTTACAACTTTAGGTGTGTGAATAATTTTACTGTCTACGAAAAACTTGCATTTATTTACTTTTAACTACTTACCTACATACTTTTCTGCAGGGTTCGTGATCTGTGTTCGTAACTTTTACAGTTTGCTAGTCCAATGTTAATTATTTTTTAAGGTTTTACGACAATCTTCCGAGTCCCATAAATGTTGTTTGAAGTTGCTTCTACCTAGTACAATGCAGTACAATGTTGATAAATAAAAAAAAACATTTTATTCTAGTGAATTTAAGACCTAGTCATTATTATTAATTACTCTTCTTCCTAACAGTTTATCACTTTTCACATTAGTATTTAGTCGAGGCGTAGCTGGATATTCTATGGGACCAAACTCTTTTGACTGGATGCGGTAGAACCCGGAGCGTAGAGCGAATATTTAATCCCTGGGAGTGTGTTAACGTCCCATTGGTTACGCCTTTTTCCTCACACATACATATTATCCACATGTTACCGACTCAATCGATACCTTCCTTCTACGCCTTTAAAGTTTTATCTATTGACTGACATGAGTGATAAATTATTGTGCTTGTGCTTTTAATGTACCAAGTTACATGTTTTTAATTTAAGATTTATCAAGCAAAATAAAAGAAACATTACACGCTATTTAGTATTTTTATTTCATTGATTATATTATATAAAAAAAATGGTACCTAATCTACAACAATGTCAACAGTAAAGGGGATAGAACCTTTGTGGCATAGTCCCCCGGTTGCCGTTTTGTATTTTTTTTTTTCAAAATCGAGAAGCATCACGAAACGTATTATACAGAATGAATTTTTAAAGTGCGAGTGGATGGCCAAATCCTAAACTATGAAGAATATCGAAAAATACTGAAACCTCGAGCCGGATTATGATGAAAACTAAAACTGCATCGTATATTTTTGAAAACAATATCAGCTGTATTTTTTTTTTGAAAATTCAATTATTTTGTTAAAAATGAATTCTTTCCTGTAGTTTGCCATACGATATTACTTCCCAGAATTGTATCGTATCGTTATTAGCGACACTTTCGGATTGTGCTACAGGTATTTTTGTTTTAAATGAACTGGTTATTGAACCAGTTGATTAAAAAAAACTTTTTAACAAAAAAAAAACCGACCAAAATCAACACTACAAAGTACAAAATAACTTTAATTTCGGTAGGCGGTGTCAAATAATGAAGAAGCAACCAAAAACACCGACTACCGAAATTAAAGTTATTTTGTACTTTGTAGTGTTTTTTTGGAAGTCGGTTTTTTTTCGTTAAAAAGTTTTTTTAAGCTATTGCATAGCTTCTATCGCGGGCCTTGAGCGTGGAGACCGAATCCAGAAATTCCGTAACGAAAATAACCTAACACCCCCTACTCCGACCGGCACAGCGGTGATACTTTTCAGTTTTTAGTTTTGCCATCTATCGATGAACAGCAGAACTTTTAATGACTTTGAAATATCACGCTTGTCTCTTTAGTTCTGCAAATCTCCTCTAGGTGGCATTGGTTGTATATTATATAAATAAATAAATAATTATAATTACATATGTTGATAAAAAATGCTATGCAATAGCTTTACCGCGGCAGTCTCCGAGTGCCACACGTCTTTTTTTTCACTTTTTAGTGGTAAATGTGTGTACAAGAACTGTTAAATAAATAAATACCACCCCCCACACCTAACAACACCACTGGAAAGTCACAGGAAAACAAAAATACGCAATTTCGTATACATGGATGATTTTTCCATATATTTTTTCCAGCTATTTGGATTTAAAAACCAAACTACTGAACCGATTTTGATAAAAATCAATGGAACCATTTGGGAAGTATACCCTTTCCAACAATTTTTTTTTTTTTTAAATCGGTTGGCAAGCGACGGAGTTATGCGCGAACAAACATAAGAAAAAAAAAATACAAACATCCGAATTGAGAACCTCCTCCTTTTTCAGAAGTCGGAAAAAAAAAACCTGTAGCACACCACATCTATTGGCGGCTAGGATTTAAAAAAAAAATCGAATGATGCAGTTTTAGTTTTCATCAAAATTGGGGTCGAGACTGCTTTCAGTGTTTTTCGATATCTACACTAATATTATAAAGAGGAAAGATTTGTTTGTTTGTTTGTTTGTTTGTTTGTTTGTTTGTTTGTTTGTTTGAAATGAATAGGCTCCGAAACTACTGGACCGATTTGAAAAATTCTTTCACCAGTAGAATTGTACATTATCGATGATGGACATAGGCTATAGAATATTTTCAAAAAAGTTAGGGATCCGTATGAAAACTTCTATAATGTAACCCAAGGTGTGAGAAAAAATCCTTATATCGCGTACGCTGCGGAATCTATTGACAATAGAGCAAAGTGATGTACTACAGTTTTATAGAGGTCATCAATGTCTACAAAAAAGTCCGCGATACCATATGTCTAACTATTATGGTTAAGTCACCATGACCGCTTTTTGTTCAAATTATTCAAGCAAATCCTTGATGATTTTAAAAAATGGTGATTTCGGTATCATGATATCAATCCTTATCCATTTAAATGGTTTGATAATTAAGGTTGATTATTTCCGTGTAAATTACACTTTAAATTATTCAAATCGGACCTTTCGTTCAAAAGTTACGACGGTAATAAACATGCTCGGAGTAAGAAAAATGTCGCGGCTTGAGCGAACTGTGTAGAATCATATCAATGCTTGGTCCGATAAAGTTGAAAATGATTTCGATAAAACAATAAGAATAACAAATGTTTGGATTTTTCGCAAATAAACTACATACCTACATAATAAGGGGTGAAGCAGGGATGATTAAGTTTTTAGGGGAGGACATTATTGCTTGCTTTAATTTACGTCGGGATGTTATGAACAAACTAAAAATGGGATTATTGAAACAGATGTACCTAACAATTTTTGCATAATCAACTCCTGACGGGGTGAACGAGGTGAACAGTTGCGCTGAACCTGAGACCATAGAATAAGTAGAAATGGCTAAGTAATAAATGTAAATTAATGAAAATCGTTGTGCTTAATTTTCCAAAACTAACCTTTATAAGGGGGTATAGGGGGCGTTGAAGTTTGTGGAGTACCTACTAAATCCGCGCGGACGAAGTCGCGGGCGAAGTGCTAGTTCCTCATAATTTCGGTTTTGGTCATCCACGCGCACTTTAAAAATTCAACCTGTTTATCCGACTTATCGCGGTCCACATTTTGAAAATAAAAAATGGGTCTGCTTCCAGTCAAACCGTATTCAGCACACAACAAGGATTTTACGAGGAGCAGCTGCCTACCAGACCGCAACAAACCATTAACTGGGTAACATGGTAAGTACTTCTTGGCAAGACTGGTGTCAGATTTTTTCTGGCTTCTTACAATCCGTAACGACAGCCAAAGATCTAAAAATGACAGCCGGGACCAACGGCTTAGCGTGCTTTCCGAGGGACGGAGGAGTCGGTATGTCAAGATGGTCACCCATCCACAGACCTCGGCAACCTTGAAGATTGGCCCGTGCGGCTGTTATAATTTAGCCACGAGCGTAGCCTTGTAAACCTTTATTCATCATATCAGCTGCAAGATATCTACTGCTGGACATGACCTCCCCCAAAAGTGGGGGGTTTGCCATAATCACCACGCTTGGCAGGCAGGTTGGCGATCGCAGTTTAGCTGTTGCAATGTATAGGGAATGCTGCTGCCCATTCTCTGGTGCTGCTTAGCCAACTGGTATCGCGTCGCCGCGTTCCGGATGTTGAAGGCCACACACCCAACTGCTTAGACCTTCTGTTGACAACAGATCCAGACAGGCACTCTGTATCGCTCTGGGCTTCGCTTGGATCATCTGACTACTCTCTGGTGAAATCCGTATCTTCATGTTCTCCAGATTTAAGCTTTAGAGGCACGAGACGAGTATGGAGGTAAGGGTCAGCAGATTGGGATGAGATGCGGCATTTCTTTGCATCTTACCCATGGCAGCGAACTTGCTTCTCGTCGCGCAACCCTTCCGACTGCGCTGTCGCAATTGTTGACGTGATACGCCAGGGAATGGAGTATTTTATCCCATTCTCTGACGTCCCACTTGGATGCGAGGCTCAGCCCTGGTATAACGTGTCTTGTGCGCAAGCCGACTTGCGCATAGAGCAGGCGTAGGTACTGGGCCTGGGCTTTGGCCCGCAGTGACAGGTGCGACAGTCAAGGTGTTCACGTAATGAAAAGAGCGTACAATTCTGCTGCTCAGGATTGCAAACGGGTGTTACGGAAGGCGCGTTTCGACCATGTTGGACGAATTGGGGCCAAGTTGGTGTTCTACCCCTCGGGTAGCGAGAAGTTCTGGTCCTTGTTTAAATCGTTCGGGGCGAACTTCTGCCGTCCTTCGCTTTCTCCTATGCTGAAGTCCAATGGTACGTTGGCTCATACCGCGCAGGAGAAGGCAAACCTATTTGCCTCAGTCTTTGCCAATAATTCACGACTTGTCTTCAATATCATATTTTGAAGAAATTACCGACGCTAACACGGCATTGACCCATAAGAGATGCATTAATCGATGTTTGGTCTAAAAACGGTCGAGACATGTGAACCTAATTTTAAAAAGTACAAGCTATTTACTCTTCCTTGTCTGTACCTATATCCTCGAAACCGCAAGGTTTGTTAAACAGTGCGGTTTTGACACACCCCAATTTGTTTCCACGTCTCCAGGACGGGGTACCGCATTACCGCACGGGCAAAAACGGCACTCATGCGCAAAAGTATCGTCTGCATGGCGCCCACTATATTTAACATTTTGCCTAAACGTTGGAAGGAGAAATTTTTCTATGTTAAGGGCCGTGAAAATTTTGGACTTTTTAGCCTTATGCCCAATCCCAATTGACATTCTTTTTAGAAAAGATACGAATTTTGATGTTATGTTTTGTTTTTAAAGTAGCTTTCAAAATTGAGTAAATACTCCACAGTGTAGATGATCGCCTCGTCTGTGATAAATCTAAAAAATAAGATAGCAACACCGTCTCCGAAAAACTGCTTGCGACCTTTGTAAGTCTCCATTCATTGAAGACATGGTATGCTTTCAGATATTTCTCGCGAGACTTCTCAGGTAGGAAACTTAATTCTGAGTTTCGGGTAGCTTGATGTGCTGGCGTCTTTTGGTCAGGTAAACTAAAATTAAATTTAATAATTTTATTTTTGTTTTACAAAAATTTTGTCATAGGTACTTTACAAAAAGAGATTTATCACAGTTACTTAGCCTGGGATTATATTGTTCTTATCTAATATACTTTCTGTCTACTTGAGCTATCAGTATCACACACATTACTACAACATAGGTAATAACCTTTACTACTTAATAATTGTAATGTTGTGTATCTGTATTGTTTCTAGTGTGTACATAAATTGTAAAATAAAATGAATGGTATTAATATTTTGTAAGTATTTCAGCTCCATCTTCAGTGATTAGAACCGTGTGTTCTGCCTGTGCACACCTGGAACCATCCTCTGTCAATAGTGTCCACCCATCCTCTTGTAGCACAGTGTACACACTACCGTGAGTTATGGCTGGCTCTATCGTAAACGTCATGCGAGGCATCATTTTCCCAGGGTATTTGTTTTCTAGAAAATAATATAATGAGTAGAAAATCATGAAAAAGACTGAAAAAGTGTTAACAAGTTAGGTTAATTCTTGTCTACAGAGACTTGCAGGTACTGGTAAATCACAGACGAGACAGATACCTAATTTTTAGTTTCTTCACACTGCTTCCT
Organism: Melanchra persicariae; assembly: GCA_947386135.1. NCBI lineage: Eukaryota > Metazoa > Arthropoda > Insecta > Lepidoptera > Noctuidae > Melanchra > Melanchra persicariae. Next base: position 9,509,618 of record OX376644.1, read on the forward strand.
CTGTCTTATCTTACTGAGAAAACACTATGAATTATATGAAACAAAGACTGTGCTAAACCAATGAATATAAGAGCTGTCATTTCTATTTCCACTCCCGAAAACTACTGGTAATAAAAATCAATTGACGCCATTTATGAAAGACCGTCACTTGAGAACGGCTTGACCGATATGGCTGTTTTTTAGGGTTCCGTATCCAAAGGGTAAAATCGGGACTCTATTACGAAGACTCCGCTGTCCGTCTATCCTGTATCTCATGAACCGTGATAGCTAGACAGCTGAAATTTTCACAGATGATGTATTTCTGTTGCCGCTATAACAACAAATAAAAAACTTAAAACAGAATAGAATAAATATTTAAGTGGGGCTCCCATACAACAAACGTGTTTTTTTGCCGTTTTTTTTTTATAGATAATGGTACGCAACCCTTAGTGCGCGAGTCTGACTCGCACTTGACCGGTTTTTTTACTGTTTGTGTCGGGATTGGTAAGTATGAAAGAATTTATTGGGGAAACTTAATTGCACCCGTGCGAAGCCAGGGCGGATAGCTACTTCTTCTTTAAACAATGTAATGCTGTTTCTTGGTAGTCCACGACTTTCTCAAGTGGACCTGCTACCTAATGGCTGAACCGATTTGATTATTTTTTAAATGTTTGCAATAGGCTAAGTAAGATTCTTATCTTGCGACTCTTTTCTTATCTTAAAAAAAAGGAAAAGTAGCCCGAAAAATTAGAAAAACTTTTCTCCTAGGTCAGCCAGTTAGTTATTCATAACATTCGATTTAGTGATTGGTAGCATTGTAGCTATGGCTCTTTACTTTTCACAGTTTGATGAGTTACAGCCGGTCAATTCTGTAAAACTAAACATGTCGAAGTGAAGGCTTGGGTGAAGTGATCACGAAGTGAGCTGTCATTCCATCTTGTTTGTATGGTTTGACTTGTCGTCCACTTCGCCTAATTTTTCACTTCGACATGTTTACAGAATCGCACTGCTGGTCAGGATAAGCCATAGAAGTGTTACATTACATTTTTATTTTGCGTAATATCACATATCACCGAATCTACGTTTTTGACTGAAGACTGAGAAAAAACTTACTTGTATGATGAATTTCAGGAGGCCCATGGAAATACTCCCCAATGCCATGCCCCAAGACAGAAGGAATGACAGTCAAGCCATGCTTTTTTGCATGTCTGTATATTTTATTGCCAATTTCTGAAAAAGGGACACCCGGTCCACACACCTTGATGGCCTGGAAATTGAAAATTATAAGAAACATGTCTAACTTTCATGTTCTTCAATTAATTTAAGAATCTATCTCGATAGACAAATTAGGCTAGACCCCTACCACTGCTGGGCACAGGTCTCCTTCAGTCTTTTGCTTGTTGGGGTCGCTAGACTTTTGGGTAGGAGTCGAGCTCGTCAAGCCATCGTCCTTAGTCTGAATATTTTTTTACTAGTGCAATTATTTCATTTTGGGCAGGTAAGCAGGCATGCCAGTGTCGAGCGCCAAGTCCTAGCAGGCCACATTCTGGTTGAATTTTTCAAGTGAGCGTGTATGGCCAAATCTTCTTTCCTTTAATATGCCATGTGGTACTTCCCAGGATTTTAGCCTTAGGTATACATAAGTCACACTTTGATAGTGTAATAATAACACAGTGTGTTGTGTAGCCTGTTTATTTTTTCTGGGTACGATTCCTGGTCAAGAATATTGTTTTTTGATGAAATCCAATGATGCAGTTTTAGTTTTTATCAAAATCGGGCCCGAGACTCCTTTGAGTGTATTTCGCTATTCCTCATAGTTTCGAAACTGGCCGTCCACGCCCACTTGAAAATATCACTCTGTCTAAAATACTTACAACATCCAAACATTCTTCTGTTACACGAACAAGTTGCAAGCCTCTATCATCCACAGCATCGCCCACAAGAAATGTTTTAGAACAATCTCCATGGTAGCCTTTGTAGAATACCTGAAAAATAATAATTTTAATTTACACTTACAAAACAGGAGTACCTACCTACCTACCTAAATTAAAGTTTAAGGCACATGACGATAACATGTAGACTAAAACTTAAAACATGTGATAAGTAATCATAACTTTAGGCATATATATATATATGCATCCGAATATCCGAATTTTTCAAGTGCGTGCTTGGATGGCTAAATCCGAAGGGATATTTTTAAATGCACATCTGTATAATTTTTCAGCACACTAGGTCACTCCACTAATTTACTGAATGCATACCAGAAAAAACAATGCTGTGCAAAAAAACCCAATTGATTAACTAAACATGTCTTACAAAAAAAAACAAAAAAATCATCCAAAACGAGATGACATTTTTATCGAATTCACACCAAAAATGTGGTTCATACATCGGATTTATGATTTATAAAACAAAAATACGAATTGTTTATCAAAAATACTAACTTGCACTCTAAATTGCACTTCCCTGAAATAGCAGGTGGTTATCATGGTTATAATAGTAGCCGGTCATTGGGCACCCCGACTCGGACAGGTTAGGTTAGAAGGGGATGGCGGGGTCAATTGAGCGAGCGAAGCGAGCGAACAGACCCCGCCATCCCCTTCGTGGTTATTTTTTTTTAAACCACCCAGAAATATCATTAGCCAAATATTCGTTCAGTAAAACAGTTCTGCAAATACCATTGAACAGTATATCTAATATGATTTATTTAGTGTGCATAATTTGTGTGCAAGTCAGTATTTTTGATTTAACTTTGAAATATTTTGTTCGAAATAAGGGAAAATACAGATATCGATTTAATTACATGCCAAATCCGAAACCATGATGAATAGTGAAAAACACTGAAAGGAGCCTTGAGCCTGATTTCGATGAAAACTACAATTGCATCATTGGATTTTTGAAAAATCGGTATTTCTAGTAGTAGTAGTAGCCAGGAATCGAAACAGTTGATTTTGAAAAAAAAAAAGACAGCCTGTATTATTAGACCATCCGTACCAAGTGTTGCTAATACGGATCAAGTTCTGGGAAGTACCTACTTATAAATAAAAAAAAAACATCAACTGATATTTTTTTAGCATTTTCCTTTTTTTATGGATTGGGAAATCATCAAATGACTCCTACCGCTCTGGGTGGAGCGGGAGGGAGTGTCAGACTCTTACGGACTAAAACCCATCCGTGCTCCTCGAAGTGCCTTTTGCTTTCCAGGGCCGCGGTAACTCTTTCGAAAAAATCCGTAACCCTGGCAGGAAGCATTTTCCTTTTGGTCTTGCGGCGAGTCGGGAGTTTTTTCCGTTTACAGACAGGCGGTGCGTGCAGCGGCCAGGAGCATCCATCACACACGTAAACACAAACATTGGCAATGTACCTACTTACGATGTTGTTTATGGAGATGCGGGGCGTGAAGAGTAGCGGTGTCCCGCCGCTGCGCCCGCGGCGGATCCTCTAACGTGTAGCGTAGTACGCGGCGTTCATCGCTACGGCGGCGGACGCGGCGGGCATTGGGAGCAGAGGACGGGTGGGGACGATCGTTTTTTAATCCCAGAGACTAATTTGACATCTCAAGTGATTGGTGGCGGGTATTGCCTTAAGGCGATATTACACGGATCAATCCAATAGAAACAATTCCATTGAACATTGAACGACTTTACCAATGTACACGTAATGACAATCAATGTTCATTACAGAGCGCAATGCGACGTCGCGCCAACTCGTACGTGCGGGAGTTTCTTTAATCTGCGACAATTTAATAAATGAATTAAGTAATAAAAAAATAAAAATTGACGTTGGTGGGTGCGTCGGTGGATTTCGAGAAGGATAAGTTGGAGCCTCAAGCACCTTATTAGTAGAATTGGCAGAAGATCCGAATTCATATTTGAATAAAAATAAAAACTAATAAGTACCTAGGTACTTAGATTTCTTATTCCACAAACACTCACACACACTCATACCTACATTTGGTCACGTCCCAAAAATAGCGGAACATGACAGTCACGCCACTAGAATACCATTTTCGAAAATCCCTGTGCGCTAGCGAAATAAGTCCGCGTGCGTTCACTGTCGTGCGGTGTGCGAAATGAAATGAGTCATCGTTCAACCTTCATGTTACACGTTTCAACCGCATTGAACAATGAGCAATATTGTTACAATCGCATTGAAAGCGTTCGGTGAATCGAAGCTTTCAATGAGATTGTGCAATCACTTTGAAATTTGTATTTAGATGTGTCAATGCCATTGAAGCAATGAAATTAAAAGCAATATTGAACCGTGTAATATCGGCTTTATGTTCGTTATTGCCACGGACGACGTCGCGGCGCGGGCTCCGCCTGCATCTCAAGCAAACGCGTGTAAAATCGCTTTTCCGTAAACGCTCTCATATAACGCCATAATTATGTTTGAATTTGTGCGGACCGCGTCGCTGAACGCTCCGCTCGACGCCCCGTGTCTCCATATACGAGGCCTTAGTATGCCATGTGTTACTTCCAAGAATTTGATCCTTATTTGCGACTCTTTCGGACGATGTTGTATTTTTCTTTCAAAATCATCCGGTTCGATTCCTGGCTAGAAATACTCCCTGCTTCTTTGTCTGGCCTTTTCTGGTCTCTAATCGGGCTCGGTTCTGGTAATCCTTCCTGGCTCCTGACTAGAAATACTGATTTTTCTAAAATACAATGTTGCAGTTTTAGTTTTCATCAAAATCGGGTTATTCCTCATAGTTTCGGATGAGGCCCCCGCACACTTGAAAAAATCACCCTGTAGGTATTTACTAGCTTTTGCACGCGGCTTCGCTCGCGTAGATATTGGTTATCGCGTAAATAAGTAAGTATGTAAAAGCTATGTCTTTCTCCATATCCCAGACTATATATCTGCCCCATTTCATGAAAATCCGTTCAGCCGTTTTAGCGTGAAAGCGTAACAGACAGACAGACATACATACATACACAGTTAGGTACTTTGCCATTTATAATACCTATTAGCATTAGTAGAGACAGGAATTACCTACTAGGTATTAATAAATGCGAAATTTTGGATGGGTGAATGTATGAATATTTATTACTCAATCACGCCAAAACGGCTGATTGGATCTGAATGGCACAGAGATAGAGTAATAGGTACCTCTTATCGCACATAGACCGTTCCATTCCATAAATTTATCCCGGGAGTATGTTGCCTTGGGACAATTTGCCGACATTTACGTCAGCGAAGCCGCAGCTGGCAGAAGTTGGTGTGTTAATGGTAAGCGCCAGATAAACTTGCAATAAAGTACATTGACCTTTTCCTGATATCCCTTCGTAGATATCCGAACAATAAATTATGAACCGTTTTTCTTTACTGGAGAATTTTAAGGAGCACGTTAGAAATCGATTCAGGACAGCTGTCTTTATTTTTTTTTAAATAATAACAAACTCAATAAAAGTATGCGGGTCAATGATCCTTTTGCACTTTTATCTGGTGTCTACCATATGATAAGCATCGTCGTCCTAATATAAAGCAACATTGCGTAAATTCGCGATCGTTGAGTTTTTATGACGGCAAACTGATCGCGTCGTCACGCCGACAGAGTACCTACGCCTTCTTGGTTTCCCGAACAATTGTGTATTCGCACGATGATCGCTTTGCATCAGGACAATGTCTTAGGAGGTTTCAAGATAATAAATAAACTGACCGTTATATCAACATTGACAATATCTCCATCCTCTAATGGCCTCAAGTCAGGTATACCATGGACAACAACATTGTTGACTGAAGTGCACACACTCTTCGGAAACCCATTATAATGCAATGGTGAAGGATAGGCCCCTGCTTCTATAGACAAATTATGGGCCACTTCATCAATTGCATCTGTTGTGACTCCTGGCTAATGATAAAAGTTATAATCAAAATTTATCTATATTCTTATTGCAAGCCATACAAGATCCATAAAAAAACAAGTAAAATATAGTAGGTAATGTGGCAGGAAGGCTACAAAAATTGCATTGCAGCAGGTTTTAATATTATTGATGTGGTAATTTTTTACTTTTTAGTTCTATATAATATTTTTAATGTAATGTATGGGAATAACTGCTTTGTTTATGAAACAATTTTAATTATTCTCTTTAAGATGGAATTATCTAAAAGAAACCAATCAATTAAACTCCATGACAAACAGCATGTGTGGGCAGATATAATTATTATGGGCATTATGGCAATCCTTTACGTAATAGGTACCTGCTTAAGTTAGTAAAAAAAAATCACATTGTAAAACTTAGTTTCAGATGTCTGATTTTATTTTTTGAATCTTACAACTAATGTTATTTTGTACTTTGTAAGTTTTTGAAGATATTTTTTTTTTGGTAGAATTTATTTTCATGAGTGGTTTCCATTTCAAAATGTTCAACAGTAGGTACCTGCATGAATAGCCCTAGTTTCTGTAATATATTTGAAGCTAGTTTGCAGCTTATCTGCATGCCTCTTATCTGGTCAACATGTTTGATTTCTGGTATACTTGTCACCCCTGATGTGTCTGTCAATCTTAGATAATTAGGCCTCTGAATGTGTTCCGGTACTATTCTACTAGGTGTTGTTTCTTCTGGATACACTTTACTGTATACACCAAAGCGTTTTCTAAAACATTTTAAACCGTTATGTAACTTCTCCATGAGGTAATGGCACTTTAACCATATCTAAAAATAAAATTACCTTCCCTGCTTCTGGAAACAAAATCCTTTAATACAACACACCAACATACACAGAAATAGCCAAACAAGCACAGGAAAATAATGTGAGTGCACATGCATATGAAATTAATTACAAAGACAACATAAATTGTGTTAGTATCCTCTTACATTAAATGTCAAAGTATGGAGACCAACTTACAATATCCGCTTCTGAATCCTCGGGTTGCAGGCTCTAGGTACTCTCATGTCTGAGGGAGTTTTTACTCTGTATTTAAGCTCGGGATCTCAATGAAGAGGTTAAGCGTTAAACTGAGGTGCAACTTAAATAAAAAAGAAATCAATCTTTTAAAACAAATTGGTGCTAGGGGATAATGTTTTAGCATGATGAGATGAATGATTAAATGGGAAAATCGATAAGAAATCAACAAAAACACGATTTTTATTATCACATCTGATCTTACACATTCGCTCTCCAAAATCGGCCAAATGACTGCATTCTATCGATAATAAAGTGGTAACAACAACAATCTACCCAATTTTACCATTAACTTTATTCATAAAACTTTTCTGCCTTCTTTCTATTCTGTTAGAAGAATTATTAAAGAATGTTTGGTAATTTGGAAGAGTACTTTCAGTCAGTTTCAGTCAGGGGAGCATTACGGTAGCATTTCAGAGGCAGGCAATCATTTTCATTCATGTCAATGTCAAATCATCAAGACACAGTAATTTTAGACATATTGACAATGATGAAACCATAGATGAAACCGGCAAATCCGGCTGGTAGTACACCTCCTTGGTTGAACTGCGAGAGGACACACAAAAATTAAAAATGTTATACTAGAGTTTTAGGCGAGATTTTAACGAGTGAAGTGAAGGCTGTTTTTAATTATTCGCAAATTGATTCCTACTAGACAGTGTGGTGTAAAATTGTTGTAGTTTTATCATTTTAAGTCTTAAGTGTCTACGCAACTGGCCAATATGTGAAATCATTGAAAGCGCGATCTCTGTAAAATGTGAATTTTATTGTAGTATTCATGACTACCACAGTGACGTCAGTGAAGCTTGCCGTGAAGGCTGACTCGATATATTTGCTGTTAAATACTCCAGCAAAAATTATAACGTGAAGGCTGACTCGATATATTTGCTGTTAAATACTCCAGCAAAAATTATAATGTATTATACCCTTTTTCTAATGCTAAACAAAAAATATAAAATTATCACAAGACATGTCTGAAAGGTCTTAGCAACCAGGCCATAAAACTATAAAAAAATTAAAAAAAAAACTTTGTTACCTATATCCTCTTCAGGGTCCGGCCATTTTTTTTTTAAATTTGACTTATGTCAAAATCACCTGTCAAAGTTTCGCGCCATAACGGCGCGTGTGATTAAAATGCCGATATCTCTAAAATTTTGCTTGTGAGCCCTATGAAACGTGTGTTATTGGAATCTTAATGGAATAAACTATCACATTTGAAATGTATTTGTCCAGTTTTGCCTTGTAATGTATTGTTAATTCTACTTTGAAATCAGTGTGAGCGAAATATTTCCATTTTACTCTACAAAAGTAGGTAGAAATAAAAAAATTAACCATTATTTCAAAAAGTTTTTGTTTTGTTTACATGAATACACCCTATTTCACAATAATCAATTAAAATAACACACCTCCCCATACATTTTTTTCATACCACAAGCTTTACAAAAACATGTCTCAGGTACTTGACCCGGCCGCCGGCAAAAAAATTGGGTATGTTTACACTTTAGTTCTGGGAACTCTGTAAGCCAAGTGGCTTAGATTACTATTTTATTACATAGTTTGGTACACAATCTTATCGCAGACAAAGTTTTTGCAGTTAGAATTGTTTAGTTTACGAACATGAGTCACAAAGCAAACACTTGAAAGAGGGCGCCTAAAAAGACCCTTTCATCATTTGGATCAGAGAGCAAGTACTATTGCATTTATTTGAAATCTTTTTTTACAAACCACACGATAATGATATTAACTAATGGAAAAACATAACAAAAGGGTATGTTGCTAAACAAAAACATCCCACAAATCAACACACAAAACGGTCAATTAATTCCAAAATGTACCTAAATGTAAATGTTCATGCTAACATAACATGGAGAAGACTTAACTTTCACATCTGAATTTGAAATGTGAACATAAATAAAAAAATAATTAAAAATATAAATAAAAATAATTAAAAACGGTAGCATTGCAATAGATAAGAATCTTTTGGAAAAAATAGCTTTTCCAATAATATTGAATTGAAATCCACGGAAGTCTTCTCCACACTAATCGAAAATAATGGCGGTTTGGAGTCATTGACCTCAATTGCCTGTCTGTCCACTCGACTCCTAGAGTCTGTTGTTTATGTTGCGTATTTTTCATTTAACTATTACGTAAATTATTTAATAGTAATACTTAAATTAAATGCTTAAAACGTATGCTGTGACGTACCGCAATGTTGTTACAATTTACAGTTTACTACAATTAGCTTGTTTAGTATTCGTAATACGTGGAAATGTACCCGGCATGACGACGGTTTGGCGCGCAAAATGCCTACCGATGCTTGATCAAATCACTATTTCTGGACAAAATCTTTATCAAATACACAATCTATTAAGTTAAAAACTGTTTATTACTTACATATTCATCCTGTTTTTATGTTCACAGCGATATATACACTACACACACTTAACATTACGAACACTTAAAAGTACGTCGCCTGGCCGGCGCGCGGTCTAAAACAGCACTGGTTTAGTCACGTACGCACCGCCAGATGAGGAACTTAGAGACTTCGTGTGTGATATTATGCCATCGTCGTCTTTTACACTACACGTTGTGCATGTTAGAGCAACATCGATATAGTTTTCATTGAATTATGAGCCAAAACGTGACGTCGCAGTGGCGTCGACTCTAGGAGTCGATGGACAGACACGAGGTATTCGATTTCGACTCTACGAGTCGCTCGGACCGTGAAGAGGATATAGTAAAGTACTCTGTGCTCTGTCTTCGCCTTGGCTGGGGGCCTTAAATTCATTTGAGGCCACCACAGGTTAGTCCGGTTAAGCAGTTGATATCCCTTGTGTGATAACTTGCCAGTGGTCATCATCATCATATCAGGCGAACGACGTCCACTGCTGGACATAGGCCTCCCCCAAGTGTCGCCACAACAACCGGTCCTGTGCGTCTCGCATCATCGGTTACCCGCGACCCCCATCAGGTCATCGGTCCACCTTGTGGGAGGCCTTCCAACGCTGCGTCTTCCGGTACGCGGTCGCCACTCCAAAACTTTTCGGCCCCATCGACCATCTGTTCTGCGAGCAATAATGTACCCTGCCCACTGCCACTTCAATTTGGCGATCCTTTGGGCTAGTGGTCATATCTAAAATAAAAATAAAACTCTTTGTTTGGTTGGCACTCCTGGCTTGGCTGGGACTTATAGCCATAACAGACGCTCGGATTTGGTACGGCGGACTAACTCCGCCCACAAAATTCGATCTCGCAACACACGACGGGATCTGGTCCGGCGTACCACGCGGCGGACTAACTCCGCCCACCACGCCACAGAGTATATATACTATACTGAATTGTGCGCCTTCAAGTACACAAAAATTATGGTGGTAGAAGCAACAATAGCAGCAACATTACAACCACCATGTACCAACCACACCGTAAAAAGCGGAAAAAAAGCAGAGGATTGGCTAAATTTTATTAAGAGAAATACATTTTTTAAATTTTTACGGTAGTCTGTGGTAGTTTGGTACGGCCCAAGCGTACACACGTCCAGATTTGGTACGGAGCGGACCAAATCCGCTGTGCAAACAAGCGGACCGCGGCGGACTCAATTAATAATAATAATGTTCGCGGACCACTCTACACACGGGCGGATATGGTCCGGGAGCGTACCAAATCTTGTGGGCGGAGTTAGTCCGCCGTACCAAATTCGAACGTCTGTAATAGCCGTAACAGACGTTCGAATTTGGTGGTCCGCGAACATTATTATTATTAATTGAGTCCGCCGCGGTCCGCTTGTTTGCACAGCGGATTTGGTCCGCTCCGTACCAAATCTGGACGTGTGTACGCTTGGGCCGTACCAAACTACCACAGACTACCGTAAAAATTTAAAAAATGTATTTCTCTTAATAAAATTTAGCCAATCCTCTGCTTTTTTTCCGCTTTTTACGGTGTGGTTGGTACATGGTGGTTGTAATGTTGCTGCTATTGTTGCTTCTACCACCATAATTTTTGTGTACTTGAAGGCGCACAATTCAGTATAGTATATATACTCTGTGGCGTGGTGGGCGGAGTTAGTCCGCCGCGTGGTACGCCGGACCAGATCCCGTCGTGTGTTGCGAGATCGAATTTTGTGGGCGGAGTTAGTCCGCCGTACCAAATCCGAGCGTCTGTTACGGCTATTACGGCTATTAGAGGTTTGCACCGGAGCGGAATTTTGAGTACCGGTGATATTCACCGGTGATTGGGCGATCTCCGGTGATTTACCGGTGATCTCCGGTTGATGCGTTGGAATTATAAACCTATGACAAAAATGAATATTGTTTGCTGAATGGGTTTGCTAATAAAAAAATACAGTTTTCATTCATTTTTTAACCGACTTCAAAAAAGGAGGAGTTCTCAATTCGATTGTTTTTTTTTTGTTTATCTTTGTTACCTCATATCTCAGTCATTTATGAACCGATTTGAAAAATTCTTCGTTTTATGTAAAAGGATATACTTCTCGATTGGTCCCATTGAAATTTTATCAAAATCGGTTCAATAGTTTGGTTTTTAAATCCAAATAGCTGGACAAGATATGTGGAAAAATCATCCATGTAAACGAAATTGTGTAGTTTTACTTTCCTGTGACTTTCTAGTGGTGTTGTTATGTCTGGGGTACCACTTAAAAGTAAAAAATAAAAAACTTTTTCCAAAAAACCAAAAACACCGACTACCGAAATTAAAGTTATTTTGAACTTTTATTAGTTAAAAATGGTCATCATCATATCCACCAAGTGTCGCCACAACAACCGGTCCTGTGCTTGTCAAAAATGGTATTCAAACAAAAATCCACCACATTATCCCATTTATGATTGATATCTGAAAAATTCGTTTCTATGTACATTTTTAGTATATTAATTGCCGCAAACGACGATGTTTGTGTGTGACGATGTGTGTTTATAGTGAAATATGAACTCAAACCGAAAATATGGGGAATAATCATACACATTGCAACGAGTTATTTGGGAAATTAGTAGGAAGTGAAATGAATCATATAAAATTGCTTTGCTTCACTCGCTTAGCTTCACGCGAGTTAATGTTCGAAATATTGTTATAGAAAAGAAGCAAATAAGAAATAATAACTTAATATTATAAAATAAAGAACAATATTGAATAATAAACCTTCTTTTTATTTAGATCACATTTAAAAAATACTGCTCCAATAAAACCGGTGATCAATCGGTATTTCTTCGGTGTTTTTACCGAACAATTTCTCCGGAAAATAACCGGTGATTCTCCGGTACTCATTGCTCCGGTGCAAACCTCTACTGGGACTTCTGTTGAGTGAGTGTTGTTTTGTGTAGCTTGTGGTTTTCTTATTAATGTTTTGTTTGAAACCAAATCCAAAACAATTACTGTAAAATAAGTGTTTTAACAATATAAGCTTTTCCAGTAAAACCATGTCACAGAGTAAGCAAAAATAATTTCATTGTTAACAATGATAGCACATAATATTCTTAAAAATATTTGTGTACATGCTACTGTTATTGATTTTATTGCAGTTTCGGAAAAACCACCTTCTAGCCAAGATGTTGTGGATCCAACGGGTCCTGCTGCTAGAAAAGGGGTCCTCATCTCTTTTAGAACGGGCAAAACTATGGAAATACCTGAGAAAGATATTGTATGTAAACATAACCTTAAAATCACTTTGCCGGATTTTTTTTTCAGTTTTACGACAATTTGTTAATCGTAAGGAGATTTCCCACTTCGTCAGCTACAAGCATATCAAAACAATTTCTTTATGTAAAGAAAGAAGAAAGAAAGAAAAACTGTTTATTTACGTGAAAGTGACGCACATATCAAAATAATTGACACAGAGTCATGCGGATTTAATTCCAATAATTGTTTCCGGTTTGGCTAGGACATTGCAAGCCGGAATTACCTTGATTGTCTGATAAAAAGATGATTCCGTGCTTCGGTATAAGCCGGTGGTCCCGGCCGCCAAATGGCGGTCGTCAAACCATGTCAGAGGCCTTTGAGGTGTTTAAAAACTCTGACATAGGTGTGTGGGTCGTTAGACCTTACTGCCCACACGATAAAGACAGAAGAATTTCAATAACTTATTTTTAACTCCCAACCAAAAAGAGTTGTTATAAGTTTGACGTGTGTATCTGTGGCATCATAGCTCTTAAGGCGCTGTCATAGCTAAAACTCAGTCACTCTCGGACTGAATAGAAAAGAAAGAGAAGCGTGACGACACAATGCTTGCAATTTATTGCCAAATATGAAGCATTTTATTGATTTACTCAAAACTAAGTTGAGATATTAATAATCTAAAACAACAATGTTTTGCATTAAATTCATTATTTGTTATAAATTTTACCGGCATAATTAGGCTAGAAATACGGGATTTTTTTTTCAGAGGTCAAAATTAGAGGTAACTTTGGTAATCATTTCTATCGAGGATTTTATTTTTAAACATGTTTCGGAAACAACAGAGTTCTTGGAAATATAGTTAAATTCAACATATATTTTTTCTGCAGCTTGAAACTAAGCAGATTTGGCTAAAATTATTTTAGAAACCAGCAATTTTTCAGTTTTTTCTGATGACAGCGCCTTAAACGGTTGAAACTTGTTCTTTCTGCAATTCTCTAGTACTAACTAGATGTATTATTTAATTATATTTTTGATTACAGCTTGGGAGATGTAGATTTGTTGGTGAGTTTGAAAAAATTAACAGAATTGGCGAAGGCACTTATGGTATAGTATGTAAGTATGGGCATTGTTTACTGTTTTTCCTCAAAAGAAAAAAAATACTAGGGCTACTCTGGTCCCTGGGACTAGAAAATCAAAACAATCCCTACATTGTGTAGTTAATTGAACAAACTGAAGGAATTTTGTATGTGGTGAATTATTCATTCATCTAACCCAGCCATGAGGCTTTTCTGCAGTCCTGTAGCCTAGCACATTGAGTACTAAATTAACTATTTATTTATCTATACTGTACAGATCTGGGCTAACTGATTCACCTCCTAGCAAATCGAAAGTGTTGGCTTATGTATACATAATTACATATATATTATTTATGAATTTTATGAAAACTGTCCATGATGCAAATTCAAAAATCCCATTTCTGTGGATACAATTGCTATACACTATAGGAAAATAAACCTCTACATTTGTTTTATGTTCCTCTAGGTTAAGGCAGTGGTCCGACCGCCGACGATGAACGAGAAACGAGTAGAACTAGAAACTATAAACGAGGTGGCGATCAGCGGGAAGCGAGTGTTAGTTTCGATAGTTTTGTCGCCGGGCTATAAGCGAGTGTGCAAGTACGACGAGCCATTATTCGCGCCCCTCGCCCGCGGTCGCTCAGTCCTGTGCAAAAATAAATGATCAAGCGAGCGAGCATCGCTGAACGAGTATCGCTGAGCGAGTATTATGTTTGATAGCTCTTGTCGCTCAGCGACAAACTACTGAAGCGAGTTCTCGCTGGCAGTGTGAACAGTCAGCGATCAACTATTAATATATGCATCTCTTTTGATGACACGGAATGTATATCTATTGCATGTTTCTTGAGAGAGAAAATCGCCGATAGTTAGTCGTTTTCTCGCCGGCGGTCGGACCGCTGCCTATTGTGGCCTATCATGTATTCCAACTATGTGGCCCAGTGAAAAAAGGTTTAGTATGGCTGGAACTAAACAGATTAGATTTTCTATTTGGATTACAATCAATATTTTTGTTTGCAGACAGGGCAAAGGATAAGTTGAATGGTAGCATTGTGGCTTTGAAAAAGGTGAGGATGGATGTTGAAAAAGATGGCCTGCCTCTGAGTGGTCTCCGTGAGATACAGGTGCTAATGGCTTGCAGGCACGAGAACATTGTGCAACTCAAAGAAGTCCTGGTTGGACGGTCTCTTGAAAGGTATTTTTCATAGATACATAAATTATTATACTGCTTGATGCTGGTGTTAACTTATTTGCAGTTTGTGAGGGTTTTATTAGAGGGTCAAAAATATTTAATCGTTAAATTGCTCACACATAGAGAAACCTAATATTTTTTTGATTTTCATGCTTAGCCTCTTCCCAACTCTGCTGGGTTTGTCTTCCATTCAAGTCTTTTACATGGAATGTGTGTCTATCTGACCTCCAAAACCCAATAGGAGAGTGAGTAGAACCAAGGGGTATTGTGTTAATACACAATATCCCTTTGCAAGACTGGTGACAGTTATTCACCAATAAACATCGGATTTTATGCATTTGATTTGCTTATGCAAATGCATATAACTCGCTAATTATGGCGTTAAGGCGCTGTGATCAGAAAAAACTCGGTCACTCTCGGCCTGTATAGAAAAAAAAGAAAGAAGCGCGACGACACAATGCTTGCAATTTATTGTCAAATAATATGAAACATTTTATTGATTTACTCAAAACTAAATTGAGCTATTCAAAATCTAAGAGAACAAAGTTTCGATTCATTATTTGGTAAGTACAAATTTTACCAAAGTATATCTAGTAATATGGGATTTTTTTTTCAAAGACGATAATTTATACAGTACACAACAGTGTTTTTTGAAATATAAGTAGCTAAAATTAACCAGTACTAATTAAACAGATCTGGCTAAAATAACGTTGGGAAAAAATTGCTCGTTTAATGCATGCAATGCGTTTTAACCTTTTTTTGTAATCATGCATATTTCGGTAAGTAGCGGGAGGTACCTACGTATAGGGCGCTAGGTGACGATGACGTCAAGGATGCGCGCGATGGCCATTAAAATAAGCTTGTTATAGGTGTTCCATAAATTGCCAGTCCATCATCATCATCATCATCATCATATCAGCCGAAAGACGTCCACTGCTGGACATAGGCCTCCCCCAAGTGTCGCCACAACCACCGGTCCTGTGCGTCTCGCATCCATCGGTTACTCGCGACCCTCACCAGGTCATCGGTCCACCTTGTGGGAGGCCTTCCAACGCTGCGTCTTCCGGTACGCGGTCGCCACTCCAAAACTTTTCGGCCCCATCGACCATCTGTTCTGCGAGCAATGTGCCCTGCCCACTGCCACTTCAATTTGGCGATCCTTCGGGCTATGTCGGTAACCTTGGTTCTCTTGCGGATATCATCATTCCTGATTCGATCACGCAAGGAAACTCCGAGCATTGCCCTCTCCATTGCCCTTTGGGTGACTTTAAGCCTTCTGATGAGGCCCATTGTGAGCGACCACGTTTCGAGTCCATAGGTCATCACTGGCAACACGCACTGGTCATAGACTTTCGTCTTGAGACACTGTGGTATGTGAGACGAGAAGATACCGCGCAACTTCCCGAACGCCGCCCATCCGAGTCGGATTCGACGGTTGACTTCCTTCTCGAAGTTAGCCCTACCTAGCTGGATCGTTTGTCCCAGGTAGACGTACTCATCAACAACTTCGAGTGCAGAGCCTCCAATCTTGATAGGAGTGGGTGCTACATGGGTATTTACCATGACCTTGGTTTTGTCCATGTTCATTTTAAGACCCACTCTTTCGGAAGCTCTACTGAGGTCATCGAGCATTGTACTGAGGTCCTCCGTGGTCTCAGCCATGACGACTATATCGTCGGCAAATCGAAGATGAGTGATGCACTCGCCATTGACATTAATGCCTAGCCTTTTCCAGTCCAAAACCTTGAAGACGTCCTCCATTGCGGCCGTGAACAGTTTCGGAGAAATTACGTCTCCCTGCCTCACACCCCGCTGCAGGAGGATAGGTTCTGATGTCTGATCCTGAAGTCGGACTGACATGATGGCGTTTTCATACAAACTTTTCAGCACCTCGATGTACCGATAGTCGATCTGGCATCGTTGGAGAGACTGCAGCACAGCCCAAGTCTCGATCGAATCGAAGGCTTTCTCGTAGTACACAAACGCTAAGCAGATTGAATTTCCACTTCCTCCTCAGTCTTCATTAATCCATGCCACTTACCGGGATAAAAAGTAGCCTATGTCTTATTCCAGGATATGAACTACATGTGTGCCCAATTTCATCCAAATCCCTTCAGCCGTTTTTGCCTGATTGTTACACAAACAAACATACACATTTATAATATTAGTAGGATTATTCATTAAAATCCGGCTCGAGACTCCTTTCAGTGTTTTTTGATATTCCTCATAGTTTCGGATTTGGCCATCCACACACTTTAGCCTGTGCACATTTTCTAAGACATAATTTTCCTCAACAGCATCTTCCTATCAATGGAGTACTGCGAACAGGACTTGGCTTCTCTGCTAGACAACATGACTTCACCCTTTACGGAGTCCCAAGTAAAATGTTTGATGCTTCAAGTACTGAAAGGGTTAAAATACCTGCACTCTAACTTCATAGTGCACAGAGATTTGAAAGTCTCTAACTTGCTGCTGACAGATAAAGGATGTGTTAAAATAGGTAAGCATGTCATGCAATATTTATCACTAGCACATCGCCCGCGACTTCGTCCGCGCGGATTTAGTAGGTACTCCACAAACTTCAACGCCCCCTATAAAAGGTTAGTTTTGGAAAATTAAGCACAACGGTTTTCATTAATTACTTAGCCATTTCTACTTATTCTATGGTCTCAGGAGGCCCTCGACAATGTACCATTTAATTAGCGAATGCAACTGTCGAAATGCCAAAATGTCACGTGACATTTCGATAGCATCTGTCAAACCTATACATTTTTGACGTATTGACAATCGCGTACGCCTTATTGTTTTATCGAAAACATTTAAATACCGTGGTGTTTCAACTTCATCGGACCAAGCATTGATACCATTCTCCCCAGTTCGCTCAAGCCGCGACATTTTTCTTACTCCGAGCATGTTTATTACCGTCGTAACTTTTGAACGAGAGGTCCGATTTGAATAATTTAAAGTGTAATTAACACGGACATAATCAACCTTAATTATCAAACCATTTAAATGGATAAGGATTAATATCATGACACTAAAATCACCATTTTTTTATTTCACCATGGAATTTGCTTGAATAATATGAACAAAAAGCGGTCATGGTGACTTATCCATAATAGTTAGACATATGGTATTGCGGACTTTTTTGTAGATATTGATGACCTCTATAAAACTGTAGTACATCACTTTGCTCTATTGTCAATAGATTCCGCAGCGTACGCAACATAAGGATTTTTTCTCACGCCTTGGGTTACATTATAGAAGTTTTCATACGGATCCCTAACTTTTTTGAAAATATTCTATAGCCTATATCCATCACCGATAATGTAGGATTCTACTGGTGAAAGAATTTTTAAAATCGGTCCAGTAGTTTCGGAGCCTATTCATTACAAACAAACAAACAAACAAATCTTTCCTCTTTATAATATTAGTGTAGATAAGATAATATACTTAGGTACTAATATTATAAACGCGATAGTTTGTATGTATGGATGTTTGTTACTGTTTCACGTAAAAACTACTGAATGCGTCTTGATGAAATTTGGCACAGAGGTATATTTAGTCTGGAATAACACATAGGATACTTTTTATCCCGGGAGTATGTTCCCTTAGGATAATTTTCGATTTACACGCGGGCGGCAGCTAGTGTATGTTATAATTCAAAAAGGCTAGGCTAAACAAAGCAACTATGTAAGAATCATATCAGTTGCCATTCTGTAGTTTCTCCCACCCCCATGGGAGAAAGGCGTCAGTTTATGTATGTGTGAATTAATCACACCAAAAACATAAAAAATTTAAAAGGAAGTCAAGTTCATTATAATGGCTTCATAGAACTTGGTATTCAGATGTATCTTACTTCTTTTATATCAGTATAAAGAAGTGATAGTCTCGAGCGGTTCTGTTTGCCATATTTATTTACTGGTCACGGGATTCAGAGTGCATAACCAAGTTAAGATAACGGTCACTGAATCCCGGGAATAGCACTGCCTATGTACGGCATCACTAGTTATAACCTACGACCGGTGTGTCGCCCTTTTGCTTTGTGAATTTAGTTAGCACTGCCGTATAATGCAACTGAACTGGAGATTTCTTCCGTCTCTTATCATCTTCTTTGAATCATGATTTTATAAAATTTTAAGAATAACAATTTCAATCCAGAAAAAAACCTGATGTTAAAATATTCACCATGTTTTTTTTTAATTACAGCCGACTTCGGTCTCGCCCGATGGCTGGGCGCTCCCGCTCGCAGCGCGACGCCTCGTGTAGTCACCCTGTGGTACCGAGCCCCCGAGCTTCTCTTACAGTCACCTCGCCAGACGCCTGCACTGGACATGTGGGCAGCGGGATGTATACTCGGAGAACTATTGGCTAACAAACCTTTACTGCCGGGTAGGACTGAGATTGAACAGCTGGAACTTATTGTGGATCTTCTTGGTAAGTCACCTAGTCGTAAATAAAACAAAACTCTTAATAGTAGAGTTTAAAAATCGAACTCGAATGTACCAGTACCATTGCAGAGCAGAGAGCAGACGAGTAGAAAAAGGAAAGAGTGGGAGGGGTTGTTTTGCATGGATGCGTCATGTTTGGCGCAAGGTATCGCTTTTTCTTTCTTTCTTTCATTGCTCAGCTGTAAACTTCAGTGGAAAAGTGAAAGAAACTAAATTTGTCCACTTCATATGTGCACAATTCTCTGTAATATCCTTCAGTGCTTCAAGCAAACCTTCCCTGATTTATAAAACTCTCAAAATTACCGACTACGAAGCACAGGTAGAAAATTAACAAAAGAACGGTTATTTCCAGGTACACCGTCAGACGCGATCTGGCCCGAGTTCAGTGCTTTACCAGCCCTTCAG
The DNA here is from genome assembly GCA_947386135.1 of Melanchra persicariae. Taxonomy (NCBI): domain Eukaryota; kingdom Metazoa; phylum Arthropoda; class Insecta; order Lepidoptera; family Noctuidae; genus Melanchra; species Melanchra persicariae. The sequence continues at coordinate 9,529,249 of OX376644.1, forward strand.
AACTTTACGTTGAAACAGCAGCCCTACAACAACCTCAAGCAGCGGTTCCCCTGGCTGTCTGCCGCGGGGCTGCGTCTGCTGAACTTCCTGTTCATGTACGATCCTAACAAGCGCGCTACGGCCGAGGAGTGCCTGCAGAGCTCCTACTTCAAGGAACAACCGCTTCGTAAGTTCTTCCTATTATTTTTATGAACTTCAAAACTGGTGGTTGATCTTTATGGGTAGCATTGGTAGTACTCTACTTGAGGTCACAGAATCTGGTAAGTAATTGAAATGGCTCCAGAAAAGCATTTTATTTTAAAATGTTTACTGGCCATAATGTTGATAAATATTTGTTTTTGATTCTTACGCGCTCTTTTTAGTCGAATTGGTATAATAGTACAGATATTTTCGGCACGTCATAAATCAAAATACTTAGTTGGCCGAATAAAAAAATCTTATCACTCCCACAAAATATCATACATCAACACTGTCTGGGGAGATTTCTGCATATTTTACACAGTAACTAGACACTCAGACGCGTGCGTCAAAACTCTAGGGTAAAGTTCGGTTTATCCTTCCTTCATTGTGTGTGACTTTCTTCTGTCATTCTCGTGTGGCGCTTTAAACCCAACTTTAGCGGTTTTTCCCGCTTAAAACTCAAGATGCAATGGGAATGGACTATGAATAAAAGTATACTAATTAAAGAGACAGAGATTTCTCCCAAATCTGTTCCACTGTTGGAGTCGTGATTGAATAAAAAGTTCCAGAGTTTAGATTGTTTTTTAATCAACCTAGATAAAGTCTAGATGTGTGTCCTAGCAGCAGGAAAAAGCATAAAGTACCTCCCATTGTCCTAGCAGCAGGAAAAAGCATAAGGTACCTCCCGTTGTCCTAGCAGCAGGTAAAAAGCATAGGACCTCCCCTTGTCCTAGCAGCAGGAAAAAGCATAGGGTACCTCCTGTTGTCCTAGCAGCAGGTAAAAAGCGTAGGACCCCCGTTGTCCTAGCAGAAGGAAAAAGCATAGGGTACCTTCTGTTGTCCTAGCAGCAGGTAAAAAGCATAGGACTGCCCGTTGTCCTAGCAGCAGGAAAAAGCATAGGGTACCTCCCGATGTCCTAGCAGCAGGTAAAAAGGATAGGACACCCCGTTGTCCTAGCAGCAGGAAAAAGCATAAGGTACCTCCCGTTGTCCTAGCAGCAGGAAAAAGCATAGGCCCGTTGTCCTAGCAGCAGGAAAAAGCATAGGCCCGTTGTCCTAGCAGCAGGAAAAAGCATAGGGTAGTTACCTCCCGTAGTCATAGCGTCGCGTCGTTTTTAGGGTCCCGTAGCCAAATGGCAAAAAACGGAACCCTTATGGATTCGTCATGTTTGTCTGTTTGTCCGTCCGTATGTCACAGCCACTTTTTTCGAAACTATAAGAACTATACTGTTGAAACTTGGTAAGTAGATTTATTCTGTGAACCGCATTAAGATTTTCACACAAAAATAGAAAAAAAAACAATAAATTTTGGGGGTTCCCCATATTTAGAACTGAAGCTCAAATTTTTTTTCATCAAACCCATACGTGTGGGGTATCTATGGATAGGTCTTCAAAAATGATATTGAGGTTTCTAAAATATTTTTTTTTAAACTGTATAGTTTGCGCGAGAGACACTTCCAAATGGTCAAATGTGTATCCCCCTCCCTGTAACTTCTAAAATAAGAGAATGATAAAACTAAAAAAAATATGATGTACATTACCATGTAAACTTCCACCGAAAATTGGTTTAACGAGATCTTAGTAAGTAGTTTTTTTTGGGTACGTATCAAAATCCCGAATTTTAAAAGACCGAATTTCAAAATACCGATGGACGAAATTCCGAAAATTGAAATGCCGAATGCTTGTTTGGTCAAAAGTTTAAAATCCCGAAAGTTTATTTGCCCGAAAGCTTAAAATCCCGAAGTTTAAAATCCCGAAACTACAACGCAAAGCCTAGAATCTGCTGCCTGCGACTAGATAATTAGACAATGGTAAAAACATTTCTGCGGGAGATTGTAGTTAGGTTAGGTTAGGTTAGAACTGTGACCAAACGCGCGCGAGCCGAGAGAGCGAAGCGAGCGGTGCCGCGGCAGCGGCCGGCGAGCGCTACTTCTCAATGCGTTGGCAGAGTGTAGTCGTCCGACGGAGCCCCGCTACGCGGGGCTCCTCTTTCTGGGTGGTTTAAAAAAAAATAACCACGAGGGGGATGGCGGCCATCCCCTTCTAACTTAACCTGTCCGAGTCGGGGTGCCCCAAATCCCGAACTCGCTAAATTTTGGCATTAAAGCATGTTAAGCAGAATGCCCACCGGCATAACTGTGTTGTAGTGCCATCTATGAGTAATCGCGGGAACTTACTTACGTCGCCGCTCTTAGGGATTTCATCCATCGATATTTCGTCCATTCGGGATTTCGTCCTTTCGGGCATTTGAACATCGGTATTTTGTGTTTCGATATAACGACTGTCGGCATTTTAAACTTTCGGTATTTTGAATTACGGTGTTTTGGACGTCGGTATTTCAATCATAGGTATTATGAACTTTCGGGATTTTGAGCGTGTACCCTTTTTTTTAATACGTCATAAATCGTAAACCGCAATTTACCTATCATTCAATCAACTCAAATATAATTTTCACAGATGATTATTTCTGTTGCCGCTATAACAACAAATACTAAAAACAGAATAAAATAGATATTAAAGGGGGGCGGCTCCCATACAACAAACGTGATTTTTTTGCCGGTTTTTTTATAGATGGTACGGAACCCTCCGTGCGCGAGTCCGACTCGCACTTGGCCGGTTTTTTTATAGCAACAGGTAAAAGCGTAGGGTACCTTCCGTTGTCCTAGTAGCAGTAATTCCGGTTGTCCTCGCTCGTTTAAAAGCATGGCTTTACAGTACAAAGTAAAGAAAACAATCCGATTATAGTTCATTTGTAGTTAATCATAAAAGTGATAGTTTTGCGATTACGAACTTACATTTTCAGTTGGAGCATTGACCATGATGCAGAAAAATGTATGGAAGAAGATTTGCAAAGTTAAGTTTGTTCAATCCGGAATTAGAAAGTCAGCAGTATCTTGAAGTATCATGATTTAGTCTTTATTTCACTCATATTGGTCGGGTCTGCACTCGACCAAAGATTTTTTAGCTACAAAGTTTGCCTTAAGGACGCGTTTACAAATGGGTAGTCAAATCATTACTTTTTAACAGAAAAGTTTGTTTACCGAAGTAAAAATTTTCACTTCGGTACATTTATTGAGAAACTGTACCTATCTAAAATTATATTTATAGTTCAGAATCGTACTATGCACATCTATCAACAATTCTTGGGAAAAACATTTTAAGAATGCAAAGCATTTTATTTAAAAAACATACTTTTGTGTAAAACAGTAATGATTTGACTACCCATTTGTAAACGCGTCCTTAAGGTAGCCCGCGAAATTCAATTTTTTTTTGCAGGTCAGTGTCAGGCTGTATTTTGGTCAAAATATGATTCGCGGCCGTAGCAAGTATGTATTTATAGAATTATAATCATTAAAATCATCAATACAACTCCTTCAGTTAGAATTTTTCAAAAAAATGTAGTATTTCATGAAATACTACATTTGGCATCAATTCTAACTGAGAAAGTTATATTGATGATTTTAATGATTATTACAGTTCTGTAAATACGTAGGTACTTGCTACGGCCGCGAATCATATTTTGACCGACGTACAACCTGATACTGACCTGCAAATTGCAAAAAACGTAAGAAAATTTGAATTTCGCGGGTTACCCTGGCGCTTTCACCTTAAATCCGATTCTTCAGCAATGTTTGGTGAAAGTAGGTATTACTTAGGTAGGTAAGTTCTTACGCTCGCTGGTTCTTATAAAAACCTTATTATGTCTAAGGGACTCGTACATAAGACTACCTCCACCTGCTTACACCTAAACAGTTGCTTGCAACAAAAAATAATTTGCAAATCCATCTTGTTTAGATTCATGTTGTAGAAATTATTTTTTTATTTAATTGTTCATTTGCTGCATTTTTAAGAGACTTCAAAAAAAGGAGGTTATTCATCCATCAATAGCATACTTAAACGCTATTGCGTTTAAGTATGCTATTGATGGATGAATATATATATATGATATAATATATATGAGGTATTCCTCTTAAGGGGTCATTGTGCTCATCATTATGAACAACTTTTAGAGACCAAACCCGAAATCGCGAAAAAGAAATCAGCTGTTGAGAACATTCTGTCGAGTTATGCGCACAGAAATGTATGGGGCAGTCGATTTTTTTTCGCGATTTCGATGTTGGTCTCATAGTGAAATGTTTTCATAATGATGAGTACAATGATCCCATAAGAGGTATTGCGTTTATTCTGTTACACGTTATATAGATATATGTGAACATATTCCACAACTACATCCCTAAAATAACCGAGTTTTCTGCCAATGTCGCTTTCAGGCGACCAGTAAGTGACGTCAATCTTATTTTAGGGATGCGCTTTGTTCGATAAAAACTTGTTCTAGTGGAGTTTTAACTATGGAACTATAGTTTGTTGAAACATTTGTATTGATAAATTTAACACCTGAAAAATCGATTACAGTAGCAGTGAAAAGTTTTATCGATATTTGGTAATACCCCATCACTAGCATTCTTTAGTTATTTAACAGTAAATAAAAGACTTGGCGTAGAGAGCATACTTCCGATGCGCTGAGCTTGGCGTTCAAATGCATAATTAATAGATATATTTTTAAAAGCAGAATAAGTTTAATCCGCTGCAAATCTAGCTAACGACCCAAGAGCTAGATTGACCCCGCACTGTACCGAAGACATCCCGGACGTCAGCCTGTATGAGATAAGTCCTTAAGGCCCTTCAGAAACTGTTCGATTCCGTCATACTCGAGAGGAAACTCCACAAGCATGGAGCTTCTTTAAGAAGGGCAACAATACCCTGCTTAAGAATTGCAGGCCCATCTCCGTTCTGAGCTATGTCTACAAACTGTTTTCCAGTCATCACGAACCGTCTCGCGCGCAGGTTTGACGACTTCTAGCCTCCCAAACAAGCCGGATTCCGAAAAGGCTTCAGCACCGTAGACCACATACATACGCTGCGGCAGGTTATATAGAAAACCGAAGAGGTTAATCTGCCCTTCTGCTTAGCGTTTGTGGACTTCGAGAAAGCCTTCGATTCGATCGAGACTTGGGCCATGCTGCAGTCTCTCCAACGGTAGCAGATCGACTATCGGTACATCGAGGTGCTGAAGTGTTTGTACGAAAACGCTACCATGTCCGATTCCAGGATCAGACTTCGACACCGATTCTCCTGCAGCGGGTTGTGAGGCTGATAGCAATGGAGGATGTCTTCAAGGTATTGGACTGGAGAAGGCTAGGCATTCATGTCAATGGCGCGTACATCACTCACCTTCGATTTACCGACGATATAGTCGTCATGGCTGAGACCATGGAGAACCTCAATGCAATGCTCGATGACCTCAGTAGAGCTTCCGAAAGAGTGGGTCTTAAAATGAATATGGACAAAACCGAGGTCATGGTAAATACCAATGTAGCAAACACTCCTATCAAGATTGGAGGCTCTACACTCGCGAGTACGTCTACCTGGGACAAACGGTCCAGTTAGGTAGGGCTAACTTCGAGAAAGAGGTCAACCGTCGAGCCAGACTGGGCTGGGCGGCGTTCGGGAAGTTGCGTGGTATATTCTTGTCTCACATGCCACAGTGTCTCAAGACGAAATGGGACCAGTGCGTGTTGCCAGTGATGACCTATGGGCTCGAAACCTGGTCGCTCACAATGGGCCTCATCAGAAGGCTTAAAGTCACCCAAAGGGCAATGGAGAGGGCAATGCTCGGTGTTTGTTTGCGTGATCGAATCAGGAATGATGATATCCGCAAGAGAACCAAGGTTACCGACATAGCCCGTAGGATCGCCAAACTGAAGTGGCAGTGGGCACATTGCTTGCAGAACTGCCGGTCGATTCTGTCGACATCTCACGGTGTTCACCGAGGCGGAGTGAACGACAATAGAGCTGTCATTCCATCTTATTTGTATGGTTTGACAACTCGCCCGTCGTGCACCCCGCCAAAGTGTTCACTTCGACATGTTTACAGAATCGCACTGCTGATGGTCGATGGGTGCGAGACGCACAGGATCGGTTGTTGTGGCGACACTTGGGGGAGGCCTATGTCCAGCAGTGGATGTCTTTCGGCTGATATGATGATGATGATGATGAATAAGTTTATTTGAAAACATTGCCATGTATGCAGAGCAGAGTAGTTTATCAGTGTAGGTGCTCGATAGTCGACATATTTCGTTGTGCAGATGACGCCTTTTTCTAAATCGTGGTGATAATTTTTTACACTAGAGTGCCCCATCCAATCCATACACGTCTTGCATCTCTCGTCTTACCAACTTAAGTTTAATTCAAGGTCACTGCTCAAGAATCCTGATGCAGTCGGTGGCATCAAATTTCAATATTGTATTAAAGCAACTGACAGCATCAGACTGCATCAGTTCGCTTAAAAAGTGATCTTGTTTAGAACTTTTTTGCTTTAGTTGGTTTTTGCAGTTTTTTTTATATTTTAGGGTATCAAAAGCCGATGGAATAGGTTACTTTACTAGATTTTTTCAATAGAATAATCAGGAAAAGGTGTTTTATACAGTGTTAAATTCGTTTTAGGAGTTAAAATCAATCATGGATACGAATATCTTTCACACTATGCACCAGCCCTGAAATCGCAAAAATTATGTAATGTTGGGGTTCCTAAGGGGTGGTTTCAAGCAAACAACCACATCTGTTAAGTTTTGGAACAAGCCACAACGCGACGTGAGCTGTTTTGTCGATCAATGAGCGTTTTCGGTTTTTGGGCGTAACATAATTATACATTCAATTAGGTTTCTTACCCGATCACCCCGGAAGGAGAATTATGTTTTTGGAGATCTGAAAACTGAAATAAATGAATAAAGATCCTTATTTTCATTCCTGATTAAAAATATGATTCTATTTAGACCGTCAGTTAGATTATCGAAAAATATTGGACACGTATTTTTTGCTTTATCAAATCAATTTAACGATGCCTCCCACAGTAAGTTATTGCAACCTAAAAAATTGTTACTTCGTGTTTTTCACTTTAAAGTTTCCCGCTCAAGCACCGGCAACACACCGGTGTGCGCCGAGTTAATCGCGAATTTAGTGTTTATTTACCAATTACATAAGATTTATTTTTTATTTGGGAATTTTCACATGTCGGGGCTGGAGCAGTTAAAGGTATATTATCTTGTACAACAATTTTGTGGGTCATCTTACGTGGTAGGCATCGTTGAATCAAAATTGACGAAGATAAAACGCATCAAAGATCAGGAGTGGGGGCTTGTGACGTCGTTTGGCGTTTTGACGTTTAGGTAAAAAATTTTCAACGCACTGTAGTCTTAATTTTTCGTTTACTTACTTGAACAAAATAAAAGTCGTATACAATATATTTTTTGAAAGTCTATCTGACGGACCAAATTTGTTTTAGTCATCCACCCTGCATGACTAAAACAATACACAAATTGTAAGTACTTACTGAAAAATTGAGGCAGGTTTTGTATCGGTTATATGTTTATTTTGCAGCTTGCGACCCGAAATTGATGCCCAGCTTCCCTCAGCACAGGAACATGAAAGGTCAGCAAAAGAGCTCTTCCAATCAGTTGAACATTCCTCTGTCGAACTTGAACACGGGCGCTAACGACCAAACGAACAACTTGCCGGCTATCTCTGACCTGCTCGGGTCACTGGTCAAGAAGCGAAGGCTCGATTGATGCCGAAATGACGCCGATGTCATAATACTATAATTATTATAAGCTAATTAAGATTAATTAATAAACTGTGTTCAAATACGAAAAATATTTTTATTTTAAATTAATTAAACACGTTTTTCAAATATGTTAGTCGAAAACTTTACTAAGATTACTATTTTTTTTTGTCAATTTTACTGTCAATCTGTTGATGCGTCATCGTCGCCCGAGAGTCCCATGGCTTGTTTGAATTTTTCTTGGTGCTTTTGGCTCGTGATCGACTCGTTGATCTTAGCTTTTACTCTCTCTTTCTGCAATAAACGCACAGAAATAAAAATACCCTTGAATTTGCCAACTTCTACACGACGTCATTAAACTCACATTCCATACAACGAATGCAAAATCTTTGTATGAGAAGTAATCACATTACTCGGAGGACTTTTACATGTACTCACAATTTCTTTTTCGGATTTTTCTATTGCTTTCAAAGCTCTAATACATTGTGAACAAAGTATTACGTCTTCCATGTGGTTCACTGTCTTTTTACGATGGTGGTGTTTTAATCTGAAAACAGAAATTATTACAGCTACAAGATTATTTACTTAACTACGTTCCCATAATATGTGATACCCAAACTAAGCCATTTCTAAAATATTATTTCCCCCAGGACAGTGAAAAAGGGCCGTTCAAGTATTACGTAAGCAGAATTTCAGTCATTTTTAACCCCTCCCTCCCCCTTGTCACCCATAATAAGCATAGCTTCTACCCCCCCCCCCCTCCTCCTATGCTGACGTAAACATTGGTCAAAGCACAGTAGGTACTTCCTTACCATACTTCGATTTTTGAACTTAACTATGGACCACCGCGTGAGAGCCAGTAAGCAACAATAAAATATTTTAACAAATCTTTGAAATTATTTAGGAAAAAGGAAGGGAAGGAGGGAAACGTGGTAATGAGGGAAATAAATGTTGCTGACATAATCACCATTCAGACTCCCCCGTCCCCCATGTCATCAAAAGTAAGCAAACCAAAGACCCCCTCCCCCCTTTGGGGCTTACGTAATACTTGAACGGTCCCAAAGAAAGAAATTTGATATGTTATGCCATCATTGGTGAATCGAAAACAGACTTACATTTTCCCACAGTAGTCGCACTGAAGTTTGTCGCCGCGGTGAGTTACGATATGCAATCCCAACTCGTGGTAAGTAGGGTAGCGTTCCGAACATCGCGGACATATGATTTTGCCTTCTGAACGACCGCCATTGCTTTGATGTTCGTACAACTCCTGAGAAGTTTGGAAGTTTTGGTGGCAACTTGGACACCTGTGGAATAAGTGGTCGATTGTTTATTGAAAACACAGCAAATGTTTGTGGCCTTTAAGAGAAGTTTCCAAAAGCATTGCATGGACTGATATTAAAGGTACCTTCTACCGGAGTCGTGATTGATATGCTTAGGTAAGTAACTGAAAAACTTAGGGTAAATAACTAACATGAAAATGTTGGGTTGCAGGTGAAACGCCATGTGTTCTATAATTTTCTTCGGATAGAAGTAGTGAAATTTTTTGTCGCAACATGACACATAGCCCGGCACGCCGTGTCTCTCTTTGTAATGTTTCATAAGCGACCTGAAGTGGAACCCAGTTTCATGGCAAATGCAGCATTCCATCTTGTAAAATAGTGTTATTTGCCGGTCTAAAGCGACGCCTTGTTTTGCGGGCTTGCCGTCCATCAGTACCATGGGATCGAGGCAGTCCAACGTATTGGTCAAGTCCGGGTCGGCCTTTTTGGACTGATCTTTGTGTGTCTCTTTCTTCTGCGTCGGGCTGGACGCTCTCTTGGCTGCATTACTCAAAAGATTTTTGTCTAGCTTCTCACTATGAGCGAATTCTTCCAACGTCATCGCTTCCATGTATTTCATTTCTGAAAGTGTCTTTTTTTTCGGAGATTTAAATTTTGCTAGTTTTGTGTCTCCTTGCTGAAGTTCAGCTGGTGGTAATTTTGGCTGTTGGGTTACGGGAGGCTTCTTCTGCGCCTCGGGCATGTTCTGATTCGACAGTGCAGCTATGATTGGATGCAAAATTTTGTCAACTGCTGCGACTTCCCGCTTCTCCTCTTGCATTTTCATTTTATGGAATTCCAGAAACTTTTGTGTTTTCTCAACTTTCACATGATATAGATGCAGTGCCGACACTTGCTGTAAACAGTCGTGGCAAATGGCTTTGGGCAAGGTGTCATCTGTGCGGACCTGGAAAAGGGCAATTGAAGGAAAGCGTGTAAATTCTATCCCACCTGCTTATAGGTACAGTCAACGACCAAAATCGATTAACGCTACTACTTTTGCACATCATCTTTTACACAAAATGATTCGATAATCTAGTTTTTACGATTTTATGTAACAGCTATGTGTTCATATTCTTTTAATTTTACTTCTGCTTCAATTTAAATTCAATTTTTGTTCAATAATTAAGTATTTAGAAAACAGATCTGTTAATCGACTTCTGTGGCTGGTTTATCAAATTGGCATGAATATCTGTGGAAAAATTTGAAGCATGTTCAATGACATGAAGTAATATGAAATTTCATATTTCTATTTGTTCAAACAGTTTGAACCAGCCTGTTTGATCAAATTACTTGAACGTGTATGGCCCGCATATGATCTTTAAATGAGTGGACTGGGGCTGTTCTGTGGTGTCCACGCGGTCGCAGCGTTTCACGTAAGTAAATGGTGAATGTGGATTATGTGGCAATATGAAAGCCACCCTGCGCCAAATAAATAGAGCGTATTTTTCTGTAACAATTAAGGACTATAGTATAGGTACGTGCGACGCGCGTCGATCGCGTTGGGCTTGTTTTGCTGCCCTTTGCCCTTAGGTAGCTATTGCCGTTACATAACAGGACAGGCGTGGCGTCATGCGTCAGTAGGCACCCGTTGCAGTTGAACCATGGCAGTGCTGGGCGGTCAATATTAAAATTGGTAAAATTTATGTTGTAAAAGGGTACCTACCTAGGTAGGTACGAAATACAGTTAGCTAGGCAGAACTAAAAGTTCTATACAAGTTTTGCCAGATATGGATTCATTGGAATATTGTAATCCATAGCCTAAACCTACCTAAGTGTTTTGAGGGTGTTACTGAAACCTTTACCAGAATGTCAAAGAGTCTCCTGATTTTCCGCTTCACCTCGGCACTGAGTGGTTTCAGTTTGACCACATCCGTGCACAGACACAAACGACACGACAGCTCACGGACAATAGTTTTTTCTAAATGCGCAAAGTCATTCATATTTAAAATTTTCTTATAAAAACGATTCAACACATAATACAAATGTACAAAATAAATATAATGTTGTATATGATTGTGTAGGCTTATTTGTTCATGACAAAATACTATTTTAGAAACAAACTGATAATTTAGGACATATTGACAGATCCATGACTAATTGTTTTTACTTTTTACGTTTGTACTTATCTATCAAAGCGGCCAGCGCGAAATAAATTGGTTTTTTTCCCAACTGGCCTTGTCAAATAGGTATCTAAGTCCAGTCATATTACGCCGAAAATAAGGCAAAATTAGCATTAATTCTTGTCCTATTTTTTGCCGTTAACGTGTATAGTATAGGCAGAGAAGTTTGTTAAAATGTATGCCGCGAAGAGTTAACCCCCGGATGTTCGTTTTTTTAATGTTTTTTTTTAATAAAATAGTTAATTTAAAAAATAACTCGATGGAAAAAAATATTAACAGGCATGTTTGTTTGGAGCATTTGTAGAAGAGATCGAGTTTTACAAGTTCAGTACCTATAAGTATTAAACATTTTTAATCATATTAACGTTATTTTTTTATTTTCACTTCCAGCTGAAAATTGATAACTTTCTTTTCATAAAATTACTTAATTAAATATTTTAATTCGCTAACCAACAAAATTGAACATTATTGTTAGCGCAAGTCTTATCAGTTTTTGCGCGGTAGCGATTCAGGCAAAAATGTAACTGAATTGAATTGGGTTGGGTTGTTGTTGGGTTTGGTTGGGTTATTGGGTGGGTTATCTGACTATCATAAAAAATTAAACATATCTAATCATTTTTTCAAAGTTCCGTATTTACTGGTTTAACGACTTTCCTTAGGGCGAAAATTGTTTAATTCTGACAAATTTAATTAATTTTACCGATTTTCTACACATTGTAAAAATAAATTAGAGATAACTTGCTTTTCCTATCTTTTATTGAAATAAACGCATTTTTTGTTTTTTCAGAATGATCCGGTTATGGAAAATGTTTTTATTTTTTTTTGATATTGTTGGAAGAGATAAGATCAAATAGGTACCTACTTATACTAATCAAGAAAAAAATCAGGAATTTTTGCAAGGTTATAATCTAATTTGACTAGCCTAATACTAATTCACGAACAATCAAAACACCAGCTTAAAACGGGAGCTTGTAACAGTAGTTACCAAATAAGTCAAAATAAAATTAAAAAATATGCAAAGCTTAATAGAATTATTAATAAATGCAATAGGTAAATTCAAAAAACAACAGAAACACTTCCAATAATATCAAACTAAGGAAAGAACGTGTTTTTCTTATTAATAAATTAAATAACTACCAAATTAAACTAGAAGACTGTAAGAATATTTATGAGATTGATACACAACGCCTACAGTCTGAAATTCAGGTACTGGAGGAGTCACTACACTCCTATTATACTAAGTATTTAATGTCTCAGAATCAAATAAAGGAACATATTCTTGCTACAAATGAATTAGTGGATATATGCAACAAACAAACAGATAGCCTAGACACACAAACTAATTGTTCTTTGCCACGGGAATCCAGTCTTGACACTCTCCTACCACAGTCAACGGTGGACCTGTCCCAGTCAGGAAGTGCTCAGGATTGTATCCCCAGTCAAAATGAACCAGATATTGGACTAGGTTTATCCCAAGTTGCACAGTTAGACAGTAGTTCTCACTCTTGTACTAGTTATTGCTCAATTATTTTTTCAGATAGTTTAGGGAAAGGGTTAGGTAAATTAATTGGTAATAACCTGAGTCATTCTTCGTCTCAAAATTATTGTATGCCACAAACTAGCTACAAACAGATAATGGCATCTGTAACAAGGAATAAATATGATGAAAATGCCATTCTTATAGGTAATAGTTTTAATGTGACAAAAGATGACATCACTGATAGTGTCAATGAACTATTGAAAATTAATTGCAAGAAGGTAATACTGTGTGCTTTTCCCTACTTTGAGCGTTTATCAAATAGGAAAAATATGTATTATACATACGCTGAATAATCAAATGCATTTTTTAGCCAGTCACCATAGTGACAAACTTTTATTTTTTGACATCAACAATTTTGTTGATAAACTTTGATCGACTAGGGATACTGCGTATGTGCCCATTAGTTTTAGACGTCAAATAGCGAGGCTATTAGCTTTTAATATTAACTCCGACATAATTAGTATGTCGAAGTACTCTGTTATTAGCACCAAAATTAGTAGTAGGTACTACTAATGTTGTGGTTGCTGACTCGAATAATTTAAACTAGGGAATAAGACAACAGTAGGTACCATTGGCAACTTAGCTCAACTCAACAACAATAAGGTATCTTCTAGCACTCAAAAAAAGGGGCTAAGCAGAAATCCTTTAACTTATTCCTACAAAACATTCAAGGCTTTGCATCAAAACAGTTGGAAATAGAATTATTTTTAGAAAAAACAATGTATGATATTATTTGTGTAACTGAACATTGGTTAAAGGATTCAGAAATGTTAATTAATTATGACAATTATAGTATGGGCAGTTGTTTTAGTCGAAAATCAATGCTGAGTGGTGGTTCATTAATATTGATTAAAAGCTGTATTAAATTTAAAACACGTAAAGACATTTTGAACTGTCGGTGGAACATAACATTGAGCTGTCTTGTGTTGAGCTGGATAGGCATATCATAGTGTGCGTTTACAGACCCCCTAATTATCAAAACTACTCTATATTTGAGTCAGTAATGGAAGATGTTTTAGCAAAACTTGCAACTAATAATAAACAAGTGATAGTCTGTGGTGACTTTAATATTAATATTTTAGAAAATAATTCAAATAGCAGTCGATTATTAAATCTTTTTAAGTCATTTCATTTGTCAAACGTGTTCAAAGAACCAACTCGTATTACTAAAAATACTGCTACATGTATTGATAATGTTTTTTGTTGCTGTGACTACTTAGACAAAACAGTCGTGAATTACTTGCCTTCTGATCACAGTGGACTAACAGTATCTTTTGAGTCCAACATGCCAATACAACGAGTGCAGATACAATCCAGGCAAATTAAATAAATTTAACAGCACTTTAACCAGTAAGTTAAGTGACCAGGGCTTCACAATGGACAACCGTAATATTTTGTATAAAGAATTCTTTTCATTGGTGGTACAAACTGAATTCAATGTCACTTTTAAGCAGCAGACTAGAACTATCTGTCCTAAGTTTTTATTTAGTGATTGGGCAACTAAAGGAGTCAGGAAAAGTAGAGAAAAGCTTTACGAACTGTATGGCCTTAAGCCCTTTATTAACACGGAAACTTTTAATAAATATGTTGCTTGTTATTCAAAAATCTTTAAGAATACTTGTAAGGCAGCAAAGGCTTTATACATTAGCAACAAGGTTAAATCGGCAGATAATAAAATTAAAACGGTTTGGAAAATTATCAATAATGAAACAAACAGGAACAAAAACCATAATAATGATTATACACTGCGGACTTCACGTGGACTCATAAGCGATAGTAAAGAAGTCGCTGAAGAATTTGTAAATTTCTTTACTAGTATCCCAATCAAAACTACTGAAACCTTAAACTCCTCGCCCTCGCTTTCTGTTGAATTATTAAAGGCGAACCTTTCAGCTTGCCCGATTGAATTTAACTTTAAGCATATAACCCCCATTGCAATAATAAAAGCATTTAAGCAAATCAAGATCAAATTGACCGAAGATCTCTGGGGTATGTCTGTAAAGGTTTGTACCTCCATTATTGACACTATCGCGCGCTATTTAGCTTTTAGATTCAATCTGTGTGTGGATCAAGGGGTTTTCCCGGACCTGATGAAATACAGTAAGGTAATTCCTTTATTCAAATCCGGGGACAGTAAAGATACTAATAACTATAAACCCGTATCTGTATTGCCAGTTTTTAGCAAGGTGTTTGAAAAGGTAATGCTTAATCAAATGCTCAGTCACTTTAACGCGAATAACATCTTACACGATAAACAATACGGTTTCACCAGGGGACGTTGTACGACTGACGCTGGTGTAACGTTACTAAAACATATCTATAATGCGTGGGAAGAGGCGCAAGATGCCATATCTTCTGCGACCTGTCGAAGGCGTTTGATTGTGTAAGCCATGAAACATTACTCCTGAAACTGAAGCATTACGGACTAGGCAAAACAGCCTTGAACTTAGTAAAATCGTATTTGAATGATAGACAGCAGCTAGTTCATATAAACGGCAACAATTCAACAGGATTAAACGTTAAAATGGGGGTACCTCAGGGCTCAATTTTGGGTCCTTTTTTGTTTCTAGTTTACATAAATGATTTGCCCTATATTTTACAAAATAAACTTAATACGGTGTTATTTGCTGACGACACATCTTTAATTTTTAAAATAAATAGACATGTTAACAATCTTGACGATATAAATAACGCTCTAATGCAGGTACATGATTGGTTCACTGATAATAATTTAGTATTAAATGGAAAAAAAACGAAGTGCATTCGATTTACTTTACCAAATGTCAAAAGTAGTGATTGTGACATAGAATTGAACAGGGAGAAACTGGAATTCGTCGATGAAACAGTTTTCCTGGGGATAACGCTTGACTCAAGGCTGCAATGGGGTCCTCATTTGACATCTCTTGCAGGAAGGCTAAGTTCGGCAGCATATGCTGTTAGGAAAATCCGCCAATTTACAGATGTTGAAACCGCGAGACTAGTCTATTTTAGTTACTTTCATAGTATAATGTCTTACGGTATCTTACTATGGGGACGGGCTGCTGACATTGAGTCTATTTTCATTCTGCAGAAAAGAGCCTTCAGAGCCATTTACAATCTCCGCCGGCGCAATTCTCTAAGGGAACTGTTTAAAGAAATTAACATCATGACGGTGCCTTGTCAATATATCTATGAAAATATCATGTACGTTAGAAAGAATCTGCATCTTTTTAGTAAACGAGGTGACATACATAACTATGTAACTAGAAATAGGAACCAATTAGTTCAACCAGGTTTCAGACTTGCTAAGGTAGCAACATCTTTCATGGGGTATTGTTTAAAATGTTATAATAAAATACCTCCCCGTATATTAGAATTAAATGAGACAAAATTTAAATCTTGCGTTAAACGCACACTATGCAGGCAAGCATATTATAAGTTAGGGGAGTATATTGAAGATAAAAATGCTTGGCTTAATGCTGGTCCTGCTCCACAACGCCATTAGGCAGCTAGCAGCCGAGATTCCTTAGTGCCTTGGTTGTCAAGTCGTTGGTCCGGCTGTCATTTGTAGGTCTTTGGCAAACGTTACGGATTGCCAGAAGCTAGAAAATCTAACACCATTTTGGCCAAGAGGTACCTAAGTACCTACCGTGTATCCCAGCCCAGTTATTAGGTTGTGAAGGTCAAACAGGCAGTCGCTTTACGTACGTAGGTATACCTACGTTTTTTTTTATTGATGGAAAATCATCAAATGACTTCTCCCGCTCTGGGCGGAGCGGAAGGGAGTGTCAGACTCTTGCTGACTAAAACCCATCCGTGTTCCTCCTAGTGAGTGCCCTTTGATTTTTAGGGCCGCGGTAACTCTTTCGAACATAATCCGCAACTCTGGCAGCGCTTTACGTACCTACCTAAACCAATGGTATTCAGCTGAATCCAGTTTGACTGGAAACCGACCCATAGTTGGTGAAAGGCTAGGCAGGCGATGATATTTTTAGTACCTACTGAATGAATCGACCCAGTATATCGTTATACGTATTTTTTTGTTTCTATCACTAAAAAGACACGTTAAATATGCCTAAAACCATTATAAGATTTAAATACAATTTAACACATTAATTAAGTACTCAAAAACTCGCGAAACTTGTGGTTATAGGAAATGAAAACAAAGTTTTGTTTTGATTTTTTAAGTTTTGCTAAATAATCGTGCCGAGGTCAAGGTCTGTGGATGGTTGACCATCTTAACATACCGAGACTCCTCCGTGCCTCGGAAAGCACGTTAAGCCGTTGGTTCCGGCTGTTATTTGGAAATCTTTGGCAGTCGTTACGGATTGTCAGAAGCTAGAAAATCTGACACCAGTCTTGCCAAGAAGTACTGTGTTACACAGTTAATGGGTTGTGGAGGTTTGGTAGGCAGCCGCTTCACGTAAAATATTGTTATTCAGCTGAATTCGGTTTGACTAAGAGCCGACCCCAATATAGTTGGGAAAAGGCTAGGCACAATGATGATGTTAAATAATCGTGCACAGTTGAAGGATTCAGTCATATTATGCCAAAGAAAAGTTAAATAGTTGATTGATGTAGGAATGAGCGAAATTGAATGAACTTAGATAAAGTAGTACACGTCTTATATAAATAAGGACTATTTTTTAATTTACGAATTTGGACTCGAACAACAATGATGATAAAAATCGTGTGAGAGTCATAATCTGACGGAAAATCTTAACACCGCGATTCAGAAAAACGCGTCATCGGTGCAACGCCATCTATCGACTATTTGATAAACTGACAATATATTTGTTTATAAATAAGGAGCCCATATGTAACAATAAGTAACGTCATGGTATTAAAATGTTCACTTTTATTTTACTACTATAGCGGATGTAACTAAACGTCTCCCTGGTCGCATAGGTCGAGGTAAAGCACCTGAGCGGTACTCGCCGTAGTTGGTATCCGAACGCACTTTCGCTCATGCGCTTCGCGCCGACCAATAATAGCCGAGCCGGCGCGAATACTAGCCACTGATTGGCCGTTGGTTAGGTTGGCACCATTTTATAAGTTTTAGTTGAACTATTATGATAAATATGGCAGCATTGGGGATTCTGCTCTGTGTGTGATAGTCACGTGTAATGATATTTTTTACATTAAATGAAAGTTATGCCAATAACAAAGGCCTCCTCCTTTTAATAACTGACTCACCCCGACTACATCTTGGCACCCAACGTGTGTTTCAGTGGTTTTTGTTATGTGGATCAAACTTTTTCGTTAGTTGCAAAAGTTCGTCAAGTGAAAACTTTAGGTACCTGTTTGAAAAATGCCGCGGACTCGCCAGTCGCTTGCCGGCGACAGGGAATCTAATTCAGAAGAATCCGAACAATCAAACAATATAATGTTACGCGCCATAATTAATGCCGGGTACATGACGATGAAAGTTACTACTAGCGCCATCTAGTATCGAGTAGCAGAACTAGTAGAGTCAAGATCCTTCTAGACATTTCGATGCTAGAACATTCTAGAGTTTTCTATGTCTGGTTGGTCCGAACCGGTATGCACTCGAACTTTCTAGATGTTTCTATACTAGAAGGTTCTGGAATTATCTGCCGACCTATATAAGGCCCGCATAGTCTGCGACAGAGGCAGTATTGAATTTGCGATACAAGCGATAACTTCGAGAGCGAACTTCGACTGTGAATTAAAGTGATCAGTAGTGCAATTGTGATTTATAATTAGTGAGTTTAAGTTGTAATTAGTGTTGATTAATTAAAGTGTCATTTTGATTATTTTATCGGCTGTTTTTATTGTCACGAACCCTAAGCTCGTAACAATAACTATGACACAAGACGTCCTTGCGACCTTGTTAACCTCGATACACCAGTCGCAAGCAGAATTTTGCAATCAAGTCCTTCACGAATTCCGTTCGTCGACGCCGCAAACATCGGTCGATGTAGGTACATCTGCCGCCGCCGAGGCCCGTGTGAAGTCAACAGCAAACTTTTCGAAATGTTCATCCAAGTTCAGCGGTAATCCTGAGGAATCCGTGGAAAACTTCATCGATGCCATCGAAGTTTACAAGTCATGCCTAAACATAAGCGACGAAAACGCTCTCCTAGGTATGTCGATGCTGCTCACTTCTTCAGCAGGAACATGGTGGCAGGGCGTCAAGGGCACTACGAAGACATGGCATGAAGCTATAACTAGACTCCGAAGTGCGTATGGGGAACGTCGCCCGCCTTTTCGAATATACCTAGAGTTGTTCTCCCTAGTACAAGGCAAAGAAAATACGGATTTATTCATAGCTAAAGTCCGAGCCTTACTTGCAAAACTACCACAAGAAGACTTATGCGAACGTGTCGAATTGGATATGACCTTCGGATTGCTGGATCGCCGCATCCGCAAGCGTATCGATAGAGCTGCAGTTTCAACATTCGACGAGTTGCTGAAAAAGGCGCGAGCTATAGAAGACTCGCTAAATGAGTCACAACATGGCCGCCAATCGCAAAAGTCGTCGTCTGATCGCGAAGAAGGATCACGCGCCGCTGCCGTCGAGCCTGCGCGTACACCCTCTTCGAGTTCTGCTTCCTGCTCTTCCACCGCCGCCGCCGCCGGTAGTCGCACGGGTGCAACTACGAAAAAAGCTGGGAATGTGAAGTCGTTCTGTGTTTACTGCAAACGTAGCGGTCACACAAAAGATATGTGCGAAAAATTAGTGAACAGTAACAAATATAACTCAAACAGTGCGGACACAAAAGACATTAAATGTTACGGTTGTGGGGCCGCGAATGTCATTAAGTCGAAGTGTTCAAAGTGTAACGCTAACGTTAAAAATAAAGAACATTCATCTTTCTATTCGTTATCTTCGACTCGTGAATCTCGTGTGCCGACCGGTCGCATGGAGTCGCATGGCGACAAATGCTGCGTGATCAACGCACCGCCACCGCAAGCGCCTACCCCGCCGCTGCGAGGTAGCGTGATGTTCGTCGGTGCGGGCGCGCCCGCGCCCCCTAGCGTCGACCAGTGCAAGTCTTATCACGAAGTTCGAGGTAACCCTGCTCACATCGCAGCAGGGGATTCTGTTATTAATTATTATTGTAGTTGTGTTACTTGTGTTCCTAATACTAATTTTGTCACTGTAGTTACTAACTATTCCGATAATAGTGTACCTAAATGTTTAAATGTTAAAGATTCTTGTAAAAATTGTGTTTTACCGAGTAGTACTTTTAAAATAAATAATTTTAGGTCACAAGAGATTTCTAATAACGTTAATCATTTATCTGTGTCTATAAATGATAATGTCGATAATAATTGTGTTAGTGTTAATAATCGTTATTCTTCGGTTAATGAGAAACCTGTCGTATGTTTTTGTAGTAATTTACAAGTGTGTGTTTGTACTACTTGCGATCAGGGGGAGTACGCGTCACCGTTACAGGTTAATGATAGTACGTCGCGGTCTGTAATGTTTAATGGTTGTCAATCTTTTTCTGGTAATTCCGACGGATCAAAATCTAGCACTCGCGATTTTATGCCTATCTCCAGTGATTATAAGCCATTCTGTAACATTACCAGTGACTCTAAACATTTTTCTGATATTGCAAGTACTTGTCAACATTTTTTCGAGAGCACAGGAGTTTCTCAATGTATTTCTAAAAACATACTCGATTTTAAAAACACTAACGGTTGTCAACATTTGTGCGGAATTACCAGTGGTTTGCAACCTTTTTTCGGTTATCGTAATAATGTTCGATCGTATCTTCGACCCGTGCTAAAGATTAGTATTTTAGGTGAAAATGGTACTGCATTGGCAGATTCGGCAGCTAAAAGCTGCGTTGCTGGCCATTCGCTATACGCTCTCCTAAAGGCCAAAGATCACCCTATGTCCTCTCGTATGGAAAATGTAAAACTAGCAGATGGTGTCAGTAGGTTATTGAATGTACTTACTACAGAGGTAAATGTGACTCTTGAAGGTAGAACCAGGCTTGTAAGTTTTTTAATTTTTCCTACTCGGACAATAATGAAAGTCTTTTAGGTATAGATTTTTTAATACAATTTAATATTAGTGTTGATTTCGGTAATGCTAAATGGCACTTTGCTGACAGTGTTGAGCAGTTTGATCTTTCCTTCAAAAAGCACACCACGTTGAGAGTGTGCCTATTAATAGTATACTTAGGGACGAGGAAGCGTCACGCCTTAGCGTCGACAAGCGTAAGGTTCTTGCTCAATTCCTTTCTGAAAATAAGGACGTATTTGAGTCAAAAGGTGAACCGACGACTTTTGCAGAACACGTCATCGACACCGGCGATCACGCTCCTATCGCGGTTCCTCCGTATAGGCTCACTCCTGCAAAAAAAGAGATTATGCAGGCGGAAGTGGAAAAGATGTTGGCTGATGACATCATAGAAGAGTGTGAATCGGCATGGGGCTCTCCAGCATTGTTAGTGCCTAAAAAGAACGGTCAAATTCGTTTCTGTGTAGATTATCGAAAACTTAACGCGGTAACAAAAACCGATGTGTACCCGATGCCGCTTATAGACGAGTTAGTGCAGTCTACAAAGCGCAATTGCATCATGAGTACCTTAGATATGAGAAGTGGATTTTGGAATGTGTCAGTCAGGGAGTGCGACAGAGATAAAACGGCCTTTATGACTCCTTTTGGTACATGATATCGATTTAAAAGGATGCCGTTTGGACTGAAAAACGCTCCGTCCACCTTTCAACGGCTTATAGACAGACTGCGCTCTGGCGCCTCACTTAAAAATGTCACTCTATTAGCCTACCAAGACGATTTGCTTGTGATATCAGAAGGACTTGATCAGCACGTCGCTGACTTACGTGCAGTTTTTGAGAGGTTGCGCATGTTCAATCTTCGCGCCAATCGCGAAAAGTGTGTTTTTGCTCGCGAAGAAGTGAAATACTTGGGTCATGTCATCACTAAGGATGGGGTTTCGCCTGATCATGACAAAGTTCGCGCTGTGGCGGACATGAACGCACCAAGTTCGCTACGTCACCTCAGAACGTTTCTTCAGACCGGTTCGTGGTTCAGAAAGTTCATTTTAAACTTTTCAGATGTAGCTGAACCCCTTACACGTCTTTTAAAAAAGAATCAGACTTGGGTATGGGGCCCAGAACAAAATCAGGCGTTTCAGGAGCTTAAAAATCGCTTAACGTCCGCGCCCATACTTGTCCAAGCTGATTATAGTAAACCGTTTATCTTGCGTACTGACGCAAGTAATTACGCTCTCGGTGCAGTATTGTTACAGGGTGAAGGCAAGGACGAACGCCCGATCGAGTATGCGAGCCGCCTTCTGAACCCTGCCGAGCGTAATTACAGCACTACCGAAAGGGAAGCTCTTGCGGTAGTATGGTCAGTTGAACGATTTAGAGGATATATAGAAGGTCAACAAATTATTGTAGGTAGCGACCATCAACCTCTAAAATGGTTGTTGAGCTTGAAGTCACCGTCAGGTAGATTAGTTCGGTGGGCACTGAAGTTACAGGAGTTTAATATTCAGTTCGAGTACACTCCAGGCAAGGCCAATGTGGTCGCCGACACACTTAGTCGGCCTACTTGCGAGGAAAACTGTAAAAGTCAGTGTGGTATTTGTTCCGTCGTCATTGACTTGCCCACTAGAAATCCTGCTGATCTCCGACTTGCTCAGTTAGATGACCCTGAAATAAAAAAAATAATAAGTGGTCTTGAAAGTAATGATGCAGTAGAAGAAAAACGCTGGTCCGAACGAGGATACTTCATGCAGCAAGGAGTCCTTTATAGGTACAACCCCGATGTCGACGTTGAGGAACCACAGCTTGTACTTCCTGTGAGTTTACGGCTTGACGTCTTGAGGGAATGCCATGACACTCCCATTGCTGGGCATCAAGGTATTGATCGGACCTTGCATAAGCTGTCACAGCGATTTTTCTTCCCTGGCATGAGACGATTTGTCGCCGATTTTATTAAGTCTATTTTACTAAGTCTACTTTTGCTAAGCCGATTTTACTAAGTCTAGCCTACGGTACAAGTCATCAAGCGTGAAGCCTTCAGGTCTTCTACAGACCCCGGTTTTAAATCAAAGGGGAGAAGTCTTGGCAATCGACTTGTTTGGCCCGCTCCCTCCTGGAGAGAAGGGGGAGAAGTACGTTTTGCTAGTAGAAGATACAGCTACTCGATGGGTCGAGCTCTTTGCTCTCGTAGACGCCACCTCAGTAGTCTGTGCCCGTACATTGATAGAGGAGTACTTCCTAAGATATGGCTTACCTCGCCGCATTATATCAGACAATGGCGTACAATTTGTGTCCTCTGTCATGCAACAGTGTACATATATATTAGGAATTAAACAGGACTTGTTACCTTTATATCACCCCGAGGCAAACCCGGCCGAGCGGAAAAATAGAGATCTTAAGGTGCAGCTAGCCCAGTTGGTGGACACACAGCATTCGTCGTGGCCTAACCACTTACCTTCTGTTCGCTTCGCAATGAACTCGGCATTATGCCAAACAACCGGTGTTTCTCCGGCTTTTCTCACCTTAGCAAGAGAGCTCCGTTCACCCGTCGACGCTCATTTTGATATCAGGGCCGTCCTGGAAAAAGATAATTTTGTTCCCCAAATCACGCCCTACCTAAAGAAGTTCTTAGATTCATTAGTTTCTATTAGGGATAAAGTAGAGAAGGAACAAGACAGACGTAAAGATTACGCAGATAAGGGTCGTAAACTGAATTTGATGTTGGTGATCAAGTTTTGGTAAAGTCGCACATATTGAGTAACGCTGCTAAAGGATTGTCAGCTAAGTTTGTACCAAAGAGGGACGGTCCCTATACGGTCGTTAAAAAAGTTAGTCCTACTACTTATCTTGTGTCGCATGCTAGTGATCCCAACGCGATCCTAGGCAAGTTCCACGCGTCCCAACTTACGCCTTTTGCTAATAGAGACGATGCGCCTCTTTGTCCAGTTATGCCAAAGCGTAACCGAGGTCGCCCTCGTCATTTTCAGCCTGTTTCTGTCGTCAATGAGCGGGTTCCTGAGCGAGGACGCCTTCACGAACCCGAGGGGGAGTGTATAGCGGATGTAACTAAACGTCTCCCTGGTCGCATAGGTCGAGGTAAAGCACCTGAGCGGTACTCGCCGTAGTTGGTATCCGAACGCACTTTCGCTCATGCGCTTCGCGCCGACCAATAATAGCCGAGCCGGCGCGAATACTAGCCACTGATTGGCCGTTGGTTAGGTTGGCACCATTTTATAAGTTTTAGTTGAACTATTATGATAAATATGGCAGCATTGGGGATTCTGCTCTGTGTGTGATAGTCACGTGTAATGATATTTTTTACATTAAATGAAAGTTATGCCAATAAAAAAGCCCTCCTCCTTTTAATAACTGACTCACCCCGACTACACTACTTATTAAAAGTTTCACAAATAACTCAACATTTGTTGTGATGTTATGTTCATGCTTACCTGCATTTTATCTTACTCAATAGATGGCGCCTAAGAGTCGGTCACCGCAACGCTTAGCGCTGTATGAAGTTCCTTACTAAAATTAAAAATTTAATATCTTTTCATTTTGTGGGTCGATTTTGATGAAATAAACGCTAAATGTTATTCGGGTTAACACTTAATATTTTTAAGAACTTAGCTTTCGAATCCAATCAGTGGTTTTGGTGTGATGCTGACTCAAACATTTGGACAAACAGACAAACAGATAAACCGACAAACAGACAAAAATTTCAAAAATGGCATTTTTGCGTTTTATACCTTTTTCCTATCATTTCTCAGTTATTTTTATGCGATAATATTCAATGTACAGACACGGCAAATCTACGATTTTATTATATGTATAGATTTCAATATGAATGATGTAACCATAATTTTGTAACAAAATATTATTTTTAAAGGAGTGTCCGTGGAGTTTCTTGCACGTTCTTCTCCATAGAGATCTACGCTTTGGAACGTGCAAATAGCTTCATCTTTTTGACCGACCGACCTTGACAATTCAAAAGTACCTGTAAATGGTCTAATTGAAATAAATGCTTTGACTTTGAATCATTTAATTTTGATGTACATATGTAGCACTTTTTTGTAAAAGAAATAAAACCTTCGGTTGGTCAAGGTTGTGTCAACTTTATTAGATTGAAATGGAAAATTGGGTTTGTTATATAACATGTCTACCCACGTCAAACTAATTATTTTATCACTACTTGGAAGGGCAAACGTGTGCGGATTGCGTAAATAAATGACATCACGTAAAAGATACAATGAAATGAAAGCTCCACTTTAAACTATCTGGCTGTGCTAAAATTTAATTTGGGCCTTAAAACGAGTGCGTGTGTGATGAATGAGTAAGGGTTCCCCCCCTTTTTATTGATGGGAAATCATCAAATGACTCCTCCAGCTCTAGGCGGAGCGGAAGGGAGTGTCATGACCAGTGATAGGAATAGGTAGTGCCTATTTGCCTAAACTTCGAAGAACAGAGACAAGAAACGGAGACTTCCTTAGGACTAAATTTTTTCCGGGGCATCTGTCCCGAAATTCGGGACAACACTTAAATACATTAAAAAATATGTTATTTGGAATAAGTAATTCGTCTATATTTACCTAAAGTTTGCGACTAGACATAACATAATAAATAACACACACAGTCGTTACAACCATAAAATTTTCTAAAAAACATTTTTTTTGGAGATCATTTTGTAAATGACTTGTTTAATACTATGATTCACAATGTTTGTATAAGGAGCCGTACACGTTTCGAAGTAAATATCTTCTTTCTAGCTCACTCTCGACTATGTTTAGTGAGATTTCTAAAGTTCAAGTGTATAATTTAAAAAAAAAAGACATTTTGTCTTTAAAATAATAAAACGGTAATTTTTATCATTTTAGCATTCTCTATAGTAGGATGAATTTATGATTTCAAAAACAAAAGTTATTTGAATTTTACCTTAATGAAATATATTTCTAAAGTATATTTAAAAATGTGCATGATATTAAAATAATGGCCGGTATCACATTGTTTAGTAACACTTTAAAAATCTTTAAAAACATCAATTAATCTTTATTGCACCGAAAGTATAATACGACTTTTATCGCAGCGCATTTCGTTATCTATTCTTAGAAATTACAAAAAGAAACCGCCATTTATGTTCTACTTTATATCTAACTTACTTAACATACAAATACCTTTTGTTTTTGAAATGATAAATTCGTCCTACTATAGAGAATGCTAAAATGATAAAAATTACCGTTTTATTATTTCAAAGACAAAATGTCTTTTTTTTTTCAATCATACACTTGAACTTTAGAAATCTCATTAAGCGTAGCCGACAGTGAGCTAGAAAGAAGATATTTACTTCGAAACGTGTACGACTCCTCATACAAACATTGTGATTCATAGTATTAAGATCAACAAGTCACTTACAAAATGTTTTCCAAAAAAAAAATCAGAAAATTTTATGGTTGTAACGACTGTGTATGTTATTTATTGTGTTATGACTGTCTAGTCGCAAACTTAAGGTAAATATAGACGAATTATTTATTCCAAATAACATTTTTTTTTTAATGTATTGTCCCGAATTTCGGGACAGATGTCCCGGAAAAAATTTAGTCCTAAGGAAGTCTCCGTTTCTTGTCTCTGTTCTTCGAGGTTTAGGCAAATAGGCACTACCTATTCCTATCATGGAATCATGGTCATGACTCTAACTGACTAAAACCCATCCGTGCTCCTCCTAGTGCCCTTTGCTTTCCAGGACCACGGTAACTCTTTTGAACAAAATCCGCAACCCTCAGATTCATAATACATCATCTCTGGTATACAGTTGTGAGCGGACGTGTACTATTCGTTTTATTTTTGGATTTTTGCATTTAATGGTCATTAATTGGTGTCGTCAGTTGTTTGTTCGGAAATCGGTGCCTCTCTTACTATCTTGCGGAGGTTCCCATATGGACCCGGCGCCATATTGAAAGTTGTATTGCGCCATCCTGCTCCTGTGCCGGTGAGTGAAGTCGATGGTAAATCAATTTGAAACATTGGGAAAAAGTCGCCCGTGCCGCTGGGATTTGAACCTGCGACTCGTCGTGTGCTGCGTTTTCGAACTGGTCTCGCCGCCACTAGGCTACCATTGAGTGGAATCTGCGCAGCGAAATAGGTGACCACAATTGAATTATATATATCATCTGCCACGACATTTTTGGCACGAGGTAGATATTTTGATATTTTTGATATTATAATTATTAAAAAAACACAATGTTCCGATCACCGAATGATAAGTGCTCATCAAGTCCAGATCTCGCCAGTGAAAATCGATATCTGAAACGAAAGCAACCGGAATCGGAGTTTGCAGATGCGATTGCCAAACTATCTTACGATCTTAACAAAAAACTTGATGATTGGCGAGGAGATCTGGATTGCGTCATATCCAAAATTTCTGAAAATGTCAATAATATCAAGATTGAGCTTACCGCCATAACTCAAGTTACTTCAGAAATAAAAAATGAGTTAAACTGTCTACGATCCGATCATATCAACCTAGAAAAACAGGTATGTAACCTTGAGTCTAAACACCTTGTTGTGACTAAGGATGTGGCAACTCTTCAAAATTCGATCCAATATACCATGGACCAGCAAGTAGAGCTCTCTAATCAGATGAGAGCGGTATCCAACGGAACAAAAAGTACGGAAGTTTTGCAAAATTTGATATCTGGACTGGAAAATAAAATCGAGACTCTTGAACAACAGTCTCGGCAATGTAATTTGGAAATATGCAATATCCCTGAGAAGCGCAATGAAAACCTGTTGAATCTTTTAGAAGATATCAGTTCCAAAATAAAATTTTCTTTGAATCAAAAAGACATTCTTAGCATTCATAGAGTACCACACGCACATAAACAAAGTACAAGCCCGAAGAACATAATAGTGAAGTTGAATTCCCGTATTTTGCGAGATAATGTGTTAAGTGCGTTTCGTTTAGCAAAGGGACTTAAGAGCGACCAGCTGGGATTTACTGGAAATTCAAAACGTGTATACATGCATGAACATTTAACTCTGAAAAAGAAACAATTATTTCGTCAATGCAAAGAAGCAGCAACCAAAAACAATTTTAAATACGTATGGGTTAAGCATGCTACTATACTTGTGCGAGAGATTGAGTCAGAGCCATCCATTGCCATACGATCTTTCGAGGACATTAACAAAATTAAGCCCTCCAAAGAATCTACTAGTCTTGGGAAACACTAACAACCACTATTTTAGTAACTCCCTTTTCTATTTTTTCGATATTGTAATTAAGTTATTTCTGTTATGTTTCTCCGGGTCTATATATGAGGCTAGTCAAGCTGTTTATTTCAGGATGTTCATTAAAATTATATTTGCTCTTGTTGTTATAAAAGTAAGCTATCACTTTTTAGGCTATTGTATTACCTTTTGTATGCAGTCAAATCTGTTGTTGCACGTATGTGTAGGTACATCTATTTCGATCTCGTCCACGACTTATGGTCTGTGCTTTGGGCACATTGCATATCAATACAATTGGTATTCTACTGCTAACGCTATACTGTTTGGGTTTTATTTACGTCGTGTTTGATAACATAACAATCTATTACCAGAACTGTAGGGGGCTTCGGACTAAACTACATACTTTGTTTATGAATGTACTATCGCACTGCTACGATATAATCATTTTGACGGAGACGTGGTTAACATCGCAAATATTTGATAGTGAATTCATCGATGAGAGGTACACAGTTTACAGATGTGACCGTAACCGGGAATGTGCAAATAAAAAAGATGGTGGTGGAGTTCTCATTGCGGTGTTGAAGGGCCTTCGGTGTACCATTGTAACGCCTGAGTCTCCGATTTGTTCTTCTATTGAGAGCATTTTTGTTCAGCTTCCTGGAACTGGAAGTAACAAATTTCTTATCTCTGTGGTTTATATTCCCCCTAAATCGTCTGAAGAAGTTTACCTGGCTCACTTCGAAATTATACAACAATTAATAGATGAAATCGGTTTTAATAATTTCTATTTATTCGGCGATTATAACCTACCGGATCTTGAGTGGGTTTCTACGACAGGTTATGATAGCGACACAGCGTTGACTTGCGATGGCGGAAACGTTTCATCTGCCAGTAGGCACATGAACAATTTCATTGCTGTAATCAACGCCTACCAGTTTAATTCCATTAAGAATTGTAGGGGTCGTATTCTGGATTTGCTTATAAGTAACAACGATTGTCCTTCACATGCACCGCCATTTTTACTGATACCACCTGATAATAACCATCCTCCTTTTTGTGCCACTATTAAGTATGAATCGTCTTTAGAACCCCTTAGACTTGCTAAAATCCTTAGGTACAACTATTATAAAGCGAATTATGATCTGATTAATAAAGAATTACTCAATGTAGATTGGCATGAGCTTTTAAGCGGATTGACAGCAGAAGAGAGCGTAAATAGATTTTATGAAATTGTCTTTGGAGCTATAAAAGAACACACCCCAAAGTCCAAACCACGCTCGTCTAAGTTTCCGTTGTGGTTCTCGAAGTCTTTGATTCGTATGTTCAAAAATAAAAATAGGGCCTGGGTAAAATGGAAATCCTATTGCAACATTTCAGATTACGAGCAGTTCTCTCTCTATAGACGTCGATTTGAAATAGCTTCAAGGGAGCATTTTAATAACTTCATTAAATCCACAGAGGATAATATTCTTAAAAATGTAAAATACTTGTGGAGTTATATTTCGAATCGTAAGGGCAATGCTGGTATTCCGTCTACAATGGTTTTCCGAGATCAAAGGTCAAATGATCCAGAGGCTATCTGCAATATGTTTGCAAACTTTTTTCATTCCGTTTATGAGTCCTCCACTTTTAATTTCGATACATGGTCTCCCCCAGAAGAAGGTACTGAACATCTTGCTCATATCACAAACATTAGGTTTACTTCCCAACAGGTCCTTAATGCTTTAAAAGCCTTAGATTCCGCCAAAGGTCCTGGACCAGATAACTTGCCTCCATATTTCTTAAAAAAAACTGCTGAGAGTGTATACATACCTCTCCATATTATTTTCAATAGGTGTTTGTTAGAGGGCATTTTTCCAGAAATATGGAAAAGAGCTAACATAACCCCGGTATATAAAACCGGTTCAAGACAAGACGTTCAAAATTATCGTCCAATATCCATTCTGTCTGCCTTGTCGAAGCTTTTTGAAAGGCTTGTCTATAACGAGATACACGAGACCGTTTACAAAATTATTTTAGAACAGCAGCATGGATTTATCAAAAGAAAGTCTACAACAACGAATCTTCTCATCTTTGCTGATTACTTGTTTAATAACATGGATCAGCAAATTCAAGTAGATGCTGTTTATACAGACTTTCGGAAAGCCTTCGACAAGGTAGATCATGAATTACTGCTAACGAAAATAGCATACAACGGAATTCGTGGTGACTTGCTTCGCTGGTTCTCGTCTTATATTTTAAATAGAACTCAAAAAATAGTAATCAAAGGGTTCCACTCTTCTACTGTAAATGTGACTTCTGGCGTACCGCAAGGATCGATTTTGGGCCCTCTCTTGTTCATTTTATTTATTAATGACATCAATAATTGTTTCAAATCTTCAAAGTTCTTATTGTATGCTGATGACTTGAAAATATTCAAGTCAGTTAAGAAACAAACGGATTGTCAACAGTTGCAAGAAGATTTGGACCGCTTTTCAGCATATTGTGTTAAAAATAAACTGCATCTAAATATTTCTAAATGTTCAACGATTTCCTTCACAAAAAATAAAAATAAAGTAACTTACAATTATAATTTAAATAATATAGATTTGGCAAGAGTTCCCTCCGTGAGAGACCTGGGCGTGCTGCTCGACGAAAAATTACACCTTGATCAGCACATTAATAACATAATCAACAGTGCTTACCGTATGTACGGATTTGTACTGAGATCTACAACTGATTTCAAACGCACTAGCAGTTTCATCCATTTGTATAAGTCACTTGTAAGGTCTCAACTTGAATACGCTGTAGTTATATGGAACCCCTACTATAATAAATATGCAGACAGCTTAGAGAAGGTCCAACGTAAATTTTTAAGATCCGTGCAATATCGTTGTTACCGAAGCCTTCTGTCGTATAGTGATTTGCTCAAAAAATACAATATGATGAGCCTACAGTCAAGAAGATTATTTCTTGAAACGATGTTCCTTTATGATGTGTGCAATGACAGGTACGACTGCTCAGATATAACCAATAGAGTACAATACTTTGTCCCTAGAAGTGTTTTGAGGCGAGAGGTGCGCGCACGCCCACTTTTCGCGGTTTCTTCATGTAAATCTAATGCTGGAGCCCGCGCACCTTTGCGCCGTATTTGTAATAATTATAATAAACTTTTCACCGAATTAGATATATTTGCGATGCCCACTAAAGGGTTTCGCAACGGCCTTATTGAAGCCATAAAAGGCTTATAAACATGTTAATTAAGAAATTATGTTAAATTGTTTTTTTTTCCCGATCTGCTCATAACCAAAATCCATAATATGTATACTGTGGATAACGGTGTGAGTTGCACATTTGTATAACTTAAGTATATATAATATATAAGTTTATAAGATGTAATGTGTAACTGTTAGTTATTCCTTAATAAATAAATAAATAAATAAATAAACCCTGGCAGGCTCTGGCCCTAATGGGCCCCGTCTACTATGCTGACACATCCTTGAGGCACGCGTGAAACAACGCGCCGTCGACCCGGCCTGGGTTTGATCGGACGGCGAGCCACCCAACGCTCGCCGTCCGCAGACCCGTGCCTGCTGTGGCCGGGAATCGCCCTACGACTCCTGACGCCCGGGGCGTCTCCCTATGTTGCGGCGGGTTCCTCCCTTCACCCCGATTTCTGAATTAAAAATTTAAAGTCAACCCTGATCAAGCCTTAAATCCAAAATAAAGTAGAGTTTAAAACTTTCATAACTCCAAAAGTTCAGTAACCAGCCCTTTATAAAGTTTGATTTTAGTTATCAAGGCAGTAGGTACCTACCTCCCTAATCATTAAGACGTGAAATTTGCACCATATTATGTAGGACGTCGACACAATACAAGAATAATATTGTAAAAAATATGAGCTTACATTATAATACGGTTTATACCCTATAAATTTTTTAACGAATAAAAGGAAATGGGTTTATTCACGGCTCAATAAGTATTGTTGTGCGGAAAGGTCTCGCCAAACACGTTAAGAACTAATGGAATCCGTGCCGGCCGGACTTTTTGTGTGATCGCGTGACCGAATTACAATATTTCATTTACCAACCGCTAGTAGGGGTCAATATTCGCTTTTGGCACGTCTAAACGTTCCCTAACAATAAATCTATGTCTTTGTGTAGGTATCTAAAAGAATTTCCGATACATCTTTTATGAACTATCTCCGTACCGTGTCCTGGTTGTGAATGGCGTGCCAGCTGCTTGTTATTCCGCTTAAGTTGTAATGTAACAATCAATTATTGAACGGAGAATTCATCCGAGACGGAGGCATTCACATCGACGAGCCTTAATATTAATATAGCTTGTTGAAAATTATTTCGGTTCACATTGGGGTCGTTGACAGAAAAAAAACGGGTAAGTACGTAATATATGATATACCTAATAACGAAATCTCTAATATTTATGTACAAGATTTAACAAATGAATACTTAACTGATTTAACGATTGATGTAATTGTAAAATAACATTTTTTTTTATACTTAAACATAACTTATATCTAGCGACGAACTAATTGGTTACAAAAATTAATGACTTGGCGGCTAATATCAACAGTGGGATGTCATACGTATATGTGTTTTAATTGGTGTAAGAGCGAGCGAAGCGAGCTCGGGACTTGGGGCACCCCGACTTTTTTGTAAACTACCCAAAAATATTTATTTATTTATACTAGAATCACTGCCAATTTAAATTTAAACAGAGCTCACAACTCTACATAAAGCTGCTACTTTATACTTAAAATGCTACTTCACTGTAGCTGCTAACCTATTATTTTTGCTACCCATCTTAATTATTTTTAAAACCCTATAACAGGTTAGTTTGTCGCCGCGTTAAATACATGCTATAATTTATTTCTTTAAAAATGAATTGACAAAAGTCAAGATAGCACCAACAATAGATGGTATCTGGGTGCTTAAGCTCATATAAGTTCAAAGCTTAAGCAACGGGTGCATAAGTTCACAGGGTGCAGTAAAATCGTTTGTGAATGGATAAATTGGATTTGTGAACTGAACAAACGAGAAGAATGCACAATGCATGCAACAAGCGTGCAGCATACAAGCAAGGTTGCAGCGCGCAAGCAAGCATGCAGCAGGCATAATTGTGTGTGTAGTCACAGCGGAAAAATGTCGATTTTCTTAATTTCAGTTTAGCAGATATTTAGTGTATGACGTCGTGTAATTAATGTGTATGGTAATTACAAATTTGTGCATCCAACCATTGGGGAGTTATTCAAAATAAGCTGTTTCCGCTGGAACTACGTCATCCCAGCGGCTCTTTTTTTTTCTTATGGACGTACCTACAAGAAAAAAAATACATGCAATAATTAGTGTGTGACGAGAGGTAAATGTGAATGTTTCAATGAAATTTGTGTGTCTTAAAACTGCGAAGAGCTATGGCATAATTTACTACGAATGGACCACTATATTTTATGACATCCGATTGTAGGACTTTTTAAGGGAAAAGCAAAATAAAACAATTCCAATATTTAGTGTATTAATGCAACTATTCACATATAACATTTCAGCTCATTACACTACATAATTAAAGAGATATAATAAAAATACCAGAACAACCGAATTACATGGATAAACCGACCAAGTTTGATTGGCCACAAAAAAGCGACGCTGCAGTATAAAGAGCTGACGTTCTAAAATTTCCAGTGTTTTACCATTATTGGACTAGTACAGGTGGGCACACAACAGGTTACTGTTGTGTGCTGTTACAGTAGGTAAGTACCTAATTAATATGTCCTTAATATTCTGCTGCTTCAAGCGTATAAACACAGCGACGACGAAACACAGTAGGCTGCTTGCACACACTAATTATTGCATGTATTTTTTTTTCTTGTACGTCCATAGGAAAAAGTGCCGCTGGGATGACGTAGTTCCAGCGGAAACAGTTTTTGTTGAATAACTCCCCAATGGTTGGATGCACAAATTTGGACTTACCATACACATTTACACGACGTCATGTAGTAAATACCGGCTAAATTGAAATTAAGAAAATCGACGTTTTAACAACACACGGCATAATTTCTGTCATGGCTCGGCGCTGCGGAGGTCCCACCGCTGGCTGGTTACAACGCTCACTACCGCAGCTTCAACTTGCTGGCCGGGTTCGCCGGCCAGTCTCAGCTACAGCGGCGGGCGTTTAGACACGGTCTGCTTCTACATTCGCTAGTCGACTCGCCTCTTCGTACCTACGCGGGCTTAAATTACACTCTAGGGGTAGGGCAGACAAGACAAGACAGAAAAGATATTATTTTATTTGCTATTAGCATTATAGTCAGTGGTATATTTCATATAGCAAATAAAAAAATTGCATGCATATTCCCTATTCTCGTACCTAGGTACTTATAAGGAGCGTTCAGTCGCTGTAAAAAATGACGACGAAACGAGGTTCTGGCGACTGGGACGGCAATTAACTGGGAAGGCCGTCCCAGTTGCCGGATCCATTTAATTTAATATTTTTCTTCCGGCGACTGGGACCACCCGTAAAAATAGTGTCTAAGTCTATTTGATCAAAAAGCTTCTT
This sequence comes from Melanchra persicariae, assembly GCA_947386135.1. Taxonomy (NCBI): domain Eukaryota; kingdom Metazoa; phylum Arthropoda; class Insecta; order Lepidoptera; family Noctuidae; genus Melanchra; species Melanchra persicariae. Next base: position 9,563,770 of record OX376644.1, read on the forward strand.
GACAGTGATTGGTCGAGCGAGTTATCAAGCGATGCAAAATCCCGTTTTACAACAAAAGGGCTGCATAACGTTCAGAACGAACTAGAGTTAGAGAGCATTATACAATGCTATCCCTCTGTACCTACTTACCTGCACGGTTGAAATAGGTACCTGAAAACGGGCTGGGTTATTACTTACCGCCAGCTTACCGCATGGAATAAATTCATATCTTGGATAAGCAAATGATATTTTTGAATCAAAAAGTTTTACATTTTTTCGTTTGACTGTACCTACTGTTTTCACGGGTGGTTCCAGTCGCCGGAAGAAACGGCAATGCAGTCCCAGACGCCGGAAACCTCAAAAATCCACTAATTTTCCTACGATTTGACAAGTTATTGACATTGATACGTCGCTGATAGTCAGTCATTGCGACTTGTATTTGAAAGCGCAAAATGTCGTGGCGATATCGTAGTAGGCAACTAGGCATTGGCCATTTCATGATGTAGCCGAGATAAGGTTTGAGGAATTTTGGGCACCCGGACTCGATAGGTTAGATTCGAATGGGATGGGACGGTAGGTTCCTAAAAGCTGCAGACAAGTTGCCATTTCATGAAGTGGCCAGACATTTTATATCTACCATTACTGGTAAGCGGATGAAAAGATAACAGTTGAGTAAGCTCAACCTCTGTTTACCGATAGTCAATCAATCTTACTTCCAAACCAACCCATTCGACCCCAAATGGCCATTAGGCATCAAGTAGGTACCTACTTTACAAAAGCCGGATACATTGAAAGCCGGGCTTTGATTTTGGATAGATAGGTACCTTAGTAGATCTATCAACCTTATAGATTAGTAGGTAGGTAGATCATTCATGTAATCAGAGCAATTATGATTTAGAGGCGAACTACGACCGGGTAGTCGGACAAAGTTATAGAGATCAGCCTCGCGAAATGAAAGGGTGGGTGCAGATCGTGAGTGAGTCTGTAAGTTCAGCCTATATACCTACATAGCCGAACTACCCACTTCGGAGCCCCAGTGAAAGTTAGAGGAAATTACCAATACCTATTAGGTAGGTAGGTACTTAATAGGTTTATAAACAGAGTAAGAATTAGGTAAAGCAGAGGTTCCCAACATTGACTCGCGACACCCTTTGCTTTCTTAGTTTTTTACTAGTACGAGGCTTTCACATTTTTCTTTTTAAACCATTTCACGTTCTCTAACTGTTGACCTATTTTATTGTCAAAATTACTTCTAGTTGTAATAGGGAACAAGAAGTCCAGACAAAATTATTTATTTAGGTATATTATTAATTATAAATCAAAAGTAACGTGCATTGTCATAGGAAACACAACATTTCTTATAGAAAATTAAAAATACTTTGCAATAATGTTATTTTTGAGTTGAAAAGATTGACATTGCGCGGACCATGTTTACGTAAGCTCTTGCGTAACACAGTATGTACCTACAATACCTAGATAAGTACTAAAGCAAGGATGATGAAGTGGGAAGCCTGTTCCGTTTATAGCCAATGTTTCCTTAAAGGTTACCGCAGTTTGTTTAGCGCATATTAATTAGCACCCTTAGGTAGGTACCTACTTACTTACTTAATTAATTTTCTAATCAAGTCACGAGTGATTGGGGTTACAGGCAAACGTACTTACCTACCTACATAACGTACGGTACTTTTAATGAAAGAGTAAAATTCGTTTCATTATGAAATTAAGTTTTGTTGCATAATAAGGAGTTGACTCTAAACTGTAAGTTATACTTTAAAAGTTGGTTTTAATTAATTTTACTTGGCAACACTAACAAGTTTCATAATTTAATCAAGTTAAGTTATAAAAGCCACTTAAATCTTCTAATATTTTAATTAGGCAATAGGTACGTCTAACAAACTCTTTAAAACGTTTTAGTGAAGTTCGAAATTAAAGCAAATATTATTGTTTTACGTCGAGGGACTGATTAACTTTGTACTTAGTTAACCTAACAGTTACCTACCTATAGGTTCTTTGATTTATTAATTAAAACTCATCCATCATAACCAACTAAACGAGTATCTACCTAGATTGAATTCATGTTTTGAGGAAATATGTAGAGCAGAATGATGATGTTATAATTTATTACGGCTACTTAATTATTTTTGAGGCGAATAACAACTTATTAGGCAACTAACTACTTGGTTACAAAAAAAATAACTTGGTAGCGATTAAATATTTTTATCACAATTATATTATATGAGCTACAAAAGGCATGGATCTATAAAAACTAAATAATGGCTGCTACTATAAGATAACAAATATATTAAACAGGGCCAAAAATAAAAGGTGAGGTATTATAAATAATGACTTGGCGGGTAATGTTAACAGTGGGATATCAAACATTTTGGTGTTTTAATTGGTGTAAGAGCGAGCGAAGCGAGCACGGGACTTGGGGCACCCCGACTCAGACCGGTTAGGTTAGAAGGGGATGGTGGGGTCAAGTGAGCGAGCGAAGCGAGCGAACAGACCCCTCCATCCTCCTCCTCATCAAAAATATTTATTTATTTTTATGATCATGTTCATATTTTCTTTTCATTTCAGTTAATTCTATAAACAACCTCATTGTATAATTCATGAAAGCCTATTTTTCTACTTTTTATCCACCCGTCAAGTTGTCGCCTAACAATAAATTCAAATGCCACACCAAAAAAATCACTGCCAATTTAAATTTAAACAAAGCTTACAACTCAATATAAAGCTGCTACTTTATACTTAAAATGCTACTTCACTGTAGCTGCCAACCTGTTATTTTTGCTACCCATTTCAATTATTTTTAAAACCCTAAATCAGATTAGTTTGTCGCCGCGTTAAATACATGCCATTTATTTCAAGTTCATAATCATGACTTTTTCTCTGCTGTGTTTATTCTGATCTAGGGTTCCCGTTAACCCGTTTAAGGACCCGTTCGATATAATTTAGTATCGTACGCAGTACATACAACGTGTAACAGAATAAACGCAATATCTCTTGAGGGGTCATTGTATTCATCATTATGATCAACTTTTACTATGGGGCCAACACTGGAAACGCGAAAAAAAATCGATTGCGCCATACAGTCCAGCCACCACGTAGAGGAGCATAGGCGACTCGTAGTTACCATCGCATAGTGGTAGTTTATTCACCTCGCAGGAGCCACGGTAATTTTCCAAAATATCTAAATTTTGTGCAATGATTTATGGGAAATACTGTTTTTCTCCAAAACAAGGTGGCAATCCTATTCTGATCATTGTAAAACTAAACACTTACCTTCCAAAAACTTGTAATCTATGGCAACATTTAAACCCAACACGCAACGAAAGCGTTACCAACTTTGAAGAGGTTAAAACTGTTTCGAAGATGGTTAATCCATAAAGAAAAACACGTGATCTGAATTTTCATGATACTAGTTCGTGTCTGATCATTTCTGAACGTAGACGGGTCTTCTAATAGAAAACAAGAGAGAACTGTCGTTATACCAATCCTTGATGAAATCACAGCGCTTAGCAAATTGATCGTAATGGATTGCTGCCATTACTTGGGATCGCGCTACGAAGACATACAATATACCTATATATGTATAGGTGTTTAAAGTATCACGATTCGAGAATTAAGTAAAGCCATGCCAAGCTGACATTGTAATTCATACTACACGCCAAAAACGTGTCTAAAACCTTAAAATTCGATACGTTTACCTACAACATCATAGGGCATTTTATTAAAAATATTTCTTGGGCTTCCTGAGATATCAAGAGTGATTGATGACAAGAAGCGAAAGTAATTTAATACAGTGTTATCGTAAAAAAGCAGGTATCACCCGGGCTTAATTTATTATAAGTAAGTATATTGTACCTACCTGTATTGTAGAGAAGATCAATGGAGTTTTTTTTCTTGGGTTTTTTTTTATTGAGATGAAGATGCCTTAAGGCACTAGTACTCCCACACGTCAACGGAACGCAGCTGGCTGCTTGACGCCGGATTCCGGTGGGAGTGGTCGCGAACCAGGCGGGCGTTAGCCCTACCACCGCAAGGGAAGGTTTGGTCAGTCTCTGTCCAGGATGCGCCGAGCACTCGGTTCATTTGAGTGCTTGATGGAGCAAATTGCGCTACACGAGGAGGCTCCTTCATGCCTCCCAAAAAAGGTTTTCATCTTAAACAGAGTTTTAGAATTCCCACTTTTAGAAAAAATATAATTATAAGTTGGTGAAGGAACGCGAATAAGTAGGTACGTACCTACGCAAACGTCCAGACCTTAAAAACTATTTTTATCATTTGTTGTTACAGCGGCAAAAGAAATAATATTATTATACTCTATTATATCTCTCTAATTCCAACTTTGAACACAAGGTAACTAACTACCTACCTACGGTTCATGAGATATAGGTCGCTGACAGACAGACGCGGACAGTGGAGGGTTAGTACAAGTTCCACTGGTAATCCTTTGGGTACGGAACCTTAAAAACTGCTTACCTACATGTAGCAACCATTTTACAAAAGGCAATACTGGGTTTCAAAGGTTAATTGGAGTTTATAACAAATATCTATTTTAAGGTTGAATAAATTCACAATAGGTTCAATTCAATTCTATTAACCTTCTATTTAAAGTTCAAACCTCCAAAGACCTTAACCGCCTAACCCTCCCGATTTCTAATAGATATGTCTGATACCCAGACCGCAAAGTTCTCGCTTCTTCGGCTGTGCTTGAACAAAACCTTGGCCTAATTTTGTATTATCAATTTCATAGCGGTATCAGTAATCTTAAAATAGAACGTGGAATATATCGATAAATTATTTTTTTTAAAATGATTTTTGTTTTTTTAAACCGATTTCATCGAGCTGACTGTCCTGAAAAGAATCACCGATATAAACTCAGGTCATGCTCGATCTTTTAGGTAGGTACATACAATTAATGGAATGGTAAAACTATTGAACCATGAGGAAAACACCATGCAGATTTGAGAGGACCTCTCCAAGCAAGTGCAAGCATTTGTCAGTATCGTGTAAGTCAGGAGCTGAACAAATCAAATAACGTTTCGTAGGTGATGGCATCTTTGCTGGTAGATTGGTACCGACCGAACGGTGGAACCAGACTGCGGTATTTGGGCTGGGCTGAGTCTTTCTTGAAAGCCTTCCCACTTGAATTACCTACCAAGGTTAATCGACCTTATTAACTTAACTTTATAAAAAATGTAATTGACAAATTACAAAAAGAAAATATAAATTGGGTATAGAAAATAAATGGGGACCATTCAAGTGGAATAAAAATTTACATTTCTTTGATGCCACTTGTGACCTGTTATATTTTTTTCAGATGTTGCCAACGAGGACGTTAGTATAAAACGTATCACGTAGGTAAGTCAGATGGATTTTATGTTTCTCTTATGATTTACTATTTTTATCTGGCTATATTTTTAAAGTTTTATCTTTAAGACTAGGTACAACAAAAAAACAAATCTTTGGTATACCTACTCAACTACTCGTAACATGTACTTACATAAATAAAAATAAACTCCTAACTTTAAAAATATATAAGAACCTACCTAAGTTTTCTTTTGTAATTTAAGTACCTTTTGTGTACAATAAAAATAATGACGTTGAAAAATTCCTTTGCATCGCTGTCGACTGGAGGGGTGCCCAAAAGACTGGCGGCATTGCCATACAACATGGCAATGTTGGCCAGCCCTTGGGTCACGCGAAGTGTCAACAATGCGTTTATTTATTTAAAGGCATTTCCAAAAGTTGATTTACCTAATAGTGGACGTCTGTCGGCTGGCTGGAATGATAAATGATGACCATGTGGTCAATCATTCACTGATCTTTACTATACGCCTTTAAAACTTGCCTACCTAAGAATTTAAGCAGGTAGCAATTCTACTAACAAAGGTTACATGATTTCATAAGTTTATTGCACCGTTGAGATTATGTATTATTTTGAGCGTAGGCCCAGCTGGTACAAATTGTAACTAAAGGTGAACGTCGGAGTAAATTGCTGAATTAATTTCGTAGTTATAGCTAGAATACTTGTAGGTATTTCTTCAAATATATAAAAACGGAAGAATTGGACTCATCTGTTACAATTTATTTAACTCCTCAGTCGTGGTGGTTACTGTATCTTACCAGCTTACCACTTAATTAGATATATTTTATGTGATTTAGCGGAAACTTGTGGAATAAACGATTTTATAGGCATCTTGCTAGACTGCAATTTAGTTTTTTATTTACTACAACAGGGTGGTCGTCGATACTGACCACCATTTTCTTGGAAAGCCTTACACAAAAATAACTCAAATTGTATATTTTTACAATCTAGGTACTAACCATAACTATTACCACTACTTAAGAACGGTAGTGACTGAAAGAGTTAAGACCGGGAAATGTTTGCAAAATCCAGTTTCAAAAGTAATAGCGACGTAATATTTTGTTCAACAGTAATATTTTTCACCTTTTGTCTTGAGTAAACAAATTAAAAACACATTCAATGCTTTGCTCGTTTATCCTTACAAAGTTGTATGGGAAATTTATTTTTAAACCAAGATAAATGCGACTGGAAATTTGACGGTAATCCCCAACTTAACGGCGAAGATAACAAGTGACCCGACCTAAGTGAATGTATTTTTAATTCGCTCGGATCTTACTTGAGGGCCCGTCACCAATGCTCTAATTGAAGATTACGTTTCTCAAATATTGTTACGGCCGTTGCATAATTTAATGGGTTTCTTGATGACGGTATAAACATTTATAACTTGGGGTAGGTACGATCTTTTAGCTTATAATGTTGCTATTTTTAGACATTGCAAGAGGGCATCCAGTAGATCATATCTAAGCTGCTTCGCTGTTGCGTCAGCGTCGTCTTTTGGTTAACACTCACGCATTAAAATAAATTACAATATAGCGCATTTCAGACTACGCAATACTATTCTGATATGTAGTAATGTGAAGTGAACGCAATGCTATATAGCATAGATACTATATAGCATTGCGATATAATCGCAAGCAAATATGCTCTGCTCGTTCGCAACGTGTTGTTTCGTTCATCTATTTGCGAGGCAGGGAGGAGAATGAGGCGCGCGTAGCGTAGCGCATCGCTCAATTACATAGCGTAGCGCAAGCCCAACATATGTTATAGCTAAATGTGAACGTGTTCTAAATAAATGTATGGTGACATGATGAGCGATATTGTTGTGCTATGAACTATATGCTATTAAATTATAGCGTAGTCTGAAATGCACTTTAGGGTTAACTAGTTAACGACGCTGTCCCTCCCTACTACCGCGTAACTTAGTAGGTTATTATCACTCTCAACTAGATAGGCATAATTACGGCTTTTTAACATCAAAACCAAATGTTTATTCATAAGTTTCTATCTATTAATCATACCCGAGATGATTTACATAATGACAGTAGCACGCTGCTAACAATAAGACACGAGAACGAACATTGTAAATTGAATGAACTAGTCGCCAATAATTGTTCCCACAACATTTCGCATTTTCCTTCAAAGGGATTAATTGAAGTGTTTCCGCCTGATGGAGCAGAAATTGCATTTTCAAAGCGTTCTTATTCATTTATGATAAACTTTTCATCTAAATAAATTGAGCAAAGAGTATTATTAATGCAAATAGGTATATTCTGGAAATTCTTTCACCTGTGTAATTGCGCGCCTTTTAAACTGACAGCCATTAGGATGCCATTTTGTTTAAATCTTTTTTAGTTTTATTATTTTAGCTCGCGGACATACGGCGAGCTGTTAAGTTTTATGAGAGCAAAGACGATTCCTGAGGAACAATTTTTGAAATCAAATAATATTTTATGATCGTGAATTCAGTATTTACTAGCTTACCGCTGGTATCCAAAAGAGTTTAATAAACAGAGTTTATAGTTCATAGAAGAATCACGTCGGATTGATAGTTCTAATATTAATACATTTCTTTTGTTCTAATTCTTATATTACTGCGAGGTTGAATAGTAAATTGAACATTAACTGTTCTACATAAAATCAAAATATCTAAAGAGCTAAGGAGACTCTTCAATCAGATAGGTACTTTATAGCTTTTCTCAAACAGTGTCTTTATGTCATAGCAGTTAAGAAATTTTTCGCCTCCGAGGACCACAATTACTCTACAAGCTCTTTAATAAATTGTGGACTATAATTCAGCAAAAGAGTATCGACCTTCGTGGACAGGCCGTTGTTAATTGATCGGTTTTCCAGTAGAGTGGCCGGCGCGGCCACACGTTGCATGAGCGGCTCGTTTCATGACAATGAACAAGCAAAACGGTGTTTGTATTTTGTTCCGAAATTATCTTTTGTATATTAAAATTAATAGTAATCTCTAACTACAAAAGTATCCCATGCCAAGGGTATACTTACTTTTTAACCGACGAAAAAACGGAGGAGGTTCTCAAGTCGACGCGTATTTTTTTACATAACTTTTTACAGAGTAGGTAGTCCATTTTTTATTCCGTGATTATTTTGTTTTCCGATTTACACGCGATCGATCCCGCTGGCACAAGTTAGTTAAAATATACCTAGGTAATAATGAGGCAAATGGGAATATAATAGTTTATTATAAATGGTATTCTTTCGTCTTCTTTTCTGTTTCTGTTATTTATTATGTAACAGTGCCAAAGTATTCAAATAAACACTTGAACAAAGTTGCGACTGATATGATAAATTGCTGGCAAATACAAGGACTTCTTTTAATCTACATGATTTGTATCGTTTTCAAAGTTGTTATTCACGCTGGCTTTGATTTGGAACTGGACGAATGGCAGCTCGTTAGCATGCGTACGGATGGGCAGTTTTATTTTGTGTTTTGGAGTGACAACCGAACGGTAGTTTTGAATTATGGTTTTAATCCAGAGATCTCTTCTAAATAAAGGGGGATCCTAACACCTAAAACAGTTGAATAAAAGAGTTTATTAACGCCTAATTTTACTCATAAAATTACAAGGACATGAACAAATAAAACAATAGGGATTAATATGACATGAAAAAAAAACCGACGAAGAAAAGCTGGCTCATATCGTCTCTTGGGTGTCGTCGAGTGTTTTTTATAAAAAAACGTTTTCACAAAAAAAAACCGACTTCCAAAAAAACACTACAAAGTTCAAAATAACTTTAATTTCGGAAGTCGGTGTCAAATAACGAAGAAGCAACCAAAAACACCGACTACCGAAATTAAAGTTATTTTGTTTTTTTGGAAGTCGTTTTTTTTGTGAAAACGGTTTTTTATAAAAAACATACAACGACACCCAAGAGACGATATTAGCGAGCTTTTAGAAGAGAATGATGTCATAACGTACCGAAATTTAAGTTATTTTGAACTAAGTAGTGTTTTCTGGAAGTCGGTTTTTTTTTTGTGAAACCGTTTTTTTATAAAAAACACTCGACGACACCCAAGAGACGATATGAGCCAGCTTTTAGAAGAGAATGACTGTCATAACGTTTTCGTAAAATGTAACCCATTTATCACGAAATATATTATTTCACGGCTACATAATTATTTGATGTGACGTTCAGGAATATTGATATATCCTTCGAACGAATGTAAAGAAGGGTGGCAGATGTTTTTATAACCAATATTTACATATTCTGGTCTTATTGTACGAAGGTAGGTATATCTTAAGGTACATTTACGACTTACAATCCAGATGCTTGACTTTTCCGATGTTATTGGTAAACTCAGATTTTCGCAACACGTTGGGTTCGTAAATCCATTATATTTTTAGTACGGGAACGACTGTTGGGGGGAATTTATTTTTTCCACCTTAGGTATATTTAATGGACTGGTAGACGAAGAGATTTATTTTACTTTATTGGTGTTACGCAGATATTTATTCGCTACGTGAGTGTATGTTCGGGTCCTAACTGAGAAATAGGTACAGGGTTATTGTCACGTTGCTTGAAATACTGAAATAGTTGACTATTACACGAAAGTTATGTTTCCTGATATTATTTTAATGGGTCATTTTTATTAAATTATAGTTTTATAGCTGTGTTGGTTCGTTTAGTCGTCGTCTGACTAATGATTTTAGAGAAAGCATATCTTCTTCTTTCTCCTGGTTATTCAGGACGATATTTGGGGTCAACCCTCCTAGTATACTTGCGACACATCGTATTTTTGTAGGTGTATTTTAGTGAAACTAAATATCTCTAAAAATCTGCCTAGTGCAACATTGACTCAGTTCAAAATGTCTCCTTAATGTGTTAATTTGTACAAAGAGGTTTTACGACAATATTAAGCAATAGTAAAAAAAGATGTATCAGTAAGTTTCTGTCTTCCTTTTTCATAAAAACTCTAACAGGCAATTGGTAGTTCTACCCACGGGTTCCATTGATTTCACGGACCCGCTACCAGTAAACCTATGCTCACGATGATGTGCGAGACTCAACGGAGGCGGTAAATATGTAGAAGCAAAAATAATAATTAATTAATAAATAATAATTTTAATGGGCATCTCGGTTTTGATCCTTACAATCCATACTATTAATATTATACATGTGACAGTAACTCGGTCTGTCTATCTATCTAAATCTATACCTTTTCACGTCTTCTCGACTGAAGGGATTTGGATAAAACTAGGCAAACGAGTAGACCACACGACATAAAATACTTTTCATCCCGCTAGTACCTACCTATCTGTGGCCTGGTGCTAATAGGGCCAATATCAATAATCCTTATTTTCAGTAATGAGCATTAGACCAATGAACCAGCATTAATAGTTATTATTTACGTGTTATATTGTAGTATGGCAAAAATATTTTACTGTTATTTGATTTATGTTTTTATATTGATTTATGAATTAATTCTAATTTCAGAACAACAACAACAACGTGGCAATGCTGCCAGCCTTTTGGGTACATTACCAGTGGCCTGCGATGCGGAGGAATTTTTCGACGCCATGTTTTAGATTAGTTTTAGTTGTCTTTTTTTAAGTGTGTGTATATAGTTATAGTTGCAATAAACGTTTATAATTTAAATACAAAAAAAAAAATAATATTGTTGCTAATAAGTTGCATTTTGTAATTTCAGAAAAATTGGGTATTTTTGAAAATATTAACTACTTAAGCCCCTTTAGCACAGATGATAATTATTATGTTAGATCATAATTACTTATAAAATTAATCAGAATTTACAATATTTCTTCATCTGAACTTGACATAACATCCTCCGTTTCGGGGCCAGCCTCCAGCGACGCACAAAATGGATGGCTAGATGAGCTAAGCATCAAACGAAGAGTCTTTAACAAAAAGGGCTAATGTTAAGTTTGATCGTTTTAGTTCTTACTCTATTACTAGCTAAGTGAAAAAAATAATATTTCTTATCGGCTTAAGTACACTGCAGCCCTTTTATCACATATTTTTTTAACTAAACGGTATGAAAGCGCACACTACATTGGCCTTTTTTACGTAGTAACTTTTGAAAGATTGTTGATAAACTAACGCCCTTTTAGCACAAAAAAATATAGTACTTTTTCAATAAACTGGCGTTACAATCTCATTTCATACAAAAACGAACTTTTGCCCTTTTAGCACCAGGCCACAGCTATTATACTCCCTTGGGATAATTTTCAACTTTTACGCGGGGGAAGCCGATGGCTGGAGCTCGTTATGAAGCCACTGACAAGAGCTAGAAATAAAGGTGAGGCGCTGGTCTTTTTAGGATGTGATGTCATCAAATGACTCCTTCCGCTCTGGGCGGAGCAGAAAGGAGTGTCAGACTCTTACTCACTAAAACCCATCCGTGTTCCTCCAAATGCCCTTTGCGTTCCAGGGCCGCGGTGGCTCTTTCAAACAAATTCCGCAGCCCTGGCAAGCTCTGGCCGCTAGCGGGCCCCGACTACTATGCTGACATCTCTTTGAGACGTCCGTGGGCAGTCCCGCGTATGGCTGGTCTAGGATGCGGTATTTTGTATGGAACAATCGCCTGACTAATCTCCGCAACTCAGTAATACTGGTTGTCAGACCGACAGCTGTAAAAAATCTACCAATAAAACTAAAATTAAAGGCACGAGAATTTTCGGTACCTATGTAATGGATGGTCACCAGTCCACAGACCGACCTTGGCAATCTACACCTTAATTTTCTGCCCTTCCTGAAGGAGATAAAAATAAATCGAAGAAATAAATTGATGTGCCCAACGAAGCGAAACATGTATTATATAGTTAGGTATGTACTAAAATTGTGTCTCGCTTCATAACTAAGGATACCTAAAGTAATTAATCATGGATTGATCGCGTCGCAAGGAAAAATAACATTACGGATTTTTCGGCGAGATACAAGACAAACGTTATCACATGTAGGTACGTAATGGCCGGAGAAAGGCGATATATGCCATTAATTACCAGAAGTTGACCTTCAAGATAACGAGGGTGTATGGCGTTTACCACGGAAACTGACTCCGAAAGTGATTTAGGTAATAAAATATGAGTGAAAACGTTTTTGTTTTGAGAGGTCGCGCTACAAAGTGCCAATGCCGTCATAATTCCATCGTGAAAAAGGGATAATGCTATTCAACCTGTATAGCTCCATCTCTCTCTCACATCGGAATTATGATAGTCATGAGAAGTCATAGTATAATAGAATATTTTTACGGAGCAGGTAAAAACTATGAACATCTGAAAATCCAATGAGATATTAACTCTTTTAGTGCAGACACAGAGCCATAATTGTTGGGTTTGAATAAATAACGTGACAAACCCTGCTTTAATACTGAAGTTTGACAAGTTTTCAAATTAAATCAGAGTATGACATAATTATAAATACCTGTTGACTTTTATATGGGTGCAAATTCAGAAACCAGTTTTATAAAAACAAATAGTGTCTATAAAAAATAGTTGAAATTGCCAAAACCAGACGAGTACCTAATTTACTCTGCTGAAAACTTATTACTGGACTTGATTTTTATCAAAATAAAGTATAAATGAACTTCTTTTCAGTAAATATCAAAGACCATTGATAAAAAATGGCCCAAAAAGGCTTCAAATAAACTTAACGAAATTGAATTTTACGTCCAATTTTATATTACTTCGTAAAATATAGAAAAAAGGGTTCGGTTACCCTTAATGGAATTGCTAGGTGACGTACTTAGGTACCTTAGTTACTCTGTTAAGTATATAGAGGTATACCTTAAAGGTTCTTTTGTCCGTTCACAATATGATTAATTATTCACTTTAAGTAGCCATCTCAATGTCTTGTCTTCTCAATGTTTATTTTGACTGTTAGACAAAAAGTCCAGTATCATTTAACTGTAGGTACACTGGTATAATGTCAGAATGTGTTAAGTTCTTATGAGGCATATTTTTAGGGTTCCAAAAGGAAAAAACGGAACCCTCTTAGGATCACTTTGTTGTCCGTCCGTCCGTCCTGTCTGTCAAGACCCTTTATCTCGGGAACGCGTAGAGATATCGAGTTGAAATTAAAACCATTTATTCAGGTCTACAGTCCCTTGGAGCTGTGAAAAAAAAAACTTTTAAATTAACGTAAAAAAGGATACGGCCGTTTATGCCGCAAAAACGACGTATATTTCAATGCTCTCAAGGGAATCAAAATTTATAGGGTAGGTACCTGCTTCCCGTTGATCTAGTTTTATATTCAGCCTTGTTTAATAAAAAAAATGTAAAAGACATTCTTCAATCAAACTATCATAACATATCATAATAACTATCATACCAGGTAGTTTGATTGAAGCATGTCTTTTACATTTTTTTTTGCTTATTAGCTAATGACGTTTATTATTTTAACAATGTTATTATCAATAATCTGAAACACGATACGGTCTATAAGGTTCAATAATATAATTTCTTTTTCTGATTTTTTAGTATAATGTTAGATATCAAATTTAAAAAAAAAAATCACTGTTTTGTTGTTTATAAATTTCTTATTAATAAACAACAAAACATCGAAATTCCTGTGATGAGAATACTGAACAAGTTTTTATTGAAAGCTATTAATCCTAGCACATTTTATACTTATATTTTATTCTTATATTAGTTCTGCAGGTCAACGCAAGGTCGCGCGTAGAACTATTCGGGGCCTACAATTTCGCGTCTGGTACAATTTTGGTAAACCTACTCATACAACCGTATTTATCTTAGTTTAAGGGACGACAGCTATATAAATAATGGTTTACAATAATACACAGAATCTTCAAAGTTCAATCTCCCAAATAGTTATTTTACGTAATGGGAATTTCTAACATGAACCTATGAAAAATAAGCGGGTAGTGTAGGTGAAACATCATTTATAATGAGATTAACCTCTTGTTTCCTACAAGAACCATTTTATCTAAGGACTCTTTTTAAAGTTAGTTGACAAAAACGTGGTGAAACTTTATATTTTTCACATGACTGTGTGTAAATGTGACCGCACTCGATAAAATGTGACCAGCTCGTTGGTCACATTTTATCGAGCATGGCATCACGGATCTCACGTGTCAAGTCACAACTCAGATTCTACATGAGAAGCGCGTTAGTGAGTAAGACCTAGTATAGCGTCGCCGGCCACTTACCTAATGGTCGGTTATATAGAAGGACTACTACTAACTAACGAACTCAAGAGCAGTGGATCTGGGACTTAGTTCGCGTAGTTCACCTGTGGGAGCGCTCTTACGAACTAGTTCGTTCGCGAATTACACAAGACTACCAGCTCGAGTGTTTATATTGGTCCTTAGGTTGTGTCCATTAGGTTGTATAGCATTTAGATAGAGCAGCGTAATTCAAAAAGTTCTGGAGTGTCGACCGCATACCGGAAGTTGGAAGGCGTAGTGTGGGCAGGTCCCCACAAGGTGGACCGATGACCACGTGAAGGTCGCGGGAATTGGGCAGCGTAGGATTGATCGTCGTGGCGATGCTTATGGGAGGTTTATGCCCAGCAGATGATGAAGATAAAACATTAGGTATAACATCTTTTTTTTCATTTTATTTGGAATCCTGAATGTTTTACGCAACTCCTATTGGGGAGCTTCTGGCTAAATAATAACAGCCGCAAAATATTTGTTCCGTGCGGGAATCGAACCCGCGACATGCAACGCAACCACTGCGCCAACAGTGTCGTCCTATAATATGATTTTTAATTGTAAAAAGGCTAGGCAGATAGATTGAAAGTGAATGCTATTACTTAGTTAGTCGTTCCACTAGTTTCCTAGCTCTGAACGTGATAATTACTCGTATCAGCTGAGCTGAGCTGAGTTAAGAGTGGTACAGAGTGCGGTAACCGGCAAATCGGTAAGTGGACGGGTTTGCCGCTTCGACAACGCGACCCCAGTTAATTGGTTTCTAGCTTTCTGGAGCTGTAGACCGCGCTATTACACGCTCACTACACTGAACTGAAGCGGTTTCATGTTCTTTGGGAATTTTCGACAAAAGGCGAAGTTGGATGAAAATATTAGGTTAGGTAGGATATTCTGCTAATTAAAAAAACGTCACCGAGGGTTCCTTCTGGAGCAGTCTGGGTAAAAGATAGGTTTCACTATTAATTTGTTTTTTTTTTTAACATTCCACGTATCACGGCTTAAAAACGAAAACACTATACAGAGTGAATTATTAAAGTGTACGTGGATGTCCAAATCCGAAAGTATGAGGAATATCGAAAAACACTGAAAGGAGTCTCGAGCCCGATTTTGATGAAAACTAAAACTGCATTTCCTAGCCAGAAATCGAACCAATTAATTTTGAAAAAAAAAACATTCGGGAAGTAAGTAATAAGAATAACACATGGCAAAATAAAAGGGAAGCTAATTATTAACAAACACTATACGCGAAAAAACCACCAGAAAAATTGAACGTTACCCGTTCGTATCGAATATTGCCTTTTAATCAAATTCTAAAAACGAATCCCGTGAGTTTTGTTTTCTTTGCGTGAAAACTAAATTAAACCGTTTCCGAGAAAAACGTTGCGATATTTGTCAATTACGCAATCCCACAAAAAACTTAGGTATTTGATTGAATCTCTGAACAATAAAAAATACATTTTGTGTACAGCCTGCCAGCCTTATTATTACTTTAATTGCTACTTAGCCCTCTTCCTCTCTCCTAATTTTGCTGTGCCCGACAGGGTCCATATTGATCTTTTGCCTTTGTTTGCCAATATTTGCCATCTTTGTAATACATATGGAATGCAATAAAGTATTGAGTATTGAGTATATACAATTTATACAATTTTATACAATTTTAAATTGCAAATAATTTATACTTTGGTACCTTTATTCTTTCATTTTCTTTTGAGCTCATAATAAGTATTTTGGTCCCAAAGCTTGTAGAGTTCGCAACATAAAATAATAACTATGAGTAATGAGTGTCTACAAAGCATTGCTAATTAATATCGGTCTATATCACAGACCATAAATAAAAGTAATGGCAGCATCGCGACATCGCCAAGTAAATAAGGAAAATCTAAAATTTAAATAGAAAAGAGGTTAACAACCTTATTTCCTCTTTATTTATAACAAATACTTCCATTTAATTCGATACTCCTTTTTTATTTTTGTGTATCGTATCGTTAGCTGCATCAAATCACTGTTATTTTATCTTTTCTTGCAAACAAGGTGACATTAACTAACAAAAACAATTAACAATCAAAGACAATCATAACAACGATATCTGCAACTGTAAGGCACCTGTAATAACTGCTAACAAAGTCATAAAACCGATCAAGTGCGAGTCGAACTCGTATACGAAGGGTTCAGCAGTGCGATTCTGTAAACATGTCGAAGTGAACACCCGGGCGGGGCGCACGACAGGTGAGTTGTCAAACCATACAAATAAGATGGAATGACAGCTCTATTGTCGTTCACTCCGCCTAGGTGAACACCGTGAGATGTCGACAGAATCGACCGGCAGAATCGCACTGCTGTAAACATGTCGAAGTGAGTCGACCGGCTGTACTATTATGACGTAGCTTCTTGCGTCATTTCATGATTCTATGTCAGTACCTATATGAGGTATTGCGCTGTAGGGTTTATTATTTGTTTAGAAACTTTTGTATTGAAAGTTTGATGTTTTTACGGGTCGATAAACGTCGAAAAAATCACGTTACTTTTGGAATACAAGAGACGTGTTTCTATTTTTCAATTTAAACTTTTCATATTTAGGACCCTTCGTTTTAAACTTTGGCCCAGTCAAATTACGCCGAAAATTTGGTTAGCTTTACAATCATTCTTAACTCCGATTTTTTGCCGTTAACGTGAAGTATGTTAAAATGTATACCTCGAAAATTTAACCCCCGGATGTCGTTTTTTAGTAAAACAATTAATTTCAATAATAACTGTTTGGGAAAAATATTAACAGGCATGTTTGTTAGCCGCATTTGTAGAAGAGATCGAGTTTTACGAGTAGGTCAGCAAATTAAACCTTTTTAATCCGTGAAACTATCCTATTTTATTAAAGAATGTTATTTTTTGATTTTGTACTTCTAGCTGAAAATTGACTACTTTCTTTTCTTAAAATTACTTAATTAAATATCTTAATTCGCTAACTTAAACAAAAAAGGCTAATTGAAATTTTATTAATATCAGTTTTTTTTTGCGATTGCAATCAGGCAAAATAGTATCTGAATTAAGTTGTGTTTAATTTTAATTTATTCATGACTGACTTAATAAAAAATTAAACACATCTCATCATCATCAAAATGACGTATTTATTTTTTTAACGACTTCAATTCTTACAACATAATTTATTTTAATTTATTCTCTATACATTATAAGAAAAACATTTGAGATAACTTGCTTTTTTTAGCTTTTATTGGAATAAACGCCTGTTTGTTATTTTCAGAATGACCCGGATAGGGAAAATGTTTATTTTTTTATATTATTAGACGAGCTAAGATCAATCAATCAATCAATCAATTTTATTTGCATAATATGATCAAACACATGATTCAAGCAAAAAACTGTGAGTTAGGAATTTTTGCAAGGATCAAAGCTACTTTGACTGGCCTACTTTTTTTGTTCATTACTTATTGTAAGGGTAACACATACTTAGGAAGACTAAGGCCCATATTCCAAAACGTAAACAACAACTCCACTCGAACTCCAACTTCATCGAAGCTTGTCAATAATTGAAATTATTGCATTTGTTTTCTCATCTCTCGAGTACGAAAACGTCAATAAGACAAGCTCGAGTATAGGTATAATAGGATTCCGATATTTAACCTACGATCATGAAACCCTAAAAGTTCTTGTTAAAGCAATTATCTGTATAAATCTCGAAGAAAACTATTGTTAGTAGAAAGTGCATTGAAAACTGTGAAACTCGAGATATCCGATCATTAAACGAGTACAGTACGAAGTAAACTTGGATTTATTGCTGAGAACAGTAAATTGAAAAACTAAATAACTCGATAGTGGCACGATTAAACGGAGACCTTAACGTTTTCATTTGTATGAAAGAATCTTTGAAGTGCTTGCAAAGAGGGCAGACCGTTATTAAATTAGTTTTATTTGTTTCTTTCTTCTAAAAACCTACTGCGTTAATTTATTGTTAACGTTTCCAGTAACAATAGTCAAATAAACTTTATGAAAAGAATAAATATGGCGGTTTGACATCTAATCTAAAGTCGCAAACGGTCATTTTTATTCATCAAATCTTTACCTTAATCTATTAATGCCTAAATATTTTTGTGCTTTTTGATGTTACCTTAGGCAGTTATTTAAGTGTAGCTTAATATTAGTGAAAACGGGCCCATAGGTCTTTAGCAAAGTAAAGGCATCTTACTCATCATAAAGTGACTAGGCAATACGTTTAGAGGCATTGTCAACCTTGTCCATAAGTCCATTCTATTGTTTTCTTCTCAAACTAGACAGTAGGTGTGTCTACTCAGCATGGCTGTTTCCATAAGAAATAACTTTCTACTGGCTCGAAAGCCTAATTTCAGAAGACAGTTTAATAGGCTGAGCGCAGTCCAAAATAATTAGTAGAAATTTACTTCTCTTTTTATATTCATACGTAACATAATTATTAATGTTATTTGAGCCTCCAAAATTTTCCAACACAACACGCCTTTATTTAAATTCAACAACAAAATTTAAACAATGCCGCTTATTAAACAGACTTTAAGAATGTTTGTTTTACAAAACCGTTTATTTATCGATAAAAGCCATCGGTGGTGAATTCGCCTCCCTCCGTAGCCGAGGCGTAGCGCCGGCCGCGTAGCTCCGTAGCAAGTTTCAGTGCTACGAACGCCGCGCCCGATGCCGCTACGCGATGCGTTCGCAAGAGCCGTACATACGCAACTTTAGCTCGCGTCGTTAATCACATATTTTTATGAACGTTGTAAAGTCTTTATTACTTAAATCAAGTAATATAACATTTTTTTTCTAGAACAAAAAATAGACAATAACTTTTTAGTGTCACGAACATGTTTAGTTTGTTTAAAGTTTTAATTATTGCAAAATTAATGAAATAAAATTCTGAGTCTTTGTTAAAATTATAAAATGGAATAAGTGTGCCAAGTTGAATTTTCCATACTAAAGTTTGAGCTTAGCAAGCAACACGATGCCTCCGTTGTTTGTTCGCTACTTGAAATGCGTTGTTGCAACGTTTTTAATAAAAGGTGAGTAAGATTTAAAACTACATAATAATTATAGTTTATACACAGAGCAACTGAAATACACTTTTAAATCTTAGCAGTTAAGATTTAGTTTGATTTGACGAATCCAACAAACTATTTTATTCGTTTTTTTTTTGGAAGAGTCATCACACGTTTTAAACGAATTACCTCCAACGAAATATATATCATGTAATTAATCCCGTTCATAAATATCATCACACTTTTGACCCCTTATATTCTATGGATAAGCCATACGTACGTACACAAATAGGTACATATTAAGCGAGAATGTAGAAAAATTACCCTGTTCTGTAGGTTATTTGGTAGTAAAGTTCGTGTGGTATCTTTCTTTAAGGATTTTTTTACGATATATATGTGGGAATAAGTAGACAAGAAATAGTGGTTTTATTCTTCTTAATCGTCAACCTTCGTAAAACTATGTTAATTGGTAGTTCTTCACCATATTAAAAGATTCTTAGTAATTTCTTGACTTTTAAAATTTTAATGTATAGTCTGGATAACGATTCCTAGAATGGGTTCCATGTAAAGTTTCCCAGGTTTTCACGAAATGACAGTTGTCAGCCAACATAAACAGCCTAAAAATCCAACGAATCCATTCGTTGGATTTTTAGGCTGTTTATGTTGGCTGTTTTGATAAATTATTTCACAAATACAAATATAGGAAAGCGCAAAATGCGATGAAAGAAAAAATCTGCGTTGTGAGCGAGTATTTGGCCAGTTGGTAATAAAACAGTGAAACAATGTACCTAATGCTTTACATGTACTGTACTTTTTGATTCATAAAAAGTGTTTCGTTTTTTAAATTGCATATTCTTCATTCATAATCACATAAATTGGTGTTCTATAAAACACAAGGATTTGTTGAGGAATACGTTCCTTTAAAATTTTAGGAACCGCTGGTATAGAACGGTTATCGGGAAACTGACTTACAATACGGAAGATCTCAAGAAGTAGCAATCGCTTTTCTGAAGCGATACTATTTCTATAGCGCTTATCGCTACATAATAAGGTCTTAGATTGGTAGACAAAGAAATATATTATTCAGCCTTTACCAAACCCTTTAACAGGCATAAAAAATATGCCAGAATTATCATAGGTCGGTAGGCATTATGGATAGAACATATCATCATCTGCCTAGCCTATTTCCCAACTTTATTGGGGTCGGCTACCAGTCAAACCGGTTTCAGCTGAATACCAGTATTTTACGTGGAGCGGCTGCCTACCAGACCTCCACAACCTATTAGATTAAAAATTGTGCAGCCCGTCCGGCCCTGGAGATTTCCAGTTAGGCAACGGACTGACTGCACGAGCTACATCTTATGATGCATTATTGATTATGTCTTTCAATAACCATTTTAAAACAACAGAATATCTAATGGTAACGTTATCACCGATTCATGAATTGTGAAAGATGGTGGTAAAAATATTCCCTCTGTCCTATATAGAAAGGTCTAAAACGTTTGCCAAATGTTAGTCATTCAATCTGAAATTATCATGGCAGTACTTTATTTTTTTACGATGATTCCTTGAAGTTTCGATGTTGTTTCATTCCAACGTTTTAGCAATGGGCGTTTACAGTCAAATATTGCTTTCACAGGTGACTTAGCAAATTAAATTTTCATTTTAGGATCGTAAGTTTAATATGTTTCATCTGCCTAGCCTTTTCCCAACTATATTGGGGTCGGCTCCCAGTCAAACCGGATTCAGCTGAATACCAGTATTTTACGTGGAGCGGCTGCCTACCAGACCTCTACAACCCGTTAACTGAGTAACACGGTACTTCTTGGCAAGACTGGTGTCAGATATTCTGGCTTCTGACAATCCGTAACGACTGCCAAAGATCTACAAATGATAGCCGGAACCAACAGTTTAACGTGCTTTCCGAGGCACGGAGGAGTCTCGGTATGTTAATATGGTCACCCATCCACAGACCAACCTCGGCAAGTGTTGCTTAACCTTGAATATTGGTCCGTGCAGCTGTTATAATTTAGCCACGAGTTCCTCAAGTTTAAAACGTTTATCAATAGTATTAAATTCAATACACATAGCTTGTGTATTAAATGGACTAGCATTATTGCACGTTAGATTTCAGCTTCGTCATTGATTTTATGAGAAAGTAAGAGAAATGGTAACGGACCTTATCTAACTATTGAATTTGGTGAAATTGATTGTATTTGAAACTACTACTATTCACAATATCTCGAGAACTTATAATATCGAAAGATTTATTACAAATTTACGAAGTCCGCTCGAGCACAGCTCGGGCACACCGGTGTGCCGCGCATTTTCGCGATTTTAATGTTTATTATACGATTACGTAAGATATATTATTTATTTTGGAATTTTCACATGTCAGTGCTCGAGCGGTTAAACCAGAAATATAAAATGGAAGACACATAGTTTTTTCACATAAAACATCATTAATTTTGAAGTTAGTCTTTACTCCTGCTAATGAGCGTACGGTTAGCCTGGGCCAAGTGTGCATTGACAATAGGCCAAGAAAACTCTAGGACGAAAATTAGACTATTATTAATTTGCTAATGACTCATTCAGCTTTGGAACACACCGGCTGATTTAAGTTGTAGAAGCTGTTGGTCTAATCCCCAGTTTTTGGAACCAAACTTAACGAGTGGAGTTACCAGTCACTGTCTGTGTTTCATGATCGCTACAACCTGGGGTCTGGGGCCAAGGTTACTCCTAGGTTAGCGTTCTGCATCGCCGACCACATCATTGCATTTATCAGGTGAGATTGTGGTCGAACGCAAGCCCATCAATAATAGTAATTTAAAAAGTTATCGCTAGAAAAATGTTTTAAATTGTTAACTACGTGCGCTATATTAGCTTTGATTAGTTGAATTAATTCATTAATGGCTAGGCAAATGGCAATCAATTTCGTTTCAGATTATGGCCCTGCGGCCCTACCATGACGTGTTAAAGCGTGAGTAGTTCGAGCTAGAAGGAGGGATGGAGCTATACACCCTATATAGCTCCATCCCTCCTTCTCGCTCGAACTACTCACGCTTTAACACGTCATGGTAGCGCTGCTGTGTGTGAATTAATCTTTATTGTACAAGCAAAACATACAAATGCAATTAGAAAAAAAATGACTTTGATATTGCGTGTCAGACAGTTTTAACATATATTATTATTATGGTTTGTCCGCCCACGCGGTTACATCACAGGTTTATATTTTTGTAAACTCGACTTGGTTCTAGTGAGTCGCTTCAAATTCTGTTTTATTCGTGGATAAAAGCCTGGGGGTCTACTCTCAAAGCCCGAAATCAGTAGTTTCGGCCTTAGTGTCGGGCGTTTTCTTCTCTGTATCACCTACGCACTTGCGATTAGTCCCGAACCCGAACTAAGAACAGCTGTCAAATCGTGTTGTCATTAATTCTTAATTCGGGTTCGGTTTGAAAGGTTTGATCCACGCAGTGGCTGCCTAGAAGATCTCAGTTTTGTGATGCTATAATGCGGGCATACATGTTCAAGTAATTTGAACAAACACCAGCCTGTTTGATAAAATTATTTGATCAAATGTCCAAACTGTTTGATCAAATTGAAATTTCGTATTTCTTCATGCCATTTGGCGAATTTTCCCATAGACATTCATGCCAATTTGATAAAACTGTTTGAACCAGTCTGTTTGATCAAATTACTTGAACGTGTATGGCCCGCATTAAACTCGACTATTTTGTCATTTGTTAGTCAGTAAAGTAATAAATAAAGTCAGAAATTTAGTATTCGTTCGTAAATTAAATAACAACCTCGTTTAGCGTAAACTACGATAGCAAAAGGAAAATGGCTGTACCTGAGTGAAAATGGCTGGCTACTCCTTCGTATCTGTATCAATTATGTTCATCCTACACATGTTCAAAAGGTCAGCAAAGAAAAAGAAGAAAAAATCTTCTCGTAGGCGTTCTAATACATATTTGACTTATAAATGTTATAAATGTTTAGACAGGAAGTATAACGCCTACGTTAATTCTGCATTGTTAAGTAGGCATAGACTCTTGAGACCGTTGTAACAAATTATTCAGGGAAGTATTGCAATAACGACTCCGCTTAGTGGGCTAATCAAGAATGGTAATGTTATCAGAACTCAAATGCTGGTATAATCTTCTCATTATTCAAGCTAATGCAGCCATTTTTTTGGAACAAGTATATTTTTAGACATCTCCTGTGTAAACTTAGACCGTGTGATAAAACACCACACTTTGTGTAGATAAAATAAAACAAATAGCTATTAATTATTTAGAAATATTTGTTTATTAATCTTCTATAGTAGATTCCAGATAAATGTGCAATAACGGTCATTGACCCACATACATTTATTGACTTTCTTAAAATCAAAAACAGAAATAAAGACTTAGAGCAGTCCTAAATCTACTTCTATCGTGATCCTTTATGTTCTCTAGTAATGTAAAATGGTTCATAATGTATTGTTCGGGTATCTACGAAGGGATATTAGGGAAAGGTCAATGTACTTCATTGCAAGTTTATCTGGCACAAAGTATAACACTCTTGTCAACAAACCATTACAAATTGTTAAATTAGTATTCCAAGCCCTTGTTTATACAAAAGTGTATATGAAAGTATCTTTAGGAAGCCTACTGTAGTGCTGGAGCAAAGTTTTGAGCTTCATTTACATCAATTGGTCCTATCTCGACGTGTAACATTAAACTCCATGCATATGAAATTGAATTTCACACTATTAGCACACCCTATCTAAAGATTAGGGTAGGTACGTACCTATTGATTTAGGATGGGCTGCCGACTTAATATGGAACTAGGCCCGCCTCGGCTTTTCCCGGGTTATATAAACATAATTTATTGCCAAAATAATGTTTTACTGTTTTCCAGATGGACATATCTGGAACACATAAACATTACGATATTAGTGCGTTAAGATGGTTATAATATGCGAGGCGGAATTTCAGCCCGAGCCGAAGGCGAGGGCGTAATTGAGCCGAGCATTTTATAACCAATACGCACGTATGTCGTACGACGTTTTTTAACACATTTGCGAGGAAACAGAAAAAAAAACATTTTATATTTTGTTCCTTTTTAATTATTGAAACAGTTGGTGAAATTACAATTATTAAAATTATACGTAGTTGTAGTTGGTTTTTTAATTATGTTTTTATTATTGTTATTACTATTCATAATGTCATTGTTTTGTGTTAGGGTAAATGTTGGAGACGACGAAACTTCTTGAAAGGCGGCAGAAGAGCATTGTAATTCGTCATTAGTTGTAAATAAAAAAGTATCATCAGTAGAAGTAGAGGGGCGCGGCTCAGGGCAAAACTTCTTCGTTTGTGGCTCCAAATTTATTGCCTGAGTTATTTTGGCACTTATATTTGCTTTGTTTTGGATGGAATCTTCTACATAAGATTCTGCTACTGCGTTAGAACGCCACCCGCCATGCCGCTTTAAAGTCAATATATCAGCTCCCGAATCAGCAAGTAATGTAGCTGACGTTCTTCTGAAACTGTGCCCTGTATAACAATCAGCATCCGGCAATCCTAAAAACTTGGCGACTTCCTTTGGCATGGCACCGAATTTATTTATGCCAATAGGTTGCGCAGTACATTTACCTTTTTGGTAATTCTGAAAGAAATGATTATTTTTTGTCTTAGTCGTACGCAGAGCTTCATATTTTTTGACCACATCATAAAATGGGCCGTCAATAATAAAAGATCGGGGTATTTTGTTTTTAGTGTTTGGAATTTTAACTAAAAGCATTTTGCCTTGATTTTCAATGTCTTTTGTGGTAATATTGTGAAGCTCTTGCCGTCTACATGCACCATGAATACCAAATATTAACGCAACCTGAAAAGAAATAAAAATGTGTTAGATAAGGTATAGGTACTTAGCTTACAGACGGTCGTTAAAAAATATGTAAAAGAGTATGTACCTACTGTACATACTCTTTTACATGTTTGTTTGTGTTAGTTTGCCTCCTTATTTTATGTATTGATCTACCTAGATCAATACATAAAATAAGGAGGCAAACTGACCTTTGTTGCCAGGTACTGGCTATCTGGAGCATCTTTTAGAAACTTTTCGACGTCATTTGATGACAGTACCTTAGATTTTTTCTTTATAAAACCATCAAGCCATTCAGAGCGTCTCTTTAAAAATGCAATGAGATTTGAATATAAATTAATATCGACACCATTTTTCATCTTGAGGGTACTTTTCAGCATAGAATATGTTGTCCACAACGAGCTAGGCTTATATTTACTAGCTAGTTCATTAAAATACGCCAAAACTACATTTTCGGAAAATGACTTGGCATTTTTCATGTTTTTCCACTTCAATTACGTATCTGTTAGAATGAGAACATTTTTTTGGCAATAATTTGGCTGTATTTAAATGTAATTAAAAAAGAAAAGATTATTAGTAGAATATATAATTATATAAGTTAGACTGGTAACCCGTAACCAGCCATATTTATTTGTAAAACAATCAATTTCTTTATTCGGATGTAATTAAGATGGTTAAAAAGTGTGCGATTCAAGGTTGCAAAAGTGAATCCTATGCAGGATGCGGTGTTTCTTTCTTCAAGAAAGTATATTTCAATTCTTGAAGTACCTAGGGTGCCCATAATGAACGAAATTATAAGATTATTTATACAATGCAGCATATAAATAGGAGGTAGTCTTCAACGTAAGCATAATAAAACTTTATTTGGAATGGTGTACCCAAAGACTACAATAGTATACTGGCTGGTGTACCAAATACTTAAAAGACGTGATCATGAAATTTCACATTTCCCGAGGAACATTGTAGGGAAATGGCAAAAAAGTTTCAACTTCCCTTATTAATCGCTGATTTAGGTGTGTCACTTCGTATATTTCAAATAAATTTAAAAAATATAATTTCAGACTGCCTGGAGAAGAATCAGGAAGAAAAAATGGCTTGAAGTTATTCCAAGTGATTCAAATATCAAAAATTATTCCGTTATTAATTTGCAGTCTTCATTTCAGGCCCCAGGATATAATAAAACATAGTTTGATGCGTTTTACTTTAATCCATCCTCAAAGCATAATTATTATTAACCTATGAAATCAAATTATTGGTTAATATATTATATCCTATTATATTAGTCTCTACCTACATTATATTGGTTGGTCACCCTAATGAAAGGGACAGAGGGCTCTCGCGAAGCTATCTCGCTCGGACCGCGTATCAACAGTCTGTGCACATTCCAGGTTGTAATATAAGTTCCTTGACTACCTCAATGTAACAATATTTTAATTTTCGCTCCGTTACACGGTACACATATAAGTTTTTGTTGTTTTCGTTGCTTACTTTTTTGCGATGTGTTACTTTTATTCGTTTCTTGTATGTATAGTATGTGTATCAATGTTGTTAGCTTATGGTACTAGATTTTTATGCCCGGACTACAAATCATTTATTGTATGGTTTTATGCTTATTATTTGTTTGTAAAGCACAACTGGCAGGTGGACGTTTATAAACCGCGTATATATTTTTGATTTTGGTGTTATCTAGGTATTTATTTGTATTGTATTTATTTTGGTTAATTTTATTTTATGCTCAGCCCTGGCTGTAGCAGTGATACTAATACTTTTTTTTCCGCGAATAGCGAAGATGAAAGCTTCGTAAGTGTTCCTTCTCTAGCCGACACTCTTAGTTCCTGTTTTTCCGATGTCTCCAAGAACTTTAATGTGGTCCATATAATGCCCAGAGTATTCCGGCTCATATCCCCGATATGCTGGCCAGTTTTGACTGTAAGAATATTCATGCGATTCTTGTTTCTGAATCCTGGTTAAAACCCTGCCTTTCCTCTTCCTCTTACTCTCTTCCAGGTTTTCAACTCATCAGGAATGACCGAGAGGTCGGCGGTAGTGGTGGGGTGGCCATTTATCTTCGTAACTACATTCCTTTTTCTATTGTTAACATGTCGACACAGCCACCCCCGCCGATCGCCGGTGAACATCTTTTCCTGGAAGTTGAACTGCACCACTCTAAGATTCTCCTTGGGGTCTACTACTGCCCTCCTTTCAGATTAATTTCTTTTCTTCTTTTGAACGAGTTTTAGAAACAGTAATTCCCTCTTACAGTCATAGCATCTTAATGGGCGACTTTAATACATGTCTCCTTAAAAATGACTCCCGCTCTACTTCTCTTCGTCATATTATTGAATCCACAAATCTCTCTATTCTTGACCTTGGTGCCACTCATCATTTTCCTAACTCGGTTCCCTCACTTCTTGATCTTATTTTCGTCTCATCTCTCGATCACGTCGCTAAACATGGTCAATGTTCAGCTGACGCCTTTTCCTATCATGACCTAATTTTCACTTCTTATAAAATTCGACCACCTAAGCATAAGTCCAAAACTCTTCTGCTTCGCCATTTTGATGGGATGAACATTGATCGTCTTCGTGAAGATGCCAACAACATTGACTGGACTCCTCTGGTTACTTCCTCATTCGTCGACGAACAAGTTGAATTTTTAACTTCTTCTTTAATTCATCTTTATGACATACATGCCACCTATTCAAGCTGTGAGAGGCAAACGTCTCCCAGCGCCATGGCTGACTGATGAAATTAAACTTTTACTACGTAAGAAAGCAGCTAATTCAGCCCAATGATATCAACAGGAAAAAATACGTCTCAATTGGAAATCACTGCAGCAAGGTGTAGGAACGCAAACCGCCAACATATCCACAGTTCAGTTCAAAATGGTGATCCAGCTAAGGTCTGGAATTTTCTCAAATCATTAGGTAGGTATAGGAAAAAATCTCATGATATAATTCCTAAAGACTTAGACTTCAACTTATCAAATAGGTAGTCATTTTTCTACTTCGCCCGTATTGGATAGGGCCACCAAAGCTGCTACACTAAGTCATCTTTCAAACAAACCGTCCGATACCTGACTATTCCCCATTTGTCATAAGTCAATTTACTGCTTGTGATGTTAAAAAGAGTATTGTATCGATTACATCCAACGCCAACGACGTTAGCGTTAGCGACTGTGTCAGCCGTAAGCTGATCATTCCCATCCTTGATAATATTCATCCTGTTATCTTTTTCATCCTTAACTTTTCTGTTTCCAGTAGTGTCTTCCCGCAAGCCTGGAAAGACACCCAAGTTATCCCTTTACCTAAGAAATCTCATCCTGCATCTTTCTCCGATTATCATCCTATTTCTATTCTCCCATTCCTATCCAAAGTCCTTGAAAAACTTGTTCACCAATAACTCAGCACATTCCTTTCCAAGCACAACCTGCTGAATCCCATTCAATCTGGTTTTCGACCTGGACACAGCACTACCTCGGCATTCGTGCATATTACGGACGATATCAGGTCTGGCATGGAAATGTTACGGTAGGTACTAGCACTGCTTGACTTTAGCAATGCTTTTAATGTGGTTGATTTCGACATTTTGCTTGCCATTCTGTACTCTTTTAACATATCTCCTACGGTAATTGACTGGTTTCGTAGTTACCTGTTTGGCCGCCGGCAGCGTTTTTGCATTGAGGAATATTTCTCTTCTTGGTGCGACACCTCAGCTGGTGTGCCACAGGGTGGCATGTTATCTTCTCTACTTTTCGCACTTTTTATTTATTCTATCACTCAACGACTGTCTTCTTTCTACCACTTGTATGCAGATGATCTCCAAATTTACACTACAAGGGAGGCTTCCCTTGGAGAGTTATCTGATGCCATTGAGAATAAAAATAAGGACCTCGCTCGAATAGGTGACTGGAGTGCTGAGTTTGGGCTGACGATCAATCCAACAAAGACGCAGTTCATTATTGTTGGTAGTTCCCGGACTGTCTTTAAGACTGACTGGTCGAAACTTCCCCAGGTTTCTTTTAATAACACCACCATTCCTGTAAGTCACGTTGTGAAGAACTTGGGGATTTATATCGACAGCACTCTTTCCTGGACTAAGCAACTGCAGGAAGTAAGTCGGGTTCCCTGAGGCGTCTTCATCATCAATTTTCTTCCCATCACTACTAAAATTGCGATAGCACAATCTCTTCTTCTCCCTATTCTGGACTATGCTGATGCCAGCTATTTTGATCTCACCCAAGATCAAGGACAAGCTTGAGCGACTTCAAAATCTCTGTATCAGGTTTATCTGCTTGCGCAAGTATGACCAGGTTTCTGAATTTCGTACTAAGCTCAAATGGCTTCCTATTTGCCTTCGCCGGAATCCCCATATAGTTTCTTTACTTTATAATGTGCTCTTTAATCCTTTTTATCTTAAAGAACGCTTTCAGTTCCTCTGTGACACGCATTCTAGGTCCTTGAGATCATCGGAAAATCTAAAATTAAGTATTCGTATGCATTCTACTTCCTTCTTTGATAAATCTTTTAGTATACAAGCAGCACGTTTATGGAATGCATAACCCATAGAAGTGAGACGTGCTCCAACGCTACCAGCATTTAAAAAAATGGTGAAGGAGCATTTCTTTTCACTCTAATTTTTTCACTCCTTTTCCAATTATATATTTGATATTTATTAGTAGGCATATTAATTTGTTATTGTATTTTATTTTATTATGTATATTTAGTATTATTTAGAACTTTTGTACACTGACAACCCTAAATCTATCTCCTTTCGTTCAGTCCATCCAAAGGTTGTCGTCTGTTAAGAGATTGCCTTGTGCGATAAGGACAAACATTTATAAAAATAAGTGTACAATGGGCCGTATTGTACACTTATTTTTATAAATGTTTGTCCTGTTTTTAGAATGAGGTGTACAATAAAGTAGGCGCAGTTGAAACCTGCGACGCGAGGCACATGCAACTGCTGCGGGCGCAACGAGTCCAGCGGGAGCAGCGACGGCGATAACGCGCGGGCAGCGCATCGTGATGCATTTGACGCGCCGCGCTATGCGCGACGAGCTGCTGCAGGGCACGCGTGTGCACCGAGGACCCAACACGGCAGACTTTGGTCTCTCCGCGCCCCCGCGCCGAATCTTTCTCAATGATAGGTTCACGCGAACCAACAAGCTCCTCTTTTATCGTGTCTGTGCTGTGAGGCTGAATGGGACTTGGGTGGCGACACACTTGGATGAAGAACGGTCGTATCCTCGCTAAGCAAGCAAGCCGACTCACTGCATCTGCACGATGGAGGACCTGTCTCGTGGTTTTGAGAAAAATAAATCTGCTGAGAAGGCAGTTTAGCTTCTACGTCACTTGTATTATAGTTCACAAAGGTTTTCTAATCTTGTTTTACTGTTGATCTGTTGAACAACATCTGCTGTTATTTTATGGTCTGAAAAAGACGTGTATTTGTCAAAATCTTCATTTTCATACCCACTTAATCGTACTGTCCCCCGCAACACACCCCGCGTGCATGCACTGTATGTATGTGTATGTGTTAACTTTATGTGAAAGGTTGTACAGTACATAAGCTAATTTACTTAATTTGTTACAAACTTCATAAGCATGCGGTTTCCATGTCAAATTTTACAAAATATTATTCTGAAACTTTTAAAACAAACAGTTAAAATCAATGTTATAAAGAAATTTAGTTCACGTTACACGTCCAGTAAAGCAAAGATTTTAATCTGCTAGCTAGAGGGTAGTTATAGTACCTAATAGATACTTCCTCCCGTTGGACACTACTTACACTTCGATAAAACACTCAATACCAGCCATGAAAAGTGGGATCTGCATGTCTTCATGGCAGCTCAGAATACATACAATGTACTGAAAATATATCTTCCACATTCAAACCGGTATACAAATAAGAAAAACTGGAGATTTTCACCGCCGACAGCGCGTCGTTATCTAGTATGTTGGTGTTATATAAAGCCCATACATTTTACAACGGATGAATCTTGATGTGTAGGTAACAGTAATACCTACAGTTATTAACATATTGCAGTACCTATGTAAAAAAAACAGAAACATGACTGAAAACAGTAAGATGGGTTGGATTATGACAAGCTCTGTGAGGATTTGAAGACATGACGAGGGTACAAGGTAGTCTGATTTATTCAAACTAAAATACAAAACTGCTACGTATTTTGTGGCGTACTGAATACAAGAACATTCTTTAGAAATAGCGGCCAATACCAAACAACATAAGTAAGTAAGTAAGGTAAGTAGTTAAGTAGTTTTTTTTTTCCGAATACAAACGAATGCTAATTTCCATTCCCATCAATTATTAGAATTATCGTGTTTAACAATTTGAATTAAGAACTAAGTACTTTATTGTTGTTTGTTTTGATTCCCGTGTGAACTATATATAACAATAAAGTACTAAGTTCTAGTTAAGAGATTATAGAAATGCCTATAGGTAGCCCTCAATAATATCCGCGGAAATCGAAAAAGAACACGATTTTCCTTCGAGCATTCGACTACGCGAGTTTTCTGGATCGAGAAGTTATGTAAGGTAGAAAATAATAGCTGTCAATTCAGCAAACAATCTTTATTGCATTATGCAGCAATGAATTTTATATTTTAAATAATTTGATTCCAACTTTCGTTAAAATTGAAGCTGTTACAGTCAAGTTGTCAATAACAGATTTTCCAACTAACTCGTGATTCTTAATACCGGACCAGTGCAATGGTTGTTAAACAGCAGCGCGATTCTGTAAACATGTCGAAGTGAACACCCGGGCGGGGTGCACGACGGTTGACTTGTCAAACCATACAAATAAGATGGAATGACAGCTCTGTTCACTCCGCCTAGGTGAACACAAAGAGATGTCGACAGAATCGACCGGCTGGTTTTTCGAGTTCCGAACATCTAGGTACTTACATGGAAAAACAGAACCCTTATAATATTATACTTTACTATTTATTAAGAAAGGTTCACCAACAGCTTCTGTGTACAATAAATCTTGGACTTGGACTTACACAATCGCCAATTACTGGTTAACCAGCATTGCAAACATGAGTGATAAAACAAGAAAATATTAAAATTTAAGTACAATACAGTCTGTATTAGAATTTAGAATTAATAACATAACTCCCTAAAATTAGCATTAGGTATATATTATATATATAGTACTATGTATCTTTGTTAAAAGAAAATAATATTCAAAATTACAAAAAAAAAAACAACAATATTGCTATTACTTACTTACAAATTAAAAATAACGACATCTACACACTTAAGACATAACGACTAAAAATTGTTGGTAATATAATAAACAAAACAGAAAGAGATGAAAAGTGAGGAACTTAGCAAAATAAAGCAAGAAGTGGTTTAATAAAAAACATTTTCACAAAAAAAACCGGCTTCCAAAAAAAACACTACAAAGTACAAAATAACTTTAATTTTTAGTGGCAAAAATATGCAATTTCGTCTGATTTTTGCACATGTTTTTTCCAGCTTTTTGGATTTAAAAACCAAACTGCTGAACCGATTTTGATAAAATTTAAATGGGACCAATCGAGAAGTATATCCTTTCACATAAAACAGGAATTCTTCAAATCGGTTCATAAATGACGGAGATATGAGGTAACAAACACAAAAAAAAAATAACAGTCGAATTGAGAACCTCCTCCTTTTTGGGAAGTCGGTTAAAAATATTAAATAACAAAAAAGGTAATATGTAAACCTACTTAATTGAACTTAACATAACAAAACATTGTGTTGTGATTTTCGGGACTCCAGTAATGGGCCTGTTGATGTTTGTAGATGTTAAGAAAACTTGGTAAATATCGATATCAGGTGGGTATTTCATGTTTGAATTCATTTCTCTACTTAGTCTGACAAATGGCGAGTTTACCCCAATTGTGTTTTGTGCTTGAGGATTGAGTAAGTTAGCTATGGGATATCTAGATTTATTATAAGGTACTTTTAACCCAACAAACTCAAACAGTTTAATGCTATCTAATTTATTATTTACTAAGTTGTAGATGAACATGAGATCTTGCATCAGTCTGTTCATATGGACACCGAGGAGATAGTTCAGGCATAAGCTAGGTGCATTGTACAAGCCCTTTAAATGCTTTCGATTCTCTGTGAGTGAACTGCATACTACGGGTTCCACACCACGTTGATAAATTGAATCATTCCCCCCCCCCCACCTTATCTCCGGAACTACTGAGCCAAAAGTTTTGAAAAAAATACAGACAATAGGTCTTTACCTATAGATAACATGGAAAACCTATATGAAGCCTAAAATTTTTAAAATAACATGTCAAGAACATATTATTCGTTCGGAATGTTTGCACGCGACTTCGACTTGCACTTGGCCGGTTTTTAGGGCTCTCTACTCGAGGGTAAAAACGGGACCTTATTACAAAGACTGGGACCTTATTCTAACGCTGTCCGTCTGTTTGTCTGTCTGTCTAGCTAGACAGTTGAAATTTTCACAGATGATGTATTTATGTTGCCGCTATAACAACAAGTACTAAAAACAGAATAACAAATATATTTAAGTGGGGCGGCTCCCATACAACAAAAGTGATTTTTTGCCGTTTTTTTATAGATAATGGTACAGAACCCTTCGCACTTGGCTGTTTTTTTATTTATGTGCGGTCTGTAAAAAAAGAAAAGATAAGATAAGTAGGTAGGTAATTTATTGTAATATTGTTTTTTTATAGGTAATCCAATCTGCAAAAGAAGGTAGCATGCATCACAACTGGAACTAACAAATCTATTCAAATGTCATAAAAAAAGCTCTTTTTCTTTCTTTAGATGGAAATCTTCGAAACGACTGCACCTATTTGAAAAAATATTTTTTAACACCCTTGCTCGTAAAGCTGATGTAATTCC
Source organism: Melanchra persicariae (assembly GCA_947386135.1). Taxonomy (NCBI): domain Eukaryota; kingdom Metazoa; phylum Arthropoda; class Insecta; order Lepidoptera; family Noctuidae; genus Melanchra; species Melanchra persicariae. Next base: position 9,598,052 of record OX376644.1, read on the forward strand.
ACCGGTTTTAAATTTTTTTTTTTGTAAAGCGGGTCATAAAAACGCGTGTGTTACCAAAGCAAATAGTTAAGTTATAGTCCATACAAATTCCATAACAGTATTATTTGCCATTTCAAATATGGAACTGATCGCCGCCGCACGACTCCAGCTAGTGAGCAGCGCGCTGTTGCTATTCAAATTTCGAACTAGGCGCCAGTCAGTAGGCAACGCTAGCGCGCTGTTAAAATGGCGGGAAAGCAACAGTGTGCATTCACAGATTGAATTTATTTAAAATAAAAAAAAAACAGTTTATTCGGTAATTTAAAAACTTGGCTGCATGCTCTAGCGTCTTTGCCAACATTTTCACGCAGCCACGGTAGAAAATAATCCTCGCGCCATTTTTCTCAAATTTTCTTTTCTTTGTACTTGTATTGTGAATATCTAAAAATGACAACATTCAATAATGAAGATGAGCAATATATTACTTCAACTCCACCGGATATTTTAACAGAAGCGCGAACCGCATGCGACAGCTTGCTGCCGTCAATATCCAACGACAGATACATAACAACGTATTGTTGAATAAGCCCCAAAAGACCGATATATCTTTTATAGTCTACAACCTGACGAAGTCATTAAAGATTTAACGAAAAGCCATCCAATGGCTTTTCGTTGATTCTTCAATGACTTATCGTAATTTATTAAAAAATTTAGGGAGGCTGTTATGCGTTAAGAAAAATATTGTTTACTTTGCTAAAACCCACTCTCAGTGGGGTCAAGCCACCCCCAAACGAAAATCAGTGGCCAAACCCATTTCAGTGGTGGATTTAGCACCACTGAAACAGATATGAATAGACCCTCCTTCCTTGAAGCTAATTGTTTGTAATACCAGTTAGTCGGTGGAGTTACTCTTCGTGTGTGTGTTTAGTTGTGTTGTAGCTAATAGAATAGTTGAGTAGTTACGAACTTCCAGCACTTTAGTAGACCGACGTCCGGTAATAGTAACGTTTATTAAACTAGGTGATCTGTGCGTGTAGCTACTTCTTATGTGCGTTAAAATACGCTTAACAAAGCCGAAAATCACATTCACAGAGGGCCATTGCTAGAATTCTTCTAGTCATAGTGACATTGAACGTGAAAGTTTCAACTTTTACATGTTAAAAAAAGGTTGTTAATGTTATTTCTAAGGTTTCATAATCCTTGAAAGATCGCAGATATTAAAGTAAACAAGCACCTGCGTCATTTAGTTTAAATTGACAAAAAACGACGTGTTCTTATTAGTGTTTTTTCAGAATCAGTTTGATAAATAAATATCATTTATAACCTTATTTTATGTACGATCCCAACCCCTCCCGATCCCTTTGATTCACCCATAAAGTTTTGTGTGGCTAAGTAAAGTGATTATTTTGCATAATCACTTGGTTTGAGAAAGACGTATCACAAAAACATCACCAGCGCAAGCTGACGTTTTTGTAAAACGTTTTTTTACACCCACATGTAGGCAAGTGGGTACCTACCTAATTGCAGCCAAACCACATAATTAAGTGTTATTACCAACAACTACCGCATAATTAAGTGCCAAGTAATCAGTTCTAAGTTAGTTTGTTTTAAGTCACTCCATGAAATTATGGCCTGGAATTGAGCAGCCATAATATGTAACTTAAAGCTTTAGTAAAAATAACGTCAGAAAATTGATACACGATATTTTAAACTAATAACAGATTTAGTCCATGACCTATAAAACTGAGTCAAACTAGTATAGACTGCAAAGCGTTTTAGAACGATAGAGATGTTTCATTTATTTATTTAACAAAGGCACACCGACGACTCATTTACAAAACAATATTTTGTAACAGCATTAACGAGAGCATCCGGTGTAAACAAGTCACTTACAGGCATGCATATCTTCCATTTGACATGCACTTCGTTAGATCACAAGCGGACTGGAGACAGAAATACTGCATGTTATGGTTTTTTATAATGTTTTTTTTTTGTAAGTGTTTTTATCATAGTTATATTATACTTTGTAGTGTTTCTTTATCATATTTAAAGTTATTTTAAACTTCATAAGCGTTTTTTTTATTTGGATGCCATTTGCATTTTTTAGAATTAGTGAAAATAGTTATTTTCAATTATTTTGGAGAAAACTGGGACAAGCGCTATACGCCTGTAATTTTATTTATCGTCTGTTCAATGTTACCTTTGGACATTGACTCAGCACTCGGCCTGGCTGACGCGCGGCCCAGTTAAAATAGTGCTTTGGTTGCATCTTACACGCATAGGACACATATAATATGTACAATAGTGTGTGTAAAGAAAAATTAGTATATAAGCAGAACATTTTATAAATAAATCAGATTTGAACTTGTCTCATTACCCCTCACTGTGGCCAAGACACCTTTAGCCATCTCTGATCAGTCTCGTGAGTCTGCGGGACTGGCAGTGAGTGTACCCTTCCCAAACCTGGAAATTCCTGTCTACTATCCGTCTGTAACCTTAGGTCGCATGGTGCAGACATCCTGAACTTATTTATATAATTATTTATCACATACTAGGTTTATGGTAGGTTAGGGCTGTAGGGCTTATAGGGCTTAGGGTCGAATGGACTGTTAGGCTTGTAGGTCTTCGTAGGTTCCTTTAGCTTGCCATATATTTTCATGTATCATCACACCCTTGACAGTATTGCGGCTTTACGTGACGTATGTTAGGGGTGGATGTACATCGTGCTTTTTATGCAGAGGTGTTTTAATAGAAAGTTTTAAATCTTCAGGAAATTTGCCTCATTTATATACAGGTTTACAATATAACTAAAAACTTATGAGATTTCAAACGTTACGTTTTTAATCACATGTGCAACAATATCATCATAACCGGAACTATTAGTACTTTTGAGAGCACTAATAATTGTATGTAAGTATGTCATGTGGACTATGTGGAGTTTAAAAATATTGAATGAGGGTTAGAATTTATTAACGTGGCTTTGTAATCCATGGTGTGGTTATGATTATTTGTTGATTGAACTTGATCAATGAAATAGTTATTAAATAATTCGGCGATCTCATTTGGATCGGTGGCACATTTGTTATATATCTGTGAGTATTTTCGTAGGGCTTTCTTTTGGGTAATTTGTTTTGTTTGAGTTTATAACTCTCCAAGTTGCTTTAACTACTCTCTTTGTTGTTGGCATTAATAATAAAGTAGCTGTTTTGTGTTTTTTGAGTTAGTCTAATGATTAAGTTTAGACGTTTAGTGCATGTTTTAAATGTTTTATTATTAGTTTTATTTGGTTGGCGCCTTAATTGCCATAGCATCTCACGTTTACGCTTACAATATAGTTTTATGCCATTTATAGTTATTCATTTTGGAGTTCTGTAGCATACATTTTTTTCTTATAATAGGGAAGCAAAGATCGTAAAACAATTTGAATAAGTTGTGAAATTCTTGGAATGCGTTTTCTGGTTCTGAACAATTGTAGACATTACTGAAACTAAGGTTTTGAAGCGCATTCTTAAATTTTAGCATATTTTTTTTTCAAAAATTCGTTGGATAGTATAAATATGAAATGGTACAAGTTTTTTTAACGGAAATGGCTAATTCCACCGGCTAGTGCTACCTCTAATACTGTCGGTACAGGCACTACTGTCTAAGCGAGTTGGTTGACAAATACTTAGTGTCACTGTCATGCGATAGTTATAAGATTTTCAAGTTGCATGGATAACTAAGTATTTTTTAGAATATAGTCGCCACAAATCAAGTCTTTATTTTTGTTTTTGTTCCGATGATCGATTAGTTCGATGGCACAATATTCCAGCACACTAGGAGAGCAGTATTAATTTAAATTAAGTATTTTGTACTTGTGTTTATTGTTTACCATAGTACATGAACCCCCTCTTCGATTGTCTCGAGCGGAGTGGGTTGCAAGCGAGTAATTTGAAATATCTAGGTGTTTGTTGTAACCATCTTTTATAATATGTTCTGTAACACAAAGCACATCCATAAATGTATTATTGCAAGCAAGTTCATGTAGATTTAAACTCAAGAGATTAGATTTGCAAGCAAGCATGCAAGCAAGCGTGCAACATGCAGCAGGCATGGTTTCTGTCATGGCTTCGGCGCTGTGGGGCTCCGGCAGTCCCACGCGAGCTGCAATGCAAAACCACATGCTCCTCAGCTCGCGGGCTGCCTCGCCCCTCCCGCCTACGCGGGCTTAAATTACACTCTAGGGGTAGGGCAGACAAGACTACGTGGAGTCGGTTTTACAGCGATTCGTTTTTGTAACTAACTTTTGTACCACAACTTTTTAAGACAATATTTTAATTTAAGGTTGAACGTATATACCGAACAATATTCGTTAAAAAATAATTCAAATGTTTGATAAGGTTATTAAATAAAAAAATGTGATTAAGTATAAAGTTCATTGAATTGTGTTTCTGTAAAAAAGAAATCATTCAAGTAAATAGTAGTTGAAACAATAATATTCGAAATATAAACACAAGGACCAAATATTATAATTACGAAACATTTTCTGGGAAACCAAATTCTATGGAATGACACCATGTCCATAGAATTTCGGTAAAAAACATAAAAAAATACAACCGAATTGAGAACCTCCTCGTTTTTTGAAGTCGGTTAACTATAACTTTATGATAACTTTTACAAAGAAGAGATTAGTGATATTTAATTTTCTATGGAAGAAACAAGAAAACTTACAATTTGTTCTCATTGTCTCACTAATCTATTTTTGAAACGTGAATGGCTCTAAACATAGTGACTTTTAAATGTACGACAATAGTAGGACAGTGAATTCATTTATAAACCATCTAGTTCCGGAATGTGTGGATGTTTTGTTCTGTGTGTGTTCCTTTGCTTAGATTGCAGTCCACTGTCTTGGCGTAACTGTTGTGCTTTGACTCGTTGACGTTCAGCGAGTGCTTTCAAAATGTACTCGTACTTCTATTTATGCCCAGTAGGTATATTTTGTATTCACAAAGTAACCACTCTATCAACACAAAATGGGACGTTTATATATACAGCATAGGAACAAACATCGCGAATGGCAACCGAGTGGACTATGTCATGTGTTCTAAAGCTCCCGCCGACTACGGCTAGGCTCACAGACCATGAAAGCGAATAGAGAAGCCATTTCTAATTTTGCAAGTTTTTGCCCCCGGCTTCGTCCAGGTGAAAAGTGTGTGTGTGTGGTTCCAAGGGAGCGTACTAACAGGATATAATTTATCTTACGTCCTTATCCAGATTACTATCTACTTGTGGGCCAAGCTCCATCCAGCCGCCGTTAAATAGCCGAAACATTGATTAACAAACAGATAAGTAGACACATTAATTATATTAGTCGGATTCATTCCATAGTCACAATTATCACCGGTCTATGACTGAATAGTGACACACACTGACTTGGTTTGCACTGAAATATTTTATAATGTGCGCGCAGTGCCGTCGAGGCGTTTTGTTGCTCTAAGGCTAGGCCCCAAGATATATTGTTGTCCAGTTTAGACGCAGCAATGCATCACAAAAACGAAACAAAACGTATGCTTTGCAAAATAGTCTAGTTATTTTCTTGTGCGAAAATTTTAAGAGGAAAATGTGCGCTAAAATGCTGGAATAGAATATGTGGTTCCTAAGTTTGTTGCACAACTTTCATTTTTTCAACAGTTAACTATTGAGTGACTGATAAAAACGCGATCTAGCAATATAAAGTTACATAGTTTATATTAATATAATACGCCCTTTTCACTAATACCATTTTTAACACTTGCGCGTTGAAAATCAAACAGTGCAATAATATTTGTTTTATTCACTGAGGTGTGTTGTAGTATTAGTTAAAAAAAGCATTAATCTCAATAGGTACTCATACCAAGTTACCATAAGTCACATATGTACCAACTTACCAAACACATAAGTACAATGTATATTTCTTCGTCTAAATCGATAACTCACTGAGTAGTGAGTATGATTACTCAATCATCTACTTCACAGGTAAACGATCTATCGGAATTCAATATACATACCTACCTAATGCTGTTTCACATGACTACGCATATAATGTCCTTATTATTGGTATGATAGGATATGATATTCCAATGTTGTTTTAACCTGAAGTTATTTCATATGTTTCAATAACACTTCAATACGAGCAAGTTGATGTATTGGATAGATTGTGCTCGAATTGCTATGTTGATGAACTTTTTTATAAGCTTTTAGTGAACTTGCTGAGTTAGTTAGTATGTATTGGTCACATTTTGCAACTGAATTTAAAAACATTCAGCACAGACATTTTTAGCCATATATGCGTTTTAGTTTCTCATTTACATTATTATACGTTATTATTTTGTGCGTCGTGTCTGGCGGTATTAGCAGTTTTCTTGTTTTTTTTTTCTATTTCTTACACACGTGAAGACAACTGGTATTCGTCCTGTATATGTGCATATCATTAATATCATTGCCACATTGGCACGTCGTAGTTAGATCGACATCAACCACACTGTAATCTATAATACGTATTTACTCAAAAAGGTATTTTCTATGAAAATGTGTTTGATTATGATAAACGATAAAAACCAAGGGAATATGAAATGAGACATCAATCGAGATTTTTGGTCGAACTTCAAGATTTATAAGCCCGCCTTAAGCAACTTTCCTCAACCTTCTTGCCGTTTATTTTAATTTGATTGACAATAAAAAAAAGTTTTGGTATATTGCTTTCCTTATCTTAATTAATTTTATAAGTAACGTGCGTTGTATGTTGGTTTGTATATTTCTGATCCGATTGAAATTGCTTCAGTGGAAGAAAGTAACACATTATTGTTATAGTTGTTTTATCTCACGAGTGCGGGTGAGCCATAGTTGTGTAGGTAAATGTACGTGCACATTGTCTTAGTGTGCGTAACCTTGAGAGCGACTGACACAAGCTCACGCACACTAAGACAATGTGCACGTACCTACACAACTATGGCTCGCCCGCACTCGTGAGATAAAACAACTATAAATGCCATCATTAGGCTACATTTTATCTCGCAAAAATGAACGGTTCCTCTTCGGTTGACTACAGGTATAAAACAACGGCATATTCTTTAATTTGCTATATGGTAGGCGTCACATAAACTTGCAATAAAGTACATTGACCTTTCCCTAATAACCTTTCGTAGGTACCCGATCAAAAGATTATGAACCGTTTTTTCATTACTCCAGAACTTCAGAACCGGATCACGATAGAAGTCGATTCAGGACAGCTTTATGTCTATATTCCTGTTTTTGATACTAATAAAGTAAACAAATGTATGTAGGTCAATGACCGTTATTGCACATTTGTCTGGCACCTACCATAGTTTGCGATAAAATAAAACAATATAATACTCTTTCAGTCATTTATTTTTCTGTTATTTCTTCGAAACCGTCTGTTAGGTAGTTAATTGAAAAATTAATTAAGAAGCACGATTTTTAATTAGCTTGAGCTTAACGTCTAAAATAAAATAGTGGATTTTTTCTGTTTCTTTTGAAGTGTGACCCGAAATCAGTATTTAATGAATTAAAACATTTTGGTAGTACTTTGTTTTGTAATTAGACCTCCGGTCCTGACAGACGTTGTCTTGGACTGGGCCTTTTACCTATTAGAGGCCCTGGCTACATTAGAATAATGGAGCCCCTATGTCCCCTATGACTTAGACAGACACCTACATATTTTGCTAAAAGGCAATAAAGTATAAACGAAATTCTTAATTTATTCGGCTGTTTATAAAGTCACATAAAAAGTAAAATTTTGATATTCTCCGGAACAGTAACTCTTTTAGCATTTTTAATAATAGTGCTTTAAAATATATACATACTTTGTTGTTTGAAGGGGTAGGTACCTACTCTTCAAGTCTTGATAAGTATGTTCTATTCTGTTTTTTTTAACGTACAAAATATCATAAGCCTTGGATCCTTAGCTTGACTTTTTATAATATGCAGGCATTTTTTATTTTTCGACAGAGTTGTGATTTATTTTCTGGGGTCAAAAACTGTTGTTGTATAATTGTGAAGGATGTCCCAGTGGTGCAGTGACTATAATAATAATAATAATAGGGCTTTATTTCGGACACAAAAGTCCATAGAGTGTTACAGTAACATACAAAAACTTAAACTGCAGGGCGGCTAAGTTCAGCAGCATAATATGCTGTTAGAAAAATCCGCCAAATTAGGCATGTTGATACCGCGAGACTATAGTCTATTTTAGTTAGGATTAGGTTGGATCGCTGGCCAGCAAAATGGATCGCTGGCCAGCCAAAAAGGGTTTCCTATAAAAGGGGAGTGGGTTTTCGCAACTGGGTAGTTCGATACAGTACACTCCGTAAGAGAAACCTGTGCAGGAAAAGCTAGCCAGCTCCCTATTAGTCCTCGCCGCCGTTTGCCTCTAAACAAGTCTTTGTGTCTCATTTACGGAGTTCAGGCGATCCCGAACAGTGTAATTTTTAGGGTTCCGTACCCAAAGGTTAAAAACGGGACCCTATTACTAAAACTCCGCTGTCCGTCTGTCCGTCACCAGGCTGTATCTCATGAACCGTGATAGCTAGATAGTTGAAATTTTTACAGATAGTGTATTACTTTTATCGCAAGCACAATTTGGATTTAGAGCGAAAAGATCCACACCAGATGCGGTGTTTGAACCGACAAATTACATGGTTAAAAATTTCGATACTAAAAAGAATATTTTTAGATTTAGCGAAGGCATTTGAAACAGTCTGTCCCAATTTTAATTAAGAAGCTGGAATGCCTTGGTTTTAAGGACCTTTAGTTGAAACTTTTACAAGATTATCTGACTGGGCGAACACAATGTGTCCAAATAGGCAATATCATAAGCGAAGAGGTCCCAGTGACTTTTGGAGTTCCCCAAGGAAGTATCCTGGGACTCTTCATTGTGTACATAAGATTAGATGCAAATCTCTTACACCACGATCAATTATTTAAAAACATTACCTTTGCAGATGATACAGTCTTGCTATTCTGTGGTGACTCCTGGGATGAAGCTTTTTCAAATGCACAGAGAGGGATGAACTGATGAATGGTTATTAAAATCAATCAGACCAAGTTATTCAATTAACTTGTTTATCTACACAGGTAAATTAACTTATACACGTGAATTCACAAGCCTCCATTCCTGATCTTTGATGTGTTTTATCTTCGTCTTTTTTATTGTATTGATTAAGCAAAAAATACGTGTCCAATATTTTTCGATAATCCAACTGACGGACAAAATAGAATCAAATATAATTATTATTTTTTAACCAGGAATCATCCCTATTGTACTGTACAGGGCCTAAACCACCAACTCTTAAAGCAGTATTACTTTAATATTACTTACAGTGGGAAAGAGACGGAGCTATACGTCCTGTATAGCTCCGTCTCTTTCCCACTCGAAGTAATACTGCTTTAAGAGTTGGTGGTTAGGCCCCAGGTGTTATTGATTTGTCATGAGCACCGATCGAAACTACTACATGAGTTTACACAGTAAATTCAAATCGTTCCCAAGATATCAATTTGCGTAACACAAAACTGAATATGAATGTATTCTGTAATGCAATATGGTGCAGCACAGTATATATATACCTATATACATAGTTGGTTCGTCTATGATAGGAAGTGGGTGGTTGTTAATAAGAAACTTAAGTCTCACAGTAGCTCGCGTAATGAAAGCATTTAAGCTGGCATGTTAGTAGGATGACCGGCCTCATCTAGCTTAAAATGACCAAAAAATATTGACGTGTAAAAGTGTTATGTTTAACCTACTTACAAAATAAATATCATTTATCATTTATCATTTATCATTGCCTTCATATTTTAAGATGTCATTATTGTTTGTCAACATCATTACCCTACTGTGGTGAAACCAAAGAATGAGATATGATTGTAGTCTCAGTATGTATTTATTTACGAACGTTTTCCACAATGTTCTACGTTATTTACTTAGCAAAATTTATTTTGAAATTGTTTTATGATATCAAATATATTGTGCATGGATAATTCAGTGATAACTTTAGTCAGTCTGAATGTGAATCGTGTTGGTTTCCGTAGTAGGGACTCGGGTTTGTAGTTTAAAGCTGTAGGTATGTTACTTCTACATGTTTTATAGTGTCCAGTTATAATTTTAATACACACCCAGCCATAGGGTTAAGTAATAATGGTGACTTCAAAACTTTAAATGAAAAAAAAATTACGACAGAGACGAAATAAAACTCTGTAAGAAAATTAAATGTTTTATTACTTCTTCCTGATTGTAATGTGTAGCTGTAAACTTCCTTTCTTAGTTAGTTTGAAGTTTTTACAAGCTTTTATTTAACAGTCGTAAATAAATATATACTGAGACTAAAATCATATATTATCTCCTTCTTTGGTTTCGCCACAGTAGGGTAATGATGTTGACAAACAATAATGATTTCTTAAAATATGAATTGAATTTTCTGTGTAAACTCAAATGTTTTATTAGTTTCGATCGGTGCTCATGGCAAATCAATAACACCTGTACAGTATAATAGGGATGATTCCCGGTTAAAAGATTAAATGTAGATATGATTCTATTTCGTCCTTTTTTTTTTTTTTTTTTTTTTTTTTTTTTTTATAGGATGGGAAATCATCAAATGACCCCTCCCGCTCTGGGTGGAGCGGCAGGGAGTGTCAGACTTTTACTGACTAAAACCCACCCTTAGTCCTCCTAGTGCCTTTCATCCCAGGGCCGCGGTAACTCTTTCGAACAATTCCGCAACCCTGGCAGGCTCTGGCCCTGGCGGGCCCCGTCTCCGTCGCTGACTGCTCGTTGCTGACGGCGCGTTTGGAGTGAACGCGCCGTCGACTCTGGCCTGACCTGATCGGACAGCGAGCTACCCATTGCTCGCTGTCCGCAGGCGTCAGTCACTGCGCCTTGCCCAGGAGCGTCAGTTCCTGAGAGGCGCAGCGACTGATGTTCGTCTGGAGGAGGCGAAATGGGGCCATTACTGGCACTCCATTTCGGCCCCCTCCCGAGCAGTGGCAGCGGCGGCGACGGTGGCGGCGGCTGCGGCGGAAGCGACGGCGGCGGCGGCGGCGGTGGAGGAGGGTTTTCTCCTCGACCCGGCCCTGGCGGGTGGACCGCAGGCTTTGCCCCCAGCCCAGTGATCGGCCGGCTTGCCAGCTGCCGCACATGCGAAGCAGTGCGGCGCGGCGTCACACGAGCCGGCCCTGTGACCGGGCTGACCACAGCGGAAGCAGTGGTCACTGCGGTCCACCTCCGAGGTGCAGCGTACTCCCACGTGGTTGCCAACTTGGCAACGGAAGCACCTCAGAGGTCTGGGCTCCAGCAGTTTTACCTGCGCGGAGACCCAGCCCACCAAAAGCCTTCGGCCCTCCGAGACTTTCTTGGCCGCCGACACGGGGCAGCTCACCACTACGGTTCGCATGCCCGTGTTGTCAGGACGGATGGTGCCCGCCTTCACCTCCTCTGCAGAGCACCCCCCCGTCCTGACGACGGCGGCCAACACCTCCTCCTCCGTGACGGAGTCGTCCAGGCCCAAGATGCGCATATCTATGCACTTCGTGGGCCTGGACACTCGGACGTCATCCGCGCCCAAGGACGCCCTAAGCCTTTCGGCTAGAGCGTCCGCGGCCGGACCGCTGCCTGTTCCAGGGATCTCGAGCATCCTGGCCCCGGTCATGGTGACCCTGAGCCGGAGACCCCCGACGATGCCAAGCTCACCGAGGTTGATGGCCTCCTTGGCCTTGGTGAGCGTATTGGCATACGTCACGCCCCTCTTCACCGCGTCCGGCTGCAGCGTTAAGACTACAGCCGCGGTCTTCGGGGCGCGGAGCGCAGCCGCGACGCCTCGCGCTCGCTGCCGCCGCCTTCTTTCCCGCCTCTTTGCCGCCCTGGCTGCCTTTCCCGCCTTCTTCTTCTCCCCAGCAACTTGCCATTCGGCTTGAGCCGGGGGAGGAGCTGAAGGCGAGGAAGCCGGGGGGAGCTGCTGCTCAGACGGCGCAGGAGCCTTCGCCGTCCGCGCAGCAACCCCACCCTTCCTCTTCCTTCCCGGGGCCGGGTCCGGTTTTCCCGACACCGGCTTCGCGGGTGCCGGCCCGGACCCTTTGTCCTGGCCGGACGACCCCGGTGTGGCAGCCACGGCGGCTGCGTACGACGCCGCCTTCCGGCCTGGAGCCTTCCCACTTGCCGCTAACGGGGGGCGCAGGACGATGCCCTCCAGGACGGAGAACCGCGCCTGGAAGGCAGCCATCTCCTGCCGCACAAGGTCCAGCACCTGCCCCTCCTGCGGCACGGGCTGGCTGTCCTCCTTGCGCCCCCCTTGCGGCGCCCCCTGTGGGCCGGCTCCCCGGAGCCTGGCCAGGTCTGCGCGGAGCCCCTCGTTCTCCTTTCGGAGACGCTCCGTGGCGGCAGCTAAGCGGGCGACCTCCGCCCGCAGCTCGGACATCTCGTCCGGCGGAGGCCCACCCCTGGTAACCTCCGCTGCCGCCAGAATGGAGGCCATCGCCTCGCTTATGGCCTTGTTCTTAGAGGAAAGCTTCCTCTTCAAGGCCACATCGCGAAGCGCGGCCTCCACCACCTCCGCAAACCCGGCCCTCCGGTCATCCGGCTCGCCGCCGGAGGACTCCGAGCCATGAGCCCCACGACCGCCATCTTCGGGGGGTCGTCCAGCATCCTTGGAGGCAAGGACTCTGCCCTTGCCTCCCTCTCGGCCCTTACCCCGCCTGCTGGTGGGGATCTTACGGGCCGAGGCCACCTCCTCGCTACAAGACGACCCCCGGTCGTCTTCCGGCCTAGGCCGCTTGCGGAAGGACCTCGAGTCCTCCGCTGCAGTCCCTGCCCCCTCGGGTTCAGAGCTCGCCGAGCCAACTGTCACCAGGTCGTCGGAGTCCAACTCGGACTCCGACTCTGCACCCAGGTAACGCTCAGGCGAGCCCCTCCTCCAATACAGCGCGCCTCTTGCCGCGCTCCGCCCGACCGACACTCTGTCGGGCGAGCCAAAACTATAACCGATCGGGTCCTCCTCGGATGGTTCGGATCGGGGGCCTCCTCGGCCCTTGTTGCCATCGGCAAACGGTTGGTGGACAGCCCTGTTGCCCCCCCCAGAATACGAGGGGCTTGACGCACGAGGCGTGGCGGATTCTCGGACCGCTGTGCAGTCCGTACCGCCCTGGGGTAGTTTCTGTTTAGCAGAACTGTCCATTGTTGTCCTTTTAAAGGGTGCGGTCCCTATCTCCCCTCCTCTCTCCCTCTCTCTCACTGCTTGCTCGCTGCCCTCACAGTCACGTCTGATGATCAGACGCGTACCAGAGAGCAGCGAGCAAGCCAATGAGACGCACACCGTCCGAGGACCCGAACACTGCTCAAGTCTCCGAACGGTGTGCCCCTCTTGTGTCTCTCTTGGTCTGGTCTCTCACTTGGGACCTTCCGGCATGAGTGGCTCTACCGGCAAAGCCCCCAAGATCACTGAGACACGCAAGCCCCACCACGACGGCAACGTGGAGACACGGTTGGTGGGGTTCTATTTCGTCCTTCAGTTAGATTATAGAAAAATATTGGACACGTATTTTTTGCTTTATCAAATCAATAAAAAAAGACGAAGATAAAACACATCAAAGATCAGGAATGGAGGCTTGTGACGACACGTGTATAGGTAAAAAATGTACTTACATGTGACGTCACATGAGTTTTCAACGCACTGCATCGTTTTAATTTTTTTATTACGTGAAAAAAGAAAAATTACGTGTCTAATATTTTTTTGGAAATCTATTTGACGGACTATTTAGTTTTTATTCATCTGCCTTAGTGATAGTAAGCTAACCTGGCTGTTGCCCTAAGTGGTTGGTTGTTACGAGGACTCAGAAGCCTGTAAGTCTGACCACCAGTCTTCCTAGATGGTATCGCTTACTGGGTATCACGATGAAAGTGAATAGATGAAGCGACTACCTTCCTGATTATGGCAGTCCTGATCAAGCTTCCTGATGAAGGCAGTCGCTCTATGTAAAATACTGGTATTCAGCTAGATTTGGTTAGTCTGGCAGCCGAGCCCATATTGCTGGATGAAGGCGCGGTAGGTCTATGAAGCTGTAGCAATGTTCGTGGCGGAACCCTTCTTGCATAATTCAAATGCGACTGATTACATAAGCTGCCGAGTTGATTATTTAAATAGGTGCCAAAACACTCACAGAGTGGAAAGCCACACTACCTAACCATGGACTCTAAGACAGTGACATTATATCAACTTTAAAAAAATGTTTGGACTTGACCAATGACCACTTGGCAATTCAGTAGCGCATGTCTCTCAGACTAGCATAATAAATACGATTTCTTTTATTTTGATTATACCTAATTGGTTTTGGCTCTCTTGAGTAAATGTGAACCATACAAATCATTGTTAGGCTTTGTAATTAAATGGAATATTATAGCTGTATCTATGTTCGTTCAGACATACTAAAATTAATTCAAACGGTTGAACATTGTGCGAGAACTGTCGTGTAAAACATAAAATGTCTAATAAATCACTTGGCAACACTTTAGAAGTGGGAATGGGGCCTTAATGGCCACAACATTAATAGATGTGGATAACCTTAATCAAACTGAAACTATTCCGGGTAGGATTACAATTACGGTTGTGGGGTGCTCGGCTGGTGGGAAAGATGATACGAGTGATAGATTGGCCATTTTGGGATTTGAAACGCGGGTCAAGTGAGGAAAACTTTAGCTAAGTTCAGACTCAAAAGCTCAGATAGTACCTACGAGTAGGTATAGAGACTAGTGAAAACGAAGTACATTGACCTTTCCTTAATATCTCTACGTAGGGTACCGAGACAGTAAATTAAGAATAATTTTTCATAACTGAAAACGGAAGGATCACGATAGTTGTCGATTTAGCTCTACAACAGCTCGATGTCATTATTTCTGTTTCAGAAATTAAGCGTGTCAATCAAATGTAGGTGGATCAATGACCGTTATTCCACATTTATCTGGCGCCTACCACAGCAACTAACGTATGTTCTATTCACGTAAGTTAACTTAACTCTTAAAAACTACCCATTAACTTATCGCTTACTAACTTAGTAACATTTGATCAAAGATTTACGACCAAAATCAAAGTGTCTTCCGATAGTACTTCGTTGTTTATGTTCTTGGGTGTGTTCTCCTACCCTGAAATATTATGTCAACTTTCTGTAATGCCTCGTAAATGCAATATGTTACGGCCAACGCTGCAAATACCTGAGCAGCGATACCGTCATAAAGCGATCTTCATCTGATTGCGAAACGAATCGAGTACGGGATTATCTTGTAAGAATCTTTTGTTGTGGTACACGTAAATCCACGATGGAGGTCGGTGGTAATAGAGGATCATCGTCAGCTAATGCTTTGTTTACGCCCCCCTGCCTGCAGGAAAAACAAAGTTCCTACCCATTACCTATAAAAGGTATGTCGATACCGCTGAAACTTTTACGATAACAACCTATTTGCCGCTACTTTATCATCAAGTCTTATTACAAACTTGGTCTTCAGTTACGAGAAGATTAACAGTTGACGACACACCTATTTTCTTCCTAACATTACATAAATCAATGAAGAGCAAAAGTTTATGGAGAAGCTCTATACCAACAGATGTTACAAATTATTCTATAACTTTCATCTATTAGATACCTACATACGTATACAAACATGGAACCCAGAATGTTATTGTGTGGAGTGACATCTCTCAACGTCAGAGATGTGGTTTGCACATATGTGAGACCTATATATAACAAGTGGGTTTCAAGTTGAACCAAACGATCTCACGGTAGATTAAAATCTCTGTAAATATTGCCAGTGACATCCGTGTTGGCTGGCACACGTCGCACAATGGAGTGTCAATTGAACTGGACCCGAGTATCGTGTACCGAGAGAATTTATAAAATCTGGACCAGACAACCTGTGCTCCCATCGCGTGTTGTGGTTGTTGAAAACTTTCTTAATATTTGTTTTGTAAACGGAATGTAGGAATATTTTAATGGAGTGAAAAAGTTACTCCTTCGACATATCAGCGCATCACAATCTTCCTTTGGTTTAGTAATTCACCCGGACGACGCGGGGACCGGGACAATTAGCATCTGCGCTTGACGTCACAAATGAAAATAAACCGTTGCGTGCGCTTTATGTTCCGGAACAGAACACACCAGTGGCAGTGGAAGATAGGACACATTTTTATTTCGCTGTAAACACGTGTTATGTAACTTTGCTTCATAAAATGTACTCTTAATGTTATATTTTTGAGTTTACTGGTTATAAAATGGGGTTAGGGTTGTTGTTTGACTTTAATACCATTGGTTTCGATTACACAGCTTTTTTGCTCTGTTGTGCTGTGTTGTATGAACTGAGATAAAAACAAGGGAGACTCATTACCGATGTTTACAGAAATAGCTCAAAGTATCGGTATTAGTAGTCGGGGCCCGTTAAGCCAGAGCCTGCCAAGGTTGCGGAATTTGTTCGAAAGAGTCACCTTGACCCTGGAACGCAAAGGGCATTTGGAGGAACACGGGTGGGTTTTAGTCATTAAGAGTCTGACACTCCCTCCAACTCTGCCCAGAGCGGAAGGATTAATTTGATGATTTCCCATCCTTTAAAAAAAAAACATCACGGAGACTTGAGAGAAAGTAAAATAATGGAATGTCTCAACAAATGAACAAAGAAATGTTAAGCTTAGCTGCCAGCTACGGTGAAAAGTAAAATATTGAAATAAGTAGGGCTAAAGATAAGCCGTAATCTGCATGATCAAGACTGAAAGGTCAGATACTGTTCATAATTACATAATGTCAAGATCTTGTCCCTTGAAAATGAGTTATCCGACTTGACGGGAGGAAGCCGGTGGTCAAACATTGAGGAGTTTGTCGTTCAATGCCAGAGAAGTAGAAACTTTGTAATTGAAAACTTAAGTATCTAAGAGCTTCATGAAGCTTTGTCACGATTGTGTCACAGGAATATATATTTAGAACGTTTAAAATTAGGACAACTAAAAAGTCTGTTTAATGAACTACTCAAAAACCTTATGCATATGAGCAAAGCCGTAATCATCCATAAAATATTTCAAAAGTTACCCCTTTCGCAGCCCTTGCCTAACATTATGAGTTTTTCTTTATATAATCCTTGTTTCTTTGAGAGCGACATGCAAATGCCTGTACCTCGTTAAAAGATAATTTTATGCCGCATTTTTATTTTGTGAGTGAATGGCGTAGAAACAGGTTTTTAGCTCATTGTTTGGATAAAAATAGGAAACAAATATCGATGTGATGCAAACGGATGAGAAAGAATTGGTTCCTTGCATGGGAAAATGGTCAGCTGATATACCAATACATATTCCTACATACAACAGATTGTTTTCCTATGGCACTCGGGCTCGTTAGGGAAGAAAAATAGGTTGCTATGAGAGCGTTCAGTTTATCTGAGACAGCTGAAGTAACGATGGGGTAGGTACGGGATTATTTTTTTCGGAAAATGTAATTATCAAAACCGACAGGCTTTTAATCAATCATGTTCAGTTGTTACGAGACACTCGTTAAATTTATCATCCAACATTTTGATTCAGTATTTCCTACACTGTACAAAGTGCGCCTGTAGCCAAATATTTATAATCGTATGTATCTATACGGTGACTTTCCGTAATCTGTAAAGCTGGGTACTGACCGGTGTTACGGGGCGTAATGTAACATGTTACAAAGCGAGCATTCGTATAGTCAGTACATGGAAACGAGCACGAAAACGCGTATGTTACATGCGTTTGTAACGTAACATATTATGCTCGCTGCGAATGTTACATTACGGACGTATAGCTCCGTCTCTTTCCCACTGGAATTAATATTAAAGTAATACTGCTTTAAGAGTTGGTGGTTTAGGCCCTGTACAAGCTTTAGAAAGTTCTAATGAATGTGAATATAAATCAACTGGTCAGGGTATTGTCTTGTTTTCCATAATAGTTATTTTCAACACATTTGCTCAAAAAATGCATTTGCGAAGCCTGTATGCATTGTTCGAAAGTTAAAAATTATGCACCATACAATGGAGCGTGCGGCAAAGTAGGTACTCTC
This sequence comes from Melanchra persicariae, assembly GCA_947386135.1. Taxonomy (NCBI): domain Eukaryota; kingdom Metazoa; phylum Arthropoda; class Insecta; order Lepidoptera; family Noctuidae; genus Melanchra; species Melanchra persicariae. The sequence goes on from OX376644.1 coordinate 9,616,106, forward strand.
ACCTAAGTACATATTTTACCGCAAACTCCGTTGTATAGCGCCGTGCGTATTCTTTACGGTTTTTTTTTAATTTCCAAAAAAAATATTTAAGCATCCCACCAAGGAGTTTCCCAATCCTTGAATAAATAAGCTGAATGATCGAACCTCCTCGGAAGCGCTTTTGCTAATACCTTCGTCTCACTTTAATACTAAAGAGAAAATGAGAGAAGAATAATAAAAATAAATAAATGAAAGATATAGTTCTAATTTTCACCACGCGATTGTAGCGCCGTTTGCAAATTCGCGCCATTTTCATATTAGAAACGTTTTTACTAATATTGTTTTCCATAATCGTCCCCCCTCATAATATTTACTAGCACTATTATCATTTTTACTAATAACGCTTGTCATCAACTTGATTAGTCATAACTTTTATTTGCCATAAATTAAGTTTCCATAATGACATGTGCAATAATCACTAGTTTCTATAAATAACACATTACATAAGCAACATTTAATATAATTTAGAAATAAGATATAATGAGATGTGTATTATTCCGAATGTTCTTTTATGACAAAATTGTTAGTCCTAAAACATTTGCTAAAAATTAGGTTTTAGAGACAGAAACGAATCGCTGTAAATCCCACTCCATGCAGTCTTGTTTGCCCTACCCCTTTTTTTTTTTTTTGAGGATGGGAAATCATCAAATGACCCCTCCCACTCTGGGTGGAGCGGCAGGGAGTGTCAGACTTTTACTGAATAAAACCCACCCTTAGTCCTCTTAGTGCCTTTCTTCCCAGGGCCGCGGTAACTCTTTCGAACATATTCCGCAACCCTGGCAGGCTCTGGCCCTGGCGGGCCCCGTCTCCGTTGCTGACTGCTCTTTCCGGCGCGTTTGGAGTGAAACGCGCCGTCGACTCTGGCCTGACCTGATCGGACAGCGAGCTACCCATTGCTCGCTGTCCGCAGGCGTCAGTCACTGCGCCTTGCTCAGGAGCGTCAGTTCCTGAGAGGCGCAGCGACTAACGTTCGTCTGGAGGAGGCGAAATGGGGCCATTACTGGCACTCCATTTCAGCCCCCTCCCGAGCCCTACCCCTAGAGTGTCCCGCGAGTTGAGGAGCAGGTTGTTGTAACGCTTGGCGAGGTGGCCAGCAAGACGAAGCTGCGGTGGTGAGCGTTAAACCATCTGCGACGATAAGCTCGCGTGGGACCGCCGGAGCCCCATAGCACCGGGGCCGTGACAGAAATTCTTGCATCTTGCTTGCTTGCATGCTACACGTTGCATGCTCGCTTGCATGTTGCATGCTCACGTGAATGCTCGCTTGAATGCTGCATGCTTGCTTGCATGCTACATGTTGCATGCTCGCTTGCATGCTGCATGCCTGCTTGCTTGCTACATGCTCGCTTGCATGAAGCATGCTCACTTAAATGCTCGCTTGCATGCTGCATGCTTGCTTGTATGCTACACGTTGCATGCTAGCTTACATTACATTATTGAAAATAAAAAATATAGCAAATAAATGGATTTGAATTATTATGACACTTGATCGATAATGTATGACCAATGAAATTAGTGAAATGATTTTATGTAATTTCACGATTATGGCAACTAAAGCGTTAGTTCTAATGAATTATGGCAAACATAAGTACGCAATTCAGTACACTTATAGTTTTTTTTTTAATTATTGATAGACTGGCGTTTGACCACTATCTCACCGGATGGTAAGCAATATGTGGATGCATGTCTAGAAGTACTCAGTTTTAACTGAGTTATCAGAGGAGACACAGATTCCGGCAGCGAATTTCATGCCTTAGTTGTACGCAAAAATGAAAGTATGCCCAAAACGTCTTTTGCTTAGGGTTGTTGTGTCCACCGTGTGCTAGTGGCACATCGCCGCGCGCCGCCCGTCCGCCGTGACTAGACGAAATGTAGCGAAAAGCTATTTTTTCGCGATTCCAGGGTTTGTCTCGTAGTGATAATTGTTTATCTTCAGGAATAGGTGTTTCCACCGCCTAAAAGATTACCAATGAATTTGAAGTGTACACATGTATGTGCCATACTTATAAATCCTTCTCTATTTTAGTACAAGTAATAACTTCTCTCCGTATCTTTATAGGACATACTTTGAAGAGCCTTCCTTGAGAATTTTCTTGCAGTTACAATAATTTAGGGAATATTACATGTTTGTTGTTGCGTTCAGTCTGTTATAAAGTAATGGTACAACAATTGCTTTTAAATCATTTGGGAAAGATACCTGAAGATAAACAATTGCGGAAAATTTATATCAGTGGTGGTACTAAAATATGCCTGAACTGATTAAAATCTTTATTGAATATGTTATCCCAACTAACTGCACTGCAGATTTAGCTTTTAAATGCAGTATATCTCTATGTTTCATACACCTAATAAGACCTTCCGTGCTCCATGGATTTAAATTGTGATTTTCACTGTTCAACTGCGATATAACTGTGTTCTGCTGAATTGCATATCGTACATTTTCTATTACATACAACATACTAAACTGTGGGTCAGCGGAATTGTAGATCGGATCAAAATTGATGACGCGTAAATCATCTTCAAGTTTATTTATAATTAATTTAGAAATTGTGCAAGTGTTTGGTTTACGTAATTTACAATTAAGCGTTTTTAGGGCAACATTATGGTCGGTTATTGTTGATAACAACAAGTGCAAGTGAGGGAAAGATGTGGTCCAAACAAGAGCCAATTTGAGGCGTAGGAAAGCTGTGTGCCCCCATAAAAGGCGCATAATTTGAGGTAGTCCTGAGCAGGTGCATTGGCACTTCCTTTTATTTCGCCTATTAAAATAGTGTTTTTGAAGGATGACAGGCTTTGCAAGGTGTCATTTAGAGAGTCAGTAAAATTGTTAGTATTTTTAAAGGAAAGGGGTCGATATAATGCTAGTATGGCAAATTCTGATGCAATTTTAACAAACGGAACCTCGCTGCGCGGGGCTCTTATTTCTGCCTGCAGGGTTTACTGGTGCCCTAAGTGTCTGAGCTGGCGCGGTCGCTCTTTGTTCAGCGGTTTGATCGAATGTTAATTTTACAAGATGATGAATGGTGAATCAATAAAACTTTATACTAATAAGAATGTACTAACCGAACTTTAGAGAAAGTGTTGTTATAACATAAATATGTTATAATATACATATTGAACGTTATATTAAATGAACATTATGTAAAGTCTTGTTAGCTAAAGTAAAAGTTATGTCATTTGAGCGTTTTAGCTTTTGGAAATAGAGCAAATGTTCTTTAAATACGAAATGAGTGGCACCCTTATCTATCCAGAGCCATACATGCAGGCCGTATATATTGGGAATAGAGTTATCGAGAATATTCCTCTCGCATCGCTGGCCTATGCTCGTGAGACGTGTCAATCAACCGATTCATCGGAAGTGATAGGCCAATAAACTCGTACATGCTCGAAGATTTTAGTTTCCATCACCAGTTTCTGATGAAGAACCTTACTATCATCTAGTGAAATTATATCCACGGTGAAACTATTATTGAATCAAACAAAATTTGGTATCCTTTCGACGGCGCCGGCCGCGACACCTGAATCAGGTGTAACGTACTTTTTTTACTATTATGGCCGGTGAAGGAAAAGAGTTTCCTTGTTCAAAGAGCATTTCTTGAAATATTTTTAGTAATTTGATAAGTTTTTGCAAAACAAAGTCGTTTTTGCAAAATAAATGACGAAAAATAATAAATTACCATCTTACTCGTGTTTACATTTTGCTCCTTGCGGGACTGGTTTATTTTGCTTGATTAAGACTACTTTTAGTAATCTATGTACCCTTTTTTTGCTATAATGGTTCCTATAGGAAAAAAATGGGCATTTCAGAGGCAATGACCTCGTTTATCTTGTCATGTCTATCAGATTCATGTTTATAAACCACTGAAGAAGACGTTTGATTGATCATCGGTTTCTGATATTATTAGTATGTCAGATCGTTTACAATAACAATCTGTATATCGGTTCAAATTAATTGACTAACGAAACTTTGTAGACGTGACCGGTTGCGTATGCTGACAAAATGAAGAATCTAAAATTGAAATTTCAAGTGGCCTCATTGATCAAACCAATGGGATCCTTGAAATAATATATTATTTTGATTTTTTTACAACCTTTTTTAACTTGCAATGTCTGGGTCAAATTTTGCAAGCTGAATAAGAACCACTTCCTCGTATCCTACAGAGTTGAAATTTCACATGTTGGTTTAGTTCTGATGGCAATTTATTTTTGTGATAACCACGATTGTCCCTCTACGTTTGGCTCCAGATGAACTAACTCCTCAACGATCAATCGTACGACACGAATATTTCTTCTTTTTAGCGTGTTAAAATAAAAGCTTGTTTTTAAATAAGTACTTAATGTTTGTTTACAATTAATTTATTTGTTTCATATTCATTATATGTCTATATTACAACAGCGAAGGTTCGATCTTTGTATTGTTGAATCATGTGTGATATATAATAAGGGAAATTGTGACGAAATGCTAGCCAGCTAGTATTTTGTCACGATTACTTTTCCTATTTTTCCCTTGTCTTTGTCGCCGGCGGCTATATTTAGGGCAAATGTGGTTTCAAGTGGTGCTTTGGCACCGGTTGTAAGCCAGCTTTATCCGCAAGGGATTTTCAGAGTGTCATTCTGATGGCTATGTGAATTTTTAATTTTGCGTTTTAATGGTTGATTTCTTTGTGCTCCACTTTCTTTGTGGTATATACCCTGAAACCGTTTTCTATTTACGACAAAATGTTTGTGTTTTGGTTTCTACAATATTGTTATTTCTTCAACTTTATAGCCTATATAAGAAAAATATAATTGTATTTATCGCGTTTTATTCTCAATATTGCACCAACCAATACATTATATTTGCATTACCCAAAGACTGATTGGTCGAAAATGCCTAGAACATTAAGTCCGCTTGTGTACATTTGCGTGTAAAGTAGCAATTAAATAAATAAAAAAAATCTCTAGGTACCTATTTGTGATTAGGTACTTGATTTTAGTGGTAATTCCATTACTATAGGTATAAGAACTTTTTATGCAGGTCCTTAATAACTCAGGAATTCCAAAAATCTTTCTGCGTTAAGACTTAGACCAATCAATATTCTTCCTTGTTTGCAGGTGCTGTGTGTTGCGACGAAGAGTACCGGCTGATTCGTCATCTGATGACGAGATACGATGCCTCTGTGAGGCCCGTAGAGAACTCGTCACAACCCCTTCTGGTCACTTTCGGGGTGTCGCTGCATCACATCATCGACGTGGTTCGTATAATTTTTACCATTTTATTACATCTATATGGATCTTGTTTTGCCATTTTGTAACCATTCTCAAAATGAGGCTAGATTTGGGCAGGTCTTTTGTGGTGATATCATTGAGAAAAGACTAGATCTTAATATTGGAAGACTATCCGGCTGAAAAATACAGCTTATAGGCAACATTGAACTACTGGAGGTTGTGAGATGCTGTTTTAATTTACCTACCTATTTGTAATAATTTTTGAGTCGTGCACGATTATCTCTTTTGGATGCTCTTGAGAAATAAATACGAGTACCTACCTATTGCATAAAAATATAAGCAAAATAAGAATGCATGTACCTACGTATTGTACGTAATGAAGTCCATAAATCTATTGAACGAAATTCGAAGCGTTATTCAATACTCATTCCTTTGTGTCTAAAGAATGAACTAAATCCTTTATTGTGTATAATGACATACATGTATACACATTAATGTATGAAACATATATCACCGTGTTAATTATTGTTAACAGAGTGTTGCTGTCAAACTTTATCATTGTTCGTGAAACCATTTTATAGGGTGTCATAATATCGATGATGAGGGAAGCATCATCTAAACATTTTAATATATTACTGGCTGTCCCTGCAAACTTTGTTCCGTCTCAGAACTTTCACCGGTTTTTTATTCTCGAAGTCGTTCCGAGAAATTGTGGACCAACTTAAACTGACGATATGTTGGCGACCAATCAGTGTACGGTTTTACAATTTATCGGATATTCTTGGCCAGCCAAGTAGCGGAACATAGGGCACAGGGAGCTTAGGGCTCCTCGTCACGGATAGGTTAGCAACACCAAGTGAACCTGTCAGAAGAAATGCTGCCTCAATGCCTTCCAGCCTGTGGTAACGGAGGACCCGTCCCAGGCTATGAGTACTCAGGATTGTATCCGCATTCAAGACACAAAACGATTTTTTCATAGTATATTAAATTACAATCTATTATACACTTCTGGACACATCTATTGGCCCACCTTGTATTTTCAGTTTCGTTTGGTCCTAGCTAAAATTTTATATTAGGTCGAGCAAAAAGTTTTTATGCAGTTTTGAACCTGGCACATTCACAATTTCATTCAATAGTCTTTTTTTGAATTTCGAACACAGAATTTAAAGAAACAAAAAACAATTTGGAGCCTGTTTGTTGATATCAAACAATCGAATACTAAGAAAACTTGGTTTTATTGGTTTACTTGGATTTAATTCTTGAAAAAGTGATTGATATCTTTGGTTTTGCAACAAACATTACTTATTCTTAACATTAAGGTGAGGTTCTATCAATAATCTATGGATACTTCACCTGAAGTCGCCGCCCAAGCTGTGGCACTTATTCAGGCCGGACACAGCCAAAGAAACGTGAGTGCTCAACTTAATTTAAGTCGATCTGCGGTCCGAAATGTTTATCGGAGGTACCTAGAGACTGGCGGCTTTGTTCGTCGCCAAGGAAGGCCACGATCTCGGGTCACAACTGAAAGGCAGGATCGATTCATCGTGACGACCAGCTTGAGAAATCGTCATCTTACCTCCATTGAGATACAAAACCAACTTCGCGACTTCCACGGAGTATCTGTGAGCGCTCGAACTGTTCGGAGAAGGTTAAAAGAACGCGATATGGTACCACACAAGCCAGCTAATGGGCCCAAACTAACGCGAGCCCACCGAACAGCGCGCCTTCATTTCGCACGCAGTCATTTAAATTGGACACAGCAAGATTGGAGCCGTGTACTCTTTTCTGATGAGTCTAAAATTGTGTTACATGGCAATGATGGAAGGAAGAAGGTCTATCGACGTAAGGGAGAGCGTTTCGCACAATGCTGCTTTGAAGAGAGGGTTGCTTATGGCGGTGGCTCATGGACTGTCTGGGGCGGTATATCCGCGAGCGGCAAAACTCAACTTGAGGTTGTTACAGGACCACGGCTGCCAACATTAAATGCTGAAAGGTACATTCGTGAGTGCTTAGAACCTCACGTGATACCATACGCGGACTATGTGGGCCCAAATTTCCTTTTTATGCATGATAATGCAAGAGCCCATGCGGCCGGCATCGTCAGGGAATATCTTCGGGATGTGAACATCACAGTTATGGACTGGCCAGCCAGAAGCCCAGACATGAACCCCATTGAGCACATGTGGGACGAGCTAAAAAGACGTGTTAGGGCTCGTCAGCCAGTTGCCCAGACGATGCAGGAGTTGAAAACTGCCATAGAAGAGGAATGGGAGATGATCCCTCAAAATTTCATAGAGCGGTTGATAAACTCTATGCCTAATCGTATGAGAGCTGTGGTAGATGCCCAAGGAGGCAACATGCGTTATTAAATTAAACCTTTATTTGATAAAACATGTTTTTTATTCAAAAATCAATTGCCTTTAACAAGGCGCATATCCGACTTGTTAGGCGTAGCTCCATGTCGTATGGTATTCTGAATTCAAATTTAAAACAATACGATCGAAAAAGATGGTAAAATGTATCAGGTTTAAAACTGCATCAACAGTTTTTGTTCAATCTAGCAATCATATTTCGGTAGGGGCCATCGAAACCTAAACTCTAAGGTGGGCCAATAGATGTGTCCAGAAGTGTAGATTTATTACATTCTTACGGAGTCTGCAATTTTACGGTAACGTTTCGTTACTTGCTATTCCTAAATTTCTCGGAATGACTTCGGGAGATTATAGACTATCAAATTTTGATGCTTAAAAATATTCCAAATGTGTGTATAATATAATATGACAATTTATCAATAGTTTACAATCTTACAGATTTTTTCATTTTCGGGTGACACATATCTAAATATATTATTACATATTTAGATATGTGTCACCTATTACATTATAAATATATATGTATAAGTATGGTTCCTACCCTCGCTACACACTCTCAGAAAAGCGGTGAATCTAATCTTGACTGAGATTAGAAAACTAAAATGAAAATATTCGTACAAAATATTCTTCAAAAAGTTATCCTGTATGCTCAGCTCATACTTACCGCAGCGATTAAACTCCGCCCGTCTCTAAGAAAATTAAAACTGTCTTAGAAACTTTTCAACTAATTAAATCAAGAAAAATATGGGGTCATGAATTGTAACGTTGACTTTTCACATGGAAGAAGTTTGTAATTGTCTTTCAGAAAATATTTTTGGAGGGAACTTTCAGTTTGCAAAGACGTGAGTGCTTTAAAATAAATTAGGAGCACTTTATAAGATTATGTTTAGTGGTAAAATCTTAGTCAAAGACATCCGGTAAAATCTACCAATAGGAGAAAATCTCGGAGCACCTAATTTCTCGAAAATTATCACAAAATTATTGTGACAAATTGACAAACTCGAATGTATTTTCAACAGCCAATCGTATTACTTATCTTGCGTTTAATTTGTGACGAGTCAATGTTTTTTTCAGAAACCAGAGTGCCAATATTCTACTTTACATGTCAGTCTTAATCTGTCAAAAATGTATGGAAATTCAGATTTTTTGACAGATTGCGACTGAGATGCGAATGTGAACGTTACTTAAAAATTATTAAAATTGGCTCTCAGGTGTGATTTGAAAATGACCAGCCGGTCGATTCTGTCGGCATCTCACGGGGTTCACCTAGGCGGAGTGAACGACAAGAGCGCTGTCATTCCATCTTATTTGTATGGTTTGACAACTCACCCGTCGTGCGCCCCACCCAAGTGTTCACTTCGACATGCTTACAGAATCGCACTGCTGAATACTGTTTCAGAACTCGAGGGATAAATTAAAGTGTAACACACATTCAAAATTGGTAGTATGTTGTGAAACTGAATTAGAACAGTAGGTACATACATACCTAGTAGGTAGAAGTTAGAACACAGAAAATATATTCCTTTTACTCCGAGGATAGGCAAGTTTATGTTCGAAGGAGAATTCAGTGAAATCTCGGCACGGCCGGATAGTAAGGCCGTTTGTATATCTTGTATCTCAAAGCTGTGTACATTTATAATTTCTCAGAAAATAAACTTAAGAAGTGCGAACGCTTTTGAACGGCTCTATTTCAGAAATTATCTTGGATTACAGGCATCTTATCAAGTATGGTCGGGTTTTGCTTAAAATTAAGTAAAAAATAAAAAAAATGGTTTGCTAATAAGATTACAAACACTTTCATGAAATGAAAGAAAAACAGTAGGTACTTCAGATCCTTATCAGACCAGATGTGAGGTCCGCCGAGATATCAATCGTTGATTGTGAATTTCGTCAGTAGGCACAACATTTATCGAGCCATATTTTTTTTAAGAAATGTGATTGGCAAGTTAAACGTTGCTAGCCAATTCATGGAAAAAACTCGTAACACGTTTGATATTAACGATTAAAGTTTCGATAAAAACAGATTGACAGATATATCCCAATGTTAAGCTTCGTTTTGGCGACACAGATATTGTTCGAGTATCTACGAACGGATATTAGGGAAAGGTCCATGTACTTTATTGCAAGTTTATGTGGCGCCTACCATACCAACCTTAAGTTGGTATGAATTACCAATGTGGATACCACATTGGTATATCACTTTGAATAAAGTAAGGATGTAATTAAATTAATAGTATAGAAAAAAACATTTCAGTATAAAAAACTATCTTAAATAACGGGCTTTAGAATTAAACACGTTTGCGGGTCACAGTTATAATTGTAGTTTTTTTTAACCCAAAGTTTGACTGGTTTGTACCAGTCAAACTTTGGGTTAAAAAAAACTATGTAATGCCTAATTTGTATAATGCATTAAGTCCGCCCATGTACTACCACTGTACATACAATTCAAATAAATAAATATCATATCACATAATTATTGTCATCGGAAATTAACCCATTTGTAAAATTTCCACTCCGTAGGATAGGAGTAAGTGATTTTAATTCAGCTTGCAAGATTTGACATAAACAAACTAACAAACATTGCAAGTTAACATTGTTAATTATAGCTTGTAAAAAAGTGTGTAAAAACAACCTTCAGATTGCCAATTCTACAAAATAGGTGTACGACATATAAAAAAATCAAGGTTCAGGAGCTAAGGTAGACCTTTGTCTCAAAGAAATCGTTTGATAAAAAAATACAATACCGATCACCATCTGCCTAGCCTGTATTTCCCAGCTTTATTGGGGTCGACTCCAAGTCAAACCGGATACAGCTAAATACCAGTATTTTACAATAGGTACCGATAATAAAGAATAGAAGTTAAGTAGGTACAAGCATACCCACTTAGATGCGGGAGAGAATAAGTTTGTCTGCTCCATTGTCTTAATCAATCAAAGTTGGTGAACCAAAAAAAATGTCACATCCAATGTGTTGGACATTGGGTGTAACATTTTTGCTTTCAATTGCGTTGACACTGTTTTTGTTCCCACTTAGTTTTTCTTGGATCTACTCCATTCTTATTTATTTTCATTTGTTCTTTGGAGTCTATTAGTGAAGATTTCTTTCTAGGATAAGGTAATAAAAAATAATTGCTTTTATGTTTTAGCTCTAAAGCTAAAACATAAAAGCAATCACAAGCAATCACACTTACTTTTAATTAGGTATACCTAGGCCATTGTGGCCGAGGGATATTAAAAAAAATAGTTGACTTGAAGTCTTGGGAATAGGGAAGGTAGATTGCTTATAAGTTATAATTATAAGTTAAAAATAAATAAAATGGACGTTTTGTTCAGTCGTGGCGATTAAATAAAATGACCCATTTTACTTTTTTATTCCTTTGACTGTGTCGAAACTTGACAGTGAATAGACAAAGTTTTTCTTTCATTGGCCATGATGTTTTTAACCCGTTTTCCTTGTCAAATTGTCTTTGTTCTTGTCCTTGATCCGTTTGTATTGGCATTTCAAAACTCATCGTTTATGTAGATACCATTAAGAGTTAGGTATTTACGAGAAATATGTGAAGTAGTACTTAGATTATTAGTAAGTACCTATCTTGTTCACTAAATAGAAAGTAATTTGAGCATTTTTAATAGTTGTACCTAAGGATAAACCTAAGGATATACCTAAAAATTGGAGCTCGTGGCAAAATTATAACAGCCGCACGGACCGATCTTCAAGTATTATTGAAGTTGATGGTTAGGCCCCTGGTAGGCAGCCGCTCCACGTAAAATACTGGTATTCCGCTGAATCCGGTTTGACTGGGAGCCGACCCCAATATAGTTGGGAAAAGACTAGGCAGATGAGATGTACATAAGTATTGAAATTGGAATAGGTACTTGGTTGATCTTCAAGTTTAGGTTGAATCTAAAAATTAGTTAAAATCAAAATCTACAATAGAACTTTGCATTGCATTGTTTTAAACAACCAAAGGAATTCCATTGTTTTTAATAACATTCCACTGTCCACATTTCTAAATGTAGGTAAGTATTCCTCGGTGGCGAGGTGGCGAGTTAACTCGTGCGAGTTAACTCGCCACGGCTGGCTTACTGACTTTTTTTTTTAAGGATGTGAAATCAGCAAATGACCCCTTCCGCTCTGGGTGGAGCGGGAGGGAGTGTCAGACTCTTTCTGACTAAAACCCATCCATGCTCTTCCTAGTGCCTTTTACGTTCCAGGGCCGTGGTAACTCTTTCGAACAAAATCCGCTTTTTGTATTGAGAATTAGATTTATTCTAAAATCAAATTCTCAATTCTGCTAAATTACTTTAAATACTGATGATCATTAACATTAACATTCTGCATTGTTATTTATTATTCTTTCCACATTAAAATAAAGATTTGTGGTAAGTAAAATAGAAACGTAGATAACCGTTCATTCGTAAGTATAAACAGTGGCAAGGAATTATGAGCAAAAAGTCAACAAAGACATAGTAACTACATTTGGGGGAATTTCCGCGCGTTTTATTAAATTTCATAGCCAGGTGAATTTGGGGCGAAGTCATTCGACGACCGTGCTTGCCTTAATACCCTTCCGTAGGCTTATGACATAACATTGCCCTCGTGTTCCACGGAGGGTACACAGAAATGTGTACAAGTACATTTCACAGTCAGTTACGTTATCAATAGGTGGGCGAATCGATTGTGGGCTACTTTTGAGTCTTTTTTTAATGGTTGCTGTCTGACTGTCCCAGAATCGGGCAATGGTCTTTCCATGATTTCCAGCTGTTTTGCTCCAATCGTGGACCGTTGTTTGTTTATTTTATGTGGCACGTCCGTCACCGTCTTCTGGTCTGCCGCAACATCTTTTTCCTTAGTAATGAAAGCTACGTTTGCCAGTCGTTACGGGTAGCCAGATGCCAGGGAATCTAAACCAGTTTAGTAAAACACCTGTCATGCTAAGGGGAATCGTATTACTTAGTTAGTTACTGGGTTGTGGAGGTCAGGTAGGCAATCGCTCCATGTAAAATAGAGGAATTCAGGTGCATCCAGTGAAACTGGAAGATGACCCCAACATCGTTTGGAAAATGCTACGCAGGTTAATTCTATCTAAGATCGATCCTGTTTCTACTCTAAGATCGATCCTGTTTCTACCTCAGATCGATCCTGTTTCAAAAATAAACGTGTGCTATAATTTATTTTTCTTAATTAATATTCTGGAATTTTTATTCGTAAACATTCTCACCTAGGTACATAAAGTTGGCTATAAATTGATTGTACTTGATAGAAACACAATTAGGCGACACCGACAACTTCACTTTGTGATGTTAATTGAGAATTGTGGTGTCTCTTGTAGACTCTTGTGCAACTATACCCAAGTTGTGGTTTATGGGTACATCCCTCTGTCAATTCAAGTAAGTAACTAAATTAGTTATGTTCACGTGTAGCTCTGAGATAATAAACGCGGTTTCTCAGAATTAGAAATAGACTTGCTTTTTTCCAGCAGCTTCTCCCGAATTACGGTAATTGTTCCACGTGTCATTTCTGGGATTAAAAGTAGCGTCCTCATCCAAGCCTTCCCGTGTTCCAAGTATAACTAAAAAAAAACATCCAAACAACGAAACACTGTGTACTATAATATAATATATATGAATTAATAGAAAGTAGGATAGGAAGCAAGAAACCTAGAAAGAAAGAAAGAAAAAATCAATGAATAAATAATAACTAGCAACAACTAAACAACTAACAAATAACAACAAACAACAACAACAAAATAATAACAACAATTAACAACAACAATAATTTCCCCATACCCATAATCCCACAACAGACCCATAGGTAGTCCCGATAATACCGCATTGATGATATCAAATAAAGAATCGCTAAGTGTTCTAGAGAATTAATTTATTCGCACAATAGGGCTACTTAATTGGTTCAATACACAAGATTGGTTTTCATAAGATCTCAATTACAAAATTCGATAGCGAAACATCACTAACAATAATGATTTCAGCGTTAAAGTACTACGATGCACTTCGTTTATCAATAAATTAACAGTTAAAAATATTTAAAAAAACAAGCTTTTATTATAACGCGGGGATTTAAGCTGGGAAGGGATAAGGAAATAATAAGCTGCCATCGGAACTGTAACAACATGTATTAAACTCTGTAGGACAAGCGGAAGTAGTTGTCATTCAGCTTGAAAGATTTGACTGAAACCAAATAACAAACATTGCAAGTTGAATAAAACTATTTTAAATGGGAATAACCAAGTAATTTGTCTTTGGCGACTTTTTTAAAGTCTACTTACAAACGAGTCTGTGTTCGAGACATCCCAACTCACAAATTTACTTTACCAAGCCAAGCTCATGTTTGTACATTTGTACGCAATGTAAATTCTACACCAAATTATGAATAGTAATAATTCTCACGTTATGTGGGCTTTGCGCACTGAGTAAATGATTCATTATATCTCTCACATGTCTTCATATAATATAAGGGTGTCACATTTATCCCGCCATTTATCTGACACGAAATATGAAGCTGAAATCAGTGCTTCAGCTTCTGCCTACTTGTTGACTCATGTACCTAAATGTACCCCATACCGCTAAAGATATTTTGATGTGACTCGTTTTTATGTGTAGATGTTTGTCCTTTGCTTATTTTTTCAATAAAGTAATAAATATATTAATACTTATCATGATTAAAACTTGGCTTATCAAACACTGAATTCTAAGAAAAAAAAAGGCTGGACCGACATGTTAAACTTCAACATCATATAATATACCTTGCGTTATAGTAGTAATAGAGTTTTAAAACGCGTAAATCGGGCGACACACCCCGGTGTGTCGGAGCTCGGCTCATCATTCTCGAAAATGCCTAAGAGCTAACTCTTAGGCATTTTCGAGAATGATGAGACTAAACTTGCGATTAATTTGTGACCGGTCCACACTGTATACACTTCCATAAACTTGTATAGAATTTTGGCCTGTGCAAAGTTTGTGCAGACAAAAGTCTGTATCGCAGATATTGAATTTATATTGTGTTCATTACACAACAAAACACAAACAACATTCAATATTTTCAACCGCCCGCTTGTAATCTTCTATAATATTACGCTATTTATGAAAAGCCTAATCTCATTTCTTCTATGTTTTTCAAAAACAAATTAGAACCAAACAATCGATTGAATTACACCCCACAGCCCCCATACTTAAAAACTAATCATTTTCCTCCCCACACCATGAAAGGCAAACGGTTATTGTAAGACAGTTTTTCCCTTACGCAAAGTAACCGCAAGTTGCTGTTGATGTGGTGAAACCTTGTCTTAAGCCCCAGGGGCTTGGGGCTGGGATTATGTAGCAGAAACCCCCGCAACAGGGTTGTATACTTGTTTGATTTTAAACCTTCGATTAGGACTTTGTTAATTTGTGTATGTTTGAAAGATAAATGTTGTTTTAAGACTTGGGCAACATAAAGCTTCTTAAGACTGTAGAAATTAAGTGCGGTGCCAGCAATATACCCCCGATTTCATTTGGTTATATTATTAAGCATTTTTGGTGTTGAGCATTTGTCAAAATCTACTTTTGCCTGAAAACTTGACGACATTTGGCACTTAAGTACGTAGGATTTGACACGTTTTACTCAATTCAGAAATCCGCCCTTAGCATTCAGTCCAGGGTTGCGGAATTTGTTCGAAAGTATCACCGCGGCCCTGGAAGGCAAAGGGCATTTGGAAACGGATGGATTTTAGTCGGTAAAAGTCTGCCACTCCCTTCCGCTCCGCTCAGAGCGAAAGAAGTCATTTGATGAATTCTCATCGTTCAAAAAAAGCTTTTGAAGTCATTACACATTTTTCAAACTCTACTTTGGCCTGAAGACCTGACAAAATTTGCCACTAAAGTAGGTTTTTATTGAAAAATATACAGTTCAGAAACCCACCCATAGAATGTCAGTAATCACATGTACATTAAATATTTCTTGTATGCTCTGTTGAAATACATTGTCCCCGGTTCTGTACGACATTCCAAGCCCCAAGTAAGGTGAGGGGAAAAAAACAAAAAGGTTCGTTTCGTTATTTTAATTTCCAACGAGGAATTTTCTTTCTTCGCATTTCATGCATAACAGCGCTTAAATATGGTTTTTGAAATATAAAACAAGAGGGAAAAATTGTACCGTTAGCTTGTAAACAAATTGCAGACTAACGTTGGAAAAGCTTATTCGAATTAATTTTCAGTGAAAACTTATGAATACGATAATTTAGAGGAATGAATAGTAATTGAAAGTGGCGCTTTTCAAATTTGCGTGTTTTATTACCTTTATGAAACTTTTGTTAAGTTCATATTTTGACACGTAGGCATGTGACGTAGGGTTTCTAAATAGTTTTTGAGCCAAGAACGTGAACGTTTAATGCCAAATTTTGACAGGTTTCAGGCTAAAGTAGAGTTTGAGAAATACTGGAAATCAAATGCATTCCCCCGAAGTCTTAATGAAGAATTTGAAGTTAAATATTTGTCGAACTCTACTTTAACCTGAAAACTTAACTCCAAATACTCAATTCAGAAACTGGCTCTTATTTCAAAAATCGGGGGCAAATTTTGGAGATATTCGAATTTAATTCCTCTACATTTCTGAATAGGTATTGTTCAGACCTTCACCCCTGTTACGAATACGTCACTCATTTGAGGGCAAATCGTCCTTCCCTTCAGGCAATTTCACTCACATTCAACAGATAAACTTTCCAAGAAGTATATTCCATTTTACTCTGTTTCTATGTCAGAGAACATAAAGAACGAATAACCGGAGCAACGAGCAGGTTTCTCCAAAATCAGAATATCTGTCGTAGTGTTTCTTTGACTTTTGGTTTCAATCGTGAACTACGTAATGCACTTTAGAGATTGAATTACATGATCCATGTCTCCACACACACAACATTCATGATTTCATTACGTAAAGGAGATAGCTAAGTTTCTAGCATAGCAGTTTTGCTATGCTAGAAACTTAGCTAGCTCCTTTAAACTCTAGTTTGGTAACTTAAACTTAAAGAGTGAATAGTTAACGTCTCATTTTGACGTGATTTCAGTTTCTGAATATCACCTTGAAAGTTATCATTATACTTGAAATTTTAATGTAGGTACTGCTAGTACTTGATAGTACTTGGAAAGTGTTGAGAAATGGGGTGAAAACTCTCATTCGATCGTATGTTCTCGATAAAACAATTTCTTCTCAAGGTGCGTATGAAAAAACGGTAAATCATGGAAATGGTCCGTGAAAGTCACGATTAATGATCGCAATTGTTTATTTCCTTACGAATAAATTTCATATTATCGTTTAATAAAGGAACATGTGTTTGGGTATATAGGTAGGCATGGTTTATTATAGAGACATTTGGCGTTATCGAACCTTATTGTGGAATTACATGCGACTTGGCATCGTGGCCAATTCATACATTAGTGGTTTGGTCGAACGGTCAGACTTACTGGAGCGTCAAATATAGGTGAAGCAAACACTAAGATTTGTCCAACTTGATTCTTGGATATTGATTTATTTACTTATTTTTCGTATATGAAATTAAATAATACAATCGAAGCCTCGACAACGCGTAGCGAATGCTGCGAATGTTTGAGGCCTGAGGGCTTTTTTTTTTTTTTTTTTTTGGATGGGAAATCATCAAATGACCCCTCCCGCTCTGGGTGGAGCGGCAGGGAGTGTCAGACTTCTACTGACTAAAACCCACCCATGCTCCTCTTAGTGCCTTTTACGTTCCAGGGCCGCGGTAACTCTTTCGAACAAATCCGCAACCCTGGTAGAGGCCTGAGGGCTTAGTGTGAGTTTTTTAACGTACTCGATCGCGTTAACGTAAACGTTCGCTTATGTCAAATTGTATACAAAAAAACAGGTTGTCTGTGAGTGTCATCAGACGGCGCTTATTCAGTTTCAATACAAATACGCTAACGCAATCTAGAACGTTAAAAAACTCACACTAAGGCCACTGGTCAAACCTAAATAATATTCGCTACCCATAACGGTAGCGAAAGTCGAGTGATTATGCGGTAATTCTCCGGTCTGATCACAATAGTTCTCAATACAACATTTTAATATTTAACGCAGCCTGGAATCTGCCTATTTTGTTCGGCTGCTCATGGCATACTGGTTATGTAACGCGCACAGCCGTGCACCACTGCACCGACTATCCGTCTCCAGTGTGTCGGGGTTGGGAATCGCTCGAAACCGGTTTCCTGTGTGTCCTGCCGAACGCTTTTTTGCGTGGATTAGATTTACTTTTATTTTTTATGTAATTGGGTGACACTTCTGCTTGTTTTTTCAATTGTTTTCTTTCCTTTTTTGTTTGCCGACACATTATCTATCACTACACACCAAATTATTATGTATCGTTTAAAACACATTAACATAATATATATTTACCTGTATTTCTAACACCTAACAAAACTGGTTTACATCCGTACACATCAACATAAGGTTCAGTTGAAAACCAGCGTCAGGCAGCACTTATAATAATTGTCTGGCATTTTGCTGAACTGGACCTATTTGGCGCAGCCGCGGGGCACACAATGTTTTGTTTTAAAATTAATGTTTATTCTTGTTTGTACCTACATTGTGTGTATCTGTGTGTGCCAAATAAACTAATTTTCTTTCTTTCTTTCTTTAATTACAATAAAAGGTGAAGTTGCATGTTATAAATGCGACAAGCGATCAAAAGTTATGATGCAGTGATGCCTTAACGAAACAAGCTACTGAATCCAAGCAAAACATCGCCGTGGCGACCTCTCTAATAATATTCAAAACGCTTCTATCAACTAATTTTAATATTCAGTGAGATTGTGATGATCTACATACCACAAAAATTCGTTATTCTCTCTAACTGGTGCGCTTAAAAATATAAAATCTCACTTTGAAACTTCCGTGATTTCGCTTTGTCTTGCGGCACGGTTTATTCATCCGCTTCAATATAATTTCCATCAAGGACGGATAACGGCTTACGTGCATTTTCCTGATGGAAATTCTGTATGTTTCTGTTTTCAGATCATTGAACCGGTTAATCTTTGCTTCCTAGTGAATTATAAAACAAGGTATACCCACTTCAAAGATTCTGCTTTAAGTAATGGCAAATTTATGTTGGTCTTCCGTTCTGTGGGTAGGTAGATAATTAATGTTTATGAAATTCTAGCACCAACTAGTTGTAACTTTGACGGCGCAGCTAAATAATTACACACGGGATACGGGCTCAGAGCAATGTCGCTGTCTGTAATATCAAACGAACACAACAAGAGTTGGTACCTACAACTTTTTATACAGTAGTCGGTATAACGATATTGGGTTCGAATCCGACCACGTAGCAATCTTCGATGTTTAATATATACTTAGAAATTAAATTAATAGAAAAAGCCACAGCTTTTTCTATGAATTCTAAATTTATATTAAACATCGAAGATTTTGCTTTAAGTTTGCGCCTGATCCGTATCATCGAAATACGAATAAAAACCCTTGGCTGGTTGTGGATTATTTTCAAAAGAGTTACCGCGGCCCTGGAAAGCAAAGGGCACTAGGAGGAGCACGGATGAGTTTTAGCCAGTAAGAATCTGACACTCCCTTCCGCTCCGCCCAGAGCGGAAGGATTCATTTGATGATTTCCCATAATTAAAAAAAAAGCGAGTTCACACAAAAATTGGGAGACCTAATATGCTCTTGCGAGGAGGTAACAGCCGCCCTGGCCCACGTACAATGGTCCACCATAGGGACTTGTACGGAAACCAAATTCCGATAGATAAACAACGTGTAACAGAATAAACGCAAAACCTCATAAGGGGTTATTTATTGTACTCATCATTATGAAAAACTATCATGGGACCAACACTGAAATTGCGAAAAAAGAACGATTGCCCCATAGATTTATGAGCGCAAAACACCACAAACAGTACTGAACAGCTAGTTTTTTTTTTCGCGGTTTCGGGTTTGGTCGGTCCCATGGTAAAAGATGTTCATAAAAATGACGCCTTAAGAGGTAAAATTAGATAGTATTGAGTGAGCCAGATAAACATGTCTTATTTCTTTTTAGTTACCTTCAGTAGCTCTGTCATGACCAAATCGTTAGGGTAAGGAGTTTCAAGTCTACCGTGTAAAGGACCTCTTCTTAACCGATAGCCTAGACCATTCGGGTCTAGGCTATCGGTTAAGCTAAATTCTTTGAGGGTTCCAAAGTAAACTCAAATTGTAGTTCTAAAATATTTTCCATTTACTTCATCTATGCCCTTGCATCTGTCAATATCCTAGATAGCGAATGACCGTTTACCATTGCTCCATACACGCCTCAAGTTGGCATGGAGTTGTACTACTATACTCACACGAGTCATGTGGTAAAGAATCGTATACGGGTGTGTAAATTAATGTGAAAATCGTGCAATTGAAACGACGATTGTTGGTCGGTTCGTACCCAAAAGACTGGAGAAGAAGAAGAAGAGAGGCCTTTGTCCAGCAGTGGGACAAAATAAGCAAGAAGAAGAAAAGTTTGCACCTGGTGGCGCAGCATGACGCAGTTATGGAGGGAAGTCAATGTCGTGCTGCCGACGCGTTCTGGTTTTCGTACAAATGAATGCGACGATCGCATTTTCGTGCCATGATCGCTTTGAATTAGAAAGACGGCTTACAATTAAATGAGGGAATAAAACATGCACAGTGAGACCGAAGGCTGTTATCAAAATAGAAAAACTTTTTTTTGTGAGTCGCCTCTAGCTGGTCAACCTAGGTGGTTGTCGTCTGCTTAAACGGGCTTGCCTGTTGTGGCCTTGCTAATAATATTAAAGCCTCCAACCAGGGTTTATAAATAAAACTAAGCGAATACACGCTAAGGGCACCCCCTGTGGGGTACGGACTTTGGCTTAGGGCGTCGCTGGGGAAGGACAGCTAGGGACGAGCTGGATATAACTAGAAACAATGACTTTTATTTATTGAATCTTTATATACTCGTACGACGAAACCACAGCCACTTCTATTTTTCCTCTTAAGTCATCTATCGACCCAACACGGAACACATTTTGAACTAATGTTTTGAGTTCATAACTACTTTACTTGCAGAAGTCGGAAATAAATAAATAATAAATAAATAAAACAATAAGGAACCTTTATTACAGGTTCGCGTTACTAAGTTTAAATTAAAATTTTCCTTCTACGAATCCAGTGAAAATTTTAACTTGATTTTTTAAAATAGTTGGATAAAAAAAAACAAACAAATTGATAAGAAAGAAAGAAATAACATTTTTGCTGAATTTCAATTCAATCGATCCAGTAGTTTTGACGTGAAGCCGTACCATACACACATACAAACAGACAAACAGACAAAGATTCTAAAAAGTCACTTTTTGTCATCAGTTACGTTTTTCTAACAAAAGCCACAAATTGATAACCTCCTTCAATTTTTGAAGTCGGTTAAAAATCAGTTCGTTCAATCGTTAGCGAGTTCTGTAACGAGAATAAAGGATTCAGACCGCTCGGATTGTTACATAAAGTTTGTTCTGAAATTCGAGTTACGGACTCGCCTTTTTTCAGCCAAAATAATGAATGCGTGGCTCACCTAACTCCACGTTGGGTGTTCAAACTAACTTTGAACAGTGTTGGACGATTCAAATGAATATTCCATACATATTTTATTTGAAAACTATATTTTTCAGTGTAAAAAGGATACATGCAAAATAATCGTAATATACTACATGTGTGTATTTTATTTAAAGAAAAAGATGACTGGACTCTTTCTTATGTGGTTAGCTCTATAAAACTGTTGCAGGTATCATATCATTAAGAAAGAACTGTTAAACTGAAAGCTTGATATAAAATAAACCACTACGAAACTTTTACGAAAATATGATACATGGAAAAGATTTCTCGTATGAATAATGTATTCGCTTCAACATGATTTTGTCTTTAAGCACTTATAGATTGGCTTGCATTTACTAAGAAGGCGTCTCAAAAATAGCAGAAAATGATTTTACAAAGTTGTTTTATTTATGCCTCCGTGTGGTCGAGTGGTTTAGTCGTTTGCCTTGTGACCCGGTGGTCGTGGGTTAGATTCCCAAGGGAATTTGTAAAGTTGTTCCCAGTTTGGCTAGGATATTGCAGGCTTTAATGACCTGATTTTCTGATAAAAAGATGATTCCTTGCTTCGGAAGGCACGTATAAGACTTCCATAAAACTGAAAACTATGTGGATATAATTATAAAACTGAGAGAAAGATTGCAGAAAATACAGCACACGAATATGATAATATGTGTACCTACTTTCAAATTATGCGATAATTCAACATTGTTTAACTGGCGCATAGAGACCTTTAATAATCTACTTCATTTAGACTTGCAGACGTACAACTATGCAACGGCATTTGACTCAAATTTAGACTTGTGTTACGATTTTACAATGTTCTCTAAGTTTAGTAGGAAAATAAACGATCGTGGTATGCGTAATGTGTTTCATAATCTGTCGGTAGCTATAGCTGATTGTAATTCATTTTCTCCCCAAGAAAATATAGCTGACAACCAAACAAGCATATCGTCTCCACGATGCGATTTTTTTCTTTAATCATATAAATATAATGCATCAAAATATTGCCGGTCTATTAAGCAAGTCCGACTTACTGGTTATTTATATACAGGAATCGTTAAGTAAACAAATTAATTTAGATGTTATATGTATAACCGAACATTTCATAATGTCTGGCCAAGAGAAACTTTTACCCCACCAACCGTGTCTCCACGTTGCCGTCGTGGTGGGGCTTGCGTGTCTCAATGATCTTGGGGGCTTTGCCGGTAGAGCCACTCATGCCGGAAGGTCCCAAGTGAGAGACCAGACCAAGAGAGACACAAGAGGGGCACACCGTTCGGAAACTTGAGCAGCGTTCGGGTCCTCGGACGGTGTGCGTCTCATTGGCTTGCTCGCTGCTCTCTGGTACGCGTCTGATCATCAGACGTGACTGTGAGGGCAGCGAGCAAGCATTGAGAGAGAAGGGGAGAAAGGGACCTAACCCTCTAAAAGGAAAATTATGGACAGAACTGACGAAAAGACACTACCCCAGGGCGGTACGGACTGCACAGCAGCGAGAGAATCCGCCACGCATTGCGCGTCAAGCCCCACGTATTCTGGGGGGGGCAACGCAGTTCTCTGTCCACCACTTGCCATTGGCAACAAGGGCCGAGGAGGCCCCCGATCCGAACTATCCGAGGAGGACCCGATCGGTATTGGTTTTGGCTCGCCCGACAGAGTGTCGGTCGGGCGGAGCGCGGCAAGAGGCGCGCTATATTGGAGGAGGGGCTCGCCTGAGCGTCACCTGGGTGCAGAGTCGGAGTCCGAGTTGGACTCCGACGACCTGGTGACTATTAGCTCGGCGAGCTCTGGACCCGAGGGGGCGGGGGCTGCTGCGGAGGACTCCAGGTCCTTCCGCAAGCGGCCCAGAACAGAGGAAGACCGGGGGTCGTCCGGCAGCGAGGAGGTTGCCTCGGCTCGCAAGATCCCCACCAGCAGGCGGGGCAAGGGCCGAGAGGGAGGCAAGGGGAGATTGCCCGCCTCCAAGGTGGCTGGTCAGCGAGCCGGGGAGCTCGTCGCTGACGGACGACCCCCCGTAGAGGGCGGTCGCAGGGCTCCTGGTTCGGAGTCCTCCGGCGGTGAGCCGGATGACTCCGGACAGGAGCGGGTCCGGAGGGCCGGGTTTGCGGAGGTAGTGGAGGCCGCGCTTCGCGATGTGGCCTTGAAGAGGAAATTGTCCTCTAAGAACAAGGCCATAAGCGAGGCGATGGCCTCCATTCTGGCGGCAGCGGAGGTTACCAAAGGTGGGCCTCCGCCGGACGAGATGTCCGAGCTGCGGGCGGAGGTCGCCCGCTTGGCTGCCGCCACGGAGCGTCTCCGTAAGGAGAACGAGGGGCTCCGCGCAGACCTGGCCAGGCTCCGGGGAGCCGGCCCACAGGGGGCGCCGCAAGGGGGGCGCAGGGAGGATGGCCGGCCCGTGCCGCAGGAGGGCCAGGTGCTGGACCTGGTGCGGCAGGAATTGGCTGCCTTCCAGGCGCGGTTTTCCGTCCTGGAGGGCATCGTCCTGCGCCCCCCGTTAGCAGCGAGGGGGAAGGCTCCAGGCCGGAAGGCGGCGTCGTACGCGGCCGCCGTGGCTGCCACACCGGGGTCGTCCGGCCAGGACAAAGGGTCCGGGCCGGCACCCGCGAAGCCGGTGCCGGGAAAACCGGACCCGGCCCCGGGAAGGCGGAGAAAGGGTGGGGTTGCTGCGCGGACGGCGAAGGCTCCTGCGCCGTCTGAGCAGCAGCTCCCCCCGGCTTCCTCGCCTTCAGCTCCTCCCCCGGCTCAAGCCGAATGGCAAGTTGCCGGGGAGAAGAGGAAGGCGGGAAAGGCAGCCAGGGCGGCCAAGAGGCGGGAGAGGAAGCGGCGGCAGAAAGCGAGAAGCGTCGCGGCTGCGCTGCGCCCCCCGAAAACCGCGGCTGTAGTGCTTACACTACAGCCGGACGCGGCGAAGCGGGGCGTGACGTACGCGGACGTGCTCACCAAGGCGAAGGAGACGGTGAACCTTGGTGAGCTAGGCATCGTAGGGGGCCTCCGGCTCCGGGTCACCATGACTGGGGCCCGGATGCTGGAGATCTCCGGGGCAGCCAGCGGCCCAACCGCGGACGCTCTAGCCGAAAGGCTTAGGGCGTCCCTAAGCGCGGACGATGCCCGAGTGTCCAGGCCCACCAAGCGCATCGACATGCGCATCTTGGGCCTGGACGACTCCGTCACGGAGGCGGAGGTGGTGGCCGCCGTCGTTAGGACGGGGGGGTGCTCAGCAGAGGAGGTGAAGGCGGGCACCCTACGTCCTGACAACACGGGCATGCGCACCATTGTGGTGAGCTGCCCCGTGTCGGCGGCCAAAACCATATCGGAGGGCCGAAGGTTTTTGGTGGGTTGGGTTTCCGCGCAGGTCAAACTGCTGGAACCCCGACCTCTGAGGTGCTTCCGGTGCCAAGTGGGCCACCATGTGGGAGCTCAATGCACCTCGGAGGTGGACCGCAGCGGTCTTTGTTTCCGCTGCGGTCAGCCCGGTCACAGGGCCGGCTCTTGCGTCGCCGCGCCGCACTGCGTAGTCTGTGCGGCAGCTGGCAAGCCGGCCGACCACTGGGCTGGGGGTAGGGCCTGCGACCCACCCGCCAAAGCCGGAAATCGGAGAAAGCCCTCCGCCACCACCGTCTCCGCCGCGACCGCCGCCACCGCCGCCGCTTCCTCCGCCGCCAAAGCCGGTTCCACTGCGGCTGTTGCAGTAGCAGCAGCCGCAGTAGCTGGAGCCCCTACAACGGGCTCCGGAGGGGGCTGAAATGGAGTGCCAGTAATGGCCCCATTTCACCCCCTCCTGTTGAACGTCAGCCACTGCGCCGCCCAGGAACTGATGCTCCTGAGCATGGCGCAGTGACTGATGCCTGTGGACGGCGAGCAATGGGTAGCTCGCCGTCCGATCAGAACAGGCCCGGGTTGACGGCGCGCTGTGTTCTACGCGCGCCAAGCCAGCAGTCGTCAGCATGGGTCGGGGCCCGTTAGGGCCAGAGCCTGCCAGGGTTGCGGATTTGTTCGAAAGAGTTACCGCGGCCCTGGGAAGAAAGGCACTAGGAGGACTAAAGGGTGGGTTTTAGTCAGTAAAAGTCTGATACTCCCTGCCGCTCCACCCAGAGCGGGAGGGGTCATTTGATGATTTCCCATCCTAGAAAAAAAAAAAAAAAAAAAAAAAAAAAAGAGAAACTTTTACATATACCAAATTATAAGCCAGCGGCATGTTATGCCAGACAAAACATTAAGCGCGGTGGAGCCTGTATCTTAGTTAAAAAAGGCATCGAATATAAAGAACTGCCTGACATTGTGAGACATTCGGTAACAGGAATTATAGAATGCTGCGCAATTGAATTACCTTCACAAAAACTTACAATTCTATGTGTGTATAGACCACCAAAAATCAGTAATCTACATCAATTCTATGAAAACCTAGATATTGTACTTAAAAAGATTTCCAAACCAAACAAAAAAAATATTATGTGCGGAGACTTTAATATAGATATTCTGAAAAAGAACAGAATTAGCATGGATTTTGAATATTTTCTGATGAACTACAATTTGAAGCTAGAAATAAATAAACCGACCAGATGTCTTAGTAAAACTTGCTTAGATAATTTTGCACACAATTCAAAACAAAGCTGCCAAAGTGAAATAATAGACTTCGGATTATCCGAACACTCGGCTCAAATATTTACAATGAAAGTTAGTAAGTTCAGTCAAATTAAAACATGGAAAACATCAAGACGAGACTTATCTGAAGAAAATTTAATTATCTTTAGAAATCATCTCCAAAACTTATCGTTTTCAGATATATATAGCACAGAGGATCCAAATGGAGCCTATGATAACTTTTTAGAAATATTTCAAATTCTGTATGAACTATGCTTCCCCCTCAAAACAGTCATATTAAGATCTGAAAAAAAGATCAAATGGGTATCTAGAGGTATTAGAATCTGCAGCAAAAAACAACGCCAGTTACTCTGGAAACAAAGACTTAATCCTACTAGTGAAAATAAAACGACATTTAAAGTGTACTCAAAAAAATTTAAAAAAATTATAAAACTGACCCAGAAAGCACAGAACAACTTTCTAATTAATAATTCCAAAAATAAAACCAAAACATCCTGGCAAATAATAAATAGTACAAAATCTATTAGTGAACCCATAACAAGAATAAAAAAACAAGATTTAATATTAACCGACCCTAATGAAATAGCTCAATCATTTAACGATTTCTTTATTGACCAGATCTCAGATCCGCTCCTGAATACTACCAAAAATGCTCAAAAAATAACCTGTAACCCTCATTCCATATTTATGGCCCCTGTTGTCCCTCAAGACATTATAAGGGTGATCAAATCTTTAAAGAACAAGAAGAGTTATGGATATGACGGTATTTCAACTAACGTTATAAAATTTGTCTGTTCTATCATAGCTAACCCTCTAAGCCACATTATTAACGCAAGCATATACGCTGGAACATTCCCTGAAAGTCTTAAAACCACAATAGTTAAACCACTCCATAAGAAGAACAATAAAGAAGACATGGCTAACTATAGACCAATAGCTTTAATCCCCGTATTTTCCAAAATAGTTGAAAAAATAATTTATGAGTCATTTTATTCATTTCTGTCAAAATATAATCTACTATGTGAGGAACAAAAAGGTTTTCGTAAAAATAAAAATATAAATATGGCCATATATGATCTAATATATAAAATAATGCTTAATGTGGATAAAAAAATACCAATCTGCGCCATTTTTACCGATATGACCAAAGCTTTTGATTACGTGAACCATGAAACGCTCTTGGTCAAACTTGATGCTTACTGTATACGAGGGAATGCTCTACGTCTCATAAAATCATATCTTAGTGGACGTCTTCAGTATACAGAAATCTCTAAAATATGCGTCAAATCAAAACGTGAGGTTAAATATTTATCTGGTCCTAGGGAAATTAAATTTGGCGTTCCGCAGGGCAGCGTTCTTGGGCCATTATTATTCCTGCTGTACATAAATGATCTACCCCGACACATCCCACACCCATGTGTGTTATTTGCCGATGACAGTACGATCCTAATAGACTGTCTCAACAAAGAGCTTTATGAAGATGAAATAAATAAATCTATAAAATTAATAATAAATTGGCTCAACGACAATAATCTTATCATAAACCTCAATAAAACAAATTTAATGCATTTCTATCAAAAAATTCTTCCTTTAAACCTAAAAATTAATTATAGAGGACAAACTATTGATAGCGTTAACGTGACTAAATTCTTGGGCATATTGATAGATAGCCATTTAACGTGGAAACCGCAGGCTGAAGAAATTTGCAAAAGATTAAGCACGTCTGCGTATGCTCTCTACAATCTGTCCAAGAAAGTTAACATCAATACATTATTGGTTGCATATCACGGTTTGGTGGTTTCGGTTCTAAGGTTTGGTGTAGTATTCTGGGGTAATTGTTCCGAAAGGGAGTCTATATTTAAAGCCCAAAAACGGTGCATAAGATCCATTTTTGATCTCAAAGTTACAGACAGTTGCATTCCTTCTTTCAAGAAACACAAAATACTAACTTTTCCTAGTATATACATTCTCGAAGTAGCTACATTCGTTAAAACTAACAATCATCTATTTCCTGCATTGAATGATACGAGGATGCGAACTACTGCCATGAGATCAAAATATCAGAGTCTATTGTGTACTGGTAGATATAACACTGCTTTGCTTAAAAAAAACATTATTGGCATGGCACCTATTATATTTAACAAATTGCCAAATTGTATTAAGGATCAGCCCTTAATAAAATTCAAGAAACTCCTGTCGTCGCTGCTGACA
This sequence comes from Melanchra persicariae, assembly GCA_947386135.1. Classification (NCBI taxonomy): domain Eukaryota; kingdom Metazoa; phylum Arthropoda; class Insecta; order Lepidoptera; family Noctuidae; genus Melanchra; species Melanchra persicariae. The sequence goes on from OX376644.1 coordinate 9,644,123, forward strand.
GAGAAATGTTATTACTCTGTTACTGATTTTATAAATGATGAATTGTAATATTTGCTTCACTTTATCTCATGTGTTATGTAAATTATTATATAAATAACTTTAGACTGAGCTGATCCATGATCTCATTTCGAATACCTAGTTTCTAAATTATGTGTAAGTTAACCACTATATTTTTGTATGCCAACAGGCAGAATGTATTGGGAATATATCTGAAAATAACACCATTAGTGTAATACCTGCATTCTATACAAATAAAGAAATTATTATTATTATTCTCTTTATTTATTGGCATACATATATATTTTACATTTTTAAATATTTCTATAAAAACAATTAAAAAAAACATTTAAAAATATAAAAAATAGTAGTCCGCCGGTGTCGGGAGCGAGGTCCAAGCTACCGGTGGTTAGGGCTCCAGAGAAAGGAACCTCCTCACAATACGAGCCGTATCGAGGAGTACTGCCTTTATTATTATTATTATTATTATTATTATTAAGCCGGTGGTCCCGGCCGCCAAGTGTGGGGTCGTTAGATCTTACTACCCACACGAAGAAGAGGAAAATTTGTGGATTTTAACAGAAGGGTAACCAATGGAACCCTAGCTTACAAAGATTGGCTTGCATTCACTTAGAAGCCTTCTCAAAACTTTATAATTAACATTAAAAGGCGTTTTTTTTTTGGATTGTTTAGTTATTACTGGGTACAATTTGGGTTATGTTTTCTTTGCTTTGATTTTACTGTACGTCATACATATTTGTACGCAGACTTCAAAACCTTTGCTTGCTTATCGAATCTTACTTAATGTTATAAATGTTAAGGTAATGTTATAGGATGTTTGAATGTTTGTTGGTCAATAACACCCAAGGGCTTTTGACCATGATAATGATCTGGATTAGGGCAAAGAATAGCTTTTATCCCAGTATAATGTACTCTGGCGATATTTTTGTTTTAAATGGGAAATCGTCAAATGACTTCTTCCGCTCTGGGTGGAGCGGAAGGACACTCTACTCTTACTGAATAAAACCCATCCGTGTTCCTCCTCATGCCCTTTGCGTTCCAGGGCCGCGGTGACTATTGAACAAATTCCGCAACCCTGGACTCTGGGGATAATTATCGAGATACACGCGGGTGAAGCTTCTGGAAAACGCTTAATTGCGTAATTTGTGAGCCTTCATTATGAAGAGAAAATATGAAATAATAGATGACTAAAATTAGATTTCCAATATCATACAGACTGTCAGTAAAACAGCAGATCAGAGACAGTTATTGTTTTTTAATTAACCCGTTGGGTTCGAATCAGCAGTTCATTTCTTTCGTTGTTTATTTTACATTTGAAGTTGGGCACAAAAGACCGGTCTGTAGAGACGACAGGTACACAAAGTCAACCGCAATGACGTCAGTTAGAGTGGCTTTCGATTGACAGGTTTGAAGCAAAACTTAAGAATCAAAGCATTTCTCTTTGGGCATTGTTTTCTCACTCTTTTTTTCTGTCGTGTCAAACATTAGCTAAGGTTTTCTTAGTACGTCAGTTTTGTTACTAGACGTAAACATCCTTCCTTATGAAAACCTTTTTGGTCCTAATCCCCAAAAGACACGCAGTGTTGTGAGAAACGGTTGTCACGTTGCCCAACAGTTTCTACCGCTACAATGAGTCGGAAGCTCAGGATACATATAATATATAATATTAGGTCAGACAGGACCTAATATTTGCTCATCATTTCAGGAAGCAATCGGGAGTGCGTTTGAATTAAGTTGTATCCTGAGCTACCGACTCATTGTAGCGGTAGAAACTGTTGGGTTTATTTGGTATGAGTACGACATGACGTGACCCTTCGTTCTCCCCAGACGGACTCGTTCTCGACGGACGAACAGAGTGTATCTAAAAAAAAAAAAAAATTCAAAAAAATTCAAAATTCAAATTATTTATTTCAAATAAACCATTCACAGGCACTTTTGAATTGTCAAGGTCGGTCAGTCAAAAAGATGAAGCTATTTGCACGTTCCAAAGCGTAGATCTCTATGGAGAAGAACGTGCAAGAAACTCCACGGACACTCTTTTAAATTATTTTTCTTTACAATTTTATGGTTACATCATTCCTGTTGAAATTATACAAACATATATGTGAGAACGATGTAAAAAGAAATGCACGTTAAAGTATCCGGAGTAAAAAAAATAAAAATCAACAACAAATAAAAATAACAAATCATTAAAATAAACCGCGGCAGCCGAGAGATGACCAGTACAAACTGACGGCGAACACGAACATGACGCACGCGCTAGCACCATTCGGCTCAACCATATTTAAGGGAGCCAAATGACCCAACACATGCGCCACCATCAGGTAGACTTTTGAGTGAGCATGACACTCCCAACCGCCAGGGCAGTCAAGTATATCCATGAAGATATCCCCATAAAAAAGGAAATTTCATTTCGAGGGATGTTAGTATTGAGCGGAAAATCACACAATAAACAATACTTTCTGAAAACTAGACGAGAAATACAATAAAACCATATGCAGGAGTGTATATCATGAACTCATTATGAATGCTCAATCCGCGAATACAAAAACAACAAATACAATAGGCTGCAACAATGCACGCATTCATCCAGCCATACATTTTATTGTTCCCATTTCTTTCGCCACATATTCACAGGCTCTTTCAATTAATTTATTCATTAAAGCGTTTAGAGCTCTTAATGCTTTCAGTATGTGGCCTGAGGGCTTCTGTAATTTAGTTATAAAAGCTTTAGTATCTATAAATAACATTGTATTGATTATGTGAGAATTTGTTTATTTCGTGGAATGAGGTTATTAGGAGCTCGAAATATTTTCAGTTTATTACATTAGGTACTTGAGTAGAACTTTATGGCGCCACATTTTGCTCATAAATATTATGGTTTCATATGTAGAATTTTCAGCCGCCTGCACGCGCTTTAAAATTGAATGTTCCTGGAATTGCTTGGGATAGCATTACATTGTCATCATTCTAGTAGTTTTCTCCCCAAACTGTCCACTAAAACTGCGATTCTGAGTCGCTGCATGTCGTCAGATATTTTACGGATCGCAAAACTCCTGTCTACGCGTGTTTCCTGGATCTTTCCAAGTCCTTTGATCTAGTGTCATATAACTTCCTGTGGTAGAAACTGGAGAGTATCGGGTTACCCTCAGAACTCTCGAACATATTTATGCGGCAATGCTGCAGTAGATATATTGTTACCTTGTGAGTGTTCGTGTTTGTCTGTGCTTCTTATCCTGTCTGTATCCATGAATGTACCTATATACAAAAAATACAAAAAAGTGATTTTTTAAGATCAATTTAAAAAAAACAAATAACCAAATAAATATTAATAATTCATAGTAACAGTACTCCTTTGTTAGGGAATTAGGCACTCTAGTTACCTTTGAAACGAATTTAATTATGAGATACTTTTAATTTTGAGGGGTTCGGCTTCCGGTCTAACCGGATGGAGCTATAAGTAAATAAATATCTGACCTCCTTAACCAAGTAACTGGTACACTCGAAACTGTTTAAATTCACTTACTCACTTTCACTACTCTGACTACAACTGACTTGATCGACTGAGTGGTAGTGGTAGTCATGTTTTTTTTTTTTTTTTTTTTAGGTATGACCACTAGCAAGTTTACACACTTGGGATATCAACTGCTTAACCGGACTAAATGGTAGTCATGTATGTCGTAGGCTCCTTTTAAACAAAGAAGTCTACGAAAATCTGTGGAACCAAAAAATAACATTTCTATCTCTCACGCCGAAACAAAATCTCAGATTTTTCATTAAATAACACAACCAAACTGCCTATCTTTTCACAACGATATTGGTTTGGGCTTCCAGTCTAACAGCATGCAGCTGACCATTATAGATACCAACACTTTACATGCGGCTGCTGCCTATCTTTCTTCCACAACCCACTAACTGGGTAACACGATAGCTATAGGCATCAGGTGAATTAGATTTCTTGGCTTCCGACTACCAGTGGGCATTAGCCTATATCATAGATCTACAAATGCGACACGGTTGGCGCAGTGGTTGAGCGGTCGACTGCTGCGCTGCGTGTCACGGGTTCGATTCCCGCACGGAACAAATATTTGTATGGCCTACAGATAGTTGTTCCGGGTCTGGCTGTTTGTGTATGTGAGTTTATATGTTTGTGAACGCACCCACGATACAGGAGGAATTCCTAGTGTGGGGCAACGTTTATAAAAAAAAAAAAACAGGCATGAAAGAGTCTCGGTACGTAGGTATAAGTTCACGTGGCTATATATATATATATATATATATATATAGCCATGTGAACCTCGAACTAAGCTACCTGTAAACAAGAATACTATAATAGCCATACATATGTAGTTCAACACTAGTTTAAGTTTTTTCTTTTGTGAATTTTGTGCAAGTGATTTGTTTCAATCACTTGCACAAAATTCCCGCGCCTAGTTTTGTCTGCAAATCTTGCGTAGTTCATTGTTACTGTTAAGGCAACTCGTTCACAATATTCGTTTAATATCGCCGTGTAATATTTCGAAGACGAGTCTACAACATGTCAAGTCAAGTGTAACGTGATTGATCTATAAGTATATTTAAGGTTTTCCTCCATAGGAAGTTGTAATTTCCGTTAGAAGGCACGTTAAATGTCATTTTGTGAATCCTGCGTGTATTTTGTACAACAAAGTATCTGTAAACAGGGTTTTAAGTACAACATTACTTGTGAATTTCATCTGAATGAGTCCGTTGTAAGATGCGATGGAAGGTTTCATGCAGAAGGTATATATAACAAAATACACGTTTTTTTTAATTCTGATGTACAATAATGAAGAAACAGAACTATGTCATCACTCGTGTCTCTGCTTGTCCGTCTGTCATAAAAATCAAAATCAAAAGGCTAAGCACTTTTTAACGTCAATTTGTTCCAAATCTACAGTTGCTGTAAGTAAATGTGTTTTAATTTTTAATTCTGAAATAGAAGTACCCAGTAATCACATTCCACTAAGCCTTAGTGACTAAGGGGTAGGAAAATAAAAAGAAAACTCTTAAAAAGGGTCATATTATGCGAGGGTTAGTGCGAAAAAACTCTAACAAAGAATCATAGGTACATCCCATCCGTCAGAAGCACCGTTTATCATCATTATCGTATTATCCGGACGTGCGCGAAAACGGTCATTGTGGAACACACACGGGCCTTTCCGTGATTCCCGTGAGAGATGACTTCGCAACTGCAACCAACGGTTCACTGTGACTCTTTTTGTAATATATGAAGGTCCCAAAAAGAAAAAGGACCTATAACTTTTACACAAAAAAAGAACTATTTGACTTTATAGGCAGTATGATCCATGGGCCTATAAAACTTCTTTTATGTTACTGGACCGACACACAAATCGTTCTATCATATTGTATGCGGTAAAAACGTCGGAAGCTAGATGATTGATTTCTAGAATTATGTTTCTATAATATTTTTCAGTAGACAGTCGTATTTCATCGTGCTACGTCAACTAGGGGTTGACCAGTCCAAAGCTAAGCTGCGGACGGCTCCCATGATTTATTTGACATGGTGAATTATTGTATAAAATATAGCTGCAATCTGTCGATAATTCTCACTGACTTAGCTTTCTTTTTTAAATGCACAACAAATTCTCGAAAAATATTGAAAATGCGGAGTACCTATCTATGAAACTCGCGTTGCTTTTTTCCGAATGTGTATTAAGAGTTTACTGGACTGGGAATCTAGGGATGAGTTGGTAATCGATTCTGCAGCTATATTTTATATGTGTATGAGTAGGTATGTCTGTTATGATTTCGATAATATTTTCAAAATGAACCAGTGATTCTTTTTCACACTACCTGGTACTGTTACGAATATTCCATCCAAGATTCCGGAAAACTCGCTCAACCTAGCTTTTCTGTATTCACAATGACTAGATACCCCATGTGTATATGGAATGCCTTGCCCGTGTCGGTAAGGCGTGCTCAATCTTTGTCTACTTTTAAAACTGTGGTTAAAAATCACTATCTCTCTTTAATCGTCTTTACTTGGGGTCTCTACTTTTTATTTATAATTATTATATTATAATTATTTATCTATTATATTTTTTTTGTATATATTAAAAGTACATCTAAGACTACCTACAGTACCTACTGTCTTTCCTTCAAAATCCATCCAAAGGTTGTTGTTAAAAGATCGCTTTCAGCGATAAGGCCGCCATCATCCGCCGCGCATCCGACTCGGATGGGCGGCGTTCGGGAAGTTGCGCGGTATCTTCTCGTCTCACATACCACAGTGTCTCAAGACGAAAGTCTATGACCAGTGCGTGTTGCCAGTGATGACCTATGGACTCGAAACGTGGTCGCTCACAATGGGCCTCATCAGAAGGCTTAAAGTCACCCAAAGGGCAATGGAGAGGGCAATGCTCGGAGTTTCCTTGCGTGATCGAATCAGGAATGATGATATCCGCAAGAGAACCAAGGTTACCGACATAGCCCGAAGGATCGCCAAATTGAAGTGGCAGTGGGCAGGGCACATTGCTCGCAGAACAGATGGTCGATGGGGCCGAAAAGTTTTGGAGTGGCGACCGCGTACCGGAAGACGCAGCGTTGGAAGGCCTCCCACAAGGTGGACCGATGACCTGGTGAGGGTCGCGGGTAACCGATGGATGCGAGACGCACAGGACCGGTGGTTGTGGCGACACTTGGGGGAGGCCTATGTCCAGCAGTGGACGTCTTCCGGCTGATGTGATGATGATGATGATGATAAGGCCGCCCATTGTGTCACCATGGTGTCACCCTATGTAATGTTTTCTTCATCTATCTTTTCTGTTACTTATATGGTGTAAATAATATAGGGTATTCTATTCTAGCTGGTGTATCGGTATTATACAGGGTTATTTTTCAATTACCGGTCAAGTTTGTCCAATCAAAGGTACTATTTATAAAAAAAATATTACCAAAAACAAACAAGTTGTTTCCCACGTTTTGCCGGATTGTGCGAGCAAAAATGCACAGCGGTTTAAAAAAAACACACTCTATAATGCTTGGTTCTAATTCTAAGGAACGAAATGCGGAAACCACGAACAAATTTGATTGCTGTCGCAGTATGTTAAATAACGGACCGTGAAATACATTGCAGTGTCTCGAGTATTACTGAGGTTCTTGAGAAACATGTAAGTTCGTTTTAAAGTTTAGCGTCGCTTGAAGCAGTAAAAGCCGAGAAGTACCTACACAAAGAGTGTAGGTACTTCTCGGCTTTTACTGCATGTAAAAAATGTGGTGTTTTTTCATGTAAAAATGTTACGTACAACGTTATTCGTTTTTGCGGCAACGGTTGCTCGTTTAGGCGTAAATCTCAAATTATATAGTGGCGAATTTGTGATTCATGAGGAAAAATTCCAATACGTACTTTACCTCGATTTTTTTTATTGTGTGCGATGGAAATGTCGTCCTATTTTTTTTTGCACTACTCGTGTTGGAATCCTTTCACGGCATATACGTATGTACCTACATGTGTATTGCATGCAGCTGGATAGAGCTTCGAGCATCGATTTAACATGCTTCTTTTGTTCATTCCTCTGGCAGTATCTCGCCAAAGACTTAAGATTTCATCCCTGAGGCATTTTCTTGCCTAAGAAACTATTTTAAGTCTTTGAAGACCTAGTTTATTGCTTAGGGACATTTTCTTGATTTACGCCTTTTTGATTAAATATGCGTATTCAACAGAATTATTATGATAGGGGCTAATGGCGCAAAGGAACTAACGGCCCGTACTTATTATAATTTTCCTTTGATGTTCAGTAAAATTATCTGTTGTATTTAGATACCTGTATTTCCGTGAAATTAGATCATTAATAATTTATTCTTAATTTAAGTTACAGTTTTATGTTCTAAGTTGGTTGTAGCACGTGTCAGACATAAAACTTAATATAACGAGTACGTGGAAAATATTTAAGAAAACGAAACTCTTTTCCTTTTTGAACTCAGGAGCGTCTTCTAATTATGCAAATAAATTTTCATAATTCAATTATGAAAATTTTCGTTATTTCAATTTATACATAGCTTTATTTCGTTTTAACAAAGCGTTGTTAAGCCCCAGGCATTCTTTTTTAGTCTAACGTTTACTTGTCTTACTGCTGTAAGTCGATGGAGAGCGCGTTATCAGAGTATTTGAACAAAGTAGCCTTTTTGTTGGATTAGACCTAAATAATTAAGTAAATCAGGTTTTAGGGATAATAATGTCCCTGACAAAAGGTACGGGCGTGCTATCAAGTTGTGGATCTAATTTGGGACTTGTATGACGTTGGATCACTTGAACCAAAGAAGTCGACGACAATCTGTGGAACCCAAAAAAAAAACATTTCGATCACGCCGCAACAAAATCTCAGATGCCTAGCCTTTTCACAAATGTATGTTTGGGCTTCCAGTGTAAACAGCATGCAGCTAGTCAGCCCAACCAGTATTCTACAACCCAGTAACTGGGTACCCCTTGACATCAGATGCAGGTGAACTAGATTTATTGGCTTCAGACTACCCGTAACGACTGACAAAGATGTGCATATGCCAGTTGGGCTAACAGCTTAACCTGCTTTCCGTGTTACGCAGGAATATCGGTATGTTAGGATGATCACCCATCCACGAACCAACCTCGGTAAGTGTTGTTTGACCTTGAATAGCGACCCGTGCGGCTGTCATTATTTAGTTACGAGCCGCACTGCACAACAGTTATGAGATATTTGTGATTCATTTACCCTTTCAGAAGATACGCATAAAATGCCTCATATCCGAGGAAGCTTTCAGTCATGACGAATATGACGACATTATTGCTGCCGGGGCATTTTGATGTGGGTGTATGAAGGGCAAGCCTCATTTGTTTGAATACTCTTAGTTCACCATTTCAGTTACAACTATCAGTTTGTTTCAATTTGCATAGCGATCAGACGCATCCTTTACTGACACTTCCAGGCGTTTATACAACAAGTAAACGACACCGAGGTAAAATTTGCTGTTCGAAAATTAAAACCACACTTTCAACCGCTCGAGCATAAAAGATAAAATTTTTGTCTTTATTATTACTATTACACAAGATTTATTATATAATTTGGATTTTTCACATGTCGGGCTGGAGCGGTTAAATAATAGCATATTTTGTATGGCGCCCTATATACAACCACCTCCCAAAATCTTTAAAAGAGGCACCCACCCCTAATATTAAAAAAAGTTTTTTGATAAAGCATTTTAAGACTATAATAATACATTAAGGTTGTTCTAACGTGATTTTATGCATCTTCGTCTGTATTTAACCTTGTGTTGGCAATCAACTCTGGGTAGAAGATAACTCTGGTTTCCGCAAGCGGGCCTAAGAGTCTTGAACATTTTTCTTTAATATACTCTTAAGTTCATCACGATTACGTGTACCAAGGCAACCTAAAATAAATGCGGTACAAGATTTCCCAAAGTATTATTATTCTATACCAACCTATATTTCCGATCACTCATCAATTTGGCTTCCAATACTAATATATCGAGTTAATATCGTGTCCTTTCCGTCATCTGATACATTGTATTGACACTATGATATATTCTTCATCGTCACGAACTCACGAGGTCATGCGTCAGCATTATATAGGAAGGTTCTCGTCTCTCTTTGTATAAACATTTTGTTAATGAAACTTATTGGATCGAGTCAGTCCAGAATGTTAACTTTTAAAGTCAAAGTTGACTCGTGTCCATATCTCACATAGCGCCCAGTTTATTTAAAAAAAGTGTCTTGTATTTCAGATAAACTGCAGTAATTGGTTAGTTAGAAAAAAAATGCAACAATTAAAAAAGCTAAATTAAATTGATCTGAAACATTGGCATAAGAAAATTAGGTTAACACTAAGAGGAAAATAAATTCTTAAAACATGGCCTACCTTTTACCGAAAAATAGTCATAGTGTCAGCAAACATAATTTATTTAGAACATTAGTCATTTATCCCCAGAAAACATTTAAGGAAAACACCTTAATGTTTCACACGATTTCCCCTAATCTCTCCGGACAATTCTGCCACAGTAATTCTGGTTGAACTTGGATTGCTTTTAAAAGTTTAGGGAAAGAAATAAGTACTTTCAGGTTCTCGGCAATTGTTTTTGTATTGTATTAACGTGTTCTTTATATTATTGGGAATCAGAACAGCAATTTCATGGGAATATCGAATTACTGAGTTTGAAATTACGCGTGTAGTTCGTTTTCCTCTTGATGGAGGTATCTTGATTTTTGATTGATTTGATGCTTAAGTTTCTTGGAAACCATTATTGTAAGGAGGATAAGATGTTCCAATACGGTTTAGAAAGAAAGTGCACGTCGTCGGTTTATTTTTTGTATACCTAGGAATATGGTTTTATATTGGAATGTTGGGTTTTTAAATGGTGATGCTGAAGACAACATATTATGTTTGAGAAGAAGGAATATGGAACAGGGTGTAAAGTCCCGCAAACCCCCTTATAAAAAGGAGGATCTTCCGACCGAACAGTTGTTGTGTCCGGTGGGCAACTGCCCGATAGTTGATATTCTGACTATCCTCCTTCTCGATTTCGACAACGGTGCCCCCATGAAATTATATCCTAGCGTGTTATATGACTCGCCAAATCGTATTTGGTTCGATCAAAGAGTTATTGAAGAAGACGCGCTCACAGTTATGGCAATTTATTTATCCGGTGGCATTAAAAATATTGATATAGGAGGGCTTAGGTCCCTGTTTTAGTATTTGGCGTTTCTCGTTGATTGTAAAGAATCGGGTACTTTATGGGATATCTAGATAATGGTGGGCGTAACTGTGTATCTTTTTTATGGATGGGAAATCATCAAACGACCTCTTCCGCTCTGGGTGGAGCAGGAGGAAGTGTTACGCTCTTACTGACTAAAACCCATCCTTGTTCCTCCTTATGCCCTTTGCGTTTAAAGGCTGCGATGACTCTTTCGAACAAAGTCCGCAACCCTGGCAGGACTGGCCCTAACAGGCCCCGTCTACTTTGCTGACACCTCTTTGAGGCGCGCGTGGAACACAACGCGCTGTCGACCCGGGCCTTTTTGTGATCGGACAGCGAGACACCCAACGCTCGCCGTCCGAACTGTGTACCTACTAGATAAACCACAACTGAATTTGATTTGAACATGTTAATACATCTAAATATTATTCTTTCAGGAGGAAAAAGACCAGCTGCTCACAACAAATTGTTGGATCACACAGATCTGGACAGACTACCACCTGAGGTGGAACACCAGTGACTTCGACGGCATCGGCGTCATCAGAATACCCTATGAAAGGGTCTGGAGACCCGACATCATACTATATAACAAGTGAGAATAATTTTATTATTTAACTTGATTTCAAAATCAAAATTGTTGACCCTAATGGGTTAGTGAAGTTTTAATCAGGATATTAATTCTGTTTCAAACAAAGTTAGGCCGGAATGGAAAGTGTTACCCGATTCTAAAATTTAATTGTGTTACCAATTATAATTTTGGCATTAATTTAGTGGAATTTTAGGTTAACTAAATATTTTAAACCAGCCTTTATGTGAATAAAAGGCAGGTTTAAAAAAAATAAGGTTAACCTCTTTGGATTCAACCCATCCTGCAATTATTATTAATTGTATTGGCAAAAGCAGCTCTCCTATCGATTGATTCAGGTATCAAAACCACAAGCCATGAATAATTTAATTACGGAAGTTTGCTCAACTTTGCAAAATATTTACTCGATTCAGGATGCTTTATTAAACGTACAAAATCGACTGTTTCAAACTTCAATAGCTGAGCTTCTAATTAGCTTGTCGTGTATTAAGATAAACCGCTTTGTTGTTACAATGTTTGTATTAGCATACGTAGTGGATTCTAGATCAATATATCCTTAATTATCTAAACTAACATAATCTTCCATGAAATATTTGGTTTGGGCCCGCTAACACCACAAATTATCACTTTAAGAGCGTCTGTTTAGGCTACCTACTTCTCACGGTATTTCATCATTGTGATGAAATACCGTGAGAAGTAGGTACACAACACAGGACAAGTCCTCTTAGGACTTCTTTTCTCGCGTTTGACCACAATCTCACCTGAATGAAAGCGATGATGTTGTCCACGACACTTGCTTAAAATTAACCTATTCAGTCTTGACTATGTTGTAGCATAACTGGCATTTAATGTATTCCACTCCTTAGCTTTACGTGCAATGAAAATATTCCCAAAGCGTTTTATGCGTATGGGTGAGTTTTCCACCATGACTTGCCAGTTTATTTCAAATAACGTGAGGAGTAAACGATCATAATACATTTAGAAATAAACGAATTTAAATTACCGTTCTATTGCTGTAAATCGTTGGATCGGCTGTAATTTTAAAAGTATTAAGTGTTACGACAAAATTACTGAACGAAACAGGGAACTAAACAGAAAAATACGTACTGCAATCAGTTATTATAACTGCAGAAACTTTCTATTAACGTTTGTAGAAAATTACAAAGGGAGGGAAAAGAAAAATGTCGTCACTAATGACTCGAAAAAATTAAGTGTTCTTTGTGCGTTCTGCGAATTGTGGATCATTACGTATCAGGGCTTCACAGCGAGACGGGTTTGCGATTAATTGAACATATTTATAAAGTTAATGGCTGCTCCCACGCCTTGGAATCACGAATGATACGCGTATTTTTTTATTGTGTAATTGTCTGGTGGGGATTATAGATATGGTAGTGACTGGGTGATTGGTAATTTGAAATTTTCCTTGGGCTGTAAAAGAGCTTAATTGCAAAAAAATCATCTTCGTACGCTTGGGATCGAAATTGGATCGTTTTCAGGAAAAGGCCCTTTTGGAATTGTATTAATGATGAAGTCTTCGAAAACAATCCATCCGACAGAAGGAAGACAATCTTCACGAAGGGAGATTCATGGACGGCTCAGATCAAGTGTGTATGCAGCGTTTCTCCGCATACAATAGCTAATCTTTCATCTTGCCCGTCACCAATACAGATATGAAGTTATTGAAAAAAATAGATGAAAATTTACCCTCCTTTATCTTCGAAACTACAGAGCGAACTTTACTTAAATACTAAAGAAAAACCACATCGCACTCGGTTACTTTATAAAATATTATAAAAACAACCTTTACTATTATTATGCGCACAGCCAAAGTGTGGAACTCCCTACCAGCGTCTGTGTTTCCTTCCACGTATAACCCATCTTCTGGGCACGCTCGCTCCATCGTAGACGTCATCTATCGTTCTCCATCAGGCGTGATCGAGGTCAAGAGCAAGCTCATTCCTCAATAAAAAAAATTAAAAATAACTTTGTCTATAAAAAAACAGGGAAAACTAATATTGTGCTGTAAGAGCTTTGTATATTAAGGTTTTTGTGTTAATAAACTATTATTATTATTATTATTGCTTAAGAGGTAAAAACGACAGCGAGCTGAAGTACAAAATACTGAATAGTATTTAGATATTATGATTCCACTGACAAACACTGTGTGAAGTACATAGGTAACTATGTTTGGGAGTTGAGTTACTGTTGGTGATGGATGAGGCTTAGTAAGTACTGAATGGAAAGGGTTTAACAGTTGACAGTCACTTTCGCGATGATTAATGATGATGATGATGATTTGGCATTCAACACAATGAGAAAATCCACCTGTCGAGTTGAGAAAGTTAGGCATGACTATCACCGGTCTAGCCCTTTGAAAATATTCTTTCGACCATTCATTGTTAGGGTTCTGAGCGTTGCTTGGTGTGAAAAAAGGAACCGTTACAGGATCGTTCGTCTGTCTGCCTGTCTTTAAGAATAGTTTATAGATGAAAATTGACCATTCTCCCCTTATTTCCAAAACTACAGAGCCAATTAAAAAAAAAACCAGATAATACTTAACCTACTTACCTATAGATAACAGGAAAGCCTAAAAAACTCAAAAGTTTTAAAGTTTTTATAGTATGTTAAAAAATATTATTCCTGCGGAACCCTTTTGCCGGCGAGTATTATTCTGTTCCCTGTTACTTTATTATGCAAACCAATTTTATGAATTTATGGTAAGCTTCCTTCGTTGACATTTTATAGAAATAAGTTTGGGCTTGGGACTCAGAGGGTTTTATGGGACCCGCAAAAGATGTTTGCAGTCCTATGTAAACAAAGTGAAGTATGTTATAGTTACTGGACTGAATACTTTAAGGTTCGTGGGTGCGTAGGTGAAGACTATTTTTGAAACGGCCTTTTCGATCAAAAATTAAAAAATATTCCGTCTTTTTAGGACTTCCACAAGAAAGCTTTGTACCGTAAGCACAGCGGATAAGTCTGTTCGTTATTTTTTTTTTCTCCTTTTTCCAGTATCAAGTGAAAATCGCTGAAATTTTACTAAATCTAGTCTGCAAAGAAAAATATTTACTAAACTTTGTAAAAGTATTCGCAAGCTACACAATATTGAATGTTCGCGTAATTTGTGCGTATATACAACCTGTAACAGAATAAACGCAATACCTCTTAAGGGGTCATTGTACTCATCATTAAGAACATCTTTCACTATAAGACCAACACTGAAATCGCGAAAAAAATCGGCTGCCCATTTACGTGCGCATAGCTCGACAAAATATACTGAACAACTGATTTTGTTTTCGCGATTTCGGAATTGGTCCCATAATAAAAGTTGTTCATAATGATGAGTGCAATAACCTCTTAAGAGGTATTGCGTTTATTATGTTACACATCGTATATTAGCGGTTGTCTCCTCTACCAGCTATTTTATCTTGACGGTAGTAAATGCATAATGTAAATCTGCCATTACATGGCCATTACCAACGCAAAGTGCCAAAACATTTTGCAGTCACTGTTTCGTGCCAAATAAGGCTGTAGGAACGGAGTTTAGTGAAATTGAACTGTCAGCTAAATTTATTACACGTCAAGGGGTACACCGGTACACCTGAACAGAGCTTTCTCCTCGGACCGTTGCTTGCCACATTGAGATTGATTTCGCCTTGTTCAAAACTATTAGGTACGGTAGTTGATGTGGAATTATGTAGGTATGTGTGGTTGTCAGTGTATTGATTTATGTGTGGATTAGTTAGATGTAATGTGTCGTTTTAGAATGATTTATACTTGTATTATTTTATATTTATTTAAACTTTGTTAATCGACTTCAAAAAAGGAGGTTTTCAATTCGTTGGAATCTTTTTTTTTATGTTTTTTCCCGGATTACTCAGATACGCCTGGACACTATTTAGAAAATTCTTCATTTGTTTGAAAGGGTATACTTTCCAGGTGGTCCCTGGTCATCAGATCAGGATCTGATGATGGAATTCTGGAGAAATCGAGGGAAGTCTTTAATTTAGGTTAGGTATTTTTTTTTCGAAAGATGTGTAATTCGAAATGTTCCCATCTAAATTTCGTAAAGATCTAATGAAAAACTTCTGGTTGGAATATGCGGAATGTTGAGAAGTGCCAGTACTAAAAAGCGAACCACAAAAAACTTTTTAGAAAAAAATACAACAGACTTCCAAATAAAAACCACTACAAAGTACAAACAATTTAAGTAAAAAAACCCGACCACTAAAAACGACTAAAAGTTTCAAACAAGTCGCTTTTCAAGCAGTCTGATGCAGTTTGTGGCCTCAGATCTGTGATTGAACTGCATCAGACTGCTTGAAAAGCGACTTGTTTGGAACTTTTTAGTCGTTTTAGCGGTCGGATTTTTTGACAGTATTTTTTTCCTATTATCATTTATTTCCTACATTATTATGTATTCAAAGACAAGACATACATACAAACATACATCGAAAAACATTACCCTCCTTCTGACGCAGTCGAGTAAAAATCTTTTTAAGACAAGCTTAGAACTAAAACGTACATAATAAAACTTATATTATATGTTTACGTAAAATGCATCTGAAACATTTCTTTATAAGCTTGAGGCTCGGCCAACCAGCCAGGTCTAAAAAGTTAGTTGAGAACATTTTCGAAAAAGAGTTTAGAGGGACAGAGAGAGCTACTTTAAGTGGTCGACAGAAAGTGAAAAATCACTCTATCTTTCCTCCTGAACTCTTTTTCGAAAATGTTCTCAACTTACTTTTTAGACCTTGGATGGCGATATGCATACTACGTTTCGATAAAATCGGTTAATTAATTACGATTTAAAAAAAAATTAAATAACAACTTGAAAGTTTGTATGAAAAGCCGTGCCGCGGCGTAAACGCTCTTAAGACAGAGTGAACTTGTTTCGTTTGGAGCCAATCCTAGATGAATAATTATCATTGAAATTAATTTAAAAAAAAAACTGCTATTCAGTACATTTTGTCGAATCATGCGCACAGAAATTGTATGGGCAGTTCAGCAGTCGATTGCTTTTTTCGCGAGTTCATTATTGGTCCCATAGTAAAAGTTGTTCATAATGATGGACCTCGAGGTATTGCGTTTATTCAGTAACACGTTGTATATGCATGATGAGATGTCTGTGTAGGTGTGTAGGTTTAGAAACAAAAATCTGGAGATAGTTAAAAGTCATGTCGCTTTTCATCAACTATCTGATAATTATTATTTATTTTTATATTATGAGCCTGTACTGTCCCACTCCAGGGCAAAGGCCTCCCTTCCTTTCTTCCACTGCTCTGTTTTGCCACATCTGGCCAATCCTTTCTGTACGGTTCTAATACATAACGTCATCTCCTCCTGGGCCTACCGCGTCGCCGGTTCCTGTGGTTTGGAACACAATCAGTGCAATATAATATGTATCGTACATACCTAATATACTGGGTAATTTTTTTTTCCAGTGCGCAAACTTTAGGAACCACTTCTGCCCATGTAAATGAACAACTTTCCCCAAGACAGCCATAGTCAATTCCTAAAAAAAAAATTGAGTCTCCCATACTAATTGTGGTCAGTTGATGACAATTTTGTATGGGAAGTTCAAATTTTTTTTTAGGAATTGACTATGGCTTTCTTGGGGAAAGTTGTTCATTTACATGGGCAGAAGTGGTTCTCAAAGTATGCGCACTGGAAAAAAAGTTATCCAGTATATGTACAATATATCTCGTAGAGCTACTAACAACATTTTCTAAATAACAACTGCCCATCCAGGAAAAACAAAATGCTAAATTTGATTTAATAAATCAATCTATTAATTCCGTCAAAGAACTTCATCTAGAATTGAAGGAATCTGTTTCATTTGTCACGAAGAAATACGATGAATCTCTGGTAATAATTAGTCAATTGCAACAGGAAAATAAAAATTACAAAAAACAAATGCAGATTCTAGAACAAAAACTTGAGATTCAAGAAAAACATGTGCGTTCGGCTACTCTGGAAATCCGACATATTCCAAAGTTTGAAAAAGAGACCAAGGAGAACCTTATAAACATGGTCAAGGACCTTGGCGCAGCAATTAATTTACCATCTGAAATAATTGAAACAGAAATTCGCGACATCTACAGGACTAATTCTAAAACTGAAGCTGTGGTCGTTGACTTCTTGACGGTTGCCAGAAAAACGTCGTTTATATCCTCCGTTATTAATTTTAATAAAAAACAGAAAGAACTTAAACATCTTCAGCTGAACACCAATGATATAAAAATAGCTGGGCCTCCACAGAACATATATGTTTCGGACTTTCTGACTGGCAGGGCACGCAGACTTTTCTACTTGGCCAGACAATGTGTTAATGCTCGCTCATATGATAGCTGCTGGATTTCTTTTGGGCGAATCTATCTGCGGAAGAGTAAAGACGCTAAACCCATACAGATAAAAGATGAAAGCGACTTAGATTTAAATAAAATATGACTAGTTTTAGTAACTGCCTTGATACTGTATAAAATCATATTTTTTTCTTGTCAAACTGAGGCACTCTTTTTTACACAATGCACCAAATCTTTACATAACTATTTACACCTGACACACACGTATAAAGTTACAATATTATTAAATGCTGAGAAAATATTAAATACTAAATTATCTAAATATTACAAAATTGCATTTTTGCGCGCGTTTGTCAAAGAATACTATAATTATCAAATAACATTGTCCTTCATACTTATTAGTTTATTGTGTTCGCCGCGATAAATGATTTTCTAAACGACGTAGATCAATTTCGAGTCTCCGAACCTGTTACATGCAATCCTGAACGGTGCTGCTCATACATAAAAAAACCCTCAAAGTATTTGAAAATTCTACAACAAAACATCCGCAGCATAAATCGCAATTTCGATGAACTATTGGTAATGATGGCTAGGCTAACATTTGATTGTGATATAATTGTTCTATCTGAGTGTTGGCTTTCACAGGTATCGAGTCTCCCTACAATAAAGGGTTACAGTTCACATAAAACTTCAAAAAATTATAACCAAAATGATGGAATTGTGGTCATGATAAACGATCGCCATAACTTTAAGATTGAGGAACCACAGTTTATGGAAGCTAACTGCTTGGTCATTAAATTAGGAACAAATCATACAGTTATAATTGCAATATATAGACCGCCATCTTTTAAAAAACTGGACAACTTTTTGCTTTCACTTAATAATTTACTTGATAAATTATCAAATTTTCGTAACATAATCATAACGGGAGATATCAATATAAATATATTAAATTCTGATGCCAACACTTCATCTTATCTTGACATTACCTCTTTCTATGGTCTCTTACCTGCAATTTATTCACCAACTAGAGGTGAAACTTGTCTTGATCATGTTATTGTTAAAACCAAACAAAAAGCCTTCACTTTCAATCTACAAACTACGATATCTGATCATTGCGCTCTACTATTTTGTCTTGATTGCAAGTTTTCCGGAAAGGCTAAAGATATTAGTCTGATTAAGAAAATTAATTGGGAGAGGGCTGTATCTGATTGTCAGGAGGTAGATTTTGGTCAAATCTATGATGAAATTGATCCCTGTATAGCTACTAGCTTGTTTGTTAATATCATGTCTGATCTGATATATAGGCATACACTGATCTTAAAAATTCCGCGCAATAAAACACTTCTAAAGCCATGGATCACTACCGGCCTCCTGCGGTGTATTAGAAATAGGGACGTGATGCACTTGAAAACTAAGAGAGAACCTAACAATGTAGTATTTTGTTCAACATATAAGCGTTACAGAAACTTTTGTAATAATCTCCTTAAGAAATTAAAACGTCTTTATGAAAAAGATCAGTTACAAATGGCCAAAAATAACTCTAAAAAGTTATGGAATTCTATAAAAACCATAACCAACTGTAATAGGAATAATAATGGAGCTTCTCATGACTTGCTATCTGCAGATTCTTCCCCCCAGTCGGCTGTTAATGCTGCGAATGAGTTTTTTGCTGGTGTCGGTAGTAGACTAGCACAGAATATACCTCCTACTCCACCTTTTCGGGATGTCACCGAACATAAAGAAATCTCACCCTGAAATTCTTTTGTACTTCTCAAGGTTGACTGTGAGGAAGTTGAAAAAATTATACTTAACCTAAAACACGACTGTCGAGCGGGTTGGGACAACGTTTCGTCTGGGTTTCTACAGAGGGTTTCTGGTTTTGTTACTCCTGTGCTCACTGACCTCATAAATCGCTGTCTTGAGGCTGGAGTTTTCCCAAAAGTTCTTAAAAAATCGATTGTTGTTCCTATACATAAGGCAGGGGATACTGACTGTGTCAACAATTATAGACCGATCTCAATCCTCACAGCACTGTCAAAAATATTTGAGCGCGTCATAAACGGTAGGCTTGTTAATTATTTGGAATCTAATGAACTACTTTCATCTTCACAATATGGTTTCAGGAAAGACAAGTCTACTGATGATGCTGTTCATAAGTTCACCACCTTTTTAGTTAGGAAAATGGATGCAAACAAGAAATGTATTACCATTTTCCTTGACCTCGCTAAGGCATTTGACACAGTCTGTATCTCCAACCTTTTGAACAAATTAAATTGCTTGGGTATTCGGGGCAAACAACTTGATCTTTTCGCAGATTATCTGGCAGGTAGATCTCAGTGTGTTGGTATCGGTGAGCACATAAGTGATGATCTTCGGGTGTCGTATGGGGTCCCGCAGGGAAGTATCATTGGACCCACACTGTTTCTATGTTACATTAATGATCTCTGTCGGCTTAAAATCCAAGACTGTAAAATTATCTCTTATGCGGATGATACCACGTTGACATTTGAGGGTGACACTTGGGAAGAGGTTTTTGATAGGGCTCAGGCTGGGTTCAACACTGTCTGTCACTGGCTTGCTGCCAACTTGTTGACCTTGAATGCGGACAAGACCAAATTCGTACAATTCTCCATTCGAGACGCACCAGTGAATTCACATAACATATCCCAAATATACGCTCACCAATGTTCTTTTCCTCCTTCATCACAGTGTCGTAATTGCCCACTTATCACATCAGCGAAATGTATACGTTATTTGGGTGTAACTATTGACAGTAGGCTTTCGTTCGGGGAACACATTCATAATATTTCTCAAAAAGTGCGTAAACTTACGTACATTTTTAGACAACTCAGATACGTAGCAGATAGGAAGACTCTGATCATGGTTTACTATGCCTTGATTCAGTCTATTGTGACCTATTGTATTACCTCATGGGGTGGCGCCGACAAAACCAAATTACTGGAATTGGAGCGAGCCCAAAGGCTGATTTTGAAAGTTGCCTTCTTTAAGCCTAGACTCTTTTCTACCAGAGAATTATATCAGGAAACTGGGGTACTAACTGTAAGACAGCTGTTCATACTATCAAGCGTCCTTCGACAGCATAAAGATGCATCGGTATTTAATTTAGAAATGATCAACACGAGAAGGCACTATGCCATTTGCAAAACCTATAAAACTAAAACCAGATTTGCGCAGAAATTCTATAATTTTATTGGACCTAGATTATACAATCAAATTAATAAAGTCGAGAATATATTTAGTGATAGCACGCGCGAATGTAAAAGAAAAGTGACTTTATGGTTATTAGGATTAGACTATCAGAAAACTGAAGAACTCCTGGAAATAAAGAAATAAAATAGTTATTTTTTCTTTTTTGTAGTATTTTAATATAAATCTGTCATCCTAAACATACCAATAAAATAACTTTCTCAGACATACACAACACACCACACACTCACCATATACATCATACACTCATCCATCACACAACACACATACTCTGTCTCAATGTCTCACACACACACTCATTCACTCTTCTGCTATATTTAAAATAATACAAGCAGCTATAAAAAGTTGTTTGATGATATTCATTGGTTTTTGTATATTTGATTTTGGAAACTTTTAAATATTTGGTTATTATTATAATTTTGGCTCATAAATACTCTCACTCAATTGTATTCATTCAAGCGTTTAGGTGGGGACCTGGTGTCCTAAAATACAGGCTTTGGCTTAGTTTAGGCACCAGTCTCCCACAAATGAAATAGTTTTTCCTATGTGTTACATTTCTTATAAAACTTACCTACTTTAGTCATCACGATCGAAGTTATGTTTCCTTTATTTTTTAGTATTAAGTTTTTCATTTGTTTTATTTGTGGATGAGAAAATAAACAGTTTTTTTTTTTTTTTTTTTTTTTTTTTTATCTGTATCACCTTCCCCGCCCTGATAAGGATAAGGTAGCATAGGTATTTTATTACCAAGTTAATTAGAAATAGTAGTAGAGGCTCCCTATAATAGGAACTTATTGCGTCCATAACTATTTCTGCCGTGATCAACGTGGCTTACTTATGCCGTTTAATTTATTCTTTTTTGGATGGTGTTAGAATCCGTTATTGCTGATTAGTGACGTTTTTGAAAAAATAATCTTACTTAAGTATACTTATTGCAAATGCGAAAGTCTGTATGTTTATAAGTTAATCCTTGACAATAAAGCCTCAACGTCTGAAAGAGTTTGGATGAAATTTAGAACAAGGGTAGACCGTGGCTTAAAGTAGTTCAAATGTTACTTTCTATTCAGTTAGTACCTACATTTTCGTGGGAATATTCAATGATCACGCGGACGAAGTCACCTTTGTAAAGTTTTTTTTTATTCGTGCTTAATATTTATTAAAAAAATAGTGTAAGTAAATTTCGTAATAATTAAACTGTGCAGATCCAATATCGTTACGCACACAAATTTCAAGAAGGCATTTCCCGTTCGAACAAAATGTTAATTTAAATGATTTTCTATTAAACAAACCTTAATTTGAAACAAGAATAGATCTTTAGCTATATACCAGTATCGCACAATTTATTAGCAGAACGAACAAAAGTGAATGTTATCTACCTAAATTGAATAGACATTAAGATTTTGAGAGCGTGTTCCTTGCCTGGGGGCATCCCTCGACCCTTTTGAGACCACTTACCTACGTGTTTAAATGTTTAACATTGTGAAATTAAAAGGTTTCTAAAGTAATATAACATATAGGAATTATGTATGTAATGTAATTAAAAGATCTGCTAATGTATAAAAATGTGAGCCTTCAGAAGAATACCATCCATCCTCATTTGAGTACCGCTGTTTTGTTTACATAATATTACACGTAGGTTACTTTTTTGATACCCATTGACAATGACCTTGCTGTCATTTCGATTTACTTGGTTTTGGCGAGCTTTTTCTTCTTCTATACTTCTGTTAGTTTCATTAGTCACCCTCTTTCTGGTCATAGAATCCATTCATCGTATAAGTATTTTGAATCGTATCTGTGCAATATCAATGAGCACCCTCAAGAAATAAATGAATAATAATCAATGCCACTTAAATATAACTTATCCTAATATCTAAATAATAAATAAAAGAGGTGATTCTAAGTTATTCCAGTCATCATCATCAGTTATGTTAATATCGTAATCAACGTAGCATCGTAATTATTTTTGGCTTTGATATTCTAACAAATGCATATTTATTGAATACATTAATATATTCACTAAAGCTCAATTAATAACTCTATAAGAAAACATGAAGTTTTAAATGAAGTGCAATTGAATAATAAGTACAACGTAATAAACGCAGTACCTGAAAATTGGTAATTGTATTCATCAGTATGATATGAACACGGAGTAAATTACTCCGTGATTATGAACAACTTTTACACGTACTATGGTGCCAACCCCGAAATCGCGAAAAAAAGTCAGCTGTTCAGTATATTTTGTCGAGTTATCCGAACAAAAAAATCGAAATCAATGGTGTGGATTTTTTTTCTGCGATTGTTTTCGGTTCCGTAGTAAAAGTTGTCCATAATGATGAGTGATGATCATTGATCTGGTATTGCGTTTATTCTGTTACACGTTGTATTTAAATTCAATTGGTTCTAACACAGAAAAAAATATATAAATTTTTATTTATGATGTATTTTTTTTGTTTGTTAGTAAGGCATAATTTCTGGAAGATCTCACCCAATTCGAAAATTATTTCACTGATAAAAAGCTACACCGTCAAAGTCAATTCAATAATTTCAATTAGACCATTAAAAGGCACTTTTGAACGTCAACATTTAGAGTTAAAAAAAAATTGGTTGTCTGTAAAGTCGGTTCACGGACGATAGTTTAACGTGACAACGTCTCACTCAAGCCAATCGTGCCTTTCGCTCGCTCGTGTAGCGCTCTCGCTCCGATCGTAACGTTACAATGAGCGTAACGGTACAATGAGTCATCCTTTTTCGTGCGTGCAGCCGGCATTCATCGATTTATTAGACGTTGTCACGTCAAAAATAGTTTAGTGACCCCAGTTCTTCTCTGAATTAAGTAACCATAGACATTTTTCCTCAAAAAAAAAATCATGGTTCCTATGAGATACGAGTGACAAAAATGTAGTAATTTCAAAAAAACATATTACGGATTTGATTGAGTTACTTTGTTCGAACAATTCTATTTATGTAACTTTGTTGTTGTTTATTTGATTTTATAAAAAAAACAATGTTGAATTATTAGTATAGGTATTATTGATGTAGGTAAATTAAACGTCCTGAACGTGGTCACATCAGAAACCGTAACAAATAGGTAGGATAGGTGGTAATCAATCAATCTATATTTCAATCAGCCTAACTTTTGCTCAACTACATATATTATGTTGTTGGGGTCGGCTTCAGATCTGACCGGTTACTGAAATAACAGTATGTTTCATGAAGCGAATACATCTGATCACCAGCCCTTTTTTTATAAGGATGGGAAATCATCAAATGACTTCTTCCGCTCTAGGTGGAGCGGAAGGGAGTGTTAGACTCTTACTGACTAAAACCCATCCTTGTTCTTCCTTATGCCCTTTGCATTCCTGGGCCCCGGTGACTCTTTCGAACAACTTCCGCAACACCACCACAGCCTAGCAACTCGATAAAACTTCACACCTTGGCAAGGTAGGTCTGAGGTTTTCTGGTTTCTTACTACCCGTAAAGACTGGAAACATACTACAATGTTTAAAAAGACTTCAGAGAAGCTTAAGTATTATCCGTTAATAGTTTAGCAACTTCATATCTTGGGATTTCGGTAGGTTCACGCTTCGTTTGTTTAAGTCCCTTTCGACCTTCTACTATATCCCGCATGCTCAAACTGACCTAATTCGGAGGTTGTATGGCTTGAGGGAAACTTGTCATAATAATTGAGACTCTTTCCGAGTTGCGTTATACTAATTTAAACAACGTAATGTTTCTGGAATTGGTTTAACCTTTGGAACATTTTCTGGAAATATTTCGTTTTTGGTTTGATTTGTGTTAGCTATTAATTTTATAAATTATACAACTGTATTATGTTTTGGCGTTTAATATCTATACACTAACAGGTGTGCACACACATGTTACAAGATGACAAACCTACTTCTCTTTCTTATCTGACTTCACATATTCAATTTCTTTGCTCTGCCCACACTAAAATTCTTTCTTAATCTTCTATTAGCACGTTCCAAAGCGTAGATCTCTGTAGAGAAGAACGGGCAAGGAACTCCATGGACACTCTTTTAAATATTTTTTTCTTTACAAGTTTCATGGTTACATTATTCTTGTTAAAATTATACAAACATATATGTAATAATAATAATAATAATAATAATAATAATGTGCCCGACCCAGTTCTCGAAAATGGCAATTGCACATTGTATTGGGATCGGTCTATCATCACTGACAGGACTATTGTGGCTAATAAGCCTGATATAGTGGTGATAGACCGACTAGAGCGTCGCGCAATGATTGTTGATATGGCAGTCCCTCATGACGAGAACCTCGTGAAGTCTGAGAAAGATAAACAAACAAAGTATCTTGACTTGGCTCGCGAGGTTGTTGACATGTGGGATGTGAACACAGCAGTCATTGTGCCGATAATCGTCACGGCCAATGGCGTAATTGCCAAGAGCCTCGATCAACATCTCAAGAGGCTCTCGTTGGGCAGCTGGATCAAAGGCTTGATCCAGAAAGCAGTACTCTTGGACACGGCGCGTATCGTTAGGAGGTTCCTCTCTCAGGAGCCCTGACCACCGGTAGCTTGGACTCTGTTCCCGATACCGGTGGGCTACTATTTTTTATATTTTTAAATTTTTTATAATTTTTTGTAGAAATATTTAAAAATATAATTTATGTGTTATAAAAATGAATAAAGGAGATAATAATAATATCTTGGGACAACTCACACACGGCCATCTGATCCCAAGCTAAGCAGAGCTTGTGTTATGGTAACCAGACAACTGATATACATACTTATATAATTTATAAATACATACATATTATAGATAAATTACACCCAGACACAGAACAAACAATAATGCTCATCACACAAAGTTTGTCCTGGGTGGGAATCGAACCCACGACCTCCGGCTTTGCAGTCAGGGTCACTAACCACTAGACCAACAGGCCAGTCATGTGGGAACGATGTAGAAAGAAGAGTACGTAAAAGCGCCCGAATTTCATGTCAAACAAGGAAACCATCTATTAACATAATAGGCTCCATGTTCCTCACATTTACAGGATATTAAAATAAAAAGTGCTTCTACTTTATATAAAACTAGGAATATCAATTTTCAAAAACAGAAAAATAAAAATAGTATTCAAAACATAATAAAAGAAAAGTGGAAAATTATTATTAGACACAAAAAAGAGTGAGCATCTCTTTCCAAATATAAAAACCTAACTAGAGAAACCAAGCGGCTGAGACTGGAGCATTTAGCCAAGCATTTTTATCAAGGATAACTATATTTTTCCAGTTTATAATATGCTTCTCTACATAGTGTGCATATATGCATGTTTTAAATTTTCTCTCATTCAGTTCTAGAATTCCAAGTGGTATTTTGTTATAAAATTTAACACAGTACCCCATAAAAAAAGTATGTACTTTAGCCAATCTGAATCAGGGATGATCTAGTTTGTTCCTATTTCTAGTATTAAAATTATGCCTGTCACTAATCTTACTAAAAAGATGAAGATTTTTCCGAACATACATTATGTTTTCTATGTTAATATCTTTAAACAGTTCCCTTAGGGAATTGCGCCGACCCAGATTATATATGTATGGCTCTGATGGCTCTTTTCTGCAGAATAAATATAGACTAGATATCTGCAGCTCGTCCCCATAGTAAGATACCGTAAGACATGATACTATGAAAGTAACTAAAATAGACAAGCCTCGCGGTATCTATATCAGTAAATTGACGGATTTTTCTGACAGCATATGCTGCTGAACTTAGCCGTCCTACTTGAGATGCCAAATGAGGACCTCAGTGTAGCTTAGAGTCAACCGTTATTCCCAGGAAAACTGTTCTATCGACGAATTCCAATTTCTCCTTGTTCAACACTATGTCACAATCACTACTTTTGACATTTGGTAAGGCAAATATTCACTTAGTTTTTCTCCCATTTAAAACTAAATTATTAGCAGTGAACCAATTTTGGACCTGCAGAAGGGCGTTATTTACGTCTTCAAGATGATTACTACGTCTATTTATCTGGCAAACAAGACCATGTTTAGTTTGTTTTGCAATAAATGGCGTAAATCATTAATTATAAACTAGAAATAGGAAAGAACCTAAAAGCGTGCCCTGGGGGACGCCCGTTTTCACGTCTAATCCCGACTAATTAACACCGTTTATTTGAACTAATTGCTGTCTATGATCATTCAAATAAGATTTGACTAAGTTTAACGCTATTTTGCCTAGTCCGTAATGCTCGAGCTTCAGCAGTAATGTTTCGTGATTAACGCAATCAGACGCTTAAAGGTCGCAGCAGATGCCCATGGCATCCTGCGCCTCTTCCCACGCATTGAAAATATGTTTTAGTAGGGTGATACTGGCGTCAGTTGTACAACTAACTGCAAAAAATAGCTTCATGTTTTTGACTGACTCACTTTGACAATTCAAAAGTTTATTTGAAATAAATGCTTTGACTTAGACTTTGACAACGTCCTTTGGTGAAACCATACCTACTGTTTATTGTGTATTATTTGTGATAAAATGATTAAGCATTTGATTAAGCATTACGTTTTCGAATACCTTACTAAATCTTCAACCTGGGGGCCTACCACAACCTCTTAAAACAATATTACTTTAATATTACTTTGCGTTCCGCTCTGTTGGATTTTCAACGCTCGGATCAGCGCCGAGAGTTGAAAATGCAACAAC
Source organism: Melanchra persicariae (assembly GCA_947386135.1). NCBI lineage: Eukaryota > Metazoa > Arthropoda > Insecta > Lepidoptera > Noctuidae > Melanchra > Melanchra persicariae. The sequence goes on from OX376644.1 coordinate 9,671,674, forward strand.
AGAAATTACAAAGTAATATTAAAATAATATTGTTTTAAGAGGTTGTGGTAGGCCTCCAGGGAGTCTTTAAGTCAAGAGTGAATAGGTTACTTCTAGGCAAACGTGCTCCATCTTCGACCACATCGTCGCTTACCATCAGGTGAGATAGTGGTCAAGCGCTTGCCTATCAATAATAAAAAAAAAAAAAAAAATACTGGCAATAAGGATACTGGTCTATAGTTATTTGTGTCTTTACTGTCCCTAGATTTATAAAATGGTTCATTTAGTATAGTGGTCAAGCGCGTGCCTATCAATAATAATAATAAAAAAAAGTTTAATTTAGTGTAGTTTCATTTTAATTAAATTAACGTTCTTTTGGTCTAATTTTCATCTTGTATAACTAATATAATCTAACCGCATTAGTTTAAGTGTATGTTATATCCACTGAAGCTAAAGGAGATTGACAAATCTGGACCAAATGCTGCCCAGGCATGGGAATACTTTTATTTTTTTCCTAACATGAAGAGATACTTAAAAAATAAAAAATAAAAAAAAACATCCACGGGTTTAGTACCTAAAAACTTATGGCTTTTTGGTGCTTTAACTTTTGATAATCAGCGTGTAAGGGACATCGACGTACAAACGGCCATACCATGAGTTCAGGACATGATTCTGGACCCGCCCGCGTTGGAATTTTTCGTCGGCTTTTTCTTCATTTTTCAATTTTTTTCAGCTGTTTTTTACTTAAGACTGTTCATAATTGTTATTCTTACCTAACCCAATGTGTTTTAATTAAAAAATAATTAATTCACTACTTTCACTAAAAAGATACCTAATATGTAAATAAAACTAGTTAGGCATCTGCTCGAATCTCGAATCCTATCTTTTTAAGGGTGAGTTAGCTAGTTCATTAGTTTATACCTACATCATTACTGGATCTAAATGTACATACTTACTTTAAACCTTTTTTTTATCAATCCTCATCGGAATCGTGATATAAAGAGACTAAGCTTATGGCTCCTCCATCCCCACCAACCGTGTCTCCACGTTGCCGTCGTGGTGGGGCTTGCGTGTCTCAATGATCTTGGGGGCTTTGCCGGTAGAGCCACTCATGCCGGAAGGTCCCAAGTGAGAGACCAGACCAAGAGAGACACAAGAGGGGCACACCGTTCGGAGACTTGAGCAGTGTTCGGGTCCTCGGACGGTGTGCGTCTCATTGGCTTGCTCGCTGCTCTCTGGTACGCGTCTGATCATCAGACGTGACTGTGAGGGCAGCGAGCAAGCAGTGAGAGAGGGAGAGAGGAGGGGAGACAGGGACCGCACCCTTTAAAGGACAACAATGGATAGTAGCAAAAAAGAGAGATTACCCCAGGGCGGTTCGGACTGCACAGCAGTCCGGGAATCCGCCACGCTTTATGCGTCAAGCCCCTCGTATTCTGGGGGGGGCAACGCTGCTATCCACCATCCGCTTGCCAAGAGCAACAGTGGCCGAGGAGGCCCCCGATCCAAACCGTCCTTTCAGGAGCTGATCGGGTTTGATTTTAGCTCGCCCGACGAAGAGTCGGCCGGGCAGAGCGCGGGCGAAGGCGCGCTGCACTGGGAGGAGGGCTCGCTTGAGCGTCGCGCGGGTATAGAGTCGGATTCCGAGTTGGACTCCGACGACCTGGCGACCGTTAGCTCGGCGAGCCCTGTACCCGAGGGGGCGGGGGCTGCTGCGGAGGACTTCAAGTCCTTCCGCAAGCGGCCCAGATCAGAGGAGGACCGGGGGTCGTCCGGCACCGAAGAGGTGGCCTCGACCCGTAAAATCAACACCAGTAGGCGGGGTACGGGCCGAGAGGGAGGCAAGGGCAGAGTCCTTGCCTCCAAGGATGTTGGACGACCCCCCGAAGATGGCGGTCGTGGGGCTCCTGGTTCGGAGTCCTCCGGCGGTGAGCCGGATGACTCCGGACAGGAGCGGGTTCGGAGGGCCGGGTTTGCGGAGGTGGTGGAGGCCGCGATCCGCGATGTGGCCTTGAAAAGGAAGTTATCTTCCAAAAACAAGGCCATAAGCGCGGCGCTGGCCTCCATCCTGGCGGCAGCGGAGGCTAACCGAGGTGGGCCTCCAGCGGACGAGCTGTCCAAGCTGCGGGCGGAGGTCGCCCGCTTGGCTGCCGCCACCGAGCGTCTCCAGAGGGAGAACGCGGGGCTCCGAGCAGACCTGGCCAGGCTCCAGGGAGCCGGCCCACAGGGGGCGCCTAAAGGGGGGCGCAAGGAGGACAGCCAGCCCGTGCCGCAGGAGGGGCAGGTGCTGGATCTTGTGCGGCAGGAGATGGCTGCCTTCCAGGCGCGGTTCTCCGTCCTGGAGGGCATCGTCCTGCGCCCCCCGTTAGCGGCGAGTGGGAAGGCTCCAGGCTGGAAGGCGGCGTCGTACGCGGCCGCCGTGGCTGCCACACCGGGGTCGTCCGGCCAGGACAAAGGGTCCGGGCCGGCACCCGCGAAGCCGGTGTCGGGAAAACCGGACCCGGCCCCGGGAAGGAAGAGGAAGGGTGGGGCGGCTGCGCGGACGGCGAAGGCTCCTGCGCCAGCCGTGCAGCAGCTCCCCCCGGCTTCCTCGCCTTCTGAACCTCCCCCGGCTCAAGCCGAATGGCAAGTGGCCGGGGAGAAGAAGAAGGCGGGTAAGGCAGCCAGGGCGGCAAAGAGGCGGGAGAGAAGGCGGCGGCAGCGAGCGCGAGGCGTCGCGGCTGCGCTCCGCGCCCCGAAGACCGCGGCTGTAGTTTTAACGCTGCAGCCGGACGCGGTCAAGAGGGGCGTGACGTATGCCAACACGCTCACCAAGGCCAAGGAGGCCATCAACCTCGGTGAGCTTGGCATCGTCGGGGGTCTCCGGCTCAGGGTCACCATGACCGGGGCCAGGATGCTCGAGATCCCTGGAGCAGGCAGCGGTCCGGCCGCGGACGCTCTAGCCGAAAGGCTTAGGGCGTCCCTGGGCGCGGATGACGTCCGAGTGTCCAGACCCACGAAGTGCATAGATATGCGCATCTTGGGCCTGGACGAATCCGTCACGGAGGAGGAGGTGTTGGCCGCCGTCGTCAGGACGGGGGGGTGCTCTGCAGAGGAGGTGAAGGCGGGCACCATCCGTCCTGACAACACGGGCATGCGAACCGTAGTGGTGAGCTGCCCCGTGTCGGCGGCCAAGAAAATCTCAGAGGGCCGAAGGCTCTTGGTGGGCTGGGTCTCCGCGCAGGTGAAACTGCTGGAGCCCAGACCTCTGAGGTGCTTCCGTTGCCAAGTTGGCAACCATGTCGGAGCACTCTGCACCTCGGAGGTGGACCGCAGTGACCACTGCTTCCGCTGTGGTCAGCCCGGTCACAGGGCCGGCTCGTGTGACGCCGCGCCGCACTGCTTCGCATGTGCGGCAGCTGGCAAGCCGGCCGATCACTGGGCTGGGGGCAAAGCCTGCGGACCACCCGCCAGGGCCGGGACGAGGAAGAAACCCTCCTCCACCGCCGCCGCCGCCGCCGTCGCTTCCGCCGCAGCCGCCGCCACCGTCGCCGCCGCTGCAACTGCTCGGGAGGGGGCGAGAATGGAGTGCCAGTAATGGCCCCATTTCGCCTCCTCCAGACGTACGTCAGTCGCTGCGCCTCTCAGGAACTGACGCTCCTGGGCAAGGCGCAGTGACTGACGCCTGCGGACAGCGAGCAATGGGTAGCTCGCTGTCCGATCAGGTCAGGCCAGAGTCGACGGCGCGTTCACTCCAAACGCGCCGTCAGCAACGAGCAGTCAGCAACGGAGACGGGGCCCGCCAGGGCCAGAGCCTGCCAGGGTTGCGGAATTGTTCGAAAGAGTTACCGCGGCCCTGGGAAGAAAGGCACTAGGAGGACTAAAGGGTGGGTTTTAGTCAGTAAAAGTCTGACACTCCCTGCCGCTCCACCCAGAGCGGGAGGGGTCATTTGATGATTTCCCATCCTATAAAAAAAAAAAAAAAAAAATGGCTCCTCCATTTCTCTTAACTTCTGCATACTTAAACAAGTTCCTACCATCAGTAGATTAGGTATTTTTGAGTGATCAAAATGAGTTTTTTGTGTTATTATTGCCGTCGGCGATATTCGTAGGTACCTACATTAAAGTGCAACGCGGCGCGGCAGCGACTAAGGCCTGTTTATGTGTGTTTGCAAGTACTACGTTAACCACGTACAGCGCTCTCGCGCGTTTTGATCGTGTTGTTCTAAATACATTGCGGGCTCGAAAATGTCAATTTCTGTAACCGATCATTAGCGAGATTAATGACTTTCACAATTTGGTTAGTGGCATTAGGTGTAGCCTTTTCGAGAAGTTTAGTTACGATGTCCGTGACACCCTGTATATTTTTTTAACGTTTACGTTAAATAATATTATAAAAGCTCCCGAGTCCGAACCCGACCTCAAAACGAACATCAACATACAGTGTTCAAAACATAATTCAAGCTCTACCACGTGAGGTAAGTACCTACTTTTTATTTAAGTAGTTATATTATTACGCAAAATAAGCCATTATCACAACAGTTAACACAATTATTTACATTACTTAAATCATAACATAACAAATGCGTTCCTAGATATATACTTAGAAGTTACCTACTATAAAACGGATTCATGTTATGCCGTGGGTTATTTGTTTAACATTTTTTCATGGTTTCAGATATATTGTATGTTGAAAACCTATGTCATCATATCAGCCTAAAGACATCCACTGCTGGACATAGGCCTTATTGCGGCCGTGAACAGTTTCGGAGAAATTACATCTCCCTGCCTCACACCCCGCTGCAGGAGGATAGGTTCTGATGTCTGATCCTGAAGTCGGACTGACATGGTGGCGTTTTCATACAAACACTTCAGCACCTCGATGTACCGATAGTCGATCTGGCACCGTTGGAGAGACTGCAGCACAGCCCAAGTCTCGATCGAATCGAAGGCTTTCTCGTAGTCCACAAACGCTAAGCAGAGGGGCAGATTATACTCTTCGGTCTTCTGTATAACCTGCCGCAGCGTGTGTATGTGGTCTACGGTGCTGAAGCCTTTTCGGAATCCGGCTTGTTCGGGAGGCTGCAAGTCGTCAAACGTGCGTGTGACGGTTTGTGATGACTCTGGGAAACAGCTTGTAGACATGGCTCAGAAGTGAGATGGGCCTGTAATTCTTAAGCAGGGTATTGTCGCCCTTTTTTAAGAAGAGTACCACTACACCTCTGCTCCACGCTTGTGGCGTTTTCCCCTCGAGTGTGACGGAATCGAACAGTTTCTGAAGGGCCTTAAGGACTGGTTTTCTACCCGCCTTCAGGAGTTCGGCCGTAATACCGTCCTCACCCGACGCCTTGTTGTTTTTAAGCTGCTTCAGAGCCATCCTAATCTCATACAGGCTGACGTCCGGGATGTCTTCGGTATAATGCCGGGTCAATCTAGCTCTTGGGTCGTTCGCTAGATTTGCTGCGGGTTTGGTCATTGACTGTGTATAACTGTCCATAAAATGTCTCGATCTCCCTCATAAGGAGGATGTGGTTCTTCTAAAACCTATGTAACGAATAAATAATTGATTGATTGAATGATTATACCTACTTAACTAAGTGTTGTTATAATAATATAATCCATTGTTTATGATATAGTCTTTTATTTAAAAAAAAAAGCTGTTGGTTATGTTTCTTCGTTAATGTAAAATCTCAACTCTCCTCGGATAGATTTTAAAGAGCTTTGGGTTACAGATTAGTATTAGTCTAAGGTACAGTATGCACCATGATTCAATGTTGGGCAGCACTTGGTCCAACGTCCATATAAAAATGGTCAATCTCCTTTATTTTTTTGTTCTTTGCTTATCTTGCCATCAGTTTTCAGGCTAAAGGCACGTTAACAGATTCGTAAGAAAATGGAAGAATCATTATAGCGTTGATTTGTAGATTTTTTTACTTATTAATATTAGTAAATGTTGTTAATATGTATTTTTGTTTCTGTTTGTCTTTCCTTTTGGTTGTACCTGCGATGTTCTGCTTCTGCGCCACCAACCTAAGGTTTGTTTTACCTTGTGGAACACAAATATGAAAGTTAAGGTCGACTGGTACTGGAAAATGCCTTTGTACTTTGGCAACATTTTTTAGTAAATTAAACAAAATAAAGTATGACCTTGTCAACTGGAAAATTGCTTTTTGGAGAAACAGACTTTATTTAAGATAGGTGCCTAAATCTGAGCTGAATAATGAAGGCAACTTAAGATTCACATTAGTACTACGGCTCTTGGATTACCTACCGTTCAGTGTTACGATTCGCCTCCTGTAACGAATTCACGTACTTCAGTTACTGGTATCGAAAAGCGTTTCATTTGTTCAAATCGATTTATTCGCTTACGGTTTAAATTACATTTACATAATGGTGAAACTATTTCACGTTTGGTGTTCACCGCATCATTTATTTTATGTCTGAATTTACATATTTCATGCTGTTACGGATGTTAAAGAGGGGTACATACATAAATTAACGCTTATGACGCTTAATGGGGTGAGCAGGGCTGTAAATAGTGCCAAATACTACTTGAAGTCACGCCTCTAGTACATTTTCATGTGTGTGCTTTGGCACGCAATCTCTGATGGAACTGACTTTACGGGGAGGAATTCGCACCATTCTGTGGCTCTACGTGCATTTATTTAAATTAATTTGGACTATCACGTTTGGCTTTATTTTTGGTACGCTCAGGAATCCTAAAATGAAAAGTGTGTTGCATACATCGGCGTTGCCTAAATGAGCCTGAATGAGTTGTTCTAGATGAGAAAGATCGGTCAACAATCAATACATTCAATAGAGTTCGAAATGTATTTGATGCCAAATGGTTGCTTCCTACTTACTTTCTTTCATAAAATATGTTTTCTCGAGATTTCCTCACTTATGCACCTCTACTTTTTTTTTCTTGCGTTGACACACAAAAAGCTTATTATGTTCATGAAAAAGTCCGCGAAAAGTAATAAATAAATACAACTTGTAATCACCATAATAGCCATGGGTTATTCATAGTGTGTGCTATAAAATTTTGATTTTTCACTTATCTCTCAAAGTGTTTTGTAGAAAATACCTTTTTTGCATATTTCCATAACACGCTAACCCAGTTATCATGAAAATGTCAAATAATATGATATTTGAATGAAAGGACCATCCTACTCTTTCACCCTCTTTCATAATACCATTTTCAAAATTATTATGAGCAATGTAGGAAAAAATAAGTCAGTGTTCGTTCGTTGCTGTTTCTAACGTCTTGAAAATCCCATGTGTTGGCGATAGAGTCGATTGGAGTAGAGAAAGTTACTTCATAGAGACTTACAATATAAACCTAAGTTTGGCTAACATGTGTGCACACCACACACGACACAGAACGGCTGAATTGATTTTAATATTACATTGTTTACACATGTATTTGAAAAATATCTACAGGTACAAGAAATATTTCGAACAAAAAGGTTTCTATTTACTTAGGGACAAAGGCAAGGGTCGTTAGGAACTTATAAAAACTTCAAACTGACTTTGTAACAAATATGGAGTTGACTAAGCTATATCGGCGAAATTAGTAGCGGGTCTGCCTTTTCCCTACTACATTGAAGTCGGCTTCCAGTCTAGCCAAATTCAGCTGAATACCAGTATTTGATGAAGAGCGACTGCCTATCTGACCGCAACACAGTAACTGGGATATACGGTAGGTCTTAGCAAGACTAGTGTCAGATTTTTAAATTCTGACAATTCGTAACGGCTGCCTAATATTGTACTTGCTTCGACAGTACATATACTAAAATTGGAACGATACATAGAAGATTAGCATGGCCCCTGCGCAAGAATGACTACTTACTACCTACAAATGACAGCTGGGATCAACGGTTTAACGTCCTAATAAAAAAAAAACCAACTTCCAAAAAAACACTACAAAGTCCAAAATAACTTTATTTCGGAAGTCGGTGTTTTTGGTTGCTTCTTCGTTATTTGACACCGATTTCCGAAATTAAAGTTATTTTGGACTTTGTAGTGTTCCAAAATGTGACCGTGTGTGATGTGTGTGTGTGTGACTTCCAAAATGGAACTCAGTTTTTTTTGTGAAAAAGTTTTTTATTTTTCACTTTTTAGTAGAAAATAAAAATACGCAATTTCGTATACATGGATGATTTTTCCACATATTTACTGAACCGACTTTGATAAAATTTCAATAGGACCAATCGAGAAGAATATCCATTCACATGAAATAAGAATTTTTCAAATCGGTTGGCAAGCGACGGAGTTATGCCCGAACAAACATAAAAAAAAAATTCAAACATCTGAATTGAGAACCTCCTCCTTTTTTAGAACTCGGTTAAAAAGATACCTACTGGATACATTAAAAAATTACATGTACGTATTAAAAACTGCAATAAATAAAAAACTTTTTCACAAAAAAAAGAAACCGACTTCCAAAAAACACTACAAAGTGCAAAATAACTTTAATTTCGGAAGTCGGTGTTTTTGGTTGCGTCTTCGTTATTTGACACCGACTGTTTTTTGGAAGTCCGTTTCTTTTTTCTTGCGAAAAAGTTTTTTAAGTTTTTTTTAGTGGTACTCCACACCTAACAACACCACTGGAAAGTCACAGGAAAGCAAAAATACGCAATTTCGTATACATGGATGATTTTTCCACATATTTTTTCCAGCTATTTGGATTTAATAACCAAACTACTGAACCGATTTTGATAAAATTGTTTTTCAATTCAATGGGACCATTTGGAAAGTATACCCTTCCCAACAAAAAAAGAATTTTTAAAATCGGTTGGCAAGCGACGGAGTTATGCCCGAACAAATATATAAAAAAAAAAAATACGAAGTCGGTTAAAAACGCTTCAAGATGGGATGCTTCAAGGGTATAGTATAAAGATACGCCAGTTTTTGCTGCCGCGCAGTCGTGGCAAAACAACCACTAACAAATAAAATACAAAGTAATTTTCGTCACGCAAACTTTTACAATATGCTGCCCTGCGGAGTGAAACCTCTGTCAAACCAAATACAATAAAATGCCATTTATCATTTATCTACGTTAGAGAAAGGGTCGTGACAACCCTGATCGAGTAACATCAACCTGATTGCAAACCTATTGCTCAAATCTTTTGCTTTACCCTCGGGTGACAGGTAATGCGTTTGGGATTTATTAAGGTTTAGACCACAGAGTACCGAGACGCCACGGCGGCAAAACAGCACTGTCAATTTTTTTATGCAAATCAAGCCTGTCAGTCAGTTGTACCGTTAACGGTTAGTGGTACGTGGTAAATTGGCAGCATGTGACATTTATTGTCATTTCTAGGACAGCTGAAACTATTAGTAAAGGACGGAAGATATTTATTTTATAAAACATGACTAAATGAGTGAAGGTCTTATAATTAATACGAGGTGGCTACATGTTTTGCCATTTATGGCGTACAAAATTAATTATTAGTCAAACAATACATTTATAAAATAAAAAAAAATGAATAAAAATTAAATGGCAAAACTTGAATTAAATTGAAATCGCAAATGTCAAAGTTTGAATGAATTGAAATCACAAATGTCAAAATCAAAACTAAATTGTAATTACACTGTCAAAATTTACGTTCAAGTTATTCTAAATTGCAAAAAATCAAAATTTCAGACACTGATCTGGATGATCTTATATCGTAGGTATTGTGAATGTGAGGACCATGTAAAGCACTATGTTAGGGGTTAATTTCATGTTAGTCTGGCAATTTGAGTTTTTTTATGCAGCCCACCCAAATGTCCTTACTTTGGTATTGCTCTTCAAATCGTGGAGCTCCTTAAAGATCTAAGTTTGAGCTACACGATAACTGACAGATGCTTGCATTGTCTGGACAGGTCCACTCGAATCAGTGTGGTACTTTCTCAAAAGACCACCTCAGACATCAACCTACATCACATGGTTCTCATATAGTTTGACAAGTACAATTAATTGTATGGACTTCGAAAGAGACTTTTACCACTGAGTTTGTTTCGGTGTTTCTTCTCAGGGTGGTCAGCTAGGAAACATCGGCCTCAACTAGTTTAAAAACGCCCGAAAAGTTTGTCGTGTTAAAGTGTTATTTACAACCTACTTACAAAATAAATATCAGTAGGTATCAATTATAACTCATAACTTTCCATACAAACCAAGCAAGCCGCCAGTGAGTATCACTGTTATAATAACCAATATAGAAATTGCCAGCCTGTGACAATTATTGCTATGACAGCTAAAATTATAAGTACTTAGCGCACATTGCAAGTGACAGGGCATGGGCCAAACATTCCATACAAACAAATTAAACTGTAGCAATGGTCAATACATTATTATGATTAAAACAAAGCGTGTTACTGTCAACTCATTGAAAATGACAGCCCGAGAAAACATTTACTATGGTTGACAGTTGAAACTTGTGCTCGGCGCTCATTTAGACAGCACAGATATTTTGTGGCGATAGTCGCTGTTGATGCGGTAATACCATATTCTGTGGGTCAGACGAAGATCACTTTGTGGCTATTTGTCCTAAAGACCCCTTTGTATTTAGATTCATTCGTATTCCGTATTCCAGGTTGGTGGTCAACTGTTTGTTTAGAATTAGGCCTCAATTGTTACGCTTTGGTAATATAGGCGTCTGGAACGATCATACTGAATGGTCTGACTTTGAGTTGCTTTGTTGCTTTGAATGACATTCAGATGAATGATGACTTTTATGTGAAGTAATTCATCATTGTAGTGATGGACCTATATTAGGTTAGCATTAACGAACCTTTGATTTTATCCTTTCTGACTTTAGGAGAATAGTCTGTAAGCTCATTCTTGCGATGTCTCCTAATAAAATTAAACTAAGATCACTAATCCTAGAAGATTTGGTCTTAATTATTTCACTCGGCCCTTGTGTACCGTAATGGTTACGGCGAAGTCTCTTTAATCGGTTATTTTGGAGGTCCAAATGAGAGGCTCAAGTTCATCAGTGTATATTTACAAGATAAAACCGAACAAACCATTACGCCTACACTTTCTATTAAACGTGGGCGACAAGAAAACAAAGGACAAGAAAAGACTGATTTTGATCTTTTTTTACTTAAATACAGTGGATAAATAAATAAAGGAGCTCGTGGCTAGATAATAATAGCTACACGGGTTGATCTTCAAGGTTAAGCAACGCTTGCCAAGGTCGGTATGTGGATGGGTGATCATCTTAAAATACCGAGACACCTCCGTGCCTCGGAAAGCTCGTTAAGCCGTTGGTCCCGGCTGTCATTTGTAGATCTTTGGCAGTCGTTACGGATTGTCAGAAGTCATAAAATCTGACTCCAGTCTTGTCAAGAAGTGCCGTGTTACCTCACTGGGTATGGGTATTGGAGGCCAAGTAGGCAGCCGCTCCACGTAAAGTACTGGTATTCAGCTGAATCCAGATTGACATGAAGCCGAATATAGTTGGGAAAAGGGCACGCAGATGATGACAATGGATAAAAAAAAATAACAAAAAAATTAAACCGCCGCGGCCGAAGAAACTGCAAAGTAAAAAATAATAAACCTTTTTTATTTAACCAAGTTCTTAAACTAATGTAAGTATTCCCAAGTATTTTTGAGTCGGGCGTCGCGCTTTAAAATATTTTTTTTTTCGTTAAAAAGTTTTTATTTTATAATTTTGTAATACACAACTCAACATTAAAATCTGTGAATGAACAATACTTCACCCCTATTTACCCACCCTTAGGGTAGGATTTATTTTTCCAAATTTATATGGGACCAACTTTGGGGTACACCCTTTCCAATATAAAAAGAATTATCAAAATCGGAAAACTGTAAAAAGTTATGCGATCATAAATAAAAAATATACGCGTCGACTTGAGAACCTCCTATGTTTTTTCGTCGGTTTATAAATAATGAAAAGGGATTGTGTTATGTGACGGTTGACAGGAAAGAAAATGTGTTGCACTGAACTCAAGTAACATGGGCTGCAGGAAGACGGTGATTATGTAGGATAAAATAGGTATGCCTATGTACGAAAGTCCAACCGATTAGGTATCCGTTTTGTAATCAAACACTTTTACAGTTAGGCACCAACATTATTTTTTTGATTTCTGTTCTAATGATTTTTCTAACTAATACATGGGACGGGTGTGACCGGTGCGTAGCTGTCAAAATTTTCTGCCAAAGTTGCGGAATTTGTTCGAAAGAGTCACCGCGGCCCTGGAATGTAAAGGGCAATAGAAGGAACATGGATGGGTTTTAGTCAGTGTTTGGGATCTTGATGAAAATGCGTCTTGACACTTGTTTATCCTTTTTTAGAACACAGTTTTACACTGTTGCACAATAATATCAGTCACACGATTATATTTACGTCCAAACTATTTAATTTAGTACTGGTACTTGTTAACAAATCTACTTTCTACACGTAGTAAAATTAGACTACTGCAATTTAAATTCTGTTTTATTTAATTAAATTAATTACTAATACAAAATACAAAATAAAATATAAATGTGTAAGCTTCAGCGTTCCGGACAAAAAGAGACCGCTCCACTGGTGCACAGCCGTTATATAGCCTCTGCGCCATCGTAGCAAGTGACACTGACAGCAGTGTCTTAGCTGTCACCGTCAAGATGGCGTCATTGAGACGATGTTGCCAACACGGCCATGCTGCGAGGTGCCTGCCCCAGGCACCCCACGAGTCTGGATAGGACACTGAAAACAAAATGAGTACTTTTGTTAATACATATAAATAAAACGTTCTAATGATGAATGAAAAAAATATTGCACACTTGTAATCTCCAAGCATTGAATCGCCACTCTGGAAGTGGCGACCTAAAGGGACTTTGCCACACTTAGGAACCCAGGATTCCAACCATTCCAAGATCTCATGCACTTGAAGAGCATTTCACCCACTCAAGCGTACCAAGCTAATCTTCGGACCCTGTTTTCTAAATTAGAGATCACTTGCACTCGAAGAGCATTTCGCTCACTCAAGCGTACCAAGTTAATCCCGTTTATTTTATGGCGAGACAAAGCTTTTCCATACAATGTGCAATAAAGGTATTACTATAAACAGTTTTCTATCCAGGCTCGCCAACTAAAATGGGAAATTGGTTTATCTAATCTTAACGGTCTATTTATTTATTTTTTAAATATAAAAGAGAAACAAGATTTCAGAAGTAAATTGGAATGAAAGTGAATATTAATTGCAAGTTGTGAATAGAACAATTAGAAATACCTTGCCAACACGGATTTTATTGAAGGTTTATTCCACGCTCCAATTTTCAATATTTATCCATGGTTTCATGTTTTCCGCCACGGCTACACCGTTATATGTTTTAGAGCTTCTTTGACTACCTCTTAAATCGGATATCTCGTATCTATCATTATCCAAGATTTTTTTCACTTGGAATGGACCTTTGAATGCTGGTAATAGTTTTCGGCTTTGACCATCATTAGTTTGGCTCTGTATTTTAACCAGCACCAAGTCCCCTTCTTTATACTGTTTAGCCTTGATTCTAGTTTTATTGAAACTTTTCTTTTGATTTTCTGCACTAGCCTTAATATTTTCGTCTACTTTTTCGCGCAACTTTGACACGTTTACCAATGCATCACTATCAAGATCTGGGGCAAGACTGTCACCATCCATACGTAATCTATAACCGAACAGTACCTCACTAGGAACGGCTTGAGTAGTTTTGTGAATTGTGCTATTTAGTCCTTGTTGTAACGCCTTAATGCACTGGTCCCACTGATCATCAGTAGTATCAGCGCCCATTGTTTTCAAGGCCTCTAAAATAGTTTTATTAAAGCGTTCCGCCTGTCCATTTGCACGAGGCACCCCTGTCGCTACGATATGTAACCTAATATTTTTATGGGCACAATATTGGGTAAACTTATTAGAGGTAAAACAAGATCCTGCATCACTTATTATACGTCTAGGATTTCCAAATGTTTTAGATATGCTTTCTAGTTCTTTAATAACACCAGCCGCATTTGTTTTACGTATCGCAGATATAAATACAAATTTTGTGAACGAGTCTACGACTACCAATAAATATTTATTTTTGTTCTTGGTCGTTACAAATGGTCCCAGATGGTCTAGATGGAGAGTGTGGAAAGGTTGCGCTTATTTGGGTAAGGGATGTAAGTGACCTTCTTTTGGGCCCCCTTTATTTTTAAAGTATATACAGTTTAAACAGTTTTTTATATACTTTTTTACAATGTTACGCATCCGTGAAAACCAGTATCGCATTTGTATGCGCTCAATACACTTGTCTACAGAAAAATGGCCCAGATCATCATGATTACACTTTATGATCTGCCAAATGCATTTTTTTGGAACAACCCATCTACGACCTTGACTAGTTCTCCTATACACTTTTCCCCCTAGTAGTTCGTAACTGTTAAAAATATCTTTATTTTCCTCGGCCTCTCCTGATTCTAATACATCCCTAATTTTAACAATTTCCGGGTCCTGCACCTGTACTGTCAATAACCAATCGGATTCCGTAATTGACATAATTATTTCAGATTCCGATTTTTCTCCGGATGGCACGGGATTCCGGCTCAGAGCATCTACATGCTGCATCCGCGACCCTTCTCTATGGATTATATCGAATGAGAACTCTTGAGTTGATAGGACCCAACGAGCTATTCGCGGAATAATATCCTTTTTGGTTAACGCGTACCTAACTGCACTACAATCTGTAATTATTTTAAACTGTATACCCAATAAATACAAACGAAACTTTTGAAGAGAACAAACAACGGCTAATAGTTCAAGTTCAAAAGAATGATATTTTTTTTCATCTTCTTTCGTTTGTCTACTATAATAATGCACGACCTTTTCGCCTTCATCATCTATTTGGGTAAGTATACCGGCGATACCATCCCTGCATGCGTCTGTATATAAAATCTTATCTTTATTTGGATCGAAAATAGCCAAAATGCTTTCAGATGTTAATTTATCTCTTAAAATATGGAATGCCTTGCTTTTTACATCATCCCATACCCAGACGGTATCTTTCTTCAATAACTTCGTGAGAGGAGCCGATAGAATTGCACAGTTTCGTATAAATTTTCGGAAATAACTAATTAACCCCAAAAACTGTCGAAGTTGGTGAACTGTTTTGGGTACCGGAAAATTCTTAACAGCGTCTAGTTTAGAATCGTTTGGCATAACGTAACCTGGTTTAATTTTATAGCCTAAGAATTCAATTTCATGTTTAAAAAAATGACACTTTTTTAGATTTAATGTCAAACCATTGGTTCTAAATATCTGCAATACCTGTTCCAATAACTCTATATTTTGTTGTACTGTTTCTGTAACTAAATAAATATCGTCTAAATAAACAATAATATTGCCGAATCTTAAATTACCAAGTACTTTGTTCATCATATATTGAAAACAAGACGGGGCATTAGCTAATCCAAAAGGAAGTCTTAAAAATTCGTAATGTCCGTCTTCTGTTATGAACGCAGTCTTCTCTATTGAATTTCTATGTAAACTAATCTGATAGTACCCACTTTTAAGGTCTAAACTTGTGAAGCACTTATGTCCTTGAAGCCTGTCTACCAAGTCGTCAATCCGTGGCATAGGATATTTATCTTTAATTGTTACTTTATTCAACGCCCTATAGTCAATGCAGAGCCTTTTTTCGCCATTTTTCTTGTCAACTAGAAGTGCGGGACTCGCGTATGGGGAATTACTTTCCCGCACGATTTTATTTTCAAGAAGTTCTTTAACCATGTCTCTAATTGTTTGTCTATCCGCATATGACGTTCTAAAGGGTCTACATTGAACTGGCTGTGAACTCGACAAGTTGATTGTCATTTCATAATTATTGACTTTCCCGAGTTCCTTTATGTTCGTAGCAACACAATCACTGTATTGACTAAATAACCCTAATAACTCGCTTTGATGTGTGCTAGCATCTAGGTCTACTGCAGTAATTTTACTACAAAATTCCTTAAATTCACTTGCGTATTGAAATTTAAACTTGTCACCTATACGTGAGTATACTAAATCAGCTCGCTCAGTGACATTTCTTCCAATTAGTATATCGCAGCCAACCATATCATCCAAAATATACAAGTCTACATCAGTCAAAAGTATAGAGTCTAAAGTAAGATTAATGGTAATCTTTTTAGTCACGTATTTATAATTTTGTTTAGAAAACCCTTGTAAAACAATGGGTGAGGGTAGTATGGTAAATGGTAAACAGAGTTTATTAACTATTGATTCGAGTATTAATGAGCAACTGCTACCTGTATCAATAAATGCCTCATAACAATTATTAAACATGTACACCTTTTTAATAAATTTATTACGTGGGTTTGTGGAAATAAATTTAGTTTCTTGTTGTTCAGGTTTCATCACAGATTTTGTAGAATTTTTTTATGGTAACAGAACGACTCTGTGTGCCCCTTTTTTCCACAGTATTCACACTTATTTGCATCACATTGGTTTCTCTTATGATTACCACCACAGTTATAACACTTAATGATTTTACGGCTAGCGTCTTGACCAACATTGGAAGTAGTAAGTTGATTTGAATTGGTAGAATTATTAGTTGAAACGGGAGTTCGATTTACGGATGTTGACTGGCTATGAGTCGCCAATTTAGCTTGTACGTCACGTGATATATTTTCAGGTTTTGTGCACTTTTTGTAAACTCGACTGTGTAAATAACTAGCTAACTCGTCACTTGATTTAAAATTACTAGCTTCTATAGATGCCCCAATATTATTATCACCTATGTTACCTACAATGATTGAAATTATATCTTGCTCGGAAAAATTTAAACATAAACGATCAATCTTGCATTTTTGTTCAAAATAAAATTCATACAGAGATTGGTTGTCAACAGGTTTTCTCTCTATGATTTCTTTTAAAAGATCAAACATATTTCTACGAATTTGAAAACTATTCGATAATTTTAACCGCCAATCAGACCATTTCCACGTGGGCCACTGCTTTTCCGTACGTAATAACGAATCATACCATACTTTAGCTGATCCTTTTAGTTTATTTAGAGCTTGATAGCGAATCATTTTATCAGACCATGAAAAAGTATTTGCGTAAGATCGAATAATATTAAGCCAGGTATCAATGTCATCTTTTAGTGGGTCAAAGTCAGGTATAAAGTTGTTCAAAGTGATCGCATTCGAATTACTTACAGTTTCGGTATATTTATAAGATACCTTATCCTTTCGTCTTGGTGGCGGAGATGGTGTCCTCCCGCTAGAGCTTGAAGAGGAGGTGGAGTGAGCACGTTTTCGCTTTGAGCGCTTACTACCTCGCTTACCCATGGCGTGAAAGTTTCTTGTCACTTCTGATGTTAACAAATCTACTTTCTACATGTAGTAAAATTAGACTACTGCAATTTAAATTCTGTTTTATTTAATTAAATTAATTACTAATACAAAATACAAAATAAAATATAAATGTGTAAGCTTCAGCGTTCCGGACAAAAAGAGACCGCTCCACTGGTGCACAGCCGTTATATAGCCTCTGCGCCATCGTAGCAAGTGACACTGACAGCAGTGTCTTAGCTGTCACCGTCAAGATGGCGTCATTGAGACGATGTTGCCAACATACTGTTGTTGTGAGACGTGTGCGCACCGCTATCGAAGAAGTTAGAGCGGCAAAACCATCTGTCTGTCAAGTTCATATTTAGTTCAAGTTTGACAACTATGACATGACATTGATATTACTAAACAGTCAGTAAGAGTCTGACGCTCCCTCGTGCTCCACCCGAATGGAAGAAGTCATTTGATGATTTCCCCTCCAAAAAAAGAGGTAATTTAACAGATAAACAGACACACAGACAGCTGTTACTTTCGCATTTGTATGGATACAAACAGACGGACCTATTGAAAAACTAATGTAAATTTAGCCCAGAGCGGAAGTTAGTTCATGATTTCCCGTCCTTAAAAAAGCTGTCAAAATTTAAGTGTGATTATTCAAATCAGTATTGTAATTGTACGGTCACCTTTTTAACCGTCATATCACTTTGTCAGAGAAATGCGAAACACTCACCATGGGCGCATGGGGGGTGTTCGAATTACGCAAGCGAGCTAGATGCGTTGCTCTGCTTAGCATGAAATTCACCTCATGCCTCATGTGCGGTCGTATTGCATCATTTTCGGAGTACTGTGGAAAGATTCAATATAGGCGACGAATACTGAGCCCGTATGCGTCACCTGTATTGAATCTTTGCAAGTACGTATGTGCCGCCTGGGTATTCGTCAGAATACAGGCATATCAATCGTCACGAGCAGAATTTAAATTAGATATAGCAGATACATTAAACCTATAAAATAAAATCAGTAGGTTTTGAACTTTAAAAAAAATACAGTCCCCTAAAACGCCTGCCCGTCACCACTTCCCAGTATTTTAGTAATGAAGAAGTGGCGCAAAAAACTTCCCAAAATCGGCTTTTTATCCCAAAAAAATACATCGTGCTTTTTTTTTTCTTTATTTTAGGGTTTTATCGCTAAGCGATAACTTCGCCCTGTAACATCAACATAACACTTAAGTACTAACTACTACTAAAATTATCTATTTTTGAATAAGAAATGCTAGTTTGTATAAGATTCTGGCCTTATCCAATAGAGGACAGGCCAGGATGGCATTACACTCTCCAACATCGTAATTATATGTGGATCCAAGTAAAGTAAATCTTAGAGCTCCATTCCGGACACACTCCATCAAAACGTGTTGCACATTTTCGACTACTTCGCATTCTTCACAGTTGGGTGACGTAACCTTGTTCATCAGAAAACCATATTTTTTTATGGAATGTGACCGGAACGAAGTCTTAAAGCCAACATCGTGCTTATTCCCCTTAGGTCCCACTGTCTATCCCGACAATGGGACCAGAACTGCGGGAACAACGTGTTTAAGCGATTTTTTTCTAAAAAATATAAAATTCCCATTTTTTTCCAGCGCGGACCCCAACTATAGGTCAGCGGTGATCAATACCAACGTCATAGTGAAGCACACGGGGGAGGTGACGTGGCTCAGTCACGGGATATACGTGTCCGTGTGCGACATCAACGTGGAGCAGTTCCCGTTCGACGTCCAGCTCTGCACAATGAAGTGGGCCTCCTGGACTTACGACGGGTTCCAGGTAACAAATGCTTTTGTTTAGGGTGACTTTACATGGATAGTATACACTTACAACAATCATAGCCTTGTTCCAACTGTATTGGGGTCGGTTTCCAGTGGATTCAGCTGAATACCGGCGTTTTATATGAAACTACTGCCTAACTAATCCCCGCCATCCAGTTAAGCTGGTTGGTAGACAATCGGGTTACTGAATACCTGTAACAACTGTACGAATCTACGAATGAATACCATACTAATAGTAGAATACCATACCGCCTATCTGACGTCCACTCTATAGGGTGTTTCAGTAGTACGTGGTCATATTTAAGGATGATGTTTTGTGTCTGCTATACAATATGAATATAAAAAAAACATTTACCGTCCTCAAAACACGACTAAAAAGTTCAATAAAAATCACTTTTCAAGCAGTCTGATGCAGTTAGTGGCATCGAATCTGTGATTGAACTAAAGTAAACACCACCAATTGCTTCAGACTGCTCAAAAAGTGTTTTTTTTTGTAACTTTTTATTCGATTTTAGCGATTGGGTGTTTTTAGTTTTGGTAAAATTTCATTTTCTTTTTTATATTGTTTCTTTACTCTTTAGCAGATACAGAACAACAACCTTAATTAGGTGTGACCACGCACATCTGGAACACTCTCTATACTTTATTGTACACGCAAATTACCAGTACTTCCCAGTTACTGGGTTGTGGACGTCAGGTAGGCAGTCGGCCATTTTTCATATTTAAAAGTCGAGTGTTAATGAAATGCGTAGTAGTTATTGAATTTCTGAATATCTATTCAGGAATCATTAACTACTACGCTTTTCATTAATCACTATTCTTGTCTAATCGGAAGCGACCCGAGAGGCCCTCAGTAATTTCCTTAAAATGCACTGCCATATTTCTTTTATAACTTTGGAAATTTCGTTATAATTACGAAACTAGCGTGTCCCAGCGGGTCACCCGCATGTCAGTCTGAAATAATATCAAGTTTACAAGACATAGTCTACCCGTATACCAAGTTTCATCTAAATCTGTTAGAAGACGCCCCAAGCTTCGGGAGTCGCAGGGCGATTTTTGGCCATAGTAGGCGCGGGCCTGCGGACGGCGAGCGTTGGGTGGCTCGCTGTCCGATCAAAACCAAGGCCCGGGTTGACGGCGCATTGTTTTTCACGTGCGCCTCAAAGAGATGTCAGCAAAGTAGACGCCCGTTTAGGCCAGAGCCTGCCAGGGTTGTGGAATTTGTTCGAAAGAGTCACCGCGGCCCTGGAACGCAAAGGGCACTAGGAGTAACACGGATGGGTTTTAGTCAGTAAATGTCTGTCGCTCCCCTCTGCTCCACCCAGAGCGGAAGGAGTCATTTGATGATTTCCCATCCACAAGAAAGGTAACAAATGAACAGACAGACAGGAGGGAGAGAAACACACACACAGACACACGACACGGACACGAGAGTTTATATCCACACAAAAGCGAAAGTAACTGTTTACTTTCGCTTTTGTGTGGATATAAACAGACGGACCCATTGAAAAAACGAATATAAATTAAGATTGGTGCTATATACCAAGAAACGCTATCGTTCTTATTAGCAGCAGCTGGGCAGCAAAACAAGGGAGACGTCACAAAAGCAAAACGAATATTGGTATCTGTCAAACCCACATAGGTCTTTACAGAATTAAATCATGTCATAAGCATAACATAAAAACTTAAATATTATTTCATCCTATGAGTATAATTGAAACCCTCAGGTACTACAGCGAAGTGAGGACCTCCTCAAATCCTCTTATGATTCGGGACTCTGATATCTGGCACCCTATTGCTTACGTAGTATTACCATATTTAAATCAGCGTTCGTGGTCCTACGGCATTCTAGATATTTCTGGTCTCTGCCATGGCGGTTTTCGAAAGGCTGGAAGAGCCTGCAAAGATCAGATGCTACATGGGGCTTTATCATTCTACCAATGATTGTGATGTTTTTGTAATATTTTAATGTTGCACGATGAATTGATGATTTTACTAACTTATATACTACTTGCAAGTGACCGGCAATTCCTGAAAAACAGGATTGTAGACGATAAACAGGTTACAAACTGAATACAAAATGACCATCCACGGTTAATGTATAAAACCTACTAAACATTACCTACCTTCTTACGCAATCGGGTAAATAACTAATAAATAAAACACCTACGTTTATTTCTGTAGAAATAAAACCGTTACTCTTAAGATAACGTCATATTATAAGGCTCCAATTATACCAAAAATATGAAATTGTATAAAAAATTTAAGTACGTTCGCGAGCTGTTTCGACATTAAACAAAAAAAACACCTAAATATTTTTGATTAATGTTCCTTGAGAGTTATTATTGTTACGAATCATAGGGCATTTTATAATAGCCTATTAGCTCTCGAAATAGGTTTATAAACCTATTTCGTTACCTAACCAGAGTTTTTTCCAACTCAGAATTACATAATCAAATCACAATATTTTTTTAAAATAGGCATTATTTGTTGTACTGCTATATTGTGATATGTATAGGTACTGGTATTCAGCTGTATCCGGTTTGACTGGGAGCCGATCCAAATATAGTTAGGTAAAGGCTAGGCAGATGGCGAGATATTATATATGTTTCCAGAAACAATTAATTTACATGCGGGAAATAATAGAAAATGAAAATGTTTACCCTATTACTCAATCATTTGTTTCATAACGTTAATAACCGAGTTGTTGTAGATACAGAAACTATTTACAAATCCAATAAAATCGCCTTTGTTCATCAATCTTGCTTAGTCTTAAAATAACTTTGTTGAATAGTAACAGACAAGAACGTCTAAAGAAATAAGGCCTCCTAAAAATAATCCAGCCTCTTGAGGAATAAGTTTTTCACTTCGATATTTTGCCGAAATATTCCGTCGCAAAGCTGAATGACATATGAAAATGATACAATTACGGCAGTGCCAACTGAAGCGCGAAGAGGCAGGCAAAACGGGACAAACTCAATAATCCAGATTATCCAGCGCTGGAGCAATCCACATTTAGATTATTCACGTTACCTTTATTGACCAAGCTGTTACTGACGGATTAGCTCGTAGACGACAATTTAATTTCACTGAAGTGTAAATGTTTGCGACTGCAGAATCTTGGAATAAACTTAGTTAAAGATTGCTGGTACTTATAACGAGTTTTCTACAATCACTTTGTTTTTGGTTGTTACAAGTACCAAAAGCAAAATGATTTGAATGGTAAAAATACTTTTGGTTTCAGAAATCCACAACTAAAAAGTTATTAAAGAATACTATGATAAGTCGAGTTTTATAAAATAAGCCAGAAAAAAGGCTTAAAAATTAAACTTAGCTCTTGGTTAAAACTGAGTTCTACATTTAATTTAATTAATTCCTCACGAAAATCAAGAGGGATTTCATCTAGGCAAAAAAATAAAAATTCAACCAAATGTTTTAATAGTAAAATTTTAACATTTTTCCACTCCGGAAGCATGTCCCGCATAAACAATGAGCCAACAAAACAAAAGATGTAATGAGCTTTTTCGACGTGAAAACATGACGTTAGCTTAACAATAAATAATATAGGTTTTTTGTTATTGAACAAAAGAAAACTCTTCATTACTTGAGACGGGATTATTTGTACAGAAGTAAAATCATTTCGGTATCGCGGTACGGTAAATTCAAACAACGGGGTGGTTTTTCCACCAGACTTGCATTAAAACAATTGCTATTCGGGTGTTAAGATTTTCTCGGTTTCGGAATTTACTAAAAGCTTTTTGTCAAGGTTTTTGTTCGCATCGAGAAAGGATTGAAACGGAACTTTAGATTTTTAAAGTGCAGTGATGATTGTATGGTTTACTTTTTGTTGTTTATCTTCGTAACTCGAAAACTGGTGGATTTGAGAACTATAGCTGCTATTTATAAGGTAGTACGAAACCACGTTGATAATATTTATTTAACGATTCTTATGTATTTGTCGCAGCCAATCAGCCATCAGTCGTTGCCGACTGCGCCATAATCAGCGACATAAGTGACATGGGCAAGTCACTAAACGATATTGAACAAACGATGTCACTTAGGTCGCTGTAAAATTGGCGCATTTAAATGAAAAGGCTAGGCTTTTAATGAAACGGCTGATTAAGCTAATTGGCTGCGATATATCTGAAACAAGATAAAAAGGAAAGAACGAAAATTAGTTAAATAAAAAACGCAAAAACCCAATCCATCTCCGTGTATCACATCCGTGAGGTAAACGTGAAAGTTGTGAGGATGGGCGGGTGGATGATGTTTGTTAAACCTTCACACAAACACTACTGACTTTACAGTTTTTTTTTTTATTCTTAAAACGTTGCCCCACACTAGGAATTTCTCCTGCGTCCTGGGTGCGTTTACAAACATACAAAGTCACATACACAAACAGCTTATACATCAGAGTAACATATAGTCTATATGTTATAAACGGTGTAAGTACTAATTACATGCGGACGGAACCGCTAAAACAAAAAGAAAATTTAAGCATTATTTAGACTACTTCATCACTTTTCATTTGTACACATATTAAACTCCATTAAAGTCTATGAAGACAAAACACAAACATTTGTTTACTCACGAAATGTTAAAAAAATAAAAAGTTATCATAAAAAAGCTAATTTACGTTAACAAAAGAAATTAATTTCCGTAAGAAATGGGAGAAGTTAATTTGCAAGCTTCCAGCGGCGGTGAGGATGACGTAGTAAAATTGTCAATATTTTTGTTTTATTTAATGAAATTCTTGAAGGTGAGGTGTGAGTTATTGCAAAAGGACCACCAGATGTCGTGGAAAGAATACACAAACATAATTTATTCAAACAAAAAAACTTTGTGAAGATTTAAGGTCCAGCAACACTTTTGTGTCGTACATAAAGTTTTTTTTTACAAATTGTTAAAAAAATCAAGGCATTATCCTATCCTAAACTAATATTATAGGCCAATACGAAAGTAAGCTTATTTGTTACGCTAGCCTAAATTTCTGAACAGATTTGATAAATTTTTGCATAGAGATAGATGGTCCGTGGTTCTAATGTATATTAATGCAAGCGAAACCGTGAGCGAAAGCTACTTGCAAATAATCCTTTTACAGCCACTAATGAAGCTAGTTGCACGTCCTAAAACGTAGATCTCTATAGAGAATAACGTGCAAGAAACTCAATAGATCATGTACTAGGTATTTGTCTATGGGTTGAATATGATCGACGCCAGATTTTTATTTTTTTTATAATTGATAGGCACGCGCTTGACCACCATCTCACCTGATGGTAAGCGATGATGTGGTCGAAGATGGTGCACGCTTGCCTAGAAGTGACCTATTCACTCTTGACTTGAAGACTCCCGAGTTGTAGCTATCAGGAAACAGACTCTGGCAGGGAATTCCAATCCTTATCTGTACGCACAATGAATGTGTTCCCAAAACGTTTTGTGCGTGTAGGTGGGATTTCCATCATGTACGTGGCGCATTGCCATACGCCTGACGGTCCGATGATGGAACGGGCTTGGCGGAATTAAACTATGCAATTCCGTTGCACACTCCCTAAAATGCAACCGATAAATTTGCAGTAACTTCCGTCGTCCATTGACCCACCTACATTTATTGACATCCATAATTCCAAAAACAAAAATAAAGACATAAAGCTGCCCTGTTTCGACATATTATATCGTGATCCTTGACAATAATTTACTGTCCTACTAAGAGATATGAAGGAAAATTAATGACTGTTAATTGCAAATTTATCTGGCGTCAACCATAGTGGAAAAGCTTCCATGTTACGTCCTATCGGTAAAAAGTGTTTATTTCGGTTTTGTTATGGTGTATACAAAAATTAGTTTTTATATTCTATTTTAATTAGCTATTTTTGACGCCTCTCATCTTGAGAAACAGTTATGAGCGTTTACGACGTACGGCATTTCATACAAACTTTCAAGTCCCTATTTTTCTAAATGAATTAACCGATTTTGATGTAAAAAGTTATCAGAGAACATTTTAGTAAGATAGTGTTACAGCTAAATTCGACCGATTTTAAAATTTCCATAGAAACATACATACCTATACACACATTTTTTAAATATTTCTTTTTTTTTTAATTTCTCTGATAACTTTTGAGACCGTAGACCGCAGTATGTCCTGCTTACGTAGGGAGTTTACATTTTTTAAATATTTCTTTTTTTTTTAATTTCTCTGATAACTTTTGAGACCGTAGACCGCAGTATGTCCTGCTTACGTAGGGAGTTTACATTTTTTAAATATTTCTTTTTTTTTTAATTTCTCTGATAACTTTTGAGACCGTAGACCGCAGTATGTCCTGCTTACGTAGGGAGTTTTAATAAAATCGGTTTATTCATTTCGAAAATAAGGACTTGAAAGTTAAATATTATGAAATGCCGTACGGCGTAAACGCTCAATAGCATTTTTTAACAAAAGTCACAGCCAGCTTCTAGTAGTATCTTTGTCCACGTCAAAGTCTAGGAACCGGCTGTATTTCACTGTACAGGTGAAACACAAGTGAGGTACAGATTAGATACAGTAGCTCCTAGTTAAACACGGCTCGTTAATACAACCTCAAGTCTCAAGACATTTGGGAAGGCTAGAATTATGATGATTACGATCGTCTATCCTACTAGACGCCCTTTCATTGTGGCGATACCCAGGTACTACAATGAGCTTGAATAGACGCTAAGCGGTGATTAAGAACCAAATTACATTTTCTTTGTCGACATTTATTTAGTAAATATAAATAAAACCATAATCTTTGTGTTTTCGAGAATGTTTACGTATTTCTAAGGGTCTGGGTCGACCATAGGCGATCGATTTTTGACCGCACAACGGAACAATACCTTAGCCGTTTAATAAAGGCTGGGTTTTTTTATGGACATACTTTGGACACGATCGTAACTGCCATTGTGTTGTAAAATGACTGTTGATACATCACATACCTTTATTTTCTATTTGGAGTCAAACTGTTAGAGAGTTATCGTGTCGGATATGAGCACGTTTAAGCACTTTTGGGTCTTCAATCAATACATGGAATTCTGATTGAACTTTTTAAATATAACACCTTTTTTGGATTGTACATCAAATGACTCCTCCCGCTCTGGGTGGAGCGGAAGGGAGTGCCAGACTCTTATTGATTCCATTCGTTGACAGACTTATCTATGTTGTAGCCATGTTGCAAAAAAGGTCATTTCATGAAATTACCACTTCAAACGTAACCTCATTAATATACTTGAAGGGTGTGATGACGGGATCTATGTTTGCTCGCTTACTCTAGCTCCGCCATCACGTCCGTACCTAACCTATCCGTATCGGGGTGCCCTAAATTCCCTGTGCACTAAGTTGCCAAATGACTTGGCTAGGCAAATCATTAAACGATTTTGAATCAAGTCATTTGACTAGCTGTTCAATTAAATACCGAGAGGTCACTTAGACCTTTGATTAAATTGAGCCGTTCAATGAAAAGGCTAGGCCGCTAATTGAACGGCTGATTAAGCATATAAATTTCTCACGTGTGTTATAATCTTAACATAAGTTACCAAATTTGACCTTCATTTCAAATAAAGATAGAGGTGAATTCGCAGCCTCTGACAACGTAAACGTTAATGCGGAGACTAACACCATTTATTATGTATCTGTCGCAGCCAAATCGTATAACACGCGCTATATTACATAAAGGCGCACTGGATTGAAAAACGCCGCTGTTATGTGTAATGCGGTTACTTCACGTTCAGTCGGATTTCAATTCGGCTGAAATAAAGTACGCCGTATTGAATTAACACTTTGCGTTCGTCAAAGCGGCTTAGTAACGTCCAGCTCACTTACAAACTGACGTGTCGTCGAAACGCCGCTTCGAAAGTTTAAGTTCCACTATCTAGTCTAATCTAAAAGAAAAAAAAATATCCGTTACTTGGCAGCCTAACCCTTTCATTGAACGGTGCCGTTTAATCAGCGGCCTAAGTAACATCCCGGCATTTCATTGAAAAGCTAGGCAAATGAGTCGGAATAGCGGAACATAGGGTACAGTGAGCTACCCGACACCCCGAGACGGATAGGTTAGGTTAGGCTAAGCTTTTGCCGCCCCGTTCATTAAATGTTGTATTAGACACATTGGCTGTTATACAATATGGCGACAAATGTCGAAACCATATTGCATAACAGAAAAGCTGAACGATGGACGCCTTTTTGTATAACGTATCGCCACCAAAATCCGACTGAACGTGAGGTAGCCGCATTACGTTACAGCGGCGCTTTTAAATCAGGCGCGCCTTTATGTAATACGGCGTGTTATACGATATAGCTGCGACATATCCGTAATTGTTTATTTAGGGTTACACAGTAAGTATTTCAAAAAGAATTTTAGAGTCGTTTGTTATATACCTAGCTGGCTGACTGAAATAGCTAATTCATTAGATACTTACTGTATGGTTGTGGATTTATTCAGCCGTCTTTTAGTAGACTTACAGACAGAAATGAATTAAAATATTTAAGTTCTGTTGTTACGTTTGATGTTGTTAATAATGTAACGTTTAGGCCGCGCCGACATAACTTTTTACCTTCAAAATTAAAAAGAAAGATGATTAAGCGACATTAAAAAAGAATACCTACTAGGAACTTGAAATCCCAACATAAATTACACAAGGAAACCCGAGTCCCACTTCAGTCAGTAGGTACACATTTTAATTTACGGCTCGAAGGAAACGGCGCGTTTCGTTAACATGAAAACAGATTGGAAATCAAGATAGCAATCCAGTAATTTACGCCGACGTCACCAAAATCACGATTCTTTTGTATAATACAAAAAAGTCTTATATGGAGGGCGTTTATCGTGAAAAAACGAGAAAGAATGTCATTGTATTTAATGTGAAAGCCCGGCGGCGCGGCGCAGAGTCCTTTGGAGTACAATGGTCTCGTACGCCGTATATACAATATGTCTGGGTTCGGACTGTACAAACTTTAGGGGGTGATAGTTTGCTCTATTTTATCACTAAAATCATTCTACAGGTGGGGTCTAAACCCAACGCCCTCTAAATGGCAGCCATTTTTGTATTTTGGTTCACTTTTTCGTAGCGTCCATACTAAAAGTAATGTAACTTTGGAATTTAATGTCCGATTATCGTAAAACAAAAACTTCCCATAACGGAAAAGTATTATCAATGAGATAAATAACTCAAATAATTTTAATAATTGCTGTATCATATTAAAATAAATGCTAAAAGATCAATTTTACGTCAAAATTAACATTGTTTTTTAGTTTTTCAAGCTTATTACAAAAAACACCCCTGAGAACTACCTCTTTTTACGCACGTGTCTTACAGATGGTAAGTTTACCTAAATAATGATACCAAAAACTTGATTCTATGACCACTGGTTTAAGAGATATTGTTGCTTGAATGCAGCCCTTCCGTGCGTAAGATATGAATGAGCGCACCATTCCATGGGAAAGCAGGTAAAAAAATGGTTTATTGCGTATTATTGAAGTGAGAACGGGACAAAATACGATGTGAATACAAAAGAATTAGTATTCGTCAGATAAAACTCGACTAGTTTAATTTTTACCAGTCCGTTTCTTCTGGTTATTGTGACTACACATAATTTGCTCCTGTGCGTATTGTTCTTCACTTACAAGTGCCGTGACGTTCTAATTATTCGTTATGGGAACTCGTGCTCGTGAACACTCTAGTAGACACATTGCTGATATGCATTTCTTTTACGGATTTTGCAAGAGCTGCTGTGCGGGAGTATCAAAGACGATATCCGAATCGATCAATACCGAATCATCAGACATTCAGTGCAATTCACGCTAGATTAGCTGAATATGGAATAAGGAGGCCTCAAGGTGAACGTAACGCATCTGTACCTGTGCATAGTGAAGAAGCGGTGTTGAATTTAATCTTCAGTGATCCAAGACTCAGTATCCGTCGTATTTCAACGCGTTTAGGCATATCACGATGGACAGTCTGGAAGATTTTGAAGAAAGAAGGACTACATCCACATCATTTAAGACGTGTGCAGGATATAAGAGAGCCAGACAATGCTGCACGATCAGTATTCTGCTTGTGGGTAACTCAGAATATGCGACGTACACCAGCATTTTTAAAACGCATAATGTGGACAGATGAGACATCATTTACAAGAAGAGGAATTACAAATTTTGCCCGAGCGGTAAGGGCACACCTAGACCAATATCATCCACAGTGGATTGGCCGCGGCGGTCCTGTAGCCTGGCCACCGCGTTCACCAGACTTAACGCCACTGGATTTTTATCTCTGGGGTTGGATGAAACAGAAAGTTTATTTTGAGCCAGTCAATACCAGAGAAGAGTTGCTGTAGCGTATTCGCGTTGCTGCTGCCGGAATTAAGGCTGATCCGAGCCAGTTGAGACGGTCAACACAGCAGGTAGCGATCCGGGCTACTGCGTGCCTTCAAAGTGGTGGGGGACATTTTGAACAATTATTGTAAATCTACTATTGTTATTAAATAATTAACCCTTGTTATTTTGTTTATCTTTGCTAATCACTGTAAATATTTAAAGAAAAAACAAATCGTTATGAATTGACTATCTGCACAAGCCTATGTTCCAACATCAATATCTCTTAAACCAATTGTCATAGAATCGAGTTTTTGGTATCATTATTTAGGTAAGCTTACCATCTGTAAGACATGTGCGTAAAAAGAGGTAGTTCTCAGGGGTGTTTTTTGTAATAACCTTGAAAAACTAAAAAACAATGTTAATTTTGATGTAAAATTGATCTTTTAGCAATTATTTTGATATGATACAGCAATTATTAAAATTATTTGAGTTATTTATCTCATTGGTAATACTTTTCCGTTATGGGAAGTTTTTGTTTTACGGTAATCGGACATTAAATTCCAAAGTTACATTACTTTTAGTATGGACGCTACGAAAAAGTCAACCAAAATACAAAAATGCCTGCCATTTAGAGGGCGTTGGGTTTAGACCCCACCTGTAGAATGATTTTAGTGATAAAATAGAGCAAACTATCACCCCCTAAAGTTTGTACAGTCCGAACCCAGACATATTGTATTACTATATTTTTCATTAAGTATTCACAATTACAAAGTAGGTATGTGTTTAACATACACACTACACGGTAACCAAGCTGTGTTATTTTACGCTTTCGCCAGCAGCACATAATTATAAGAATAACTGTAAATGAGAGGTGCTCGTAGATGTGTTAAACATTTATTTGTTTTTGATATTTAAATACTGTGTGTAAAAGCGCACTGCGCATTCTAATGTGATTTATAATGAAATGTCTCTCTGAAAAATCTTTAAATAGAATAATCTTGATTTAATTAACGCGCTGACTGCCTACACAAATACGAGTATATATATTTGTGTAGGCGGATAAAAAAAGATTAAAGCACTGACCTACCTACTGAGTACCTACCTAGTCTTACACGTGGCGTTTTCTGCGAATCGAAAGTAATAAAACCAACATGAACTTTATAATTACTGATTTCCTAGAATCACATTACATTTGAACTGAGCAGTTCTAAGTCCTCATTTGATACTTTTCTGAGCGTGTAGGCATTCTGTCCTACATTTCATATTTCGTTTTAATGGTCCACAACCCCGGCGTTGGCATCTCCGGAGAATGTACTTCGTAACGTATCTGTACTCACACGTTTAATTTAAGGGAAAAGCTACGATCGCTCAGAATTTTATTTGACATACCAGCCTTTTGTGAACGCACAAATGAATTATTATTTACGCACCAGTTAGAAGATTCGAAGTAGCTACGTTTCAGCGTTATTGAATTAGACTGATACAGGTCTGGGCTGTCAGATTTTGGCTTTTATCTCATTTTGCTAAGTTAGATTGACGAAACCAAGGCTAATTTGCTATCAACAAAGGACATCAATTTAAGTTCTAGACAAGTTTTACTGTGTTATAAATCTCTATCGGGTAACATTACTCCCGAAAATACATCTTCTAACCGTTGACTCATTGATTTTCACCTAAGCCGATTAAATATTGAAAAAAAAAGCAATCTCATTCTAAAAATAACAGAATATTTATAAGCCTAATATTTTCCTTGTGTAAATAGACTCAAGAAAGTTATGAAAATTTCTGGTTCGACAATCGAACCGAAATAAGCGGCGGATTTATTACTTCCTTTAATTGTCGAAACCTTTACTTTATGAATTTTCAAAATTCTTAGCCTATTTAATGAAATACATATTTGCACAACAAACCCCAAGAATTTGAATGAATGATTTAAAATAAAAACCGCGGTCAATTTCATACCGAAATATTCTCCTGAAAAAACTTCTCAGGCTCCTGTCTACAAAACCTATAGCTTTAAAATTTGATGTCTCTCGGGTCGGTGTTATTTGACTTTTAAATTAGGATGCTATCTCCTTTCAAATCGGCTTTCGTCTTATATCTGCGATCTAACATTCTCGAAGACGGGATTGGTACATATTTAAGTTTTTGCAACGCTACGTTTCAGAGTTGTGAAGTTTACTTTGAATAATTAGGCCTAAATTACCTTTAATTTAACTTCAACATTCTTACCTAAGAGGCTTTAAGAGGTACTCCACTTGATTGTGTGGGTAAAGTTCAAAACAGAGTACCTTTCATCTTTTGCAAGTCCGAATTAGGGTAACATACCTTCAGATGTAGACTGCTCTTGGGAAAAGAGAATAAAAAATAGGAAGTTGACTTTTTTGGATTCTAGAATGTTCTATTCATCAGAAACAGTCCTTATCTCAGTGTTAAATTTATTTCTGAACGTTATCATCTTTCACACAGTTCATTGATCTTTTTTTTGAAGTTTCATCTCTATTGATAAATTCAGCTGAATCCGGTTTGACTGGGAGCCGACCCCAGTATAATTGGGAAAAAGCTAGGCAGATGATGATTATGGTACGCTCTCGTTTGACCACTATCTCACCTGATGGTTAGTGATGATGTACTAGTCGAGGATGGAGCGCGTTTGACTAGAAGTACTCCTGGCTGAAAGACCCACATGTTGTAGCTATCAGGAATCACAGACTCCACCAGGGAATTCCACTCCTGCTGCAGCTGTATGGACAATGAAAGTATACCCAAATACGCACAAAAGATTTGGGTATACTTTCATTCCAGTCCAGTCCATCATGCACCGGTGGCTCATCGCCGTACGTCTTGTAGCCCGATGATGGAAAGTGCTTGGCGATATTGAATTGTGCAATAACTTCTCGAAATGTTGCCTATAGAAACTTACGCTATCCTTCTATTTTAAATACGCATAGCTGCCCGTTAATAAAGATATTAATGTCGTCGTTTTCTCTAGCTGGATCTAAAGAAACAATTTGACGAAGGAGACACCACGAATTACCAGACAAATGGCGAGTTCGACCTGGTGAGCTTCGAAGCCATCCGGCACGATCAGTATTACTCCTGCTGTGTGGAGCCCTATCCCGACATCACATACATCATCAAGCTACGGAGAAGACCTATGTTCTACGTGTTTAATCTTATTCTCCCGTGCCTCCTTATAAACGGAATTGGTAAGTATAGCCGCCTACTATGACGTGCCAATGTCGTTGTGGTTTCGTTGTGAAAAAGGGATAGTATATCTCCGTCTCCCTCCTACACCGAAATCATGATGTTTTTAAAATACATAGTAAAACATTTTATGACGATTTTTCTTCGGTTTGGCTTGACAACATTTAAATCGAAGGGTGTATGTTTTTAATGTTGATGTGTTTGATCATTCAATGTGCCAGTTTGATCTGATGATAAAAAAGTGTTCTTCAATCGTTACTAAAACCACAAAAGAAAAGAAAAATATGGAATGTAAATTTTTACACTCGTTAATTTAATCCGTTACAAAAATACTTTAGTAACTGACAGTACCAGCTCCAGTACCGTTAATTGTTTGGCATGTACCGCTAAATTATTCAGTTGAACTTCAAATTGTATCGTGAATAATAAACATAATATGGGTACCCAAAGTAAACAATTAGACAATGTCGGTACTAATTAGAAAACATTAGTAGTGTTAATTATTTTGGTAACCAAATACCAAACAATATTATATTCCGTGTGGAATGTTACTCTCAGAATGTCTCGTTATTTACTTTCATATCATGTTCCTTGTGTGAAAATAGCTATTTGTTGCGGAGACCAACAGCTAATGATGATACCTCTATAGAGGAGAAAAATGTTCAAATCTAAAAACTAACGTGAATCTCTCGAGGACGACAGTTATATTCTATTTTACATTATAACATTGTCAAGCATATTGTTTATTTGATTGCTTTCTCAAAGTTTAACGAGTCCCAACAATTTTGTGAAACTTAAACTAAATTCAGAGCAGTCTTAAACCTTTTGAGGATGAACCGAGCTGTGATTCTGCTCCGTAACATCGTTTACGGCAAGAGGCTTTATGAGAATTGGCTTCATTACATATTTTATTACGACAAACCACTGATTGCCGAGAAGTTCATGGAAGTTTCGTCTCCACGAACGAGCCATTATTACCATTGTATAAATATGGTGATGGACGTAATGTGCCGAGCGAGAAACAAGAATATTCAGAATAATCATACAGACGTTCAAGTAGAATAATATAATAAACAAACACAAAGGCTCATCCTTATGATAATCTTTACTGACGAGATATTTCGCGCCTTTGTTAATCATAATTGCATGAATTACTCAACGTACTTTTGTGTGTATGTAACAAAACATTTTTGCACGACTATGGGCGAGTATTTTATCCGTAGTTGACTCAAACTATGGTTAAGTATGCGATAAAAAAATTGTCAGAATACTTTTTTCGATTACTTATTAGTTATTACAAATTGTTATTTAGTAGACCATTTATCAAGCTAAACAGTGATCGATAAACGGACATTAACGATATTTTGGTGCCCTTAAATTTTAACCATTTGTTGAGTTGTCTATGGATAGAAATACTCGCCATAAGACGACGGATATATTTCAAATATATATTCTCAAAGAAACTGAATGAAACCTTTTATGTTTTTGCTCTAGCTCTTCTAGTGTTCTACGTGCCGTCGGAGTCTGGTGAAAAGGTGACCCTGGGCATAAGTGCACTTTTGTCTATGACCGTCTTCTTGATGACTATAAGGGACACATTGCCTCCTACGGAGAAGACGCCTCTTATAAGTAAGTTATTTTTATTTAACTGTCATTGTTATGTTGTGTCGGTATGACTCGACTAGTTTCGGAGTCGATATTAAGCCTTGTTCTACAACGCGGTTTGACTTGTGGAAGTGCTATGAGGTTTGCAGTACTTTTAGGTCCGCTTGCGCAAACTACATACTACCAACCA
Source organism: Melanchra persicariae (assembly GCA_947386135.1). NCBI lineage: Eukaryota > Metazoa > Arthropoda > Insecta > Lepidoptera > Noctuidae > Melanchra > Melanchra persicariae. The sequence continues at coordinate 9,706,081 of OX376644.1, forward strand.
CGTATCTTCTAACTCAAAGTTTATTGTTATTACGAGGTTATACATACTTATTTAAACAAAAAAACAACGGGTTGCACTACGAGAGTGCCGGCAGAAGTGAAAACTTGAACATTAACGTTGTGCATTTTTTCATATTTTGGAATGGTTAGGGAATAATTTCGCACGAATTGTTTTATTTATCAATATAAAAGTACTATAATTTATGTGGTTAGATACAATATTCATTTATTGCGCTATCGTACACAAACATGACAATTTATATTACATATTACATTATCCGTCTTACGGATTTTCGATCAGGTCACGTGTCCTGACGCGAGTTTAACTTTTTTAACAATCCCGAGTTAAAACTAACTCTGGTTTGTGCATATGGGCTCCAAAAACAAACGGTCTACCCCGAAAAAGTAACGTTCCTGTACCCGTATTTTTTAGTTATCATTATACCTGTATTTATGTAGTACCAAAAAAATCTTGAGTGTTTTTTTTTAATTTGCAATAACGGTCATTGCCCTTTCCTTAGTATCTCATCGTAGGTACCTGGACCATAAATTATGAATCGTTTTTCATTACTAGAAAATGTAACGTCACGATAGATGTCGATTCGGGGCAGCTTTATGTTTTTATTTCTGTTTTCAGAATTTAGTATGCCAATGACAGTTATTGCAAATTTATCTGGCGTCGACCATAGTACCAAACATAATTATCTTCTCTTTGGTTCTATTTATTTATTATTTTATTTTCTTAGTAACTAGTTACAAGAGCATAGTTTCCTCGATGAGTAGGTACATAATAAGGGTAGTATCGCTACACGCCCCATTATTCGTTTTGACAAGGGAATGTCTAGCGTAAGCAAAACAATATTCTACTGAAAGGTTTTCTGTTATTTCGCATCGAGGAAACCTTTATTAAGGTACAAAATATGACACAAATATAATGTTACTGAAAGTTTTCTTTGTGTTAAACTTACGATTGTATACGTGGAACTGCTTGTTATTGTAGGTATTTTATTTTGAACCTATCAATCATAGCTATCTTATAAGATACTAAGAGCTAAGTAAATATATTCATGCTTTTTGTGATTATTTCTCAAAGTTGGTATCTTTCACTCGATTTCTGTATTAATTAAGCATTTGAAGTCTATTTTAGCTTGAAAACCTGTCCTAGCATTAAAGTAAGGTTTGACACATTCCTATCTCCAAACTAGCTTTTGCCCGCGACTTCGTACGCGTATAACCCGTTGGAATTTCCCGTTCCCATGTAGCCTAGTCTTCCTCATGAATGTGGCTATCATGTTATACAAAAATAATTTTCAAAATCGGTTCAGTTGATCCAGCGATTACCCCCTTCAACCTCACAAACTTTACTTTTTAGGGTTCCGTAGCCAAATGGCATAAAACGGAACCCATAGATATATATATAGATTCGTCATGTCTGTCTGTCTGTCCGTCCGTATGTCACAGCCACTTTTTTCCGAAACTATAAGAACTATACTGTTGAAAATTGGTAAGTAGCTGTGTTCTGTGAACCGCATTAAGATTTTCACAAAAATAGAAAAAAATACAATAAATTTTGGGGGTTCCCCATACTTAGTGTAAAGTGGTAAAATGTCCGTCCCCCCTGTAACTTCTAAAATAAGAGAATGATAATACTAAAAAAAAATAAATGATGTACATAACCATGTAAACTTCCACCGGAAATTGGTTTGAACGAGATCTAGTTAGTAGTTTTTTTTAATACGTCATAAATCGTAAACCGCAATTTACCTTTTACTTGCTGCTACGGAACCCTTCAATGCCCTTCATGGGCGAGTCCGACTCGCACTTGGGCGCTTTTTTTATAATATTAGTACTTATAGATTCTCAATTCAGAAACCTGACTTATGTACCTACATAATGTACGAAACAGTTAATTTAGTTGTGTTCAGAAAAAGTTGAACTCTACTGAACCTTTAAATTGAACGTTAATTTTTTTTTCAGGTTTATACTATGGAGTGAGCACGTGCCTAGTGTCGTTTTCAGCGTCGCTTTCAGTTGTCACGCTGAACATATCTTACAGGCGAGTTTTAGTACTTTAATTTAACATTATCCATTACTTTAGCACTCAACTAATTGGTAATTACGCTAATTTTATGTTTTACATGAAATAAAATTATCTGTTTAAAATTTAAATACAGATGGATTAAAATTTTTTAATCATTTTAATTTGACAATTAATAAAACAAAATGGTTAAAAATAATTAATTAATTCAAGTTGTCACTAAATTAAAATGTCGAAGAATAAAATTAAAAATGGCGACAACTAAGATAAAAATATTTAAAAACTAATATTATGGATTATTGTTAATGTTTTATGGATTATTCATTAAACCAAAACGGCCATACAATTCAATGAACGATACAAAATAAATTGTTCAACTTGAACGCACACAATATCAATTTGATGATGAAAAATATTCATGTTTTTGTGGGAGATTGAACAAATTGAATTTATTAAGGCCGTTTTTCAACCACCAAAATTAGATATGCAAATCAATTCGATGTTAAAAGCCGAAAATGTGGTCTGTATTGAGTTAAAATAGGTTTTTGATTATTTCTGGACAAATATTTTTCTCTGGCAATGAAGGGGTATATACTTGTATGTTATTTTTTCCTCTGTGTGGGATTCATTTAAATGGACTGTACGGAGAGCAATGTATTTACAACGAGTGGATTTATCCAGATGAGTTTTATACTTTTTCTTGCGTTTAACCTCAGTCTAAAAAAAACTGATACGATGCTTGAATGAAACTGACCGTTCGATATCCGAGTTGTATGAGTAAAAAGAGAATAATGATGAGTACAATGACCCCTTAAGAGGTATTGCGTTTATTCTGTTACACGTTGTATATGGCATCAGAGGAACGAAATGTACTTAAAGTCGCGGGCGCGCGGCCAAACTGCATACATTTTCGTTGCCGCGCGCCCGAAGCGCTTTGTTTATCAAGTCCCATAATGGGTGAAATAGGGGTGGAAGTTTGTATGAAAAATCTGAATCCTTGAGCCAATAACCTTTAAAATTGATTTATTAACTGAGCAATGTAAATAATTTCTTTGTTAATTTTTCACAACTACCCCCATAAGAAGATTTAGGGGGTGTTAAAGTTAGTATGAAAAAATCTTTTTTCTTGTTACGTGAAACTAGGTACGAATATTGGATAAAATAAATAAATAAGATCGTTCATTCTTAATTTTTTATAACTATCCTCAAAAGACGATTTAGGGGGTGCTAAAGTTTGTGTGGAAGAATTTTATTCCTTGAGACAATATTCTTGAAAATTGGTACAAATACTGGCAAAAGTTAATAATAAAGGTTGACATTATTGTTTTTTTCACAATAAATTCCAAAAGACGATGAAGGGGGTGTTAAAGTTTGTATGCTGAACAAACAAGAAACTTTGCACCTGAGTAAATAATAATGGATTTAGTATAATACGCCCAGGCTAAACCCTTGGACCTAGAGGACTACAATTTTACACAGAGATTTCCCGAAAATACAAGGACTATGAAATAATTTTTCATCAAGTTAACCCCTAACGATAAGGGATGGAAAAGTTTGTTTCACGTGGGCGAAACCGTTGGCAGTGGCTAGTTTACAAAAAAAATATAATTAGTCATTTTCATTGATCACAACATTAGTTTTTTTTCTAAAATCAACGGTTTCGATTCCTGGCTAGGAAAACTGAATTTTATACGATGTTTTTTTTTTCGAAATCGGTCCGAGACTTCTTCAAGTATTTCGCAATATAATAAAAATAGTTTCGGATTTGGTCATCTAAGTCTTTTATAAAATTCTCCCTGTCTGCTGGCGGGTACTGCACATGCTTCTGTGATGTGTGAACGTGTGGTGTTGCTCGTAGAGGAGTGAGAGGGCAGCCGGTGCCGGCGGTGCTCCGCGAGCTGGTGTTGCAGCGCCTGGCGCGCCTGCTCTTCATCAACCTTGACACGGACGCTCCAAAGGTACGTAAAGCTATAAAAGCCAGTGGCGAAGGTGCAATGAGCGTTGGACCATTGACTATAGATACATTGACATATTGTAAGGACAGGGCGGGCTGCACAATGTTCTGACGCCATAAATAGGACCGTAATTGGCACGTCTAGAATCAAGTGAACTCGCCTCGCGGGCGGCTATCTTCGAACAAGGTCGTATGCGCAAGACATTAATATGCTATGTTTTGTACGGTGAACCCGTATAAGCAAATGTTCATACGGCCCTATCTTACTATTGAAATCTATGCAATAATCATGAAATGACATCAAAATTATTTTCTCAACAGTAAGTCTTTATACTGAAATCCGGATATCCGTAGGGAAGTCGTAGCAATCACAGAAATCTGTATACATTACTGTGTTGTGTAGTGTCGTGGCTCGGAATACGACAATGAAATGAATGTTCAATTGTTCAAGTCCATGTCAAATCACAGCGAGTTTTGCTTGATAACACTACGTGTGAAGACGTCACGAAACGACACACATCACAATCGTGTGAATCTGGAATATCAATAGGGTTCCCCGTAAAGTTCTACTTTGTAATAGTTTTTTTTTGCAAATTACAACTCAGTTCGCTACAGTGTGTGTTATTTAAAAAAGTCGTTCGCCACTGCAACAAATATCAGTATTATTATATTTACCATATTTAAAGATAATAAAAAGCACCCCAACGTCTTTATGCACGCTTGCCTACGGCGCGCTTGGCAATCATCCGTGAAAATAAGTTTGCTGTCTGACCGATTTATTTACAATGACATGATGTATTCTTGTACTTATATGTTTAATAAAGCCGTCATGGCTGGAGGATGTTTAATCAAAACAAAAAAAAAACAATGTGATATTTTGTCGCGTTTCAGATGGTGGATTTTCCAAATCTTACTTACAATACAGTCCCAAAGAGACGTCTGCTCTCTTCAATTTGTATCAAAACAGATTGATACTGACGTTGCTTTTTCGCAGCCTCTCGTATTTTCGTAGGCCAATTATAAGTGTTCTGATTCTAAAGAAACACAATGAGTTTGAAAATAACTGTCTGCCATCAAATATTTGTAGGATAACGATATTAATTGGCAAACGATCTACGTGTCGGATCAATTTCTATCTCTATCCTGGAATATTCTTCAAACCTTACAAACTTATAAGCAATGGATGTGGAAGAAGTACCTCTGGGTACTTAACTACTTAAAAATGGTTACTCTATTTATTGTTACTATGCCTTTGGCATCCCGCAGCCATCATGCGGTGATTGCTAACTAATTTGATGGACGCGTCTTGTTTACGAAGCGCACACATGTAAGCCTACCTAATTTGAGCCGATACTTAGGTAATTTTGATGCAGTGTATTTTTAACAAGCTTTTGTGTATGACATTTTTGTTTTATAGGTAATAACACAAATATTTAATGGTAATAGTATTCGCCAGGATGAATGATGAAACCTATAATAACGCGTAATTATTTTTTAGAAAATTCTACATCTAACAGCTGATGTATGATAGTATCTATACAAGCAGGCTATTTAAGCAACAAAAATTCATCCAAATCGCAATCAATAAGAAAAGTGCCCAAAAGGGTGACAGCACTGCCACGTTGATTGGTAATGATTATGACACAACATTTTGTTTGGTAATGTCTTCTTCAAACACATTTAATAAATGTAAAACGACCCATTGTTACAAAACCCAACTATTAAAGTACCCATGCATATTTTCATTTACTTCGAAGTTCCAAAAATGTTCGTGTTCTATGAAAACAACTAAATTCCAGCTTAATTATGACCCAAGTTTCAGAGCTCATATAAATTAATCTTCAGCACTCGGTCATATTTCATTTTCCATAGCCGCTGATGCATGAGACAAACAAATCGAAAATAGGTGCCTAGTCGCAGCCCCCTTGATTTATGCTGCCTGTAAATATCAAATGCCTGTTATTCTCAAAGGAGTAGCTGGAGGCCTTACACACCCGAAAACGACGGTATTAAATCTCTATGCAAACCGCGTAACACCATTTTATCTGCGTGACAGGTACTGATAGGTATTCCCGAGGTAGATGAGCAGTTTTGTATCTATCCGGTCTTCACTTAACTAGTATCAGATGAAATAGTAGATAATCAAAATTCAGCCCATATGAGGGAAAAGCAGATTTTTTTTTTCATATATCATTGAAATCCTGTAGTCATTTTTTTTTCTGAGTAGAAAGGCGTCTGCCTTTTTCCGTGTCACCGCTTAATTCTTCTAAACCACGCAACGCATTTTACAGACAGTTTTCACTAAAAGAAAAAGCGACAATCGAAAAAGATTTGTATAGGTCAACAAAAAATTGTAAAATATCGCGTGAATTTGTGAACTATTCACAATTTCACGCCATATTTTACAATTTTTTAATAATAAGACACGGATATATTGGACACTATTGAATTTGGATGGGATTTATTGTATACGAAACGATTTTTTTGTAATATGTGGAAAAATTATAAGCTATTAAAGATTTATTATTCGGAGTCTGCAATTTTCCGGTGACATATACAAATACATATAAAACGTGTAACGGAATAAACGCAATACCTCTTAAGGGGTCATTGTACTCATAATTATGAACAACTTTCACTATGGGACCAACACTGAAATCGCGGAAAAATAATTGACTGCCCCAAACATTTTTGTGCACGCATCCTGACAAAATGTACTGAACAGCTGATTTTTTTTTCGCGATTACGGGGTTGGTCCCATAGTAAAAGTCGTTCATAATGATGAGTACAATGACCCCTTAAGAGGTATTGCGTTTATTCTGTTACACGTTGTATAAATTGCTAACGTGCAAAGGCGAGGAGGGTCGCTAGTTGCCATTATATAAAATGTGACTAGTAAACCTTACAAAAATAAACGTTATGAAACATACTCATTTGCACAATATAAGGAAGCGGCATTTATAAACTTCATGTTCAGCATATACACGGTGATAGAATTTAATTAGATTTATTGATTGAGAGTTAATATTGTCGTTATTTTAACCTCGATGCCAAAGTGCCTCTGCCTCATTGAATATCTGAAGCCCGAAGTTCATTGAATATTATGATGAATTAATTAATAATATCATTGAGTGCCAGGATTATGCGGTAGTGATTATGCAAAGTTCCGAGCCAATATTTGTTCACAATAATTTATTATGAATTTTTAATTGGTAATTCGAGCTCGTCAAATTAATTAGGTAACATCAAAGAGTTATAGAAAGGTGGAGTCGTTTTTTTCAGCGTGGGTTCGTACATCATCCATTAATAAACAACTTTTTTATTTATGAAAACAAATCTGAATTCGTGAAAAAGGTTTTTACGAGTACATACGTTTTGATTGAAAGGCGTCGATGTTTATTTTTTCGTTGAAAGCTAGCTTTGTGAAATGGATGTTTTTTGTTTTTGGATATTGTTTGGTACAATTTTTGCACGTGGCAAAGTAAATCTACTCCTGGAAGGATAAAAAAAACAGGATATAGGCCGGTTGAGCTATTTTCCTTGTTCATATGTGAATATTAATAACTAAACTAAATATTATTCTTAAGAACTACTATTTTGTATCATATCAATCTATGGTCCGGAGCGAGGAGGCATGGGAAGCCGTCACCTCCTTCTGCGAACCAGTAATACTAGTGAAGGAGGAGGCGGGCCGCGTGAGGGAGAGCCATCCCTCACGCCCCACCCGCCGCGGCAAAGGGAGACGCACCGGGCGTTGGGAGCCGCTGGGCGATTCCCGGCCACCGTAGGTGCGGGTCTGCGGACGGCAAGCGTTGAGTGGCTCGCCGTCCGATCAAAGCCAGGCCCGGGCCGACGCGCGACGGCGCGTTGTGTTCCACGCGCGCCTCAAAGAGATGTCAGCATAGGAGTAGGGGCCCGTTAGGGCCAGTGCCTGCCAGGGTCGCGGATTTTGTTCGAAAGAGTTACCGCGGCCCTGGAACGCAAAAGGCACTAGGAGGAGCATGGGTGGGTTTTAGTCAGTAAAAGTCTGACACTCCCTGCCGCTCCACCCAGAGCGGAAGGGGTCATTTGATGATTTCCCATCCATAAAAAAAAGGGTGTCGGTTTTCCTAAAAAGCCGCTGCTGTGTATCACTATTGTAAACGCTGCCAAGGGACGAAGAAGCCGAGTAAAAATAATATTTTATTCGTAACAATTGTCCTTTGAGAAATAGTTTTCGCTTTGTAGTCGGCTATTTTCGGTTTTGTTATCTTCTTTAGGTATAATTTATTGATGCTATTTTTAACTAAAGGAAAAATACATATGAAAAGCTGGTTTTCACGTGTTTTCCGTTAGTTGTAATATAATACTGAATATCAGCTTACGCACAACCGAAAGATTAAGATAGCAACCACTTGAATTTGAAATCAATTATATTTTTTATTTAAAAATACAATTATATTTTTTATTTCCTCGTTTTTTTGAAAAAAAAAACGAAGAACGATTTCATTTCAGCAATCAAAACTTTCAATTCAGAACCACGAAAAAAGGGGTCTCGAATTAAAAGTGTTCATCAGCAATTTGTTAGCAATCAATCGATCGCAGGCACTCTTGTTATGAATCCAATACGCTGTTATTGCTATACTCAGCTGAAAAAACTCATGTAATCCCTAATCCCTACCCCAGGGGTAAAGCGTAACGTAATTTTTCACTCGTATGTACAGTTATTACATTTCACTCATCATGAACTCCCGCGGGGACGATGGCTTTGCGAAAATATTCTAACGTAATTACGTAAGATAATATTATGTTGTTTATGTAGATAGTAGACCATAGTTTAGCCTACCACCTATGGTCTTCCATTTCTTGTTTCAGTTCCTCAATGTAATGTTATTCTTTTGTAACACCGCCGTTTCATGTTCATTCTTTCTACTGTTTAGTTTTAGCACAAATTGACGATTTTAGCAGTTTTTAGTAAGAGCAGGTCAGGCCCCTTAGAGGCTGAAGATTGTGATAATAACTATTATCTCTATAACTAAAGATATTTTTAAACTACCCGGTGGTAATTTTTTATATTAAATATCGACTCATCACAAATTACTAAAGTCAAATCATGCGATTAAAGAAATAGACAAATAAATTCCACCAATCACAGCATTTGACTCGCACTTATCAATTTGCCACACCATTTGCAATAATTCGTTCGAGAAATCAGGGCTAGACATCTCATCACCTAAATATATAATTAACTTCTCTGTATCGAAATATGGAAATAAGTTTGAAACTCTGGATTTATAAAAACCTCTGGTAGCCCCGGGGACTTTCTAATTTGAAGACACGAAGCCGTGACCATTAAAAGTTTTTCATAAGCTCAGTGTCAAAGATGATTTTCTTGTTGAAATTACATTAAGCTACGTTAGAAAATACACGTGCTTGTGTGAATTATAAAGGTAGATTCTTGTAATATTTTAAGGTTGTTTTAATAAAAAACTGGAACTTGAATGTCTTAGGAAAGACCATTGAAATCTGTCATATTACCCATGACCATGAAAGTATGGATAAGGTATGCTAAAATTATCACCAGTCTTCGATCAACATTTGAACCAGTTATTAGGTTTACTGAGAGAAGATTCAACTTTGAGTTGAGCTCATCTTTAAACATGAACTCTCTAATCATCATCAACAACTCAAACTTAGGATTAGTTTCTGTTTATATAAAATGCTCTTTTCTTTTAAATTTAATTTAATAGTAATATAATTTATGTTATTCTTTGTAGAGCCGAAGCATCTTTTTGTTTGTTTTGTGCTGTGCCTCGGAGTAATGAGTAACTGATGCTTTATTTGTTGTTCTGAGGCAGCGACACGGCCGGCTAACGCTGAAAACCAGCGCCGTGGATTCGTGCCTGCGCGGTAGTGACGCATGATTTATTTTTAAGATTTAAAAATGTTGTATGTGCGTCACTTTCACTTGAATAAACGGTTTTTCTTGTTTTCTTTCTTATACTCGCCCACCACTGAATATAGGCCTTTCATTTCTGGGCATCTATGGGTATTGTACAGGTATCAAGTAAGTCGGTGTCAATTTTCTAAAAACACTCGGATATTATTGCTATGCCATTTTTTTCGTTTTGGTTCCGATATGTCTGTTCCGTTGCATTTGGCAACTTTATTGCTTTGGTCAGAAGCTGGTCAAATTCGAATGGGAAATAAATCGAGCACTTTCAAAAGGCGGGATGTTTTGTTGCGTACATAAATCACTGTCTTTTTATTACGTTCTTGAGTGCAGTTTTGGACGGGATTTCTTAGATGTTATTCTATTTGTGTCTTGCGAATTGAATAGTAAGTGCTCTATTCAATATGCATCCATTTTTGACATACACTTTCTTATCCGAGCAGCACATTAAGAATTATGACACGCTTTGATTTCGGAATAATTGTTTTAGAGAAGTGACTTCTCTATAACGTTGGCATTTAAAAGGTTAGCCAGTCAGCACTCTTCTTAACGGTATGAATGCAGTGCGTGCATTAAGTGTAGGTAGGGTAGGTAGGCATAATAGTTATTTATGCAACTGTTTTATAAAAAGGGGTATTAAAACAAGAGTGTGATAATAGTGTCACATGAGTGTTTTAATAGGTACCTAATTATGTACAGTTGCATAAGAGATCATATAGATATGATCTCGTATGCAACACATTCATAACATGGGTGTAGACACCCATGTTATGAATCCTCTATAAAAGGTTCCTTTCCAGTTGGTGTAATCTTGGTACGCCTTTTATATTGTTTTCTCTACTTTTCTGATAATAATTGGTTAGAAATGTCTTTTGCTGCATTAGAAATATTTGGGTGGTGGAGGTGGAAATTGAGTGATACAAGCTTTGATTGTGTTATCACAAACACAATCAAAGCTTGTATCACTCAATTTTAAACAACAAAGTAATAAAATTTTGCAATATTAATTTCGAACAATTTTTTTTATAGAACAAAGTGGCGGGATATGAAGTTTTTTTTTTTTAATTACGGCGCTGTGGTAGTGAATAGCGAGTGCAAACAACGTTCTTTTTTTTTAATTCAAAAAGATACCACGAATTGACACGTATTGAGAATGTGGCTGTATGATGAGTAAGGAAGGGATCGAAAAAGCAAAAGAGTTGTATAATAAGAGTATATTTTTTCACTCGTTTGGATGCATTGACATATGAATTATATCTCAATGTTTGGATGATAATATGGTTACTATGACACTGGTTGTTTTAATATTGGCAATTAGCTAACTGTTTCAGAAACTTTTAAAGAGGATTTATATCATGGGTGAAATAAAAAAATACTATTGGCAGTCGGAGATACAGAACGTCTGCAGCTGCGATGCTGCCATTCTTATTATTGCCATAATAATCGTAGTTTTTCCAGGGTGACGGCGGCACAGTGACATCGGCCGGGGTCCAGGGGGTGCAAGTGAACCCCCGCACGGGGTCCCGGCTCAAAGCGGAGGTGCGATGCGACGGGGCCCCGGTCACACCTGCCTCACCGCGCTTCGCACGTCACAACCACAATCATTTAGGTGAGAACCAGAACTTTAATTTTTATTAAATTCTATAGTGACAAAGTATTGCAAAGTAAGTTTGAGTGAAGTCTTGTTGGACCAAATAAATATAAGCATGAGCCGTAATTTGTTTGCTAGAAATTTTATGATTAGTTTTTTTTTTTTTTTTTTTTATTTATTTGTTCCAAAACATATAAACATTCAAATAAATGGTGACACACAACAATACACTTAATTCTAAGTTCCGATATTGGACATCTGTGTCTGAACTAGATATAAAATATCTGTATTTCAGACATCAGCGCTCTTTCCCTGTCGTGAGTTACACTTGGGAATTAACTAAGTTAGACCTTTATACACATTTTTATAAGATTACAAGGAAGTTACATGGAGAAAAATCTTAATTAGTTGTATAGTGGGTGGTAGCCTCCGGTGAGTAGAGTGTAAATGAGTGGATGTGTGTAGGAGGGTGAGTATTATTATAAGCTACTTAACTATAGACAACAGATTTTCAGTCTCAGTATAGTTTAGCTTGCGAATGTAGTCCACTATCGTAACTTTACATATGTTCTTAGTTAAGGGGTACATATTTACAAATTTATTTAGTCTTTCATACAGAAAAGAGCCTAAGAAACAATAGTTTGAAGGTCGGCAGTTTATTGTGTGTGGTAACCTTTCGTCTGCGCTTGGATAAGTAAGAGGATTTGTCATAGTTTGTGTTAGCATGGTGTCTCAAGACTGCGTGCAAGACATAGAGCTGTCGGACCGTGAGGACCTCGCAGGACTGGTAAAGAAGGAAAGTTGGGAACAAGTAGGGCCGGGAAGTGCTGACTTTGAGTATTGCTCTTTGTGCAACTTCCAACGGTTTGAGTATAGTTTTCGACGTTCCTCCCCACACAGAAATACAGTACTGCAGGATTGATTGGCCAAGTGCTAGATATACTTGTTTCATTAATTTAGGTTCAGATGCATTTCTTAAATTTTTGAAAACGTAAATCAGTTTTCTTGCCCGAGAAGTAACCATATCTACATGAGGTCGAAAAGATAAATTATTATCAATAATTATTCCTAAATATTTAACTTTGTCAGCTTTAATTAGATTAGGGCAAGAACAACGTAGGCTATTACAGCAATTGTGAGCTATAATGGAGAGAGATGAGGGAGGGGATTACAGTTTCGCATAGAGAAGGTGAGAAATTGCGTTTTACCTGCATTAAGCGTAAGTATATTTTTCTGCAGCCAGTGGCTCACTATGTTGAAACCATGCTGCGCGCTCTTGTAAACATTCTCCCAAGAGTCAGCGGAAAACAGAAGCACCGTATCGTCCGCGTACGATATTATTATACCTCCAGCAAGATTTAGCTCACAGAGTTCATTTAAATAGATAAGAAATAGACTAGGACCCAAAATACTGCCCTGAGGGACACCGAAGGAGACAGGAAGGTCACTGCTTATATGATCATTTATTTTCACACATTGTGTACGGTCAGAGAGGTAGTCTTTAAATATTTTGAGTTGATCTCCCCTAATGCCTATTCGTTCCAGTTTCTGTAAAAGCAATGGCACAGAGACCGTGTCAAAGGCTTTAGCCAAATCCAAGAATATGCCCACAGTCTTCTTGCCCGCATCCAAATTCCCTACCACATAATCAACAAGTTCATGGCCCGCATCACTTGTTGATTTGCCAGCTCGGAAACCAAATTGATTATTTGAAAGATGTTTATTTGTTTCTAGGTAACTTGTAAGTCTTTTATTGAGGATGCGTTCTAGGAGTTTGGAGAGCGAGGGCAAAATAGAAATGGGCCTATAATTGGTGATGCGGTTTTTATCTCCGGATTTATGTATCGGATGCACCACTGACTTCTTTAAGACTGTAGGGAAGACACCTTGTGATAAACAAGTATTAAAAAGATGTGTCAAAAGGGGCACAAATGTGTGTTTATTTTCTTTAAGAAGATTATTTGATATGGAGTCCCAACCAGCGGAACAGAAGTTTTTCAGACCCATGATTAAACTCTCTACCTCAGCCTCATCTGTGTCCAATAAGACAAGAGATTTTACATAGGGGTTTGCATTTTCAGATGCAAAATGAGAGTGCTCCGGATTCGCACATTTTGTAGTACAGTCAGCTAGGTTTTTGCCTACACTGACAAAGAAGTCATTCACGAGACCTACAGATTCTCCTGCATTCGATGGATTTATTAATTCTGTCGCGTTATATTTATTCTTCTTAGTGTTAGTTATAGCTTTTATTGCATCCCATAGTTTTTTGTTATTATTGCCCGCAGTTTTCAAAAGGTTCTTTTCGTACGACGTTTTAACTTTCTTTTAATAGACGGTTGCAGAAATTTCGGTACCTATTGTAGATAATTTTGAGCATGCTGTTTTCAGGAGACTTTTTTGACTTTTTATGCAATCTATCTCGGTGTCTCATGGAACGTATCAGTCCTGGGGTTATCCATGGCTTAATAATTTTATTACGTTTTGATAATTTTAGGACGGTAGTGTTTGCTGCAATTTCATGCTGAATAGTGGTTACGAAAAATTCCATGGCCATATTTGCGTCAGATATAGAATAGACTGGTTGCCAATCAATTTGGGCTAAATTTGAATTTAATTTTTCAACATTTATTTTGTTGACGGAAACGTGGGCAAATGTTCGTGCCTGCCTGCGATGAAGACAAAGTAAAACAGCCTGATGATCAGTGATTGTTGAATTTAAAACAGCAGTGAGCGCCTGACATTGCGCTTTAAGCATCACGTGATCAAGACACGTCTTGCCGCTTCTCGTGGGGAGGATATGGGCGGGTAAAATACCGTGGAATGCACAAAGATTTAAGTATTCTAGGGAATTAGGTCCTCGGTCTTCGGGGCAGATGTTTATGTTAATATCTCCAATGACAGATATATTTTTATAGGTACTAAGACTACTTAAGATCTTATTGAGAGATAGAAGAAACGCCTCCGTGTTCCGGTTTGCAGGGGATCTATAAATTGCCACTATTGCAGTTTCCGTACCGATTTTTAGGATGAGGCAATTACAGTCTTGGCATGGCGGCTCCTCGCAAATAGCATGGAGACTTATTTTATGAAAAACTGTAACTCCGTCATTTTGATTACAAAAAATATTTGAAGAGAATCGATTATATCCGTCGAGATTAGGTAATACAGGGTTACATGATAACCAGCACTCTGTCAGAATAATGATGTCACAGTCGAAGTCCAATCTGGACAGAAACACCGCAAATGCATCAAAATTTCGAGACAAACTGCGAATATTTTGGGTAACAACAGTCAAACAGTCATTCGGACGAGGAATCATACTTTTGCAATCTTCAACATGACACATAACCGACTTTGACACTGTTATTTCATCAATTTCCCTAGAAATATCAAGCATTTTTGACAACATAATTAGGCACAGGATCATTTAAATGTAACCTCAGACTACAATGTATTATAGGGTAATGTAACTTATGATATTTGTAGATAAATAATTTGATAGCGTTATTCAGTAGTCGAGCAAGACAAGTTACGGCGTTATTGCTATAAGTTTTCCAACAGGATATATATATCTTATGTAATTTATGAATTATAGGCGATAAAGGATTATGAACAAATATAATATTACGTACTTTGTGGATTAGGCTGTATTTAAAGTAGCCAAGTGTTAGTGTGGAGTGTTTGAGTGAAAAATTAACTGATGTATTCGTTTTACAAAAGGAATCTTTTAAGTAAATAACATGCAATAATAAAAAACCTAAATATAATAAATGGAGACATAAAGATCGTGATGAATTAGGTTGAATATACGAGTAATATTGACATAGTCATTCTGTGGCCTTCTGTTCGCCCTTAAGCTTAATGAGGTCTTGCTCATCATTAATACGGATTTGCAGCATACCCTCTTTTTTTCGAAGATAAATTTTTCCGTAAGAAGTCCAGCAGTAGTTGTATTTATACGTAGTTGCAAAATCACGCGCCAAGAAAAATAGTCGCCTACCCTTTGGTGTCAAACAGTCTGATATGAAGATGGGTTTCTTGGGGCTATCATGGCCGACTAAGCTCGTATTCAACTTCTCGGTCTTCTTTTCCAGAGTTAAGCTTTTTACGCTGCTTAGGACACTTTCTTTTGTAAGAACTGAGGTGAATTCTACGACTATCGGTTTCAACACGCCTGGCCTTGCAAAAGGACGATAAATGTCTTTAATATCCGAGGTTTGTAATTGAAGATTGAGAACATTTCCGTTTTTTTCACAACATTACTCAGCTCAGCTTTCGACTCGTTTTTTAATTTTGGAATGTTTCTCAATTCTATCTTGGCTGAACAGGATTGTTTTTCAAGGTTTTCTATTTTATTTTCCAGAGAGTTAATATATGCCAAGTTTTCCTTACGTTCACGCTTGAGGTTTTCTAATTATTTAAGTATGACGTCATAGTTGGAAGATAAGGCCTGCATAGACGTATTGATACTGTCATTCTGGGTTTTTATTTCAGCTAAAGATGATTCTAAACTTTGTAATTTCAAATTATGTTCCTCAGAGAACTTCGCGAAGGACTCGCGTACCTCTTGCATAAAATTACCAAGCTCGTTTTCTTGTTGTTTACGTTTCATCGTACGCCTCATATTTATGTTACCCTGGTCATTAATACTTTGCATATCCGACACGCTTCCCTCAACACTCTCAGAGTCCGTCTCCGAGAGTATTTGCTGTTTCGGTGGGGTGCGTCTAAGCGGCATTATTGTATCGTCGATTTAAGTGAAGCACCAGGATCAAAGCGTTGGATTAGGATGTAGTTGAGCCGTGCGGGAGAGTGATAGCGAAATACCAGGAGCACCGGTACGTACCTCCCAGCAGTGGTGGTGAGCTGTGGCCTTGCGCGTGCGCAGCTAAGTGGCTGGACTTCGTCAGGCCCCAGGCGGCCGGCTGTTGGCAGCGGCGGGCGGGGCAGTGTAGGTGGAGCTGGAGCGGTGCGTCACTTCGATGGCAGACTACGATGTTTGGGCAACTAAGACCTCCTCGAGAGTGATGAACTCCTATTTTTTAACTCGATTTAATTGGCGAAATTTTATTTTAATATTTAATTTAATTTACACAGCGGGTCTCCTTAAAAGCGTCTGAACTCCTCAGAGGTCCGGGGGGGAGAGGATTAGTGATAATTAAGTTAGTGATTTGAGGGGGCCGATTCTTGCACTGTTTGGCCAGGTCCACTCTATATCAGAGTGTGGCGCTTATATCAAATAATCACCCCATCTACAGCCCTGGAACGCAAAGGGCATTTGGAGGGCACTCACTGACTAAAACCCACCCGTGTTGGGTGGGTTTTATTCAGTGAGAGTCTGACACTCCCTTTCTCTCCGCCCAGAGCGAAAGGAGTCATTTGATGATATCCCGTCCAAAAAAAAGATCCACAATCTACATGATTTGACCATTACATACACTCACATAATTGTGAGGTTTTAACCTGATTTGAGTGGAAGCGAGGGACAGTGTATAGGGCTCAACAGCGTTAAAAATGGCTCCTGATGTGTGTAACACCTCGTCATGCTTGACAGCTGACAGCGGCATCAGTTTTACCATGAATGACTTTGCAGGTGATTGTTGTGTTTATGACATAATTTATATGCGTTTGCTACAACTCTGTGAACCTTTACTGGAAGGCTTCCAAGCACTCCTGTAATATATGTCCTCAATCATATTTTTATGAGCAATATGTGAAAATCTGTGATACGTTGTCTTGCCGTTGAAGTGCCAACTAGGCTCGGTTTTATTGAAAAAATATGATAAACCATTCTCGAGTCTGCCCAAGTCATAGCCACTATCATCTTGAGAAGATTCATGCGGGTTGCTTGAAGGTCCACTCGTAGGTAATAATTTTTCGATTTTTTCTCTCTTTCAGAGTCATTTAAAATACTGGGTTTTTAAATCCACATTCGAATATAAAAAAAACTTCTAACCCTTATATTATAATTTTTTTTTATTTGACGACATTGCATCAGGCACTCGAAATAATAAAAACTTGTACATACATTTTGTATAATTTGATTTTATTTTAACCGCTGTGGCCCCGACATGTGAAAATTCCCAAAAAAAATAATTCTTATGTAATAGGTAAATAAACATTAAATTCGCGATTAATTCGCGACACACCGGTGTGTCGCCGGGGCCGGAGCGGTATCTATAGATCGCAAGGGGTATAAATTCGTATTATGTTCGAAAGAGTTACCGCGGCCCCGGAAAGCAAAGGGCACTAGGAGGAGCACGGATGGGTTTTTTAGTCAGTAAGAGCGGGAGAAGTCATTTGATGATTTCAAATACATAAAAAAAAGGCGTGTAAATTACCCAAATAAATGAATTTATTATTATATTTAAAAAAAACCTAATAAGTGCTTCACGGTGCGTCAATAGGTTCATTACAGCAATATTGCCAGACAGATGTTTTCTGACTGGAGGTTCAATCATCAACATTTTTAATCTGGCAGTTAATACTTTAGCTAAAGTCTTATGAGGACAGGGCCTAAACCACCAACTCTTAAAGCAGTATTACTATGATATTACTTCCAGTGGGAAAGAGACGGAGCTATACGTCCTGTATAGCTCCGTTTCTTTTCCGCTGGAAGTAATATTGCAGTAATACTGCTTTAAGAGTTGGTGGTTAGGCCCCTGGTTTGGAAAATAATACAGAGAAAAAATATAGGTGATACGAGGAACAGAAAACCTTATTAATTTTCTTCTAAAGACCTGCTTCCTTTAACAATATTCCTCATAAGCAACAGAGGAATATTCATTTCCGATTGTAAAGCACCGCACAGGCACACACGTGTGCCGCATATACCCGGGACCTGTTGATATTGCTTCCTACTCGCATTAATATTCACATGAGTTACGGGATTTTCTTCTTACTGGGCGTTGAATACTAAACTTGCCTTGTTTTGGATCTTATTAGGAGTGATGTTTT
Organism: Melanchra persicariae; assembly: GCA_947386135.1. NCBI lineage: Eukaryota > Metazoa > Arthropoda > Insecta > Lepidoptera > Noctuidae > Melanchra > Melanchra persicariae. The sequence continues at coordinate 9,724,555 of OX376644.1, forward strand.
GATTTGATTTTTATACGTTCTAGTTGTGCTCTTGCAGTGTTACGCGCGAGTTAGTTTGCTTAGGAATGATAATTTTACTATTTAATTGTTCAAGCTCCGCCGACTCACCGGTGAGTCGCCTGATTTACGCGTTTTTAATCTTTATTATGCAAGATATAATTATCTAATTTAGAATTTTGACATGTGCTTTTTAGAAAAACCGGGAAAGAGCCAGTCTGACTCCCTCACCGCTTTCCAGGTTCCAACTTGCAAAGAGTTTTTTTTCATATTTTCAATTTTCTTATGTGCAGGAGGTTTTCTTCAAGAGGGCGTTGATGGCCGAATACGAAACTATGAGGAATAGGTAGTAAAAATGGTCAATGAAGTCTCGGGCCTAATTTTTATAAAAACTAAAACAGCATTTTTGGATTTTTGAAAAAAATCATCTGTTAACACGTAAAAAAATTATGAAGAGTATTTTGTTAAAAAATAATACTTTCTTTTAGTTTGCCATGTATTATTACTTCCTAGATTGTAATCCTTTTTAGAAAAACACTTTCAGATGGTGCAACAATACAGTGTGCGTTTTTTTTACAAATGAAACCCACTTAAAATTCCTGCTTAAAAATATTGAATTATCTAAAATACTATGTTGCTGTTTTAGTTTTCATCAAAATTGGCCCCGAGACTCATTTAAGTATTTTTCGCTATTAGTTTCGGATTTGGCCAACCTCGCCTACTATATTATTATATGTAGGTATTGGTATTGAAAATACTTATAATGTATTTTTTTTCAAAGTAGATTGTCAACTGTCAACGCATCAGACACAATAATAAAACAATGGCGTCACTATCCTCGCAGGATAATCGACACTTGAGCGAATATAATACCTGTGGTTTTCGTATATCCTTGAGATAACATGGCAGTTTCATACGTCAATGTGGTTCGTTCCTAACATTACGAGCAGTAGGTACTCCCAAGTAGGTACCTACGTGTATTGTTTGTTAGAGGTCCAATGTCAGTAATTGTAACTTGAGGAGTGATTCCAACTTTTTACTGATAAATATCGTCGTAAACATCGCCGTGTGACGCAATCTAAAGAATTAATACCAATAAAATGGAGATGACGAAATGATATCGAGAGCGAGTCGATGGAATTTCGCCTTTATGTAAGTACCTTCATCTTTTATGCCATAAACCCCACGAACCAATTAAGATTTTTTGTGTATGTATCCGTCGCAGCTGGATACAATTTCAATATTTCTCGAATATCGACGCGTTCCTCCAAATAACATTTCATCGTTCTTGGGGGAATTACGAATCCGTGTATCTTAGACGGGATGTATTTCTTGCAGACATACGCGTATTTACGACAAAATGTTCATCATGCAATTTATTGTTCCCATAAGAAGGCAATAAAAAAGGCAGGTATTTTATTCTGTATGATTTTGAAGACAAATCTAGGTACGCTACATCCCCAGGAGCACATAGCCCAGGAAAAACCTAACTATGATAAAACCTCAATAATTTTACGAAAACACAAACCATTTTACTACTATTAGTACTTCTATCCCCGGACGTGCGAAGAAAGATCAGTGTCCATAAAGGGCTCTTTCAATTTAGACGTTTCGTGTCGGCACCGCAGCGGTGCGTTTGTCGTACTGCGCACGTCCGGATGATTCTTCCATACAATTTATGCACACAAATACTTGTCCTGCTGTCGTGCGTGCGAGGCACCGGCGCCGAAACTTTCAAGACCTTATTTTTCGAAATGGAAGAACCGATTTTAATGAAACTTGGTATGCATACGCTGGATATCCAGGTCTAAATGGTTGGTAGCGAACATTTTCGAAAAAGAGTTATTAATGGCCTAAGCATCTCTTCAGGAGGAGAGATAGTACTTTTGCAGTTTCTATGGAAAACTTAAAATCAGTCTATCTTTCCCCTGAACTCTTTTTCGAAAATTTTGAATTATATACTAATCATTTCCTCCACTTGACTCGACATTGTGAGGGTTTAGGCGCTGTGAGGGTGAGCAGGAGAGGGATAAGGATCTTTGATGCGTCAGAAATTGAAATAAATGTTTAATGTCAAATGAATTAATTTTCTAACGATCATAAATCAGTACAGTGCACCCCTAAATCTTAAAACAAAGAAAAATTGTCTGAAACTGTTCGTGACCTCCAATCATTAGGGTTTAATCGGGACTTCGTGAGATATACTAATTATATAGGTGTCAATGTAGGCGTTTATAAATTGAAACGTGACTGTTTAAGGCGTGAAAAAGCCTTGTCGTTACCCTTATTTTTAAGGGTAAATGTAGTATTTAAGTCGTTGGAAAAACTCGACTAATCCCTGTCTACTAGCTATCCTTTGTAATCCTCACGGACTCTGAAAACATTTCTTGCCAAAGCTGTTTTGGTTAGTAGGTATACAAGGATGGTGTGGTCGATACGTCTGCCCGTTTGTTAAATATTTTCTATATGTAATAAAAAAAAAGTGAGTTGTGGTAGAAGCGAGTCTGGAAAAGCTAACAACCATTTTCTACTAATAATATCTTTTATTTTACAGTTATTTTTTTATAATGTTTGTGTATAAACATTCGACAAATTGTTTGCTTGGTATTTAATATGGGCATATATTTTACTACAGCTCGGATTTTGAAGGTGATAGCAACGCTGATGACACATGATGGACTTAAATACAACTGGAAAAGTTTAGATGTACTATGGTACTTACACCTTAACCTAAATATCTGTCGTTTCATTCGTTTGTGTTTTTTGACCAAATTGATAAGATTTTTACAGGAATACATATGTCGCAGCCAACTTAATCAGCCATTTCATTAAAAGCCTAGCCTTTTCATTTAGCTGCGCCGGCAGCGACCTCAGTGACATCTTTGTTTCAATATCGTTTAATGACTTGCCCATGTCACTTATGTCACTGATGAAACGGAATTAATTATTTTTAATGAAAAGCCAAGCCCAACTGCTACCAACCCCAGCCAAATTGCTGAATCAGCCGTTTCATTAAACGACTGATTAAGCAAGTAGGCTGCGACATAATTATGTGTTGCTGAAAAAATCTTGTTGATTTGGTCAAAAACCACAAACGAATAAAACTTAGGTTAGGTCGGGACCATGCAGTTTTGACTGTTAAGTACCAGGCTCACAGAATAACAGAGAGGCATTTGTGGTGCAGGTGGAGCTCCGGTAAATACGGCGACTGTGCCTGGGAACGGCCCACCGGCAGCCACCAACGCGGTGAGCGAGACGGGGTGCGCGAGCGCATGCCCGCGGTGCATGTGCTGCGGCTGCACGCTGCGCGAAGCGGCGGCGCGGCACGAGCAGCGGGTCGCTGCAAACGAACGACTGGAACGCGCTAATATTGAGTGGAAACAGGTACTTACTTCTAATTATTTTGATATCTATGTCACAGCCAACTAGCTTAATCAGCCGTTTAAATGACTACCTAGCCATTTCATTGAACCACGCCGTTTAATGAGCGGCCTAAGTGACATCTCAGCATTTAATTGAACAGCTAGGCAATTGACTTGGTACAATATTCTTCAAAGACTTGCTTAGCCAAGTAGCGGAGCATAAGGCACAATGAGCAGCTTAGGGTTCCCCAAGACGGATAAGTTACTTTGAATGGTATGGCTAAAAATAAATCGGCTGTTTAGTACATTTTTTTTGTTTCTGTGTTGGTCTCAGTGAAAGCTGTTCATAATGATGAGTACAATTACCCCTTAAGAGGTATTAAGTTTCACGTTGTCTATAAAAATGCGTCCTTTTTTTCCCACGATTTCATTCATGTTTTTTAAAATTATACTTTGTATAAGGTTCATAGGGAAAGAAAAGTTAAGAAAATTGCGTAGAAAATATTATCATTATACGGTTACCCTATTATGAAGGGCCTAGGCATCTGCTTGACCGCTAATTAAATGTTGTATTAGTCGCATCTGCTGTATGTCATTTAGGCCATTGATTAAACGGCGCCGTTCAATGAAAAGGCTAGGCAGCCAATTGAATGGCTGTTCAATCCAGTTGGCTTGAGACATTTCAATGTCAACGGATTATTACAAAAATACAAATACCACAAGTTTATAATAAATCGCATGAGATTGTTAACTTTTTATTTTCGAGGATACACTGATTATCGTAAACTAACGAATTTGGACGGGATTTATTGTATACGAAATTATCTTTTACAAAATACAGAGAGTTAATTAAAATCATAAAACGATTTATTTAAATCCTGTGGTGTTTTACAATATTCAGGCGACATATGTGTACAACGTGCAACAGAACAGACGCAAAACCTGAAAAGGGGTCCTTTTTTTAAGGATGGGAAGTCATCAAATGACCCCTCCGCTCTGGGTGGAGCGGCAGGGAGTGTCAGATTTTTACTGACTCACCCAATGGTCCTCCTAGTACCTTTTGCGTCCCAGGGCCGCGGTAACTCTTTCGAACAAAATCAAGGGGTCTAGTCCTCATTATTATGATCAACTTTTATTATGAAAACAACCCTCAAATCGTACCTGTAACATTTTTCTGAGGATGCAAAAATAATATCACCTACTTATACCTTTTAACGACTGTCGATACTAATGAAGAATGCGTATTATGTTCAATATTGCTTGTAAGAGCGTAATATAACGTGATACATTACGAAATCCTGATCATTATATTGTAACTGTATTGTACTGTACATAAATACACATAAGTACATAATGACTATAATCATCAGATTCGGTTCGCTAGTATTCCTGGTATTTTCATAACAAAGACTGTAAGAAATAACAATAACTTTTACGAAACCTAGAATCTACAGTAACTGTCTAAATTAACTATCTACTCGGTCAGTTTTATAACTGTCGTAACAATTTGATCTGATAATCCTAGAAATACGGTGAGTTCCAGAAGGTTTCACCGCATAATATTTTAGACGAGTTTTGGTTGAGGTCAATATCGTAACGTTTTATTGGCTTAGACCGTAAACTGTTCAAGTGTTCATGCCTCGACAGTATAGTTCCTTCGAATAAAAATATTATCATATTCTTCGCATTTTATGATTCATAGTTAACTCAACCAACAGTCAAAAATGAAATTTGACTTTCTTATTCGGTAAAAGTTTTTTTAACATATTTGCTCAAAAACTGCATTTACGAAGCCTGTATGCATTGTTCGAAAGTTATAAATTATGCACCACACAATGGAACGTGCGCTAAAATAGGTACTCTCACCTAAGTACATATTTTACCGCAAACTCCGTTGTATAGCGCCGTGCGTATTCTTTACTGATTTTTTTTTAATTTCCATAAAAATTAATAAGAATTCCACCAAGGAGTTTCACATCACGAGAATAAATAAGCTGAATGATCGAACCTCCTTTGAAGCGCTTTTGCTGTATATGTTTGTCTCATTTTAATATTATAGAGAAAATGAGAGAAGATAAATAAAAATAAATGAAAGATGTGGTTCTAATTTTCACCACGCCCATGTGGCGCCCTTTGCAAATTCGCGCCATTTTCATATTAGAAACGTCAAAGATTGTTGCGACTTTCCGACTGATTTCTAAAGACAAAAAGTTTGTTTCATTACTTATTGTAATGTTTTCTCGCAAATGTGTCGAAAAACGTTGTATGACACACGTGCGGATTTGGTTTTTACAAACTCGTGACTATGGTAAGCCCTCGACTTCGTCTCGTGCTTACATTCGTCTACTCGTTTGTAAAAACCAACTTACCGCATTAATAACATAAATAACTATTAACTATTGGTAATATTTGACCAATGGTCAAGCTAAGAATTGCTCCAAACAAACTATTGCTTGCGTTAACTACTGATCAAAAAACCCGCCCGCGACATGAAACTTAATTTATTTATCGGGAATTTAATCACTATTTTCGAAATCACTGCAGGTCGAGGTCGTAATTACCGAAAAATAATTATCTTCATAATAATACATTAATGGCTTCAGGTATTATGTATAGAATAAAAATGTTATAGTTTAACACCGAAGCTCTCGCGCTCCTAGATTTGCCTAGTCAAACCTCAGGTCTAACATAACGTCTTGGTCAAAGTCCAAACGTATAGCGCTTTTCCACTTTTGACTAACGAATTTTTGGTTAATCCTACGAGAGACTAACAGCGGATTTCGCCAATGAAACTGAACGCGATTAGTACATCTAAACTACGTTCAAGAGCTGTCGTAGTGATCTACATAGGGATGATTCCTGATAAAAAAATATATGATTCTATTTAGTCCGTCAGTTAGATTATCGAAAAATATTGGAAACGTATTTTTTGCTTTAACAAATCAATAAAAAAGAGGAAGATTTAAAAGCGCATCAAAGATCAGGAGTGGGGTCTTGTGACCGTCACATGTCGGTAAAAAGTGTACTTACATGTGACGTCACACGAGTTTTCATCGCACTGTATCGTTTTCATTTTTTGTTAATGTGAAACAAGAAAAAATACGTGTCTAATATTTTTTGGAAATCTATCTGACCGACTAATTAGATTTTTTTAGCCATATACCCATAATTTAATTATTAGGTATATTTCTATCTGCAGGGTTTTAAGGAACCTAACCGTGTCCGTGTCGGGGTCCTGTGCCCTATGCTCTGCTACTTGGTTAGGCAAGTCATTAAACGATATAATACCGCAAAGAGTTAGGCTCGCATGCAAAAACCTGTTTAAACATACAACAAGGGCAGTACAAATCGACGTTTGACCGAATTTGCCTTAGTCACTTCTAGGATGGCCTAGGACTAGGAAAACCTCGAATAAGGTAAGTACTTCTAGGTTTGACAAAAAATACATCAGTCGAAGGCCGAAATAGGAATTTATTTCGAAGTTTGCCGAAAGGCATTGGTCAAACTTAGTGTGCGATTACAGTGCCGCGGGACGGGCAGCGGGAGCGGGTGGCGGGTCAAGCGGAAAACGCACATTTCCATTTATGAATACAGTAGCAGCGGGGCGATTGAGCGGTCCGGACGTACCTACCTCGTGTGATATTAGAAATAATAGTAATAGTGTCAGATTATTTGAAGCTAGTGCCTATATAAAGTGGGACATTTTTTTTTCTAAAAGCAATCGCCACGATATCAATAGTGACCGGTAAAAGTTAATTACCATCAGAATCTCCGCTTACTACTTTTATTTCTTCCGTTTTAAGTTTGTTAAGTACTTATCGATTCGAATGATTTGAATCACTAGAATTCCACAAAGGTCGCCGAGCCAATACACTTATTAAATCTTCAGTCATCAGCGGCATGTCCGAACAAATCGAGCGGGAAACGCAAACTGACTTGCGTCCACCCGCTCCGCTCGTGACATCCGCTTGTCCCGCTTGCGATTCCCGCTCACCCGCCCCGCCCGCACTTGATACACCTTAGTCAAACACTATGTGTTTGCCTTATACGCCAGCGGATTCCACTGCCCGCCCCGCTGCCACACTTAGGATAAACGAGTCATTTCGCGAAGAGACCTTTGACTGTAACATATTCAGGTATTAATTATTATATTATTTAATTACGTTTCAATAGATTTATTATTTTCTTGTCTATTAGTAAAATATAAATTGGTAAAATTAAGGGCGTGACACCCTACCTACACCCTACCTATAAAAACAATTAAAACATAAATTACACAATCCAATTAAGCCTACATAAAATATTTATGTTAGTGGAACTCAGTAAAATATTTTTATACGTAAAGCTAGTAATAAATCGTAAGTTTTTTCCACTCCATTTCCAATCAGCCGTTTGGTATTGAAAAAAAAAAAGATTAATGATTCTTGGTAATTACTCCGATAGGGATAATTTTGACGAAAATTTAAAAAGTTCGACCCCTAATGCCTAGGGGTCGAAGTTGTTCAACGTAACTATATTTCATTGTAGTCGTGCAAGCCATTGTATCGAGAGGGTTAAAGAAATGAGAGGCTCTCAGAAACAATAGAAAAAGTGAGGTTTTGTATAAAATTGAAAGCAAGTGTACGGGTATTCAAAATCTATACATAGGTACTTTAAAATACAAATATAATATGTAAACGAAATCTTTAGAAAGAAGTTACAGTTACGTACTTATAATTGATAATTAGTAAATAGAAGATAATGGTGACAACCAAACCATCAAAATTTTGTCCATGTGTTTTATTTAAGGTGACACTTACAAAAGTGTTCTTCTAAAAATACGAACTTACTATTTATACTACCTACTACTTCATATACCTATACAATACTTAGTTCCAAACGTTTCCCATGTTTAATTTATAAAAACCCTTATTAAGTTTGAATTTGAATACCATATTTTTATAAATTTCAAATTACCATAAATAATATCGTAAATTATACTTGCAAAACATTTTTCCATCAATTTGACGCTGAAAATGTCACGATCAGGCAAACTGTTTCAAAGTTTTGAATTTATGTGAGTATGTTTTTATCATGATGATGCTAAGTAGCCATATATATATAAAGATGAACAGTGTGTACAGTGTACACCTAGGCAGAGTGGACGACAAGTGAGCTGTTATTCCATCTTATTTGTATGTTTTGACAACTCACCCGTCATGCACCCCGCCCAAGTGTTCACTTCGACATGTTTACAGCCGGTCGATTCTGTCGACATCTCACGGTGTTCACCTAGGCGGAGTGAACGACAAAAGAGCTGTTATTCCATCTTATTTGTATGGTTTGACAACTCACCCGTCGTGCGCCCCGCCCGGGTGTTCACTTCGACATGTTTACAGAATCGCACTGCAGAATCGCACTGCTGTAAATTATTCGAATTGAATCTTTCGTTTAAAAGTTACGAGACGGCTATAAAAGTATCGCGAGTGACACTACAGGCAGCTACCCTGCAGCACGCCCGCCAGTATTGGGCGGACTGCGCTCCATCGACCACCACTCTGAAGCTCCAGTGGGAAATAATGTTGCGGTTTGAGCGAACTAGCGAGAATCTTAATGCTTGGTCCGATGTAGTTGAAACACGGCATTGATGATTTCAATAAAAAAATAAGAATAACAAATTTTTCGAAAATAAACCCCTAAAGGGGTGAAAAGGGGTGAAGTTTTTAGGGGAGGAAATTATCGCTTGCTTCCATTTATGTGGAAATTGATATGAACAAACTAAAAGTGGGATAGTTGAAATAGATGTAACAATTTTTTGCATAATCAACCCCTGACGGGGTTAACGAGGTGAATAGTTGCGGTGATCCTGAAATCACAGAATCAGCAGCAGTAATGGCTGGTTAATTATTGAAAATCGTTGAGCTTAATTTTCCAAAACTACCCTTTAAAAGGGGGTAGAGCAAGCGTTGAAGTTTGTGAAGTACATGCTAAATCGGCGCGGACGAAGTGTTAGTAAATAAATAAATAAATAAACAGTGAAACCGTTATTGTAAAACTCAGTAATCAATTAAACTTGTCACGGAAAATGCTTATAAAATGTGAATGGAAAATAGTCAGCTAACTAGACTTTAATTTATTGTAACTGGTGGCAAACTGTGCTCTCAGTAAAACGTTCAACGTGGAAGTAACATGGCGACTGGCGATCTTATTTTAAGAAAGAATCCTGCACCAAGCTATAGACGTTAACCTCCTTCATAATGGCGTAGATTTGTTCATTTGCTTGTCGTTTAACATGCCCTTCGACAACTTTGACTAATTAAATAGAGGAGAATAGTTAATAATAGGTATTACTTCAAAGTGGCCTCGTTTTTTTAACCAGATCTTGTCTATTTATAAAACCAATTTCTAAATATCTATATCGAGTACAGGATCGGTTCATATTACAGATACCTAAATAAATATAGATTTTCACAAAGTACATAATATAGTATTATGATATTCATTCACAAACACGCACACAAATATTATTATTATTATATTATTTCATCACACAAAGAAAACGCCAAACAAAGGATTTTATGAGAGCTAAATAAATAGCGATATTGAACCAAATCCACTGTTGTAGTACTATTTATTTTTGTTATTTACCTTCGTATATTGGAATATCATAAAGGCGTTTACCCATATTTTAATAATAGTCGACACGCTTTCGCACGAGGCATTCTCATTCGAGATAACTCCATGTTATTTGCAGCGTTCTATTATAAATGTTTTCAGCAAAAAACGGAAGCTTTATATAAATAAATAATAATATAAATGTAAACATTAAGGTGATTTTGTCGATTTTGAGTTTTTTTTTTGTGAAATACCTGTAATAGGGTTTGGTATTTTGGTTTATGCTTTTTGACTTTATGATCTAGCTGAACTTTAAAGGAAAACAAGATGTGAAGAAATTTTCTCGATTGAAAAAAATTGCTAAGTTCGATCTTTTTATCAAATAAAAAATTTAATATGGAATGTTTAGCTAATAATATATGTAATAAGTTTACGTACCTTAGTTTGATACAAATAGTAAATAGTATTTGCCATTTGTATAATTGTAACTATCATTGTTTTTTAACAATGATTGTTAGGAGTTTTCCTTTTGTATTTTATTTTAAAGTACATAGTTAAATTAGTATTATATTGTAAATAAGTTTTAACAAATCAATAATAATTAATAAATATATTAATTTGAATACCTCAGTAGGTTATATTATAATACAATGTACCTTATATACCAGTACTAAAACTTTTTGGCATGTATTATGCAAAAAAAAGATTTGATATTGATTTGATTTGAAAAGGAATTACTGATATCCATCGTTTCGTATAGGTGTAGAAGCCGCTACACTTTTAAATTTCACATTTATTAATTGTTGTTGCACTCTATGAAAATTTCAACTGCCTACTTAAAACGAAACACGAGATGCAACCCGTTTGCAGACATACCCTAACTCTAAAAATCTAGACAGTATGAATATTCCCAGCATTGCAGCATTTAACAGTAACATCAAACAAATTGCAGGAAACGAACATTTAATTTGAAAGCAACGGTAATTAGCCGTTCATTGAGGAAAGTATTACAACGATGCTCGAATAGAACTGTTTCCCTTTGCAAAGTGAATGCAAGTTTATTTTTGAGTTCAATTAGCGACGAGAATATCTTAAGGGGCGAACGGGGAAGATTTAAAATGCTTTTCATGTTTGATTAATGTTGTGTTCCGTTCCGTTCAGCGGTAACCAGAAATGTTGGGGGAAATGGGGGAACTGTGAATAAAGTTACGAGAGATTTGAAACGATATGGTCCATTTTGATTATTTTTGAATTTTTGTTTTTAAATTTAATTCACTGGATCTGAAAACGTCGGTACGAAAATATTTGTCATGAATCGCTTCTGACCATAGGATAATGTTTGCACTTCTCCTACCGCGTGCCTTACCTAGAAGCCGCATGTCTATAAAACAGGCGCGCCACTGATGGACGGCCCCAGCAACCAAGGGAGAGAAATACCCCAGACCACCCCTCCCCAGAGCAAGGCACAGGCAACCAACATTGCTAAGCGCGCGACAGGAGGCGCCGGTCATAGCGCAACAGTCGCGAGAAACGGAGATACCACCGATTATAAAACAAACAACGAAAAGCGCTGACATATCCGCCGGCGCCGAATACAAGAATGATTCCATTGCCTGCGCCATAAAGCTGTTGATGGACCTCATAAAGGCCATCAGGCAGGGGCCAGACGTAGAGCAAGCCATCCTTGACGGCCTGGCCTCTTTACTAACCCTCTACCATGGCTAGAATGTTAAGGACAGTCTGTTGTCAACATTGTCTGACCCACCCTAAAAACAAACGAATTTAAACCCTCTACCTGTAACATTAAGGTTTATTCTATTTATATGAGCTTATCAGACAAGTGCTCGTGGACTCGACAGACTTACAGACACTCAAATTTGATCTTTATAACGTTAGCATTAGGTTATATGTTATAACTACTTGTTGTAATGCTGTTTTTTACTGCCAATGGATTTCCATATTTATAAAAGTATAAAAGTACTCTGTGCAATGTATTTTATTATTTGACGTTATATTTTTGTAAATATTTGTAATTATTACATTATATTATTTAGCAAGACGCTAAATATTGATGAGCAATACGCAAAGAGATGTAAAGAAAATTTAATGTCTTTGTATCTACGCAAACACGCTTGGAGGGTACCTACATGATGGAGCAGTTCTTTTAAAGAGACTGCACGGTGAGCCCGACGAAAGAATAACACAGGTGGGTCCGTTTTCGGCAACAAAAATTGCAACAATCCTTATATGAAATTCGGCGTTCCTCCATGACCACTTGAAGTCGACACGACTCTAAGTTACCTACACTATGACGGAAGAAACGTTTGAGGACTGCACAACGCCTTCGACGTCTTCCACGGGCGTGGACCGGGGGTTAAAATTTCCATAATGGTCCATCGATTTTTGGGGCGGGTAGGGGGGGGGGGGGAGGGGGCTACCCCCTAATTGCCCCTAATTTCAGCAGATGTAAAACTTGAATAAATTGTTGTGTTCTGAGGTTGTGTTGTGCACAAAGGTTTTCTAATTTTGTTTTACCGTTGATCTCTTGAACAACGTCTGCTGTTATTTTTAACCGACTTCTAAAAAAGGAGGAGGTTCTCAATTCGGATGTATTTTTTTTAATGTTTGTTCGCGCATAACTCCGTCGCTTGCCAACCGATTTGAAAAATTCATTTTTTTGTTGGAAAGGGTATACTTCCCAAATGGTTCCATTGATTTTATCAAAATCGGTTCAGTAGTTTGGTTTTTAAATCCAAATAGCTGGAAAAAATATGTGGAAAAATCATCCATGTACCTATACGAAATTGCGTATTTTTGCTTTCCTGTGACTTTCCAGTGGTGTTGTTAGGTATGGGGTACCACTAAAAAGTAAAAAATAAAAAACTTTTCACAAAAAAAAGAAACTGACTTCAAGAAAATACTTACTACAAAGTTCAAAATAACTTTAATTTCGGAAGTCGGTGTCAAATAACGAAGAAGCAACCAAAAACACCGACTACCGAAATTAAAGTTATTTTGAACTTTGTAGTGTTTTGGAATTCGGTTTTACTGTCTGAACAAGACATGTATTTGTCAAAATCTTAATTTTCACTGTTTAAATACTCTACTGTTAAATCAAATATATCATAACTTTGCTTAACCTTAGTAAAGAATGTAGCAATTGAATGACCTATATTCTGCTTTTCATGTTATTTTAGAAAACATTGTATTAAACTTGGATCGTTCGGAATTAACTTCACTTTTTTTGATTTTGGACAAATGTCTTCGCATTTTATAGGTTACCCTTGGTTTTATCCAATAACACTGGACAGAAGTTAATGCGGGTTCACTGCTCCTTTTATCAAGCCAAAATAAAAATACAAGTGTACGCTTACATCCACCGGCAGAAGCAGCTAACACAACCGGCCCGTAGTATTGCAGCATCCTTTTCGTCAATAGTAACATCGACATTATTATACATCTTGGATGAAACTCGGTGCTCTGGAACAACTTTTGCTCTTACGTTGTGTTCCACGCGTGCCTCAAAGAGAGAGCAAAGTAGACGGGGCCCGTTAGGGCCAGAGCTTGACAGGGTTGCGGAATTTGTTCGAAAGAGTCACCGCGGCCCTGGAACGCAAAGGGCTTTTGGAGAAACACGGATGTGTTTGTCAGTAAGAGTCTGACACTTACTTCAGCTTCACTTAAAGTGGAGGAAGTGATTTAATGATTTTCCGTCCATTTAAAAGGGGTACGCTCAACGAAAGTAACGGAACAAAATTCAACTTGTCGTTGACATTGACGCTTGATACGTACTACAAAACAACTTAATTATTTAATTACAAGAGGTAGGTAGTGAAAGTTTCGACTGCAGGGTACTTTATGACGTCATTTAGCAGTCAAGTAAAAGTCAAGTGACTTTAAGTATTTTTGTGAAAATAAATACAATCTTAAAATTTTAAGACCTAAAAATAAAAAAATAAGACTTTCAAACTTAAAGATAAAGATAATTTTATTTTGCAAATAACAGTGAATGATGACAAAAAATATAAGAGTTCTGCTATATTTTACCACGTAGGCATGCAAAAGATTTAGAACATTCAACTTATAACTAAATATTTATTCAGCTGAATCCGGTTTGACTGGGAGCCGAGCCCAATATAGTTGGGAAAAGGCTAGGTAGATGATGAACTGAACAATGAAATAAGTACCTTCAAAAAATAATATTAATATACCTAGGTATTCACTAGCTTATTATTTTTCCCCAGTTAGGAACTCCTTAATGTTATTATAATAAAGCTTTCGCCACTAAAAATCCACTAAAAAATCCTCGGAGTCTCTTTTTAAATAATGAAAGCAGAATCTTTTCCCATGTCTTAGGCAATTTGTTATAAATTACTAGAGCCATACAGAAGACACTTTTGCGCATAGGTAAGTACTCCCTTGGTTGACTCCAGACATAGCACACTATTGTCGCGTCTATTGCGGGGTACTACATCTGATAGACGTTTAAAACGACTTGGATTCGTCTTTACAAACTACTACTAATATTTGTAGACAAGGTACTGTTAATATTTTGTATTTTTTAAAGTACGGTTTTCAACTATCAGTGGGTAATTAAGTTGAAACATGGCTCGAATGCATCTTTTTTGGACCTTGAAGGCGATCTCTTTTTCAGTAGAGTTCAGATTAAAGACTCGTATTTATTGGCCAATTTACAATGCGCTAACACGTTGAAGTTAAATGGGACGAAAACAGAACCATTTCTCGAGTTTCAGACGTTCTTTGGCAGATAAATAAAATGTGATGAGATGCAAATCGTTAGCTTAAGAGCTGATGTTCTAGTAATCCCTAGCATTTATATGTGATGAGCGGCTTGAAAAGTATTTTCAAACTGGGTTCTCGGTTCATCGTATTTGTATCTTGTATTTTGTGAAACGTATTTGTTGACATGTCAACTTGAAATGAAGGCTTAGGGCTTTTTTTAGCGTCTGGAGGAAGCTTTTAATGATGACATAAATTTTATTCATGTACTCGTAAATAGTTTGAAAAAAAAAAAACGTGTTTGGTCAGAGGACCCCCGACAGAAACGAAGTTACTCTCGCAATTTTTAACTCCGATCGAGAGAAAAAAACGGCGTATGTTGGGGTTTAACGCAAAAATCACCGCGTTGAGTAACTTCGTTTCAATGAATATTATTCAAAAACTTCAGATTGAGCTCAGGATTTTTCAAACTTTGAGCAACGTTGTTTATTAATTGGCAATTCGCAGGTGGCGGTGGTTGCTGACCGGGCTCTCTTGGCAGTCTTCGTGCTCGTCACTGCAATCTCAACGGCGGCCATCTTGTTACCCCAGCTCAACAACCTTCACGTCGGCAACACGCCTCTCAAACCCCCCATTTAGAGGCACAGCAGCGAACTGGGGTTACAAAGTCAGCCAACGAATGTGTTAAATGAAAACATGTGCCAAACTCAAACTGTGCCGCACTTTTGTAAACGGTAATAATATTTCTATATAAATAACTTCTGATCACATGAGGGTTTTAAATGCAAGAGGTTGGAAGGTAAATATGGATGGAACTTTATTTTTGGATTTAGACTCCAGTGTGATAAGTTTCTATTAGAAATGGATAGTGGATAAAAATATGTACGATGTTGAACGCAAATGTTGAAGCATGGAGCAAACTTTATCCGCTTCAGATAACGGAAAGTTTAAACGTTAAATGAGCAGACTTTTAGAATGCAACGACGACAGGCTTTTGAGATTGGTAAAGCTATTTTGCATGGAATAAACTTTTAGAGATACCACGGCTACTTACACAAACTTTAAAGTTTGGACTATAATAGAAAGTACTGTTGCTGCTCCTGCTCACTTTTAGAAGAAGAAAGTTGACCTGCCTTGTCAATGGAATGAATGGAATCACGCATAAAATAGGTACAGAAGTTACTTAGGTTTAAGTTAGTTTATTTTTTATAACGTAGCGTAACCTTTGGTAATAATTAAATGAGTATTATGGCGGACTATAAATGTATGTTGTGTTAACTCACCAAATCGTCATAAACACAGCTTCTATAAAAGAAAAACCTTGATGTTTGCGTATCAGGATACTGTATTTTGTTTTGTTAATGAGTAATTAAAAATTTCCGGAGTAAAATGAAAGGATTCTATTTGGTCCGTCAGTTAGATTTTCTAAAAATATTGAATATCTACTCATTTTTGTTCTACAAATCAATAAAAATTGACGATTGACGTCACTTTCCGATAAAAAGTGTATCGGTCTGTGACGTCATACGAGTTTTCAACGCACTGTATCGTTTAAATTTTTTGTTTACGTGAAAAAAAAAAAAATACGTGATTCCGTTTTCAAAAAGGGATAGTACTATGCGTCTTGTGTAGCTCCATCTCCCTCCAACAGCAGCATCGCGATGGTTACAAGACGTCATAGTAGGGCCACGATCTGTACTTGTTTTCCAAACCTCTTCTTATAGTGTTTAGTTCCCTATTAAAAGATAGAATCTAATGCTTCTTCTATATTTATGTGTACTTAGTCTTGTAATTTGTTTGTGCCAAGCATTTGATAATGTCAATTAAGGTGTTAAGGTATTACGAACTACACTATGATGGCATAGTGATTAGATGATATTTGTTAACGAGTAGATGATACAATGTATGTTCTCAAATGAAACAGTGTTTTTGCAAAATTAATAGGTATAGATTTAACTGTTTTGTACATGAAGTTATTTGCCAATGCCGATCTACTTCGTGAGATCAAGATTAAGTACTCACTCTTTCTACAAGCATTCATATATATGTTATGATTATATTTTATAATTTATCATGTTCTAGAGATTAGATTAGACGAGTACAGTAGTTTTAATTTAACTACGCAGTTGGGTAAACGTCTTCATACAGAAGGCAGTACCTACTCATCGATACGGCTCGTATTGTGAGGAGGTTCCTTCCTCTGTAGCCCTAACCACCGGTAGCTTGGACCCAGCTCCCGGTGGAACACCGGCGGACTACTATTTTTTATATATTTATATTATTTATTTTTTGGTTTTTGTAAGAAATATTTAAAAATGTAAATTTGTATGTAAAGAAAAATAAATAAAGAGATAATAATAATACATATAACACAGCAGTCATTGTGCCAATAATCGTCACGGCCAATGGCGTAATTGCCGTATCGTTAGGAGGTTCCTCTCTCAGGGGCCCTGACCACCGGTAGCTTGGACTCTGTTCCCGATACCGGTGGGCTACTATTTTTATATTTTTAAATGTTTTTTTATTTTTTGTAGAAATATTTAAAGATGTAAATAATGTGTTATAAAATGAATAAAGGAAATGATACATATAATATTATTAAAATTAAAATAAGCTCAAGGTTGTTGAAAATGAGTTAAAATGTGTTGTAAATAATGTAGCTAAATTATAATGATTAATGGCAAGTTGTTACAAGTATAAGAATATTGATATTATATTGTACAAAATTTAGAATAAAGTTTGCGAAACTGACTTAGGTGCTTTTCTTTATTTTTATCCATTTATTTCATTGTGTTTGAAAAACTTACAGCTTACAACAAGGCAATCTTTTAATAAAATGAAGGCAAATTATAAGTTTTCTTGTAAAAGTATTGCAGTACAAATGATCGGAAATATTCCAGACAATAGGTAGGTTACACTAAAAATATTGTTCAAAAACGACCATTCAACGTACGAAGACGGGTCCATTAGCACACACACACCATTACTTGTACAGACACCCATACGAGGACTATAGCTGTAAGTCACCATCCGACTTTAACAAGACAGAAAGAAAGAAAGAGAAAACAATATTTAGGTTGATGAGCCTAGTCGTATAGTGCTATCTCAATCTTTTTTTGTTATGACTTCCTATGAACAATGCGAGGACCTAAATACATTCGAAAACCCGCCTGGGAAGTACCATCCGAGGACCTGTGTGTGAGCCAAACGAGGACCTTAACCATCTGACCAGGGACACCAATGCGAGGACCTAATTTAACACACTTTTTCTCATTTCTTGTACAATGTGAGGACGCAGTATTAGACTTTTCATGTACAGTACGAGTACGTTTTTCCGAGTAGACGGTGTACAAAGCGAGGACCTTTTGAAAATTTCCAATACAAACTTTTTACACACTTATAATTTTACCGTAATAATATTTGAATTATCTTTATGTAGGCAATTCTATTCACACACGTCATTTTCTTGATTTAAGTACCATCAGAGGACTTAATTTGATTTTAACTGACAAACGTTCAAATTGTAAGTGTGATATAACAATGTTATAATCATGGTGATTTTATGAAGCTTTCGCTGAAATTGTCTCCTCAACGGTTACTTGCATCGTCTTGAAACTTTGTGTGCTATTTGTTGATATTAAATTTCATAGAAATACATCTGTTATGGTGATGTTATTGTAGCTACTGCTGGAATTGTCTCGAAGGCGCACCCCCGACTAGCATCGTCGCACACCTTCACCTAATGTGGCTGATCCAACGACCGCAGCAGCACATACTCCCATAAAAGGCATCATCATCTGCCTAGCCTTTTCCCAACTATATTGGGGTCAGCTCCCAGTCAAACCGGATTCAGCTGAATACCAGTATTTTACGAGGAGCGGCTGCCTACCAGACCTCCACAACCCATTAACTGGGTAACATGGTACTTCTTGGTAACACTGGTGTCTGATTTCCTGGCTTCTGACAATCCGTAACGACTGCCAAAGATCTACAAATGACAGCCGGGACCAACGACTTAACGTGCTTTCCGTGGCACGGAGGAGTATCGGTATGTTAATATGGTATATACTCCCATAAAAGGCATACACGTAACATATTGCTCTTTAGGCCTCACTGGTCAGGCAACGACTCCGCCCAAAGTTTGACGCTCCTTTCCTCATGCCCCCCTCCTCATGGTACCCGGATAATCGTTGAGCTCCCGTCAACCCACGGCTGCCTTTCTGGTGCAGGTGGAGTGAGAGGTATGCTGTCTTTCCCTCTCCGACGTCTCCTTTGAATGTATCTTTGACGGCATTCCACGAAGACGGAAGCGATAGACCACCCGACCATCCCCAGCGTCCTCGCTAAACGTTCCTCCAGCGTATGCTGCACGGTGTCCTCGTGACATTCCACGCATTAGTGAAAAACGGGCATCCGCTTCCGATTCATGCGACGCAGGTACTTCCCAAAGCATCCGTATCCAGTAAGCACCTGAGTCAGCTGGAAACTGAGGGCGCCGTGTCGCTTATCCAGTCACTCATGATCCTAATAACCATCGCTTTCTGGGGTCTTCGCAGTGCTACGGCGTTTCGGGCTATTAGGTTTAACATTCCACATTCTAACATTTCCATGGGGAAACAGAGGGCTTCGGACTTATGCAAAGCCACTCTTTGAGACCCAAACGCCGGATTCTTCCGACGGCCTGCATAACCCCTGCCGTGGCCAGTATTACCGCTTGCCAATATCATTGCCCTTGGGCCGTCACCAGGGTATCATTAGCGTAACATATCTCATCGACATCGTCGAGAAGTGCAGTGCCCAGTCATATCCAGTTCAATGTTCCACAGCGGTAGCTCTAGTGTAGTGACCTACACTAATATGTCTTAACATAAAAGATTAAAATTAAATATAAATTATGTAATTGCTTAAAATTAAAAGTCGCAATCGAACCCAGCGCTGGGCCCGCCACAATCGTGGCGAGAAAGTCAATTCTTTGAGGAGTGGTTAGAGAGGCGCCACGACGTCCTCGTATTCCATCTGACGCAGGTCCTCACCGGACACGGTACGACACCCAATTGTCACCATTGTGTTGATCGTAATGAGGACACTCAGTCTTTGTAGCGGCGATCAGCGATGGTGACCTCTCGCGTTCGGCTCTGGTCTGATCCATGGTCCGGAGTGAGAGGGCATGGGAAAGAGTCACCTCCTTCTGCAAAACAGAAATGCAAGCGAAGGAGGAGGCGAGATGGGTGAGGAAGAGGCAATCCTCACGTCCCAGCCGCCGAAGGAGACGCCCTGTGCGTCAGCTGTCGCCCTCAAGCTCTGCCCAGAGCGGGAGAATTCATTTAATGATTTCACATCCAAAGAAAAATAGATATGGTTCTAGAGTTTCAAAAGCTTTTTGTCGCGTACTGTGAATATGACGTACTTCCATGCAAATGGTCATCCTCAATTTCACCATCAAGGACGAGAGTTCTGTTACAATGGAAAAATTACCCAATTTAATTGTTACGTAGTTTAAGGCCTCTGTAGATTGATTTGATTTTGAGCACACGAGAAGGAAGTGATTTTATAAAATCAGACAATTTTGAAACAATTAAAAGCCAATACACATGGAAATCTATCCAAATGGGGACCTGAATACACATGTTCGGAAAAGCTATCAATATGAGGACTTTTAAACACACTGCGTGGAAAAACTTCCATCCGAAGACATATGTGTGAAGAATAATACATAAGTCCCCGCAAGGTACTTAAAATATGAATGAAGTGTAAATGTAGTGTGTTAAAAATTTATGAGAGTTCACACACGTTCGGAATGTGAACATGAATTTTCGCGATCAAACCGAGGTCCACCAAGGTCGACATCAAGTTTCCCTTATTAAGTATATAGAAAGGCTCAAAATCGAATGGAGAATACGATGAATTGGTCGGGTCAATCCGAGGACGTACGAAAAGGTCCTCGGATTGAAAATGTCCTCGGATGTGCCTTGTGTATTCAGGTGCATGTCCTCGCATGGTACTTAAAACAAACACACACGCACACACCACACACTGATTTCTGCAATCATTCGTAGGGTAATTTACCGAGGTACTTACAATAAGCTGACATCCCTATTCTTTATTTTCAGATACAGAAATACCTATATATATATATTTACGTACAGAGTCACGTTTTGCAAAGGCGTTCGCGAAAACATCACTTAAATCTATTTATAAATATTTAATGGGAGCTCGGAAAGAAAAGGGAAAATTTCCGGAAAAGAGGTAGGTACGTTAAAGCAACCAATAAAAGTGGACATTAACTTCAAGGTCTTCAAGGTAAAAATAAAATCTAGATTGACTGGACTATATGTTACTTTTTTGTACTCACCAGAGAATGGGCAGCAGCATTCTCTGAGGAGGCCCATGTCCAGAAGTTAGACGAGAATCTATGCCAGAGTAAGTAAATAAAGTAAAATAAGTTTATTGGCACAGAACACCATTGTATACCTACAACACCAAGAGAGTACCTAACTGTACTTAAATAAAATTAAAGTATTTAAATATTCCTTGAATTTCGAAGAAGGTTCAAATGAAGATAAAATTCGAAAAGTTGCACATAAAAAAATTGGGCAGTTTATTTTAAAAATCACCGGGATACAACAGAGATGTATTAAACTTTAAGATGTATTTTAACTGTGAACTCCACGCAGACGAAGTCGCGGGCAGAAGCTAGTATTTTAATAAAACGTATCTAGTTACTATTTTCACTAATCATTAATATTAACTCCAGAACAGGAGAGTTTGCGCCACCTACCGCCAAATGTTCCATGAAAAGATTAACCCAAGCAAGCCACATGATGGGTACGACCGTGATTTGCGTTAAGGTGCGCTTACACGGGCAACTTTTGAACAATTATTGCTCGGCACACATATGGATCAGTTTGGATTAATTAGTGGAGCAATCTGCAGGAACGTCAATAAAATGCGACAATTTTTCGGGCACTATTGTTTTTAATTGCTCTTACTCTCTCTGTGTTTCGTTATCTTTTTTCAAATAAATTACTCGTGTATGAAAGTATTCCGTAGTACAGTTTCTTGGAGTTTCTCCATCTTCATCATCTGCCTAGCCTTTTCCCAACTATATTGGGGTCGGCTTCCAGTCAAACTGGATTCAACTGAATACTAGTAGGTATTTTACGTGGAGCGGCTGTCTACCAGACCTTCATAACCATTAACTGGGTAACACGTTGGAGTTTCTCCATATCGCTCAATATTGTCGTTGCAAAACATTTCGCCAAATTGAAGCTTGCAGCCGTAGCCGTTAATTGTTTGATGTTTCGTGATGGCACAGTCGACCAATATTGCTTATTTTTATTGCCCATGTAAACTTACCTTATTGAAAGTGTATGTGAGGCGGATAATTGGATCTCACGCGTATCCTGCGTACTGAAGACAGTCAGTGGACCGTCTTGAGGTAGTGTTCCACTGTTCACGACCAAACTGTTCGTGTGGAAAATCATTCAAGTTTCACTTGCCTGAATGGAAACTGAGTAAATAATTGAACACTAGTTTCTGCCAGCGGCTTCCCCTGTGTGAATGATCGGATGTTATCCCAAGGGAACATACTTCTGGGATAAAACGTATCCTATAATCCGTTTAGTAAGACGTGAAGAGGTTACTTTCATATTTATAATATTAGTCGCTTTTGCCCGCGACTTCCTCCGTGCATATCTCGTTTTTTCCCGTTTCCGTAAGATTTTCGTAAAATCCTCTACTTAATTATTAGGAATAACTGAATTAGGAGAAGAGAAGAGAGAAGGCAGCCAGGCTCAAATGGAATTAGGCAGGTCACGTTAGCTGTATGCACAGTGACCGCTGGTCAAAAGTGTCCACAAAATGAGTCCAAAAAGACGGAGGGCGTTTCCGAGGCTGGTTCAGAAAGACGTAGCGAGACGACCTGGACCACAGAGTATTTTTATATACCTGGACGCACATGTTTTCGAAGCAGCAATATTATTTTTTTTTAACGAACAATTGGTAGGAAATCGAGAAAACTAAAAAACTATAACTTATTGAGCCTCCTTTTAAAATTACCTCTTTTTAATAAAAAGGTACCTATTAATTAAAAAATAAATCACGATGTCATTGTTTGACAGATGGTAATGCTCGCCCAACTTTAATCGTCTTTTGAAGGTAGCATCTGCAGCTTAGAATATAAGGTATGTATTAAAATAAGTAAAAAAAGTAAATACAACAAAATATTTTTTTTCAGATAATAGCAATCCTTTTTATATAATAAAAACACAAAAACTGGCAACAGAAATAACACGTTCACACACAATATCAATAGTAGGTACAGATGCTTATCATCGTGTAACAGAATAAACGCAATACCTGAAAAGGGGTCATTGTACTCATCATTATAAACAACTTTTACTATGGAACTAACCCCGTAAAAGCGTAAAAAAATCAGTACAATGGCCTCTTTTAAGGTATTGCGTTTATTCTGTTACACGTTGAACCTATAACTTGTGTAGGTATCCACACACTTAAATAAAGGCTGTTTGTTAGTGCATATAAAACGACTGTCTAGCCGATTCTTATCAGCTATAAGATGCTGATAGTGCTAATGTGAACTCTGCATTGCGTGGCTGCGCATCTCTTGCGCTATACCTATGGCATGAATGTCGTTTACGTGCTTTCTTGTGAATGTGTGTGATGCCCTGTTGGCCCGCGGCAACCGACCAACAATACTCAGATTGCGTTGTTGTATTGGAAGCATAGGGTTTTGAGTGGACAACTGTTTTTTACAGGCACAATTGAATTATCCAATAGTCGGTCAAAAATGCACATTCCAAAGCGTAGATCTCTATGGCGAAGAACGCGCAAGAAACTCCATGAAAACTTATGTAAATATTGCAAAGTATTTTGCTATTTATAAGTAGGGGAGAGCGGGGCTGGTACTAACAATTTTTTTAATATGGTTCATATTTTCAATGATAATGAACTTTCTTGTTTATTTTTTTATTCATAGCATGCTTTGGTTATTCAGCTTTGATATTAGTAACAAAAACAATCAGTTAGGTAAGTGCTTTCAGAAATAGTCATCAAAACCAAAAAAAACATTTGTTAATACATACCCCGTATCTGGGGTAAATATTAACGGAGCTGGGGTAAATACTAACGTAAGGGGCAATTATTAACAGAGATTAAAATTCTATTAAATAATTAAATAAAAGTCATTCAAAGTAAATATTTTTATTTGAAATGAATGAATCAGTAAGTTTTATGATAGGAAATGATAGAATACAGTATGTAGATTCTTTTAAATCTACACTAATTAACAATAATTGAATATTGCATTTTTAAGTGTAAAAAATTTGTACTAATACTTTTAACTTAATATTTTAAAGATACAAAAACTTTTTAGTGTTAACAGTCATAAAGAGTCTCAATGTCAATTTCTTGACATCATCAGGTATGCAAAATAAATACAGCAACCCAAAATAGATATTGGCAAATTTTCTACTAATTTTCTACTACGATATTGGTAAATCTGCCATCATAGTTTCTTGTTCTGAATTTAAACTAAACGGTTTTTTGTATAACCCACTTTAATAGAAGTTCCCTCCCTTTTTTTACGTATTTAAACAGTGTGACATGACAAATATCGTATTCAGTAGCAACATCTTTATATTTTCTGTTTTTTCCAGAACTTCCTTAGGTGCCAGCTCAAATACTTCTTGAGACGTGGACCCCCTGGTAGTCTTCCTTTTGTAGTTTCTCATTCTGTAAGAAAAACATACTTATTGTAAAAAACACTCGGTAAATACCAAATTCATACGGGGTAGGGATTAACATGTTAATACTTACCCCACTCAATTTGTTAATTTTAGCCCCAAGGTCACTTTTTTTACTTCATAATTTACAGAAAATAAACTAGTTAAAATAATTACAAACAAATAATATAGTGTTAGTGTCAATAAAATAGAGCTCGATTCAGGATAAACTATAATTTGATTCAGCGAATAAATAAATCTTAAATCAATTTATTGTAAAGCACAAAAAGTTCGCTTACCTGTCAATCTGAGGTCGCTGCGTACAACTATTACAAGCTACGGCCGGTTGGCAACTAACAAGTCAGGATACGTTCGGCTGTGTATTTAGTGTTTCTAAACCGAGTATCATATTTTTAAAACTTCACGTTTAGCGGGAATCAGCTTGTTAATTCTTACCTCCGTTAAAACTAGCTGTTGCCCGCGACTTCGTATCCGCTTATCCCGTTCTTTTCTTAGTGCTCTTCCCTACACTCTCCAAGAAACCTACATGCCGTTTCAGCTTTCTACGACCAGTTGTTTTGACTGTGCGTTGTCTGTCAGTCACTCAGAGTTTTATATAATATAATAATACCTTGATTAGGTACACTATCAGAGAGATGGAAGTGAACACGAAATACTCTGTGTTTTGATTATCAATTAGAATTTTGTGCCCTAGTGTTTGTGGAGTAGCACCAGCATTCAGGCAAGCATTTTCATCAGCGATGTAGTCCCCGAACTGTAATACGCTGTCTTTTTGTGATGGTGTGTATGTGTATGTCTGACTCGCAAATATACGGATCACAATCCCTTTTTTTATGGATGGGAAATCATCAAATGACTGCTCCCGCTCTGGGCGGAAGGGAGTGTCAGACTCTTACTGACTGAAACCAATCCGTGCTCCTCCTAGTGCCCTTTGCTTTCCAGGGCCGCGGTAACTCTTTCGAACAAAATCCGCAACCCTGGCAGGCTCTAGTTCACAATCCCTTAGAATCAGACAGAAGATGTGGTCAAGGGATAGTAAAATAACTCTCACAGCACACATCACATCAACACTTAGTTTTTTAAGGAGTTCAATCACAACATAAATCACGGTCTTCCAAATTACACGAATCGAGTGCTTACAGTTAGACGTTGCTGCTCCTTAAATCATACCAGTATTCTAGATGTGCACAAATGACGTCAATACGAGTATTTGCAAATCGTTTTGATGTCCATTCTTATTTCCGGAATCAACATGCATTATTTTTTACATAAACATCAACAACAGTGTTCCACAATGAGTTAGGCTCGGTTCACACCGAGATTCGACTGTGTGCGCACTAAAATAAACCGAAGAACAATGTGGTATTTAAAATTCGCATATATCTGAATTCTATCACTGACGGAACACATTGTGTCCCATTTATGCAGTAAATAAAGTTTTACAATGTATGTTAAAAACTAATGCGTGTTGCGTCGTTTCTCGGTGTGAGCTTGCCCTTAGTAACAATGCAGTGTTCGAGTTACACGGATCTTTACATTTCAAGCCATTCAAAATTTTTGTTCGCGCGCGACTCGTGCGATTCACGACTGTTGTTGGCGCTTGCGCATCCCGGACGGATTTTATCGCCATCATTCTGTTAGCAATCATACCAGTGCCGATATAAGATTTTCAACACACTTACACGAAAACTAGCTCCTATCGAACTACTTTTAGGCACTTGTGCGGAAAAATGCGGCGGTGACTTACACCTATTCAATTTATTATATTTGATAACTTCTATCTTCGGGGGCCCCCCCGCCCCCGTGTTAAAGTCGAAAATCATCATGGAACACCTCGAAATTCACGGAAAGAAAAGCATTACATGTCTTGTTGCAGACATGGTCTATCCGTGTGTCAAGTTACTTCCAGTTTGGAAATAGATATCATTCTATTTCAACCGTAAGACATGAAGAGGTAACAAATAGACAGTCTTGCTGAGTTACTTTCGCATTTGTCACCTTAGAATGAGTAAGGCCGGACTATAACCCTGCTGGACAGTCAGCCCCTAACAAATCTTGAACAGCAAAAGAATTAAAAATTCCGCCTGCAACTGCTTTTAAAATGCATTTGACCTGAAATGTTGTGAAATTTTATTTGATTCTGAGTAAGTGTGTTGAAAAACGACGAATCTTGTTGACTCTATAACGCCTTTTTTTTCTGCTCGGGCGTTGCGTCTACCTCGGCTGCAATGATAAGAAGTTTGCTCACTATTATCAAAAGAACTATTTTTTGCAGAAGACCTTCTGATAAAGAGCGGTGTCAGCGTAGGACGACACGATGCACCAGAAACTCATTGAGTGCTACAGTGACGCCACTGCCGAAGATGAGGCGCCATACCGCGGTGACCAGGTGCCACTCCACGATGACGACGTTGACGAGGCACCGCCCCAGCCCGCCACCTTTGACGAAGAGCCGCGCCGGCGCAACCGCGGCTTCGATCCCAATCATAGAGTGTCGGACATTCATATCGGGCTGACAGCACGCATCGGTGAGTGTGCTACCTGTCCTGTAAGGGGCGCTACACACGTAAGCGGGCCGGCACAATCGGTTCGGCAGTATTTGTTGAACGACAACGCCAGCCCGAATTAATTACTACACTTGTTGTACATATTTTATTTAGCTAGTGCCAGTCGGGTAGCACTACTGGACTTATATTGGGCGGTAATTATCCCAAAAATTAAGCAACACTAATAGACAACGTGTAACTTGAATAAATGCAATACCTGAAAAGGGGTCATTATAGGTAGGTACTCATAATTATGAACACCTTTTACTATAAACCAACCCCGAAATCTCGAAAAAAAAAAACACTTCCCCATATATTTATGTGTCAATAACTCGATGCGCGATTTCGGGGTTGGTCCTTTAGGTATTGCGTTTGTTCTGTTTCACGTTGTATATGATTTTGCCACCCGGCTGTGCCGATTCATTGTGTAGCCCGAAAAGTGTAGCGCCCGTAAGCTGACACTGAGCACGCCTGTCCAAGAATATTGTCTCTATGGCAGATGAGGAGATGCACGCGTCGGCGCTGGCGGCGCTAGAGCGGGGCCGCGCGCTGTCGCCCGCGAGCGCGTTGGGCGTGGTAGCGGAGGCGCTGCGAGTACGAGTGCAAGTGGATACGCTGCCGCCCCTGCACGTGCTCACACTGACCGGCTGCTGGCCGGAGCTGACGTTCGCCGGCGCCAACACCACGCAGGTCGCGCAGATCGCTCTGGATCACGTTAGGCGCGCGGTGCGCAGCTCGCGCCCCCGCGCCCGTCGCCCGGAGTAACGTCACGCTGACGATGGTGATGGTCTAAGTTGCTTTAACATTAAACAATTAGGTTTGAGTTCTTATGAAATTAAAGCAATTGATTACCTACGCATTGTATACTTCCTTTCGTAAATTTGAAAGTAGAGCCCATAAATATAGGCAGGCCTTAGGTCTCGTTTACGGAGACGCGGGGCGTCGAGCGGTGCGTTCAGCGATGCGGCCCGTACTAAACTGATGAAACATAATTATGGCGTTGTATGAGAGCGTTTACGGAGATTAGTCTCTGGGATTAAAAATCGAACGTCCCCTCCCGCGATGAACGCCGCAGGCTAAGTTACTCGTTAGAGGATCCGCACGCGACGCAGACCGCACTACATTCAAACGTAATTATATGGCGTTTACGGAGAAACGGATTTTACACGTATTTGCTTGAGGTGGAGGCGGAGCCCGCGGCGTCGTCCACGGCAATACGAACATACGGCGATACCCACCACCAATCACATGAGATGTTAAATTTAGTATTTCAAAACGAACGTCCGGTAATTAGTGATGGGCAGAGGATAAATACTTAACGGATAAAAACTCGAGTTTTTATCCGAAATGGATATTGTTCTCGTTTTTACTCATTTTTTTGGATAAATACCTAATATGGTGGATAAATATATTTTGAGCAAATAAAATGGTTGCTTTTCCAGTTTAATAATTACTTATTTCCGCCACACCCTTACCTGCACCTCATTAGCGTAACACACTTTCGATCAAAATAAGCTCCATTTTGAAGGAAATTTCGTCAACATAATTACATTTTTGGCAAATTTGCCTGTTCACCAACGAAAAAACGCATCGAATATTGCTAAAATGTCAACGAATAGAAATGATATCGTAAAGGCCATCGTACACACACGGGTACTGCACCGGTAACAGCTTGCGCAAAAGATATTCCCGTGAAAGTCATTTGCGCAAATCCACTTGCACTTATGGACTTTTACGCGAATGAGCTCAAAACCAACATCCATGATAACGCCGGTGACGATTTTCAAATTTTCGTCATGGGTGTCATTTTCATGGTTTTATACACACACAAACGACGCGGTGCAGGCGAGGGGCGTGCCTGCGCCACGCCGTGTATAAAATTCACGACGTGTCGCCTACCCACTTTTTGTACTAAAACTTTTTGAAGCGGCATCGTGCCTTACCACCACTACTCTTCACGCCTTTTTGTGTGTGCGCAACCCGGTCCCCAGTTGATTTTCATTAAATGTATAAACCTGCATTCCTCCTTTGGGAATGTAGTAGTATAAAGTATTGACATAGAATTCAGCTACACAGCGCTAAACAAAAAATAGAATACGTCACCAATTGAGTCTGAGCTTTAGAATTCCATTACTCCAGTTTCCTAGGAAAGCAATATTCTACTGCCATGTACTTAAGAGTTCATGGCAGGCCCCCAGCTGGAATATTGCTTATATTATGCTGAATATTGCTAGCAGGTCAATTTTAGACAAAAAATAACCTGTTGGTGCTAATTTGCACCATGAGCGCGCCTAGTTGCAGGCAAACCAGCGATCACGTGACCTGAACCGGTGAGCGACTAGAGTCCGTCCAACGAAAGAAGTCCCGCGGAAATAAATAGAACTAACAAGATTTGTTAGAGGATAGCGCACAGTCGCATGGAATCTAGCGCTGCGGTTGCGGAACTTCTTTCGTTGGATGGACTCTACGTGACAGAAGTACAGGAGGCTGCCCTGCAACTTATCCTTACCATCAAGTATTTTTGATATTTAAGCATTCAACATTTGAACTGCCCTGCCGTCATAATTTGCAGGCTTGTGAAAGTAGCTTTTAATGACACGTTTTATTGAGAAACTAGCTGTTGCCCGCGACTTCGTTGCCCGCGACTTCGTTCGCGTGTTTGTATTGTAAAATGATGTGGCTAGATAAGATCAATGTGTTCGTATATCTGCCCAACTGTCTCACTTAAGATTTGCAGATGACTTTGTGGTTTTCACTGAGAACTTCGATGACCCCCAGAAAATGCTTCAAAATCTTTAAGATTCTTCTTTTAAGTTGGGTCTTGGGATGACCAAGACGAAGGTTATGGCAAACACCTTCGGCGATTCAAATCTGGAAATGAATTGTTGGAGATTATTAACCGATATGTTTATCTTGGCCATATCCTTTCAATTGGCAAAGAAAATCAACAAACGGAGGTATCGAGAGGAACACACGTTGGATGGGCCGCTTTTATCAAAATGAACAACATTCTGAAGCCTGCCAAAATTCCGCAATGTCTGAATTCCCGCCTTTATAACCAGCGTGCTTTTCCCACCATGACTTAACTTACTTACATGGACGCTCACGCAGGAGGCTGTTTACAGACTGATAGTTGCACAGAGAGCCATGGAGCGTTCCATGCTTGGTAGAGGTACGTGTCGTCGAGATCCGAAGACGTACGAAGGTGTTCAACATCGGAAAACGAATTGTAGAACTAAACTGGAGCTGGGCAGGACACTTGGCAAGGCGCGGTGATGATAGGTGGAGTAAGTCAGTGACTGAGTGTCGTCCGAGGACTGGAAGAAAAAGTATTGATCGACCGGCGGCGAGATGGGCGGACGATATTGTTGCCATCGTGGGTAGAACCTGGATGAGGCTGGCACAGGAACGTGGGGATTGGCACACGAAAAGAGAGGCCTAGATGCTCAGCAGTGAGCGAAGTCGGACTGTGGATAATGATACACGATGTTGATGAAACTAGCTAAGTTTGTTAACACGCGATAGAGCTACATAAAGATGTCCATGGGAAAACCAACCAGAAGAGAAGTCAACCCCCGCAGAGGACATGGCGGAGCATACGGTGAAGGTCTGCCCTGCTTGGGCGTAGCACCGCCGTGTCCTCGTCGCGGCGATCAGCGACGGCGACCTCTCGCTACCGGATCTGGTTCACTCCATGGTCCAGAGCGCGGAGGCGTGGGAAGCCGTCACCTCCTTTTGCGAAACAGTAATGCTAGTAAAGGAAGGGGCGGGCCGCGTGAAGGAGAGACAAACGTCACGCCTTAGCCGCCGAAACAGAAGAAGACGTCCCGGGCGTTAGGAGTCGCAGGGCGATTCTCGGCCACCGTAGGCAAGGGCCTGCGGACGGCGAGCGTTGGGTGGCTCGCGGCCCGATAACAACCAGCGGCCCTACCATGATGTGTTAAAGCGTGAGTCGTTCGAGCGAGAAGGAGGGATGGAGCTATACACCCTATATAGCGCCACTGGTCCGGGTCGACGAAGCGTTGTGTTCCATGCGCGCCTCCAAGAGATGTCAGCTAAGTAGACGGGGCCCGTTAGGTCCAGAGCCTGCTAGAGTTGCGGAATTTGTTCGAAAGAGTCGCCGTGACCCTGGAACGCAAAGATCATAACGAGAAACACAGATGGGTTTTGGTCAGTAAGAGTCTGACACTCCCTTCCAGTCTACCCAGTGCGGAAGAAGTCATTTTGATGATTTCCCATCCATAAAAAAAAAACCCCGCAACGGATAGAGTAGAGTATGGACTTCGTTGTGCGTAGGTGTCCTGGCTGAGTTTGCCGGCCTAGCTCCGTCCAAGTGTACAGAAGCAACCAGGGTGCTTTACAGGTTGAGTGGAGAGAATTAACCGTTCAAAAAAAAAAAATTAAAATAACGTCAGTGGAGCAATCAGACCAAATCGTTTTTTTTTATGTTTTGCATCGAATGCATAACGGTAAGTTTTGTATCAAAAGAATCACTGTTTATAACGTTTTAAAAGTACCATTAGTAACTAATAAATATATTTTGGTGTAATTCTCATGCTTTCGATAGTACTTTTTTCGGTCAACAGATGGCATTACGGGTATCTGAATTATGTAGATAATAAGTTGATTTCTTCTAGAGTGCTACAATTCCTATCAGGTTTATGTGTAAAAATTATCTAAATGGTTTTGTATCTAACTAACATGTCATTTTGTGCATTCAATTACGAACAAAAACCTCTTAAAATCAATATTGCTTACCTCGCATAACATACGGCGTGATAATATGTAGCCTAAAGTCTTCCTTGGTTTACAAAGAACATTTTTGCTGAATTTCAATTCAATCTATCCAGTAGTTTTGGCGTGAAGCCGTACCATACACACATACAAACAGACAAAAATTCTAAAAAGTCACTTTTTGTCATCAGTTACGTTTTTCTAACAAAAGCCACTTATTTTTTCTCGAAAATTCGCAATGTACAGTTTTTCTTTCGTTACTGTTTTATTATATGTATAGATAATAAGTCGAGCCACACTTTTATTTATTAGCCACGTGATCAAACTTCTCATTTTATAACTAAGCAACGGGAAAATGTGATAGCCTCTATTAAACTAATTCGTCTTTTTTACAACGCCAACTAAATATTCTAAAGAAAGCGTCAAGTAAGGATCAACAATTTTTATTAACTTGTCCTTTTTATTTATACATTGCCACCTAATTACTAACTCAGCCACGGAGTTTATATCTCATCACGATTTTACAGCGAGTTCGGGATTTGGGGCACCCCGACTCGGACAGGTTAGGTTAGAAGGGGATGGCGGGGTCAAGTGAGCGAGCGAAGCGAGCGAACAGACCCCACCATCCCCTTCCTGGTTATTTTTTATGATACTAATGAAATAGAAGCTAATAGAATATCTTTTTTGATGTCATTTAATAGTATTTTGGAAGTTTACTGCTTGAATGCATGTTACAAATTTAGTTGCTGAAAAATAACCACCATGCTGAGTTGTATTTATTGTCTTGCATAGAAGATAACTAGTGGCTAAGATAGTATCATTCAGACGTTCGTTAATTGTGGCTGACTTAGTAATTTAGAAGGCAATGTAGATTTTTAGAGGCAAATAATGCTATTAAAAAGATGTCTGTTTAATTAGCACCCCGTTTTATTTAACTACAAAAACGTAAGTTATTGTAAAATTGTGCATAAAATATTACAATTAGGACGTCATTTCAAAGTATTCAAAACATAGAAGATCTTCTCTAGGCCCTTTGTACACCGTTTATTTTTGATGTGTGATATGATAGATAAATCTTAATATAAATTTTCGAGTTTCTCGAGGAAGATTGTCGTTGCAACAGCATGACACAGAACGCTAAAATACACAGAAATATTTTAAGAAACGCTGTAAAACCATTTGTAATGCTTTTGTGAAACGATAATAATAAGAGCTTGCACTTGAGCTCTGTAGTGAACTACAAGCCTTCATGCCACGCCCTTAAAAAAGAAAAAAAATGATTCTTTGTGGATATTATGGTGTAAAATGGTGTAGTTTTATGTCTTAACTGCCAATATGTGAAATCATTGAAACAGACGCGATCTCGGTAAAGTGGAGCTGTGAATTTTATTGTATTAGGTACCACAGCCTATGGAGCCTATGGTTACCACAGCGAAGCTTGCCGAGAAGGCTGACTCGATTTATTTGCTGCCAAATACTCCAGCAAACATTAGAATGTACACCCGCTTTCTAATGCAAAAAAAAGGAAGTAAGACGAGGCACTATGGTCAAAAGACCTAATAGCCTTCCCTTCGGGGTAAATAAAAAAAAACTAATGCGTTCGAAAATAAATGTGAAGTGTCTAATTTCTTAACTTTTTTGTTTCAAGTGTTTTAAGTCTATGGAAGGCCGTTCGTTCCATAGACATATTAATAGATCTCAATGGTTCATTCTCATATAATTAATGTCAAATTCGTTTCTTTTCACAGAACAATTGTTTCTTCATCCCTCTTTTTTATTTTAAACTGTTATCATAAAAAAAACATTTGTATAGAAATCGTAAAACAACAAATATTTCAGAATGTGTTTTTTCAATCATCTTTTTTTTTTTAAAGTTTATGGTAGGCCCCCTGGGCTGTTGACAAAACAGTAAGTATAAACAAAGCCTTAGCAATGCCTACCACTACGTTGACATTCGCATATCAAGCCATTGTCTCTTGCCTAAGGCCAAGGACATACAATTCTATCGAGCCAATTTGGGCCACTCGAAACTAACAAGAGCGTCTTACTTGAGCCCGCATTCAATTTGTATGAAGGGAAACGGTCGGAAATCTGGATATTATTGTTCTTAATGAGTGTAATTAGTAACTCAGGCATTCAGTGCGACGATAACTTGAAGGAACGTAACATCATCATTGAGTTATTGAAATTAATTTTGGAAACTAATCTGCAATGATGTACGAGTTCAATAAAGTGTCCCCACCGTGTGCCCACCGGACACAACAACCGTCCGGTCGGAGGATCCTTCCTTTTCTTTGGAGGTTTGCGGGACTTTACACTCACTGTTCCGCATACCTACCCTCTATACTGGTAACCCTAGACATTGTACGTCAGCGCAGCCTTTGTGCACCTATTTCACCATGACATCATCAACATAACTACCTCAAGCTCTTGAGCAGCGATTCATACAGCCAGCCAGTTACCTCAGCTTCACCCGCTTTAAAATAGATATTCTCGGAAAAAAGTTCCCTTTACCCGTGTCCAGGGCCTCATCTATCTTTGCACCAAAGTTCATCAAAAGGGATACAGCGACTTACACGCGAAAGCATAAAAAACAAGCAAACAAACTCACTCACATTTATAATGTTAGATAGGATTACTGCGAATCACAAATTGAGAAACAAGGATCACAGCAATGCTGCACGTAGATTTAAAAGTTGCATTTAGACAAAACCCAGGTCTTAGCTAGTACGTTCTTCTTCGCGTTGTTAATGGGCGAAACCAACGTCTGAAATAACATGTCCCGAACAAAGACAGGATTGAAACTCCTAGGTTTATATGTAGGCAGTCTATTTTACTCTACAAACTTTAATATATTTTGAGAAACTACGTAAAAAATGTAACATAGGTAATCTTTCTAAAGCGTTGGTATCACCACGTTTATGACGTCGACAATTGAGTATATTACTGCTAGGTAATTAGGTACATACATTTCCTATGTCATTTTTTAATTAAACACGGGGTGGAAAGCAGGCGCGTGAAGTCCACTATGTGGTAGAATGTAACGATAGACAAATTGACACAATTGTTATTGTGATTGCGGATTGTGAATCTATGTGTATGGCGCGGCCTAATAAATAAAATCAAAATGGAAGTAAGTACTCTATAATTAACAATAGGGGTTACTTTTACTGTCACTCAGCTATTTTACTCTCAATTTTCCAGGCGACGCGATGTATTTAGTCTTCAACAACGAAATTATGTTGAAAACTGGATAAATCGCCCAAATCTCCGTACAGATTTCAATTCAATTTTCAAATTGGTCACTAGAAGAAATGATTTAATGCTCCATTTGACCTATTTCATTGTTAAATCCCCCAGTAGACAGGCTATAACAATATAATATAATACAAAGCGACAACGCATAGTCGTATCAAATTGTTCTTAGACTGTTTCGGTCAAATTCATACCAATTTAGTCAACAATGCCTACCAAGACATGACCAATGAAAAACTGTTTCCACAAATTTTTAGAATATGATAATACTTACTTCACTGACGACTCCAAAAAAGAATTAATCAAAAGTGCCAATTAAAAATCGGTGCAGATCCAGGGGGTTGCAAGAAAAGCATTTGTCGTAGATTTTGATTAAAATCAGTGATAAATAGATGGGAGGAAATACCATTCTGTCATTCGCAGATGGACGAGCGTGATGAATTGTGAGGGATCTTGCATCTGCAAGCCGGTATTGAGCGCACTAAAGTTCCAGTATACTTACATGACTTTGAATTTATTGGCAATATTTCAGGGAGAGAAAACTAAGAAGACACTAGATTATATAACCTAGATAAACAAACAACAAATTAATGTTCTCATTACTCGACAAAATGCAAATAGCAGACTAAAACGCAACTATTTAAAAGTCACCCTGTAGTAGGACCTAGGTAGGATTGAGCGACTCATTCAAGAAAATCGTTTTTACTGCATTTTT
Source organism: Melanchra persicariae (assembly GCA_947386135.1). Taxonomy (NCBI): domain Eukaryota; kingdom Metazoa; phylum Arthropoda; class Insecta; order Lepidoptera; family Noctuidae; genus Melanchra; species Melanchra persicariae. The sequence continues at coordinate 9,760,262 of OX376644.1, forward strand.
ACGCGTGGTAACTGTATTTTACTGATTATTGATATTAAGAATATGTAGGTATACTTGCAGCGATATATCGAGATAAAGAGACCTTTTTTTAAGGATGGAAAATCATCAAATGACTCCTTCCGCTTTGGGTGGAGCGGAAAACTCCAGACAGGTGTCATACTCTTACTGACTAAAACCAATCCGCAAGGTGCAAATGCCCGCCCTTTGCGTTACAGGGCCGCGGTGACTCTTTCATGAACAATTTTTACCGTGGTACCAATCCTGAAATCGTAAAAAGTCCTCATACATTTATGTTAGCCTAACTCGATAAAATGTACTGCTGATTTTGTAACAGCTTTTATAGAAAAAACAGAAATTCATTAATATTCTTCAAAAATTATATTTAGATATTCCTTTAAGCAATTATGGGAAGGGTTTTAACATAACAATCTGGGTAAAGCGATTCAATATAGCCAAGATGGTTACTGCGTACCCCAAAATGGATTTTTTACTTATCTCATCACTATCCGGATAAAATGCTATGTAAGCGTAGTCAGGAACCCATTTAACTCTCGACACGACCTACGACTAAAACTTATTGTGTGCGCGTTCGTATAAGTTCTTTTATAACTATTTTACTATGAAATAGTATTTTTTATACGATGCACAAATGTTTTAATGTATAATTGTTTGGAGAACCTCAAAGTAAAGTTACTTGAGTCGTTTGTCGGCAAGCAGGGACAGACCTAAAGTAAGTAAAACTCAATGATACTGTTTTTCAAGTAAACCTAAGAGGCAGAACATGAAGTGAGCTGAAAATCTGGAATGACATCAAACTTCATTCTCACTTTTTCTAAGTTATCACGGTGAGTTTTGCACAGAAACTATGCTGTTTCTCGATATTTAATTTTGACTATCAAATGCGAACATCAGATTAAGTGTTACAGGGATTTATGCAATGATTGGCTTCGTGACATTGATTTTCCGCCTGAGTTCTCAGGGTGTGGCTATGGGTCATGTAGCTCAGTAGAACATAAATATGTCTTAAACGGCCTATACGGTAAAATTATAAGTATTTTGTGTGACGCTGCTGAGCAAACAAATTTGGTAGGAGGTCGCAGGCCAAGGAGAGGAAAAGTGGTGTGCGGATGGAACAATCACGTTCGTGACGCTCACCGTGAGGCCAGGCTTAAATTCCAAGAATGGGTGAGACATAAAAGACCAAATAGTGGATTAGTTTTCGATGAGATGTGTGAGACCCGTAAAATCTTCAGGGGTCGTCTGAAATGGTGCTAAAAAAATGCAGAACAGGTCAAAATGGACAAAATAGCGAAGCAAAGAGCCTCGAAAAATTTTACTAAATTTTGGAAGTCGACACGCAAGTTGGATACTGGGCCTGGTCTACCGGTGAGCGTAGGAGGGGCCAATGACCCGGGGGGAATTGCAAATATGTTTATGGAACATTTTAAAGTGCAATCTCCACTGGGCCCTTCAGTTGCAATGGCCGATGTTGAGTCTGATAGTGGGGGTGCGGAACCACTTACACTTTTTTCGGCTAAACAAGTCAGATCCGTCATCCAAGGCATGAGCAGAGGTAAATCACCCGGTCACGACGGACTCAGCATCGAGCATTTCAAATATGGCCGGCCGGAGTTCACCTGCCGAGGGTCCTGTCCTGTTTTTTCACAATGTGCATCAGTCACTCTCATTTGCCTGCTGAACTGATGCATACTATTGTAGTACCTATAGTCAAAAACAGGACAGGAGACATCTCGGATAAGGGGAACTACCGTCCAATCTCCCTTGCGACCACAGCGGCTAAAATATTGGACAGTTTGCTTGATTCGTGCCTGAAAAAGTGTTTGTGTTTGCATGACGCACAGTTTGGTTTTCAACCTGAACATTCAACCGAAAGTGCTGTGCTGAGTTTGAAGAATACTGTCCAATATTACACGGACCGAAAAACGACGGTGTATGCCTGCTTCCTGGATCTCTCCAGGGCCTTCGACCTGGTGTCATATGATGTGCTCTGGAGAAAATTGGGTGACAGGAGTGTACCGGCACCAGTGCTTAAGCTCATGCAGTATTGGTATGCGAACCAATCGAATTCTGTAAAGTGGGCCGAAACGTTCTCTGAGTTATATGGGTTGGAGTGCGGTGTGAGACAGGGGGGGGTTGACGTCTCCACGGCTCTTCAACCTTTATGTTAATGATCTCATAGTCGAGCTCAGTAGTATGCGTGTCGGCTGCGGGTTGGTAGTGTTAGTATTAACAACATCAGTTACGCGGACGACATGGTGCTCCTGGGCCTGACTGAGGAATCTATCAGAGAAATGCTGAAGGTCTGCGAAAAATATGCTGCCTTGCATGGCCTTGTGTATAATGTACGTAAATGTGAATACATGGTCTTTAAGGCCGCCGGTAAGTGCCCTAATCATGAACGTAGTTTTTCTCTCAATGGCATGAGCATAAATAGAGTCTACCAATTTAAGTACTTGGGGCACATACTTACCGACGACCTTAAAGATAATGTAGACATTGAAAGGGAACGTAGGGCACTAGCGGTCCGAGGTAATATGTTGGCCCGTAGATTCTTTCGTTGTGTTGACCAAGTAAAAATCACCCTATTCAAGGCGTATTGTCAAGGTCTGTACGCGGGAGGTCTATGGGACAACTACACTAAAAGATCGCTAGATGTCTTGCGCGTCCAATACAACAATGTTTTTAGGATGCTGTTGAAACTGCCCCGTTTCTGTAGTGCATCGGAGATGTTTGCTCAGAACCGAACTGACGGCTTCCACGTAGTCATTCGCAAGAAAGTCGCTCACTCACTCATCACTGATGCACAGAACACGGGTCAGTGACAATAGCATCCTGAGAACTGTCGTTGAGAGTCCTTACTCCCCTATTCTGAGGCATTATGTGGGGAGAATGGTCATATAGCTTGTTCCTGGTCTTACCGTTCTCTGCACATCATGCTTCGGATATCTTTATTGTTTGTTTTTTTATTTTTCTATACCCTAATTGCGTACTACTAACACTAGCTATAAGGTATTCTACTAACAAAATGGACTGTAATGTTGTCTGAATTAAATAAATTAATGATAAAATAATAATAAATGCAAATAGGTACGCGTCCGTCCAACGACATATTACAAGGTTGAACTTATTGTGCCTTCAAAACAACGAAACGGTCCGTCAAAAGAGAGCACCTGCACGCCATTTCTTTTCAGAGCCTCAAGGTGTTTTTTACGTCACGACGGTGACGTCGTGGTTTCATTACCCGGCAGTCGGTAATGCGTAGGCACAATATAGAGGTGCCGCTAGTTTGAAGTCTACTGCAGACGCCCATAGAACATGTTCTGGGGCAACGGAGACCACGGTCGAGCATTACACCCTACATCGGTTTATACAAGCATGTACGCATCAGTGTTGGGGGGTGTAGGTGTCGATATCATTTTATCATTGAATATTGTAGCCTAGTGGATGTGTTTGTTAAGAACCAATAGAACCGCTTCATTTACGTAGCCTGTAGCGAGGCTAGGTAGGTACCTGAATGAAGCGATTCTATTGGTTCTCACAAACACGTCCCTCGCTACGCATCTTAGCACATCTCCGGTGGAAACGCATCCTAAAGATGGTTTACCGTAAATAATCCACCCCGGATTGCAGCAACAGGGGAGCAAAACACTTTCAAGGGAAGAGTTCACCATCATAATGACAACATTTTCACATTCTCTGTAATAAAAAATATTAATGGCAAAAATTGGTTTTAATGTTTTATGTATTGCGTTGTTTAAATTTGTTTAATTGGCGGGTATGTAGGTGTGAAACTTGATTAAATCATACATCAATAAGAACTTTTTGAAAAAATGCATTACAAGTGTACAGCAGCGGTTTAGGCTTTGCATTGATACGTCAGTCAGGTCAAAGCATTTTATATGTGTAAATTTTGTTAGCAACAAATGCCATGAGTTTCCACAATACAAGGGTTTACTTAATTACAACTTCAACATAATATTAAGGAGTTGTTTAGTGTGGCAAAGTCACAATGAAAGACTTGGCGCTAACCGCAAACAGCTGCTACGAAAGAGAAACCATTTTCTTAATTAAAGCAGTTTATCATTGTAAAACTTGGTACTTACCTATACTGATAAATGTTCTCTCATTTTGAATTTACTGAACATTAAATTAAAATCATGTATCGATACTAATGTATCACGCGATATTTTTAAGCGCATCACTAAACAGGAGGACAATTGCAAGGCCACACGCTTTGTGCCAACGACGAAGCTCGTGAGTACGATTCGCTAACATACCTTGGGAGAGTTTATAATACATGAAAACACGAATATTTTGAGCCATACAATAAGCATATTTATGCGGAATGCCTAAACTCTACGGTTAATAATTTAGAAAGAAGTTTCCGAGTAATAACTCCGCTGCTTCGCTTTTGCAGAAAATTTCGAATCCCCAGAAAATCAACAATGAATAGGTGTTATGAGTAGTGTAACGGATGTATGGAATTGTGGGTTATATGCTGAAACCGACGCACAGCGTCATTTCCAGAATGACAAAAAAAACATTGTGTAGTTATTGAACTGCCTATTCGATCACAAGAATAGTTTTCAAACAAGCGCTTCCACGAATGAAGTAGAAAGAAAATCATTAAACATTGCTTCTTAGATCGTATTCTAAGAAACGTCACAACATTGAGGTAAGTCGATGCTTTCTACGAGCAAATCAGTATTAGTTATTTAATCAATAACGACCAAAATAATTATACAAGAAAAGTTGCTTCGGGCTCTTATTGCTGTGTAGTCTAAGAACTTTTTTTATAATGTGCAAGTCACTCTCTGCCATTTTATTCGCATCCGTTAGCTGAAGTATCGGCCCTTGCCTGAGGCAGGGCTAAAGCCAGGCCGTAGTTGTAGCCAAAATGTTAATTTTAGCCAAAAACCAAATAATCCAATACCTTTATGCTATCAGCGTAGGACTACCTGCACCGTCTGGGGGTTAGTGCATACACAGGTAATTGTCGGTTTATTGAAGTGTCTAACGGGCTTCTGAGATTTGGCTTCGGCCCGTCATAGGCCCATTCTTTATATTTTATTAAAAGAACTATAATAAGCCCCTGAAAATATTTTTTTTCAAAGAAAGGACACTCATACCTACACTAAAAACATATAGGTCCGTATAATGGATACGTTTTGATTCTAAAATGTGCTCGTTTATACGACACAAGAGTATATTATTAATTTGGAGAACGCGGTTTACTGCCACTTCACGAAATGTTATTCATGAGTTTTTATTATTCAGTAAAACTCAAGAGTACCTCTAGAATTTGCATCTTTCTGAATAACGTGATGATCTTTGTGACAGTTACGACACTATGATTAATTTTTAATATAGATTTCTAAAGCAAATAGATCGCCAACACCACAGGTGTTAGTCTTTGTCAAGTTCAGGCCGTTCATATTTCAATAAGATTGATCGGTCGGCTACGTAAGACTTAAGGTCACCTTCAACTAAGGACGGTCTTCAACCAGAATCTAAAATATCATAATAGGTACCTACTAGTATAATAATGCTTTGAATAATTCAATAGACAACGTACATTTTCAACGGTGCAATAAAAGCTTTTATGTATATGTGAATCTTGAATAGAAAGAAAACAATCGAAAACGCGTTGTTAAAATTATTCCATTTTAATTGCAGAGCGTATTTAATTCAATAGTTTTTTTGTCTGTTTTTTTTTAAATGGAGCATAGGTACATTAGAAATTCTGCGAGTCTTGTATTTCTTCGAACTAGCGGTCGACATTCGACCGTAATTTTCGCTTTTTACACTCCTCTTCGTAAACTTTAAGTATGCTATCTCTTCCACACACGCAATATTCCTTAGCCATGTTGGGGCCGGTTTCTAATTTAGATGGATGTAGTTGAATACCAGTACTTTACACAGAGCAATTGCCTCTACAGCCCAGTAACTGGGTAACCCTTGGCAAGACTGGTGTCAGACTTGCGAGCTTCTGTCTATCGGTAACAAAGCAACAACTGACATACGGATATGGGTATAACGCGCTTTCCGAGGCACGAAGGAGTCTCGGCATCTATTGGAAGGTTCTCCTTTCACGGATTTACATACTTCGGCAACCGCTGCTTAACCTTGAAAAACGACCCGTGCTGCTGGTATTATTTAGTCACGACCATTATGCTTAACAGAGGTACGAAGCTCTTTACGTTTTTATATATATGTTACGGCTAATAGCCGAAGTGCGGCTACACCTAGTTTTAGCCGGCTACAACTAGGTGCAACCCGGCTACAACTAGTTATAACCTAACCTCAAAACACTTTAAAATTCCTATTTCTGTGTGGTTTAAAAACTAGACCCCGCCATCCCCTTCTAACCTAACCTGTCCGAGTCGGGGTGCCCAATGACCCGGCTAAAACTAGGTGTAGCCGCACTTCGGCTATTAGCCGTAACATATATATTTACTATACAAATATCGTTGAAAGCTTTGCTTGAAGTGTTGTGGGAGAGCAAATCCAAAGCCTGCTGTAGGTAAGTATTCTATAGAGATTTACATAAATATCGGTCTCGCCTCCATTTCACTTGATATTTTTATTGAATTTATTTTCAAAGGTTTACAGTAGGTACATCGAAGTTGTATGTATCAATAATGTGTAAAGATTTTCGTATTTATTGTTTGGATCAATTATTTTGTAAACATTTTATAATTATGTACTGAATGAAGCAGCTGATTACCAGAATAATTAAAAAGTACTAGTTTTTCAACATAACTGAATGTTACATGAAGATTGTTTTTGATAATTCTGGTTGTCTGACTTTCGGGTTTTCTGACTATGTACCGACATTTTTTTTGGGACAAGCCCGCCAAACTATTCCCAGTCACTATAACTCCAGAGTCTAGAGCTAGAATCAACAACAGCGATCACCAGAATTGCGCTGAGTCATAGACGGTCGATGAGTCCGGGAGAAACGATTTGGATCAGAAAAAAACAACAGCGGAAGAGTTACAGAGATCACATGAAAAAAAAAATTAAAGTAATGTCGTCAGCGTTTTAAGAGCGTTTACGCCGTACGGCTTTTCATACAAACTTTGAAATCCTTATTTTTCGAAATTAATGAACCGATTTTATTGAAACTTAGTATCATATCGCCATCCAACCAGGTCTAAAATGTTAGTTGAGAACATTTTCGAAAAAGAGTTCAGGAGGAAAGATAGAGTGATTTTTCACTTTCTAAGTATAGAAAACTTAAAATCGCTCTCTCTAGATATTATCTAAAATTATAAGAATGGCACTCAATGCCATTAACGTTTGTTGCCATTCCCCTATCTATTCTAAAACACGTAAGTGAAAAAGAGTATCTTTAGCTCCCTACCGGAATAAAATTCCGGTGAAAACGAAACGAAAATAACTGTTCACCCCAAAACCGGAAATAACAATGTCTCCACTCTATTTGGATTGCTTTTTTCCGTCACAGAACTCGTGAAATATTTAACGCCTGAGGAAAGTGAGAAATGAAAACATCGCAACGTCTATGGTAGACACCAAATAAATGTGCAATAACGATCATTGACCCACATACATTAAAATGTATTGCCTTTCTTCATATAAAAAAAACAGAAATAAATACATATAGCTATCCTGAATTGACATCTATAGTGATCCTTTACGTTCTCTAGTAATGAAAAACGGTTCATAATTTATTGTTCGAGTATCTACAAAGGGAGAATAGAGATAGGCCATGCCTTTTATTGCAAGTTTATGTGGCGCCCACCATAGTATAAGTTTATCGTAATACCGTCAATTCTAAATCAGCATAAATGGACTCATTTATAAAAATCTTTCAGCCGATTGGCAGGTGCTTATAATTCTAATATTAAAAACTTTCTAACCATGACTGTGCTTATTTTAAAGGGTGCTAATTAAACAGACATCTTTTTAATAGCATTATTTGCCTCTGTAGCAGCATTCATGACCCCCTGTTTGATTGATTCATGTTCCCGACGTGATCTCGGCGGACGAAGACGGTTCCGACTCACCGAGAACTCTGCGACTTCCGGTTCCGACTCACTGGAACCAACCTTCCACTGGCCTGGCAAGCATCTCAAGATGTATGGACGACTCATCCACTATCGACCTCCGGTCTCCGGAGGGGAGTGATGTAGCGGCATTCATGCCGCCACAAAAATCAACGTAGCAGAATCAACATCACAACAAATGAGACTCGCAGCGCCATCTATCTCGACAGCTGCGAACTAACTGCAAAATCCTAAATCGCGATATCAGAGTTTACCGTGCGATTAGAACACATGCAAAGCCCGAATATCAACTCTCGGGCAGTTGCCCACCAGACACAAACAACCGTCTGGTCGGAGGATCCTCTCTTTCCAGTGGAGGTATGTGGGACTTTACTCTCTGTTCCGCTACCTCCAAACCTCTAAATATCTACATTGCCTTCTAAATTACTAAGTCAGCCACAATTAACGAACGTCTGAATGATACTATCTTAGCCACTAGTTATCTTCTATGCAAGCTACTCTAAATACAACTCAGCATGGTGGTTATTTTTCAGCATCTAAATTTGTAACATGCATTCAAGCAGTAAACTTCTAAAATACTATTAAATGACATCAAAAAATATATTCTATTAGCTTCTATTTCATTAGTATCATAAAAAAAAATAACCACGAAGGGGATGTGTGTGGATTTCGGGATTGGTCCCATAGTAAAAGTTGTTCACTTTCAGACACTTTTCAGGTATTGCGCTCATTCTGTTACACGTTGTACACGATATGCATCATATCTACATAATTAATTATATATACATTACAAGAATATGTACGAATTAAAAAAAATATGGTGGCATTTTGATTGTGAGGGCGATTAGGTACGGCAGAACCAGTACAAGCTGGTCTGTGCTCAATCTCAAATTGTTATAGACGTGAAGTTGACTGTATTCCACTTGGCATGGGTACAAAATAATAAATGCTAAGGGCTTACCCAAACCCCTTCAGTCGTTCATCGTAGCTGCCTATAGGGAAGCCCCATGTAACGTGGGTTGATATATTCATGATATTACACTGAGCCTTAGGAGATAGATATAACGGAGTATCAGAATGGGCAGCGGAGCGGTTTTGTGATAGTCATCCATCATGGGCGTGTTATAGAAGAAACGTTGAAATTGTAGCACGTTTGTGATTCATAACAGTCACTCGTTTTATTCGATTACATTTGTAAACAAAATATACGGTAAAACACAAGATGAAACTAGATTACGAGCCAATAGGTTAGCACGCGTGCACTTCGTACGCTGTCTGTCAAAAGAATGCCAGCTGTCACGGCGTAGACGCAAACTTGCTATCCTATTCGGGGTTACCCGCACATATTTTATAAATCACCATATATTTTCGACCAATTGAAATAAATCACCATTTTAATTTTGAATTTAACAATAATTACTGTTCAACAAAATAACACAATCAGTCTCTCATCTTAAATCTTGGATTAACTTTGAATTTATCTGCGCGCCGTCAGATAGAATATTACACTTTACTAACTTTTCCCGCGACTTCGTACGCGCATATCCCGTTTTTCCCGTTCCCTTAAGAATTTCGAGTAATCCTCTCTTAGTGCTCCCCTACCCTCCCCAAGGAACCTACATGCCAAATTTCAATTTTCTACAACCAGCAGTTTTGGCTGTGCGTTGTCTGTAAGTCACTCAGTCACTCAGTAACGGAATGTGACTTATGTCGTTAATTAAACGGCGCAGTTCAATGAAAAGGCTAGGCTTTTAGTGAAACGGCTGATTAAGGTGGTTGGCTGCGACATATATATTGATTGATTGCACGCCAGAAACAGTTACACAACTCTTCTAAACAAAAATTCTATGAGTGCAGTGTCTGTCTGGGTCTTAATAGCTGACTGCGATATCTACGAGACAATTTTTAGGTAGACTGAAAGAACTTAAAATAAAAAGGGGGGGTAGTCTGCTGTGTACTATTAGTTAATTAATTAAACTTAATTTATATTAATAATATAAATAGTTATAAAAAAAGAAATTGTAATAGTTATGTAAAGTCACGGTAAAAGTAGGTTCGTCACCGAAAGGCCTGTTTTTATTTGCTCCGTTCACGATATAATGTGCTTTACTGCTTTACCGACTTAGAAAATTTAATTTGTCATCGGTTTTATTCTATGTACTCTACAATCACCTTTATTTCCAATGATATTTTAAGTAGAAGGTGTAGATAGGTTATAAGCGCTCAGCAAGCGGCACGTCAAAATGTGGCTAATTAGCCGCATTTTTCTCGTCTTGGCTCTTTTCCGCTCCCGATAATTACGACATGCCATCCTACTTCTACGTGTCATCTAACAGTGTCACATTGTTCGAATCATCGTATCGAATGTTGTTTATGTAAACTATCTACACCTTTTTACTTAAAATATCATTGTTTATTTCCTATGTAGTCTGCTAGTGCCGTATCTTCAAAAGGTACAAATGTGCTGACTTAATATAGAGAAAAAAAATGATAAATTATGAAGGATTAAACGACTAGGCTGTACAACACCACTCAACAGTCACCCCGGTATAATTGCGGTTTTAATTATTTATCAATCATTAATTTTGCTCATCGTCGCGTCGTTGCGTCGTCGGCCGGTCACCAAAGATCGATTTGAAAGTCCACAGCTAAATATTTCCACGACTATTGTAGAATTGATACTAAAATACCGACTACAATTTAACAAATACTGGCAGACGGCTATTTTTAGGAAACTAATGGAGATACTTTTAACTCCGAAGAAATTAATACAAATTTTACACGCAGCTGGAGACGCGAGACCCAGAAGCCAGTCGAAAAAATCATAATGGAATTTTTAATAGATTTTTGTAGTTCCGTTTCCTCAAAAGGAAAAAACGGAACCCATAAAGGATCACTTCGTTGTCCGGACTCAGGAAATTGTGAAAGTATAATGTTGAAATTTATATCAAATACGTAAGTTCATAAACTTATAAAATCAAACTTCTAAGTCACCGCAAAAAAAAAGACTATTAAGGCGCTTCCCTGATCAAATGACCTTGAGCATTCGTTCCCTCTTTGCCGCACCCCACCTCTACAATACTTCGTTAAACACTACTAGCGCCATCTGGTGAACAATTTACGAATACAAGTAAAAGTCACAGACCTTAGAATTCACCGACACGGCGAAGCAAAAAGGAGGGTTATGAATTTGACCGGTATGTATATTGTGTATGTTCATCTGTACACTCACAACTTCTAAAACATCAACCATTCGATAGATGATGATCGTGATGGGTCTTGATCGATATCTGAATGAATGAATGTGGCGAATTTGGTCAAAATGAAAATCCAAGATTGCGGCTGCAAAAATAAGAATAATTTAGATTTTTAAATTACCTATCCATTAGTCTAATCCTCAAATGATTAGAACGTTGCCTTTAGCAACAAATACAAGAAATCAATAATTTTAGTCATTTTTTAAAAGTATTTATAACACATATAAACAAATTAAAACGTGGAATGTGATGATAGGATATCAAAAATTAATAATTTGCTTTTAGATGTAGTTTATTTCTCTTATCTAATGAGTTAATAGCCTCTGAATAACGAAGAAAAACGCACAAGCGCAAGGCTTTGGTCGGGGTAGAGCCTTAAGAGGGCGCCGAGCGCGCAGTGGCGCCCTCATCGTTTGTTTGGTTATTTCTTTTATTTTAGAATGAAAATGCAGAAAATAATCACGTTAAGTTGTGCTCCACAAGATTATACGTTAATATTATTATAAACGGTAGTTTTGATTTGTTTAGTTTCATTATAATCACTAAAACGGATAATAGTGGCTACTACTTTTTTAATATTTTCTATTTGATTGCCCGTAATTTATTAGTATTGTTGTTATGAAGCGGAATTATAGATACATTGTAGAGTCACCAACGATAATGTCTATAATATGATTCAAGCGTTTATGAAATGTGTGTAAGCAAATTAGCAAACAGTGTCAATTGTTTAATGTTAACATTCGTGTTAGTAAATAGTAACAACGGAAAACCAATGAAACACTTCCGCATGTATTATTATTAGGAGCAGTTTACAGTCACATCAAATGGCATTTTCCCACAGGTTTTTGGCGAGAAAAGCTGTTGATGTTAATATATGATTCAACGAAGTGTTAGAGGATAGCAACTTGATACACCTTGATATAACTTCTCATCAAGTTCAATCCTCTATCAGAGAATACAATTATGACATTTTTACCCCACTGCCCTAGAAGGAGAGTAATGTTTCTCCAAGATTTAAGGCAAGGTTGTGTTGGAGAATGTGAACTTTGGATTGACGAGAAGCTATCGATGACTAGCTGAAATAACCACGAAATAATAATTGGTATTACCTATCAACATCTAAACGAATTCTCATATATAAAATGCTTCTGTTCGTGCATAATTTACCGACCACTTACTGAGCGGTTGGACCATTTTTTATTTGTGTGTTTGAGTGGTTGTTTCACTGAGTCCGGTTGGTGTCGCTACAATCTGGTTCCAGATTTTTCTTTCTTACACAACATCTGTTGGGACCGCTAGTAATCAATCAACCAATGTATGTAAAATTCTTCCGTTACTGGGTGACTGAGTGATGGACAGACAACTCACAGCTGAAACTACTGAGGAGTGTAAGGGAGCACTAAGAGAGGATTTCCCGAAATTCTTACGGGAACGGAATGCATCTACGAAGTCGCGGGCAAAGATGGTAAAATTATAAAGAAGTGAAATTCAGTGTACCTACTGATCCTATAACGCAAATTCTTTTACTGAGAGAAAACTACATTATTATTGAGTGCTAAGGGCCTTTTGTCCCATAAAAATCTGCGGTTCCTGTGGTACATACCATGGAGCGAAACCGCGGAAGAAGCATAGTCATTTAAACTCCCCGTAGTCTCTTTACACAGGCATATCAACTACCGCAGATACACCAGTCTTTATCCACTGTTATTGTAAACGGATGGATTGAGAATTCAGATTAAAACTAAGTCATGTGGACACGTTTCTACCTTTCCAAACAGATTAATTAACAAGAGACAGCGGGTGTTTCGTTGGCCTAACCACACAATATTTCTAAAGGCTTAATGGGCATGAACGCACAAACACTATGTTAACAAGAAATTAAGTACCTACGCTTGTTGTCACTGGCGGATTTTACACGTGTGTTGGTGTGATATGGGTCATAAACTCAAAACAGAGTAACAATGGAAAATTAAAACAGTAGTTCTAGTACCAAAGGTTTTACTTGAAAAACGATTTACAATGGTGTGTATCTCATGGCTAGAATAGGCCGCTAGAAAATTCTTAACTTCGTTGCTCAAAATAACTAAATTGTTTAAAACTTACAGGAAGACCGCTACCCAGAGAGTTCAGGGGCTCTTGGCGCATGTTTAAATGATATGTTTGTATTGAAGGACGACCAATTTCTTCATCCATAAATAAATAATTTTGAAATGGCAGTGGGTCTCCATAGTCCAACATGTCCATTTTCATCTAAAAAACTACCTCGTGTGTCAATAAAATACATAGTTGCGTTACTTTTATTACCTTGGGGATATCGTTTCATGACTTTTACTCAGAAGTGAAGAGAAGAACGTGCTCATTTGATATCTTGGACTCGTTTATTTTTTTATTAGTTAGAGCGTTGGCTGACCCAATACAACAAGTTAATTAAGAAAAAACATTTTAACAAACATACGTGTAGGTGTTGCAAAAACGCAGATACAAGAAAAGTGACAAAAGCAATTTAAGAAAATAATTATCAAAGACTGATAAAAAAAAACAAAAACAAAACACACACAAACACAACAAAAAAAAAACTAAAAACTAATCACGAAAGAATATTTCATTATACTTACCTACTGGTTGAATTATTAAAGTGTGCGTGGCTGGCCGAAATTAAGCGATTAATTTAGGCAAGGCTTTGACAAAAGCGTAAAACACTTATGCTTTAAGTTGACACTCGCCATCCGCTTGCGTACAAGACCGCCGAGCAAACAGTATCAGAACAACAATAGGCTACAGAAATGAACCTACAGCATCGTTCACCAGCACAATCTTTAACCTGAAGCAATGTAGGTACCTAACAGGTATTGAGGCGAGTCTCGTGATTGAAATGCTTTTGACTGCACACTTTTGTAACTACACACTAAGCCCAGTTTTTTGATCCGTAGTTAACTCAATAATGGTTAAAATTATCGTAAAACTTTTGTCGACTAACGTCCGAGTGGAACCAATAAATTGGTCCCAATATATTGCAAATTAATTTTAACCTATATTCCACGTTTTTCATGGTTTATTTTAATTTGTTTTTAATTTCATAAAATTGATTCCGCTGGACGATAGAGGTTAAAAACTGGGTTAAACGCAATCGAGAACGCAATACAACGTTTCAAAACTCGCACGGGCCACAGTACCTACTACCAGAGAAAAACAAGAAGCTACTACCGAACTATGTGTATTACTATTTATACTTAACTCATTAACATCCAGCCATGCACCCATGGGTCCAGATAGCTGATTTTTTTATCTAAAGATGTATAATGTAGAAGAAAAAACTTTAAATCTAATGATTGAAGGCCATAATTTTCAAAGTTCTCACGAAATATTGAACGAAGAGGATTGCAGGCGTAGTCGTCGGCAAAGCTTAAGTTAGAAGAAAATACTCAAATATTTCGAAGGAGATTATTTCTCATTTCACTCGATTTTTTTTCTGCTCTGGGTATCAGTCACACTTGTGTTCAAAAGCTCACTTACTTTACCACCTATTTGTTGTAGTGCTTTTTGAGGTAGAAATATGTCTAATATATCACCTACGATGACAAAATACACTAGTGTTCTCTAGAGGGAATATAATAGCTGTCAGTGGTACCCGTGAAATATGGTTGCGGGCCGCACAGCCTGTGGTCGTAATCTATTGAATTGGTGGAAGAAATTGTACCTTTATCGTATCATTAAGATCTGGATTTTTCTCAATATAGTTATGTTTTTCTACTGAAACCATTTCGAACAATCGTCAATTTTTCGGGTGGTGTAAGGAACTAAGGACTCACGAATAGGTATGTAAACTTAACTGTTTTGTAATAGGTTTCTTTACTAAACTAAACCAATAATTGCATAGGTTACTACAACAAATAAATAAAGATTTCATATTTGGCACACACATGTTCATTGTAGGAACAAATAAAATAAGAAAACTTAATTTTAAAACAATATCTTTGCGTGAACTGAACATCAGACATCAGTCATCAGTGTACATTGGATGGAAAATATTAAAGTTC
Organism: Melanchra persicariae; assembly: GCA_947386135.1. Lineage (NCBI taxonomy): Eukaryota > Metazoa > Arthropoda > Insecta > Lepidoptera > Noctuidae > Melanchra > Melanchra persicariae. Next base: position 9,775,607 of record OX376644.1, read on the forward strand.
TAGTCGTAGGAAAATGCCTAAGGCATTAAGTCTGCCTTTGTAGTGTGTTTAACTAGTGCATAAAATTTTAATAAAATATATGAATAAAATTATTATACGGAAAAGCAAATAATATTAGTAGGAACTTGTCCCAAAATTACTTTGTCCAAAAGTTTTGCACATCTATCCAGGGCTTGTTAACGTTACCAAATAACAAAATAATAACCGTTACATAACGTTAATTTCAATTGTGATACCATAGTAACGTTACAAAATTTACCGGTATTTGATAACATTACCAGTAATATAACGTTAAGTAACATTTAACGTAAAATACGAGAATTATCGTTTTAACGGTAAAATAATTAGTGTTATTATAGCCCGCGAACTTTCTTGTATTTTTTGCTATTTGAAGGTCAGTGTCAGGTTGTAATTTAATCAAAATGTGATGCGCAACAATAACAGATATGTATTTACATAGATGTAGCCATAAGAATCATTTACTCATCATTATGAACTTAGATTTGATGTGTATAATAACTAGATTTCCGAAATCTAGCTAAGAGAAAAAAAAATGTAATTATGGTTATAATTATGTACCTACTTACATATTTTTTACTGTCGTGAATCATATTTTGATCAAGATACAACCTGACACTGCACCACCTCACAGAGATAACCGTTTAAAAATAACGTTAATAAAGAATAACGTTAAAATGGTGCATAAATAACGTTAAACCTATTACCGTTATTTTAATATTAACGTTAACTCCTGTCAATACAAGGTAACGTTATAATTTTTTACCGGTATTTAAAGCCCTGCGTCTACCCTCGTATTAAAATTATTGTTGACGCTGAAGTGATTTTGTTTTAAAAACCTCTGCTGCTTAAATTATATTTGTTTGATAATTAATCCTAACTATTATTATAAACGCAAAAGTGAGTTTGTTTATTACGCTTTCACGATTAAATCACTGAACTGATTTTGATGAAATTTGGTACAGAGAAGGTTAGGACCCTGGAGAAGGTGATAAGCTGCTTTTTCTGCGAAAAAAAATATAAACGCGTGCAAAACCGCTTTACCACAAGATAACGAAAAAGATACTGTAGGAGCCAATATAAACTGAATTTGTATGTACATTGTTAGTAAAAAATTATACATTATTTCAAGTCCCTATCGCAACAACGAGGTTTTGAAATACTTTCCAAGGGCATTACGAGTACAACTTCAAAGTTTTAACAAATCTTGAAGACAATCTAAAATAAAAATACGTGGATCTTAATAGGCTTAAAGCCATTTTTGACAAAGTTTTCAAAGTTATGCCAAGTCTTGAATTTTCGGCTTTACTCTTTAAGCTAAACTTCAACTGAGAGATCATTAAGTTTAGTTGTTTTTTTTTACTTTTTATTTTTCGAGATCTAAAACACTTAGAATAAGAGAAAATTATATTATATAGCTCAGAGAAGACCACAAAGGACAACAGAAGAGTGACAGGGTGTGAAAAGAGACATAACTGGAAACGTTTAATTTTTTGATTGGCCGAAACTGCTTTGAGTATAATTTATTCGCTATTCTTACGTACTTGATAAATTCTTCTGTTGATTGAAGTTCTGCTAACATTACAGACAGGTTGGTTGCTGAGAACCCACCAGTAACAAATCTCACTTCTCCCCAGGTATCAGGTAGATTATGATGGATCAGGGGCCGTATTTCCCATGAGATGACAATGCTATCATGATTCTGTAGTGAAAATGGCGTAGTGATATTCATCCAGTACAGGGCTCCGTCTCTGTCTTCCTCACTTAAGAACAATTAGTAATCTGTATAATAATATGTACAATACACCATAAGAAAGAAAATTATAATCAGAGAGGAGAGCAAAGAGGTACTGCTTATTAAAGTTTTTTTTCCATCAAATCTCCGACATAACGCCGCCAATGCGCGTCCCTCGCGTTTACTAGTTTGGCAAAACCAGAATGCGCCTAAAAACAAAAACTTGTGAATGTAGGCAGAGCTCCAGTTGCTCCGCCATTTTTTGTAACGTTTACGTTCATGCATTTGATGTAGTGGTCTGTCGTGCATTGATTCATGTTGTTTTAGTTATTAATCAATATTTTGTTAAACATGAAAACAAATATTTTTGTCATGATTGTAAATCAACCGGTAGTATTTAAGAGACAAGTGATTCGAGATTGGACGCAGATCGTTCTCTCATCTCAAATGCAACATGAAGTATTCAAGTCATATCTTAGTGCAAACTTACATTTTTATCAATACAGGTAAGTGACAATTTTGTTGGATGAGCTCGTGGCTAAATTGTAACAGCCGGGCGGACCAATCTTCAGGGTTAAGCATCGCTTGCTGGTCGGTCTGTGGATGGGATGGGTGTGGATGGGAACCATATTAACATACCGAGACTCCTCCGTGCCTCGGAAAGCACGTTAAGCCGTTGTCCCGGCTATCATTTGTAGATCTTTGGCAGTCGTTACGGATTGTTATAAGCCAGAAAATCTGACTCCAGTCTTGCCAAGAAGTACCGTGTTACCCAGTTAGTGGGTTGCGGAGGTTGTTAGCCAGCCGCTCCACGTAAAATAGGTACTGGTATTCAGCTGAATCCGGTTTGAATGGGAACCTCCGACCCCAATATAGTTGGGAAAAGGCTGGGCAGATGATGATGACAATTTTGTTGCAAAAAAAATACTCTTACGTTCACAGTAACTTTATCAATCTTAAGGGTAGCGTTCAACTTCAAACAACGAGCTTCCATATTGTTTGCGGACATATTTTTTTGGTGCAGATGTAAATGCACTCATCAGTAAACAACACGCAAGCCCATTGTTCGAAATTTGTATGAAAATACAAAAGCACTGTATTCAGTTAGTTGAACGTCAGAGTACTTTTAATTTAACTATAAAATATATAATTGTGCAACATAATCTCCATTCTTCCAGGACAAATAGTATTGATTGTCTATCTGCATGTTTCTGTCTACCATAAAATTATAATAATAATCTAAACCAATATTAAAAATGTATCTATTTATATGGCGCTGATAACTGTACCACGTTACGGTTTTTCTCAGGACGCCTGCCTTTAATGATACAGATCTTGTTTGTTTGGGATAGCGTCGAGGCAGTTGTCTCCCCGACGCCTCCTTCTTCGAGTGAGATCGGCCCTCTCACGATCCTGCTCGGCAGCCTCCTTCTGGACCATCACGTTCTCATTATCAGTTTTAATAATCTGCCAGCATAGCCCTCACTACCGCTGGTAGAGTCAGGTCTCGCATAGTCTTGCTGACTAGGACCCTCCGCTAAGAGCCCCTTCGCAGGGCACGCCTCGAGTCTAGGCTGTGCAGAATCCATATCGCCAACAAAAAGAAAGCTTGTCCGACATGCTGCAGACAGACATGTCCTGTCAAGTCCTATTTCAATTGGGCTTTAGGCTTTTGAGCCACATCAACGAAAAAAAAATTTGCATTTTCGGTGCTCAGTGATTTACGATTTTTTTTAACCGACTTCCAAAAAAGGAGGAGGTTCTCAATTCGACTGAATTTTTTTTTTTTGTATTTTTGTTCAGCGATATTTTCGCCAATTGTCAACCGATTTTGATGATTCTCTCTTTGTTTGGAAGAGTATCTTCCCGGACTGGTTCCATTTCAATTTGGTGAAGATCTGATGAAGAACTTCGGAGGTAGGTAACGGAACTCTTCAATAAATGATAGCAAACCTGTCGAGATTGTTGAAATCGCATGTCTGTTTATTGTTTACACCAGTTCATAACATATCATCACGCCGGTACGCTTTGAAGGGTACGCAGATGTGTACAGTTCAACCATGGTTTTGGGGTTATCTATTCAGGAATAACTTTATTGTTTATGAACCGATCTTGATAATTCTTTTTGCGTTGGGTTTAGTTAAAGCTAACCAATAAAAAGTGAAAAATAAAAAACTATTTTACAAAAAAAAACAACCGACTTCAAAACAAAAAACACTACAAAGTATAAAATAACTATAATTTCGGAAGTCGGTGTCAAAAAACGAAGAAACAACGAAAAACACCGTCTTCCGAAATTAGAGTTATTTTATAAAGTATATATTGTAGTGTTTTTTGTTTTGAAGTCGGTTGTTTTTTTTTGTAAAATAGTTTTTTTTTAACATCAGAAAAATGCATGATTCTTGTAGGGTGGGCCAGGCCCAAACTGACTGACGAATTATAAAAGAAATTTCGGGAACGAAAAGAACCTGCAGAGTAATATTGATGTGTAACAATAAGTACCTATTTGTTTCAGCTACTTGGGGCGCATGTTGGCAGTTTTTTACGTCGTTAAGTGATATTACACTTGTACACTCCACCCCAGACCTAAGTAAGTCTTTTTAAAGTATTTTAATAGAGTGGCTAATATTTTAATATATTTTTGGTATACAATAAAGTATAATCTATATTTTAATAATAATAAATAATAATAATAATAAAACATTTAATTCAGAATCAAGTTCCATAATTTGTTAGTACCAGTATTAAATGCCTTATATCTAGTGTTAGTAAATAAACTAATCTAACGGGTAATTATATAAATTTTAAACTAAGTAGGTACACCCGCTAGAGACTCTCCCATCCCAATCTACTTCACTGCATGGAGTCGAATCCAGCGTCCTAGAATCGGAGAGTCCCAGCGGTCTGCCAACGTCCTCAGGATAGTGTTGGGGCTGGCGCGAAACCGATATAATAATGATGCGCATCTCTTGCGCATGACGGTCGAAAAGCTGTCAACATTTGCGTCGGCAAACATACCGGACGCACTGCAAAAACGCGGCAGCCCCAACAACACCCGGAAAGCGTTGTTGTATTGGATGCGCAAGTCGCTATATGCCTTGTGCGTGAAGTTCACCCACAGGCTGCACGTGTTAAGGGATTGGCAGAAGGCTTTAAAAAGCGTTACTTTAACTCGTGCAGTACAACGGGCGAACCTACGGGCCAACATACAACATCGGACAGCCAGCGACCTGCGCTCCCTTTCCACATCTAAATTATCTTTAAGGTCTTCACTCACCCAGTGGCCCAAGTACTTAAATTTAGTAACTCTTTTTAATCGTAAGCCGTCCAGTGTGATAAGTGGTACTTTAGAGTAGCTTTTATTACCAGCCTTGAAAACCATCAGTTCACTCTTGATTGCATTGTACTTGAGCCCGTGGGCCCTCGCATAGGATTCGCAAAGACTTAGCATCCTCCGCATTGCTCAAACCGAAGGACTCAGCAGCACCATATCGTCGGCATAACTGATATTATTAATACAAGTTTAATAAAAGTTGTATAGATTGTCTGTTGAATTTGGAGGTAAATTATTAACGATTGCGTTTCGTCGCCTAGAAAAAGATCTTCCCAAGCTTCCACTTGTGTATTATTAATCATGATGCAAGGCTTTTTTTTTTTTTTTTTTTTTGGATGGGAAATCATCAAATGACCCCTCCCGCTCTGGGTTGAGCGGCAGGGAGTGTCAGACTTCTACTGACTAAAACCCACCCATGCTCCTCTTAGTGCCTTTTACGTTCCAGGGCCGCGGTAACTCTTTCGAACAAATCCGCAACCCTGGTAGGCACTGGCCCTAACGGGCCCCTACTCCTATGCTGACATCTCTTTGAGGCGCGCGTGGAACACAACGCGCCGTCGGCTTGGGTCTGGCTTTAATCGGACAGCGAGCCACCCAACGCTCGCCGTCCGCAGACCCGCACCTACGGTGGCCGGGAATCGCCCAGCGACTCCCGACGCCCGGTGCGTCTCCCTATGCCGCGGTGGCTGGGGCGTGAGGGTTGTCTCTCCCTCACGCGGCCCGCCTCCTCCTTCACTAGCATTACTGCTTCGCAGAAGGAGGTGACGGCTTCCCATGCCTCCTCGCTCCGGACCATGGATTGAACCAGGGCCGGACGCGAGAGGTCGCCGCCGCCGATCGCCTCGACGAGGACACGGCGCTGCTCCGCCCATGCGGGGCAGGCCTCCACCGTATGCTCCACCGTGTCCTCCGGGCGATCCTCGCAGTGAAAACACCCGGGCGTTTCCTCCCGCCGAATCCGAAACAGGTACCTACCGAAACAACCATGTCCGGTGAGTACCTGCGTCAGGCGGAAGGTGAGGACGCCGTGGCGCCTCTCCAGCCACTCCTCAAAGAGGGGCACTATCGCCACAATTGTGGCGTGCCCTGCACTGGGTTGCGACAGTCGCTGATTCCATACCGCCATGGTATCTTGCCGGAGCTCCGTCCGCCGCGCAGCAATATGCCGCGGCAGCAGAGTTTCGCCCCGGCGTTGCGCCTCCATGCGCCACGTGTAAACGTGCGCGAGGTCTTTCGCCTCCAGATCCCATGGCGGCAATCCAGCAAGGAGGCTCGCCGCCTCGCGGGAGACCGTGCGGTATCCCCGGACAAGCCGGATGGCCATGACCCTTTGGGACGCGTTCAGCTTTTGGGCTGGACGCTTCCGCAGGTCCAGCGCCCACACTGGGGCCCCGTAAAGGGCCATGGACCGCACGATCCCCGCATAGAGCCTCCGGCAGGAGGCGTTTGGACCCCCCAGATTGGGCAGAAGCCGCTTGAAGGCAGCCCCGGCCAGCTCCAGTCTGGGAGCCAAACGTCGGAAGTGCTCGACGAAGTTCCACCGGCTATCGAGAACGAGTCCCAAATACTTGAGCGTCGACCCGACGCCGATGTGAACCCCTCCTACCGTGATTTGGGATCCCGGTGGTGGCCTGCTCCGAGGACCATGAAAGCACATGGCCTCGGACTTGTGCAAGGCCACCTCGAGACCCAATTGCCGGATCCTATCCACGACTATCGCAACCCCGCGTGTCATTAGCTCGGCCGCCGCCTGGTACGACCCCCCCTGAGCCAAGACGAGCGTGTCGTCAGCGTAGCATACTACGCTGACGCCGCTAGGGAGGCCGGCGCGCAGCACCCAGTCGTAACCGATGTCCCACAGGTACGGCCCCACAACCGCTCCCTGTGGAACACCGCACGACATCTCTCGCCGAATCCACTCTCCCTCGTGACCGGGGTAGATGACGGCCCTATCCGTCAGATAGGCCTCGACCGCGCGACGGAGGTAGGTCGGCATCCGGTGATACCGGAGTGCCTCCCTAATGCAACTCCAGGGCATGGTGTTGAAGGCGTTGGCGATGTCAAGAGACACCGCCAAGACGACCTTGCCCCGGGATACCGCTTCCCCCGTCGTGAGAGCTCTCACGCGCATGATGGCATCCACCGTTGAGCGCCCCGTGCGGAAACCGAACTGGTTCTCCGCCAGATCCGGCCCCACCCCCACCAAGTGCGCGACGAGGCGGTTTGCAATGACTCTTTCAAAGAGCTTGCCCACCTCGTCGAGCAGCACGATGGGCCGGTATGCGGACGGAGAGTCCGCAGGGCGCTCCGGCTTCTTAATGAGGACCAGTTTCCCCGTCTTCCAACGAAGTGGAAACTGGCCCCTCTCCAAACATGCGCTGAAGAGCCCCCTCAGTCGAGGCCCGAGAGCCTCCAAGGCCAGGACCCAGGCTTTTCCAGGCAAGCCGTCGGGTCCTGGGGCGGTATTCTTGGCCCTCAGCCGGTTAACCGCCACTCTCAGGTCTACCTCGGTCACTTCCGGGACATCGTCGTCGTCGTCGCCGTCGTCGCTGTGGTCCGCAACAGGCACCGCAGGTGGCGGAGCCATGGGCGGGGGAGTGTGCTCGCCTCGCGAAGGGAACAGAGCGCTCACCACGTCCTCAACGAGCTGGGGCCGGAGACTCTGCGTCAACGGGGGTGCCCAGGTGCGGAGTTTATCCCGCACCATTTTGTAAGGGCGTCCCCATGGGTCCCCGTTCAGAGACTCCAGCATCTCCTTGCGGGCCAGATCTTTGGCCCGCAGGATCCCCGCTCGGAGGGCGGTCTTCGCCGCTCTGTACTCCTCGTATAGCTCCGCCTCCCTGGCCTGCGCATCCGGAGGGCGGATGCGAAGCCTGCGTTGCCTGGTGTACTGGCGCCGTGCAGTAACGCACGCCTCGCGTAGCGCTGCCAGCTCTCGCGACCACCAGTACACCTGGCGGCGGGCGCTTCCTGGCCGGACCCGGGGCATTGCCACGTCACATATCTCGGACATGGCCTCCCGGAACCACTCCGCCTCGTCGTTGATGTCGGCAGGCCTGTCTGGTGGTGACACCCAGGCCTGCACTATCGAGGCTTCCAGGAGAAGCTCCCGGTCCAGCTGCTTCAGCGCCCACCGCGGACCACTCGGGGCCTGTCGGACCGACGCGGTCGAGGTCTGGGCGGAGACGTCAAACCGGATATACCGGTGGTCGGAATGGGTCTCCACCTCCTCTAAGACGCGCCAGTCAACGACACGCTGTAACAGAGCAGGGCTGGCGAACGAGATGTCCACCACTGACTCGCCCTGCATCCGCACACACGTGGGGACAGTACCCCGGTTTAGGACGACCAGGCCTGTCTCCAGAGCCCAGTCCTCCACCATCCTACCCCTCGTGTTCGTGTAACGGGAACCCCAAGCCAAATGTTTGGCGTTGAAGTCCCCGAGAACGAGCACGGGGAGGGAACGATACCCGGCGACGACGTCAACCAACTCCGTAAGGGAGATGTGGAATTCGGCGAGGGTTCGGCTCGGGGAGAAGTAGACACCCACCACGACAATCTCCCCGAACCGTGCTGCTACGCAACCCCGTCCTCTCTTGACACTCTCGAGGGACGGGGTGCCGGCGGCGGCCGACGAAATTAGGGTCACTGAGCCGTCCAGGTCCTCCACCCAGTTCTCCCTGGGCGGGACAAAATACGGCTCAGCGACGACGGCGATATTTATCGACCACTGCGCCATGTTCTGGAGCAACAGGTCCTGAGCAGCGGCGCAGTGGTTGATGTTCGCCTGGAGGAGGCGTAATGGAGCCGTTATTGACATTCCATTACTGCCTCCTCCCGAGCCCCCTGTGAAGACTCGGCTGCGGCCGTCGCGGCTGTCGTAGTGGCAGCGGCGACGGCGGCGGCACCGGCGGCGGTGGCGGCAGACGCGGCGACGGTGGCGGCGGCTGCTGCGGCGGAGACGGCGACGGCGGAGGGCTTTCTCCTACCACCGGCGTTGGCGGGTGGGGCGCAGGCCTTGCCCCCAGCCCAGTGGTCGGCCGGCTTGCCAGCTGCCGCACATGCTACGCAGTGCGGCGCGGCGCTACACGAGCCGGCCATGTGACCGGGCTGACCACAGCGGAAGCAGAGCCCGCTGCGGTCCACCTCTGAGGTGCACATAGCTCCCGCGTGGTTGCCCACATGGCAGCGGAAGCACCTCAGAGGTCTGGGTTCTAGCAGTTTTACCTGCGCAGACACCCAGCCAACGAGTAGCCTTCGGCCCTCCGTGATCTTCTTGGCCGCCGTCACGGGGCAGCTCACCACAGTGGTTCGCGTTCCCGTGTGGTCAGGACGTATGGTGCCCGCCTTTACTTGCTCGGCAGAGCACCCCCCCGTCCTGACGACGGCGGCCACCACCTCCTCCGCCGTCACGGAGTCGTCCAGGCCCAATATGCGCATGTCGATACACTTACTGGGCCTGGACACTCGGACTTCGTCCGCGCTCAAGGACGCCCTCAACCTTTCGGCTAGGGCGTCCGCGGTCGGACCGCTGGATGCTCCGGGGATCTCCAGCATCCTGGCCCCGGTCATAGTGACCTTGAGCCGGAGGCCCCCGACGATGCCGAGCTCACCAAGGCTCACCGCCTCCTTGGCCTTGGTGAGCACGTCCCCGTATGTAACGCCCCTCTTGACCGCTTCCGGCTGCAGTGTAATCACTACAGCCGCGGTCTTCGGGGCGCTGAGCTTCGCAGCGATCCTCCTGGCCTTTTGCCGCCGCTTCCTGTCGCGCTTTTTGGCTGCCCTGGCTGCCTTTCCGGCCTTCCTCTTCTCCCCGGCCACTTGCCAACCGGCTTCTTCTTCAGCCGCAGGAGATTTGGAAGACGGGGGCTTTGAAGGCGGTTGCACTGCCGGCGCTGGAGCCTTCGCCGCCCGTGCAGCCGCCCCACCTTTCTTCTTGGTCGGTGCCGATTTCGCCGGTGCCTTTGCAGGAGCTGGCTCCGCTCCTGGGTTGGCCCGGCCGGTCGGCACCGGTGTGGCAGCCACGGCAGCCGCGTAAGAAGCCGCCTTCTGGTCTGCCGCCTTCTTACTCGCCGCTAGCGGGGGGCGAAGCACGATGCCCTCCAGGACGGAGAACCGTTCCCGGAAGGCGGCCATCTCCTGCCGCACGAGGTCTTTAGAGGATTACTACAGAATAATTTGATGAAGTCATAAAATGGTATTCTTAAAACGGTAGTGATAATGATAGTAACAGCAGCACCTGCCCTGTGGGCTCTATAAAGAAGAATGATGAAATTACTCCACTTAATTAGTCAATCGAAGCGGATTAATTGATTTTGCGTGGATCAGCAAAGAATGCTCCACCGAACACTAGTTTTTTTTTAGAAAGTCTCATTTACAAACTGGTATTTATATTTAAATTACTGAAATAAATAGATAAATACAGTAGTCCTGAGGGCCTAGCATGCATGTTTTTGACTTGTAGTAATGTTATTGTAAGTGAATATTGAATATAAAAAACTACAACCCCATTGTATTCTCAAATTGATTACCAATTTGAGAATTTCCTATTCCAAAATGTCCATTGGTCACTCAAAATTTATATAAATGTAATAAAATTCTTAATATTTTTTTATAGTGCAAATTCACAGTGAATATCAATTTGGTAAATGCAAAGATAAGACAAAGATATTTTATACACACATCCATCTGGATCGCATGGATGTACTGGGAAAATTAATTGTCAGAGTAAGTATTATTTTTTACACCTATTATGAACTTCATGATTTTCATCTGTTGTGGTTGCAGTTAGTCCATGTTCGGTTTGGAGAACGCTTGCGACACCAGCACCATTTATGTGAAGTAGTTCTTATTCAATTCAATTTCTTTATTTCGATCAACAATTATTGGATCATATATTATGTTTACATTATAATTAAATACATATAATTTTTACTTGATGTATGTACCTGGCATCAAGTAAAAACTATTAGAAAAATAAGACAAAACACAACGCAAAATTCCATTATTAAAGATACTCGTACAGTTTACAAATTAAATCGGCAATGTCAACAAATTAAAATTAGGAATACTTAAATATAAATCACAAATGTCACATATCTAATCTATACATTATAATTTAAAAATGAGAAGTAGATAGTTAGATATGGAGGGGTAGGGAGCGAGAAGCTACAAAGTCTCTTCTCTTCCTAAGTTTTTTTTATGATTGACAGGTTCGCCTATTTCACTATATCACCTGATCACAATTGCTTAGAAGTTTTCGATACCTAGATTTAAACTTGTAGGCTGAATGTAGCAATCACAATACACAGACCCGCTTGTTGAAAGTATTTCAGAATGGTATGTGCGTATGGGTGGGTTTTCCACCATGCATCGGTGGCACACTGGCGCATCGGCGGAAAGGGCTTGGCGAAATAATATTGTGTAAAGTTGCAACCTCATTGGACGTCCCGTAATGATTTTTCCACATTGTAATTTTTTTTAAATTGGTTTTCACTTTCAGGGCTGGATCAAAGTAATGAGAATACCAACATGTGTCGTAATCAGAGGCATATCTTACGACAAGGACCAAGTACAAAGTACCTCGTATAACTTCCAGTTGTGTGTGCCACGCATTAGTTACTGTCACACGCATCAAAGATTTAAATTTCACTACTACGAATGGTACATACCTAAGGATATGTCTGGTGGTATGGATTGGGATCTTTACTTCTTTGGACCGCCCTCACAATTTTGGCAATAGTTTCTTAAACACTACCTTGACAAACAGTACTTATTGTTATGTCACGAATTTACGATCAGTGACTGAATGTTTTTTTGCGGACGTAAACTAAATACCCACGACAAAATTAATGATTAGTTGATTTGATGACGGGAAGTGTGACTATATCACACTTCCCGTCATCAAATCAACTAATCACAAAATTCTCTAGCCTTGTTCCAACTATATTGGGGTCGGCTTCTAGTCTGACCTCCCAGCCCAGGGTAACACAGTACCCCATGACAAGACTGGTGTCTGATTTCTTGGTCTTTGACTGACGTAAGGACTGCCAATAACGGCAAGTAATTAGTGGGAGTTCCGTTCCTCGTCAGTGTTCACTCTAGCCGGCTAAAAAAAGCAGGCTGAAGATCAGGAACAAGGCTTCAAAAAACTGTCCACCGATACCCCAAAACCACCACCGAGATCACAAACCTGCCCTTGCGGATTGCGGATTGCTTGTCTTGCCCAGATCCCTCACATTAGGCATGTTGCAGCAAAGGTAAAATCTACCAGAATTGAGCTAGGGTTAATTGTACCACACAAGGCCCACCACGATGTCAACGTTAATATACCGCGATGGGTTTGTATTATTATTAATAACAAGTCCATCGTAATTTATTATTAAATGTTATAACACATATCTATGGTAAGGCAATTTCACTAAGGAATTAAAAAAATAATAATATATTCAAAAAAATATTTATTTAAGAAGCTTCCAGTAGGTAAGTAGTAAGTATTATTATGTAATCTTGATATTTCTGAGTAATTTTAATTATATCAAGCCGATACCTATAACAAAAATTGTGTCCGAATAAACTAGATGTTATTGTGTATGTATGTCGCACACAGCCGTTTAATTGGCTGTCCAGTCTTTCAATTTAACGGCGCTATTAAATCAGCGGCCTTAATGGCATCCAGTCATCGCGTCTAATACAAAATTTAATGAATGGGCTAGCTGGATGCTTAGGCCGTTCATAAAATAGGTTTACCGTGTGTCAAAAATACATGAAATTTTTAATTTTGGAAATCCTAAAAAAAAATAACCTCGGCGACGGAGCCCCGCTGCGGGCTGGGGCTCCTATTTATGTCTGCAAGATTTAAATGAACCTAACATGACATGACATGGCATGACGGGAGCTAAGTCATACCATTCGAACTTAACCTATCCATGTCGAGCTGCCCTAAGCTCCCTTTGCCCTATGTTCCGCTACTTGGCTAGGCAAGACACTAAACGATATTGAACCAAGTCATTTGCCTAGCTATTCAAATATATGCCATAATGTCACTCAGGACGGCACCGTTTAAAAGGCTAGGCAGCCAACTAAACGGTTGATTTAGCTAGTTGGTTTTAGTAGTGGTGTTGAATACAATTCTGAATTCTTGCGATTCGTAGGGAAAAAAATCTTTAATTAATCATAAAATATACAGTCCCAGCCTGCTTGCTCTTTTAAATTTTCGTGCACCTGCCACGTAATGCCATCACACCTTTTTGCCCACCTTTTATAAGAACCGTTTTGGGGGCAAATTCGCCCTGTGCACGAATGTGTCAAACGGTAAATGGCTATAGTGATGTTATCGATCTCCACTTTGACACTCTTGCTAGAAAAAAAACAATCTTATCCGTTTACTGAGTAACGCCTAATAATGATCGATGAAATACATCTTTTAATTATTATTACATTACTGTCAATTTATTATTAAATTTTCATTAAAATAAACTATTAAAATAAAATAAAAAATATATAAAAACTATCAGTTTTTATACATATTTTTTATTTTATTTTGTCAAATTACTTCAATGTATGTAATCAATTTTCTAAATCAATCAATTTAATCAATGTTATAAATTTTATTACTATTTTGAAGTAAAGTTCGATAAAAACAACAAAACGTATAGTTTTCAATTGTATTTCAAACTATACGTTTTGTTGTTTTTATCGATTTTAGTCTGCTTTAATTGTCATTTGATTAATCGAAGATATCAATTTATACCTATGTGATTGTGACCAATTTCAATATAATTCTTAATTTTATTATTTCTTAAATTATGTTGCTTTAAGCCAGCTTAACCTTCGGATTTCTTATGTTAAGCATGTGGTGTTTACCTTCAAGTAATGTGCATGCATGTGTTTCTTTTATGAAAGCAGTGTAAATAATTGTATAAAAACCTAAAAAAAAATATTAAAAAATTAACCCTAACCGCTCAAAAGAAGGTTGATTTGCATTAAAATAATAATAAATGCCTTTAAAAGCTGTTTATTTAGTTAAAAATAAACGTTGTTTGTCAATATTTGGTTTTATTCCTCAATTATCCCGGTAGGTAGAGCCGATAAGTATTGTCTTATGCAATCAGAATACTGTCCTATCCACTCTGATGCCTGTTATCTATATCTTCGGCAATCTCTCACCCACTGAACAATAGAACCAAGAATCATTCATTTGGGATATTAAAACCTAGCCATCATAAAGAAATAAGTTTCCATTGAGAAAATCCGATGTCTAATCACAAACTTGATTTACATTCGCGCAATCAGAGGCGATTAAATCTCTAGAGAGAACTGAATTGCTTTCGCGGAACATTGCTTGCAAGATCGAATAGGCGCAGCTGGCACGTTCCCCATAACCTAAAATACGATGGATGATATTAATATTTCAGGGTATATTGATTGAGTATCGAGCGTTTAAAAATTAATCTTATCTTATCAGTGGGGGACCTACTAGGTGTGAGTGCGATGCCTCCCTGTACAGTCGGTATATTAAGGATAAAATTTCACCGTGTAAACTTAGAAACCCAGTCATGTATCAAAGAGATGTCAGCAAAGTAGACGGGGCCGTTAGGGCGAGAGCCTGCCAGGGTTGCGGATTTTGTTCGATAGGGCACTAGGAGGAACACGGATGGGTTTTAGTCAGTAAGAGACTGACACTCCCTTCCGCTCCACCCAGAGTGGAACGGGAGTCATTTGATGATTTCGCATCCATAAAAAAAGAAAAGCCATTCCAAAAGTCATTTTAATCGCAATAAATTGCACTATCCTGTTTTTTTGCCAAACAATATTTGCTAACTTCGTGGTGCTCGGAAAACTTCAAAATCGGTCATTTATCAGATTTTGGCTTATAACTTCTAGTACTAGTAGTAGTAGTAGTAGTAGTAGACGTGGAAGATCGACCTTCACCCATCTGATAATCAGATGGGACATATTTTTATCAAATTTTATTGATTTATAATCTAGTTAAAAATCATCATCATCTGCCTAGCCTTTTTCCAACTATATTGGTCGCCTTCCAGTCAAACCGGATTCAGCTGAATACCAGTAATCTAAATAAAAATAGCCATGATCAATTTTTGATAGGCAAGCTCATAAATCTCAAGATCATGGGCGTGTTTATATATAAAAAAATATATCCCAGCTATATCAGGTGGGTGAAGGTTGATTCATCACTGTCTCTATTAGTGTTTTCATTCTAAACAGTGAGTCAATCCAAAGACATTTTAAATTTGGCAAAATTTGCTACAATTTAAGAAAGCATGAAAAAAATATTTATTATCGACATTGTTTATCTCAAAAAATACAAAAATATAAGTAATACTAACAGTGACAATACTTTGAAAATTGATCGAGAAACCAACGAGATAGAACTATTTTAAACAAATTATAATGTCCCTCTCGCGTAAACGCATTTTCTACGGCAGCTGTATATGCGTCATGAACTTAGACGTCAGAGTTCGTATCGGATTTCTCCATCTAATTGTCAACTTTGAAGCTCTATTTAACAATAATTGTTAAATAGAGCTAATAATACTCAGTACTTCTATTGTAGCTCTGTGGATCTCTTTTTTTTCAATTTTAAACTTGGAACCTTGCTAATTTGAGGCCTTTCAAAATGAATATAAAGACTGCTCAGTAGAAAATTGTTCTTATCATGTAAAATGAAATCGAACCGGCCAAGTGCGTATCAGGCTACGCGCAGTGTAGGGTTCCGTAGTTGCAAGTCACAATTGTCGATACAATAGTGCTTTGGTCGATTGTTACTCGTTCGTTAAGAGCGTTTACGCCGTACGGCACTTCATACAAACTTTCAAGTCCTTATCTTTCGAAATGAATGAACCGATTTTAATGAAACTTGGTATGCATACGCCATCTAACCAGGTTTAAAAAGTTAGTTGAGAACATTTTCGAAAAAGAGTTTAGAGGGAGAAAGAGAGCGATTTTAAGTTTTCTATAGAAAGTGAAAAAAGTTAAGAATACAAAAAAAAGCGCCGTTACAGCAATTTGTTAAGGATGGTAGATCATCGAATGACTCCTTCCTTACGCTATGGGCGGAGCGGCAGTGTCAGACTCATACTCACTAAAAGCCATCAGAGTTCCTCCAAATGCCCTTTGCGTTCCAGGGCCACGGTGACTCTTTCGAATAAATTTTGCAATTCTGTCCCTAACTGACAGCCATAAGGCCATTGGAATGAGCTTTTACGAAAACCCTTTACTACTACACAGCTTTTCCCAATATTAAATAAATCCGTTTGGTGTAAATGATCGAAAAAGGCAACTAATTAGACACCGAAGTTAAGATTTTTGATGTCGTGTCGTTAAGATGCAATAATGTACCTGCAAACCAGCGTGAGTTATTGCCAAATAAAATGAAATATCTCTTGATCAATGCGTTGCATCGCTAACTGTTGTACCTCCATTCTAAAAATTCACCATTCTAAAAATAGACTAATATAACTTTTCTTTTAGTGCACTTTTATTATCGTGTACATACGTCATACGGCAATGTAAAATGTATGAAAGCATAGAAAGCAGCATACCTATAATATTGAATTACAATTTTCCTTACTAAATTCCTAATATTATAAATGCGAAAGTATGTTTGTTTGTTACGCTTTCACGCTAAAAAAACGGCTGAACGGATCGTCATGAAATTTGGCAGATATATAGCCTGGGATATGGAAAAGGACATAGGGTACTTTTTTACGCGATAACCGACATCCATGCGCGCGGAGCCGCAGGCAAAAACTAGTAAAACTATATCTATGGAACTATCAAGTGAACCGAAAGGAAAAAGGTCCCTAACGCCCTAACTTCAGTCGTGTTTTGATTGCTTTGCATGTTAATATGCGCTCACCTAAAGTATTAGGTTACGAGGGAAAAATAATTATACTGTAGGCACCTTTTTAATTTGTTGTAATGATTAGAATAGAATAGTAACCCACATAACGTGTACGTTTCAACATGACTATGCACAAAAAGGGCTATGTTTCCTTCTATGAGTTATGACCAATTGATTTAAGATTGCACAATTGAATGCCTACTTAACCTACGTACCTACTTATAAGTATGTCGTACCTACTTAGAGTAGGGGGATGTATTCAAATCTCTCTAGTCATGTGGATAAGCCTCGCTTTATTTTTCGAGTTCGGAATTTAGAGCTGTGTTTCGTGTGCCAGCCACAATTTTTTTAATATTACCGTACAAACTTGCGTTCATAGGTACTATACTATTGTACTAAAGTGAAACAAATAAAGTAAGTCTGCTTTTTGTTTATAATAAGTGAAAAATCACCATCTATCTCTTTGTAATCTATTTTTCGAAAAAAAATCTCATCGGTTTGGACTTCATTTCTTAGAATAAGGCTTGGGTTTGGCGAGTTTGTATTAAATACGGCGGGAATTAAACCCCTTGCCTTTTCCCTAAATGTACCTATGTTGGGGTCGTAAACTGGAAATTCGACCCCAACATGGTTGGGAAATGGTTCTTCATTTTCATTGGTTTGGCTTCCAACCAATCAATCAAAGCTTTTATTTAAAATAAGCCATGCACCACGCTTGGCAGGCGGGTTGGCGTTCGCAGTGTAGCTGTTGCAATGTACAGAAAATGCTGCTGCCCATTCTCTGGTGAGTCCCTTAGTCGCCTCTTACGACACCGACGGGAAGTGATGGGATGGTGCCATTATTTTATGTCCGACTCCATATAGAACAAATCTTTATTATGAAAATATATTTATTTAAAACAAACTTAGGGCACACAACTCGCTTAGGACAAAAAGAAAACAATCTTGTAGGAAATTCTGTTTTAAAACGTTATTAAATAAATTTCTTCCAGACTGGTAAGTGGTTGCCAAACAGACTTCTGACTGCATATATTCTAAATACCACATTATTTAAAAGTACATATGTATTCATGATTAGGTATAGTCGTTTTATACACACCTGTGAACGAAAAGTGGTGAGACAGGGTAGGTACTACTTATAATAATACAATAATTATTTATCTTCACCACACCACAATAATAAGATACGACAGTGTCTACAGTTACAGTGTATTTAGATAAGATTTGTTAACCTTCATTTATCCTACACTTTAGGTAGAGAGTGTTAATAATATAACGAACGTTCTAGATATCTGTTTTATTACTAAATTGTAAAGTGACCGTCATAGGCAAATATATTGTTATTTTATAAGCATTTCTGGATCATTGATTATGTAAAACCATTTCTCTCAGCGGATGACACTAGTATGATTTGTAGAGCTAAGATAAGATCGCAGTTGTATCAATAAAATCTTCATTATCTACTTGACACAAACAATCTGCCTAGCCTGTTCCCAAATATGTTGGGGTTGGCTACCTGTCATACCGGCTGCAGCTGAGTACCAGTATTTACAGTACCAGTATTTACAGTGCCAGTATTTACAGTACCAGTATTTATTGTCTTTGTTCACAATCCAGTAACTTGGTAACGTAGGTAATATCCCTTGGTAAGACTGGTATCAGATGTTCTAGCTTCTTGCTATCCGTAACGGCATAGTATATTTCATTCACGTTCTCCTAAATGGATCGTGCTGTAACTATATGTGGCAGCACAGAAACGTGAATTTCAAGTATTCTTAACGTTAAAGTTTCAAGTATGCAACACTAGATGGCATAATCAGCGCCGTGCACGTTCCATATTAGAAAATCAGTCCTTTCATCTGGGTTATTTAATATGGGACTATCTGTCACTTCGCCCGCGTGAAATTAGTAATTCCTACAATATCTGTATAAATTAAAGCCTATTATGTTTTATTCTAATGCATAACCTATATTACTGTTAAGTACCATCAAAATCCGTTGTGTAGTTTTTGTGTGAAAGAGTAACTAACATATATTTCATTTCATTTCAATTATTTCTGTAACAATTTTTACATTGTGTCGAAAGTTAACACAAAATTATATAAATTAAAAAATAAAAGAATTACAACATTAATCGTTATCAGTCTTATTTTTATATCTTACATTTCAGTGAGTTACAATTTTAGAGTCGTCTCCTCGAGTCCTTTATTTTGATACCTTACGTGAATATGTCACAAAAAAAAAATACATAAATAAGTGAGAATGGTTACTAACCAACTTTAAATCGTTTTAAATCCTAAATCATAGTTCAAATTCAAAAATCGTAAGAGATGCCTAAAGATCGTTTTCAAATACCTACCTATTCAACGATATCCCATTAAACATATTAATATGTAGTTGGTCGACTTATTTTTTTACTTTTTCACAGTATGTCGCCATACTGAATTTTCATTACTGTTATCATGTCTTAAATGACACTTGCAGGAATACATAAATCGACTAACGTAAGAATCATCAAAGTCGGCCAACGCTTTGGGTTCCGAGTGTGCCACAAAGGAACAAACGTACATACCTACATAAAAACATTTAATAGGCTGAAAAACGCTTATTACTTTCCTCTGCGTTGCACAGTCTTTTGAAGTCCATTCAATCAGTACTGTAGTGCGATTCTGTAAACATGTCGAAGTGAACACTTGGGCAGGGTGCACGACGGGTCAGTTGTCAAACCATACAAATAAGATGGAATGACAGCTCTATTGTCGTTCACTCCGCCCAGGTGTACACCATGAGATGTCGACAGAATCGACCGGCTGGTCTGATGTGGTCTTTTGTATAATTGTCCAGACAGTGCAAGCATTAATCATAGATCACTGTGACAGGCTCCTATTAATATCACTATAATATGTACTACTAATAGGTACTACTATAATATAATACTTAGGTAATTTTATTGCTATGATAGCTGAAAGTAAGTATACGTACCTTGGCCTAAAAAAGACACTTGATCAATTAATTTAATCAGCAATTGTCCTAGAAAAGTCTGTATTGTTTAGATCACGCTGTAAATGAATTCTAAACAACATTTGAAGTGTATTAGAAAATAGAAGATTATAATAGCGTCAGCTTACTCAATTCTACAACTTTCTATTATAAACTCAAAATCTAATGAGGGTTGAAAGGTTGATGATGAGATGAGATGATGTAGGTATTGATGAGATATTTTTATTTTTGACATTTTGTATGGAAATTATGATTTTCATTGTTATTTTGACATTTGTATGGGTATTAGCAATATTTTTAATTTGACATTATTAATTTTGACATTGTGTAATCGATGAATCTGATTTAAATTGTTTTGTTTTTTTTATATTCTTTGAAATGACATAAACATAAATTTTTGTTCACATTTAGATTTTTTTTGACATGTGTAATGGTGGTTTCTTAGTTTATTTGTTTTGATATTATTTTCTTGATTTATTTTTTGACATTAATTGACCTATTATAACAAGGAATTGCATTATATTTACTTTTTCGTAAGTTTATTTGGTAATGAACTGTATAACAGTACATAATCAAATAATATTAATATTATATATTGAAAATTGTGTATTGAAAAAGTGGTATTTGGAAATGACCTTTAGGCGTCTCTTACGATATTTCAATTCGAACTATGATTTAGGATCTATAACGATTTAAAGTCGGTTAGTAACCATTCTCACTAATTTTTTTTCTGTGACATAGTCATGTAAGGTATCAAAATAAAGGACTCGAGGAGACGACTCTAAAATTGTAGCTCACTGAAATGTAAGAAATAAAAAAGACGTGTAAAAACCCGGTCGCAAATAACGACTAAAAAGTTCCAAACAAGTCACTTTAGAAGCAGTCTGATGCAGTTGGTGGCATCAAATGTATTATTGAACAAAAACAAAATTGCACCACCGTCATCAGACTGCCGTGTTCGTGTTAACTCACACTTGGCAGTCTTCTCATTTTTTTCTTATTTACCTGTTTCTTACAGGACCATATCTGATCCTGTAACTGATTGATTATTGAATTCATAATTTGTAAATTAATATTTGCAAAAGTCTACTTAAACTTGAAAATCTAACAAACTTTGGCATAGTCTGGTCAGTAACAAGGTCAGTAGTGACACATTTTAACTCCAAATTGTAAGCTCAGAAAGGACTTTGTAAAGGTAAAGTAACAATTTATGTACATAAATTGTTGAAACGGCAAAGACAAATGAGTTCCATGTTCAGTTATGATTATTCAGTACTAATCTACCTAATAAAGAACCATCTAAACACTAACCATAAAGAAAAACTCAGTTGGGCAAACGCACATAGAAAACTGTAACTCGATCCCAATAATTTCGGATAGCAAACATTTTGATCCGGTTTCGCAAAATTCCGCCACGGCCTGATAGACTTGGTGTTAGACAATGAATCGCTTCAAAACACAGAAAAGAAAACCTGCAACGCAATGATTGGCTCGACATGTTGTGTTGTCATATGGCATATTAAAAGGTTTTGCCAATCCCCATTTTTCTATAAAACCTATGCAGTTTTCCATCCGTGCAGTATGTTAAGCTTGTTTTGTGTTTTAAGACAGACGGTCGTTCCAACTATATTAATGAAACAGCAGCAGCAGTAATATAAGTATATCCCGTTTGTGTTAACATGGCACCTGGCTCGACACATTTCGAATGACGTTTTGAGGAATTTAAATTGAAAAATAATATTTTGATGAAAACAATATAAACACGTCAGCATCACTGTTACCGATGCGTTTATAATTTTCATCGAAATCGAATTGTTCAATTTAAATTAAAATGACAAAACGGGGTAGTAACGCAGTGGAAGCTTGTTGGGCCCATAACCTAAATAAGAGCGTCCATCTAGTTGGAGTGAAAACCGACCAAAATATAGAAGGAGCAGATGACCGATATACATACCTGTATATTTTTAAACCTGTTTACTGGCTGACCGTGAATTCATTCAAAACTCCCATAGAAAAAACATTTTAAATTTTACCCGCATTAAATTACTCATTCCACACAATACTATAGATTTTAGTCTGCACAGACTTTGAACTCTGAATAAAAAAATCTATGGCACCGAAATTTGTCTGCATTGCTTTGTTGCACAGACAAAACTCTGCAAAAGTTAATGGAAGTCTGTGTGTCGAAAGATCTCGTTTTTTTGCGAAATTATAAATAGGTAGCACTTTGGTCGCGAAGAGTAAATTTTGAGGTTATTTTTCGAGCCCCCGATATATATAAGTATGAACAGGCAAAGTGCATTGGTCGATTTTCATAATAATAATAAATAGCCATTGAATAATAAGATTTTTTTTGACGACCTTGGGGTTAAATATCTCCGATATTATGGGAAATATTTATAACAAGTTTTCTTGTCGAATTTGCACCAGGATAATCAAGTGTTCAATTTGTGATTTAGAAGATGCAAAACTGTCGTGCTATACTGTTCTACCGTTCCGCATATATCGTCAGTGACGTTTTAACAGTGCGTAACTAACACCAATAGTCTTCAACATCGGGCCCGAGAATCAACACAACTGCTACATTGAATATTTGAAAATATATCATTTACTTTAGGTACCAGTGCAGTACAGCTCTTTCCTTTAGTTTGCCTTGTGTTATTACTTTCCAGAATTTGATCCTTATTAGCGAAACTTTCGGATTGTGTAATAATTATATTACAGGGTGTATTTTTTTTCGGCATCATCCTACCGATTTTTCAAAAACGCAAAATGATGCTCATTAAAATCCGGCTCGAGACTTTCAGTGTGTTTCACACCGATGGAGCTTTCTTTTTCCTAACGAATACTTGATGGCATTGGCGCGTCATAGTATCCTGAGGGCCTAGCACGATTTTTTTATATGTATAATAACTTTACGGTATCGTTAAAAGTGATTTTTGTATGTTATAAACTACAACCCCATTATTGTTTGGTTTAATTTTATGCGACACTAGCTGTTGCCCGCGACTTCGTTCGCGTGTATGTATTGCAAAATGATGTGGCTAAGTAAAATCAATGTGTTCGTATATCTAATACGAACAGTCAATATCTATCAATGCTTGCCTCCATTTTCATGGATGGGAAAACATCAAATGACTCCTTTCGCTCTGGGCGGAATGGAAGGGAGTGTCAGACTCTTACTGTTTAAAACCCATCTGTGTTCCTCCTAATGCCCTTTACGTTCCAGGGCCGCGGTGACTCTTTCGAATAAATTCCGCAACCCTGGCAGGCACTGGCCCTAGCGGGCCTCATCTTTATGCTGACATCTTTTTGTGACGCGCGTGGAACACAACGCGCCGTCGAGTATCACCTCTTCTCTTCAAATAATTTTTCGTGAGAAACGTTGTAATGATAATGCTTATTTCATTTCATCAAAACTATTCACAGCAGTCCTAGAAGATGTCGTTAAAAATGTGGGTATAGATTGGGACTATGGCGGTATTAGCGTCAATTTTCTGCCCAACTGTCTCACTTAAGATTTGCAGATGACTTTGTGGTTTTCACTGAGAACTTCGATGACCCCCAGAAAATGCTTCAAAATCTTTAAGATGCTTCTTTTAACTTGGGTCTTGGGATGAATATGACCAAGACGAAGGTTATGGCAAACACCTTCAGCGATTCAAATCTGGAAATGAATTGTTGGAGATGATTAAATCTTATGTAATAGGTAAATAAACATTAAATTCGCGATTAATTCGCGACACACCGGTGTGTCGCCGGGGCCGGAGCGGTTACCGATATGTTTATCTTGGCCATATCCTTTCAATTGGCAAAGAAAATCAACAAACGGAGGTATCGAGAGGAACACACGTTGGATGGGCCGCTTTTATCAAAATGGACGACATTCTGAAGCCTGCCAAAATTCTGCAATGTCTGAATTCCCGCCTTTATGACCAGTGTGCTTTTCCCACCATTACTTACTTACTTACATGGACGCTCACGCAGGAGGCTGTGTACAGACTGATAGTTGCACAGAGAGCCATGGAGCGTTCCATGCTTGGTAGAGGTACGTCGTCGAGCTCCGAAGACGTACGAAGGTTTTCAACATCGGAAAACGAATTGTAGAACTAAAGAGGAGCTGGGCAGGACACTTGGCAAGGCGCAGTGATGATAGGTGGAGTAAGGCAGTGACTGAGTGGCGTCCGAGGACTGGAAGAAAAAGTATTGGTCGGCCGGCGGCGGGATGGGTGGACGATATTGTTGCCATCGTGGGTAGAACCGGTATGAGGCTGGCACAGGAACGTGGGGATTGGCTCACGAAAAGAGAGGCCTATGCTCAGCAGTGAGCGAAGTTGGACTGTGGATAATGATGATGATACACGATGTTGATGAAACTTGCTAACACGCGGTTGTTAACACGCGATAGAGCTACATAAAGTTGTCCATCCAAACCAACCAGAAGAGAAGTCAACCCCCGCAGAGGACACGGCGGAACATAAGGTGAAGGTCTGCCCTGCTTGGGCGTAGCACCGCCGTGTCCTCGTCGAGGCGATCAGTGACGGCGACCTCTCGCTACGGCTCTGGTTCACTCCATGGTCCAGAGCGCGGAGGCGTGGGAAGCCGTCACCTCCTTTTGCGAAACAGTAATGCTAGTAAAGGAAGGGGCGGGCCGCGTGAAGGAGAGGCAAACGTCACGCCTTAGCCGCCGAAACAGAAGAAGACGCCCCGGGCGTCAGGAGTCGCAGGGCGATTCTCGGCCACCGTAGCCACGGGCCTGCGGACGGCGAGCGTTGGGTGGCTCGCGACCCGATAACAACCAGCGGCCCTACCATGACGTGTTAAAGCGTGAGTCGTTCGAGCGAGAAGGAGGGATGGAGCTATACACCCTATATAGCGCCACTGGTCCGGGTCGACAAAACACAGATGGGTTTTAGTCAGTAAGAGTTTGACACTCCCTTCCAGTCTACCCAGAGCGGAAGAAGTCATTTTGATGATTTCCCATCCGTAAAAAAACCCCGCAACGGATAGAGTAGAGTAGGGACTCCCGTGTGTTATAGTGTGCCGGCCTAGCTCCGTCCAAGTGTACAGAAGCAACCAGGGTGCTTTACAGCAAACCGTTAAAAACAACTGTTAAAAAAAAATTAAAATAACGTCAGTGGGGCAATCAGACCAAGTCTTTTTTTTATGTTATGCATCAAATGCATAACGGTAAGTTTTGTATCAAAAGAATCACTGTTTATGACGTTTTAAAAGTACCATTAGTAACTAAAAAATATATTTTGGTGTAATTCTCATGCTATTGATAGTTAGTACTTTTTCGGTCAACAGATGGCATTACGGGTATCTGAATGATGTAGATAATAAGTTGATTTCTTATAGATTGCTACAATTCCTATCAGGTTTATGTGTAAAAATTATCTAAATGGTTTTGTAACTAACTAACATGTCATTTTGTGCATTCAATTATTTTGTGCATTCAGTTACGAACAAAAATCTTTTAAAAACAATATTGCTTACCTCCCATAACATACGGCGTGATAATATGTAGCCTAAAGCCTTCCTTGGTTTACAAAGAACATTTTTGCTGAATTTCAATTCAATCTATCCAGTAGATTTGGCGTGAAGCCGTACCATACACACATACAAACAGACAAAAATTCTAAAAAGTCACTTTTTGTCATCAGTTACGTTTTTCTAACAAAAGCCACTTATTTTTTCTCAAAAATTCTCAGTGTACAGTTTTTCTTTCGTTACTGTTTTATAATATGTTTAGATACTCAATTTTCATCATACAAAAATATGAATCTAATATCCAATTTAAGTAAATATTATGTGCGAAACGAGTATTATAGTTACAGTTTAATTTTACGTTCCGTTACTATACGTCAAAACATTAGAGATAGGCCCTCAAAGCCCCTACCATGACGTGTTAAAGCGTAAGTCGTTCGAGCGAGGAGGGATGGAGCTATATAGGGTGTATAGCTCTATCCCTCCTTCTCGCTCGAACGACTCATGCTTTAACATGTCATGGTAGGGCCCCTGGTTGCGATTTAATACACTGTTCTCGTTTTCTGAACTCATTTCATCCATAATTAGGCCTAGGCTGCAGATCCATACGAAAGCATAAACACTGCTGCAGGAAATTGGTTTTATTGGTTGGCAGTTTATAACTAGTGTGGTGGTTAAAATAGGTAGTTTCAGCAGGTAGCACTCCTCATGGTTACTACCAATATTACACTGGCTTCTTTCTACACATTTCACTGTTGCCGTCAAAGTTTCGAAGGAACAACCAAATGCATATGAAATATTCAAACACGGTCAAACCTTTCATTCTGCTCCTTTAGTAAACGTGCGCTATTCATTTGAATTAATATTTAGAATGTTTTGAAGGTAGTCTTGATTTTGTCCAGGAACAGAAACCTTCTCAGAATGTGAGTCGTATCTATCGAATAGTGAGTGCTTCTTTCTGAACTTCCTTGGCCCAGTCGCCGCTAAAGATAGCCTCAAAAGATGTTGTCTGAGGCTTTCGGCCATCAGGCCATTGGACGATACGTTGAAAACTAAATGCGGAAAGCAAAGAACGGGTGTTGCGATGCAGCTTGGGAACAGCCTATGTGCAACAGTGGACTGCCACAGGCTGAGTTGATTGATTGGTCGGCAATATGATAGCTGAGTTTACATTCCAACAATACGCGTGCGTGATATTTGATTTGTTTCTCTTTCTCAGCTTTCACTTGTTTTTATTATTACTAGTAGGTAATATGTAACATGTAAACACGTATCTTGTGATGACCATAGATTAACCGGTAGTATATAAGGGACGCTTGATTCGAGCTGGGCTGCAGGTCGTGCTCTCAACTCAAATGCAAAATGAAGTATTCAAGTCATCTCTTGGCAAAAACGTACATTCTCATTAATACAGGTAAGTGAATACTTATTTTGTTGGAGTTATCTTTTAACTACAAGTAAATTTCTAACACGAGGTTAAATATCAAATAGGTATTTCATACATAATGGCCCCGGGTTAGAACTAACTCGGGGGAAAGATAACTCTAGTTCGTGCAAGTGGGCCGGAGCTAATTTCGTACATTATTGTGTATAAATAAATACCTACATATATTTCATTGTGTCACAGTTTTGAAAAAAAAATCGAAATAGTGGTTGGTGGCTATGCCAGCTGGAATAGCCACCAACCACTATTTCGATTTTTTTTCCTTTGGATAGTTCCCATACAAAAATGTTCGGTCCCCTTTTATATGTAAGGCTTGTGAGTGGAAAATTCATATTTTTATGTTGTTTATATCTGTTCCAGCAACTTGGGGCTCAACTTGGCAGTATTTTACGTCGTTAGGAGATTTAACTCTCTTCAATTCTCCGAAAGAAACCAGTATGATATTATACATATATTTAAATGATATTTAAACATAACCCAAAAAATCACCAATCTTAAGAGTCAGTGGGCAGGGCACATTACTCGTAGAACTGATAGTCGGTAGGGTCGCAAGGTTCTGGAGTAGCAACCGCGTACCGGAAGACTAAGCATTGAAAGTATTCTCCCACAAGGTAGACCGATGACCCGGTGAAGGCCGCGGGAATCCGCTCGATGGAAGACGCACAGGATCGGTCGATTGGCGACACTTGGGTTTGGCCTATGTCCAGCAAAGGACGGGTGAAATTGCGATGTGATTTTATCAGAAAATAGCTTTTTATTGTGGCTTTGCACTTGTGGCCTGTCCTGCAAGAACCACATTTTTTTCAGAACAAACGTAGGATATGGTATAAATAGAATATTCATTGAAAGTGCAGCTCTACGATGTAAAATCACAACAGTTTAAAATTTTGATTCCCAGAAACTTTCACCTGATTCTATGGTTGTTAAAATTCTCAACCCTAAACATAAGTTTATTAAGCATGAACACCTTTTTCTAGGACACGTTCACAGTGAATATTTTTTTGGACATTGTAATGAGAAGACCAGGATATTTTATGCACACACCCACCTGGATCACTTAGACATACTGGGAAAAGTGATTGTTAGAGTAAGTGTCTAATTTTTACATTAAAATGTTCTGAATAGCTCAGAGAAGCCTTACACCTCAAGAAGGGGAGCTAGCACGGTTCTTTATATTTAGGGCTAAAAGTTGATAGCCAAGTCGACGAGAGGCTTGCTGAGAGGACCCTGAGAAAAAAAAAAAAAAAAAAGTATACTTTTAACGTGGTGGATTGGGTGCGGCAAAATTGTGGGATTTCCCAAAATTGTCGAATTTGAAAACTCTGATTTGGACAATTTTTAAAAGGATCAAGGTTATATATAATATTTTGTAGCTATACCTGAACAGGGATCGTTGTACTCGTCATAATGAACAACTTTTACCATGGGACCATCCCCGAAATCGCGAAACCCCTTTGCAAGTACCTATTGTGTTTATTCTGTTACAAGTTGTATATTATGTTGATTTTGTGTGTGTGTGTGTTGCTGAAAGCTTGCCAATGAATGAAAGGTAAGTTACAGACGTGGCTTACTACCTAGGGTATGTTAAAGCGCTATGGGCTCTCGTTTCGTAACTTGCCTAATGCCGATGAAGTTGCGGTGCACTTGTAGTAAGTTCAAGTTTGACTGCTGAACCGTATTCATGGATTTTTCGTACCTACTGCACATATCAATAGAATGCCCACTACACTCCAAGAAGGGTGCTCAGCGGTCTCACATGGGTTATAGACTATGGTGAGTCTGTCGCCTGAGCCGAAACGAAGCGCACTGTGAAAGTCATCATGGATACAGCCACATCCTCTTGAATTCCTCTCTCCCTAAACACACACACAACAAAACGCAATCTAGGGATATTGCCACTTTATAAAACTAAGTTACAGTTCACTTCGTTTTTTTTAACCAGCAACCAAAAAGAGGGGTGTTTAAAGTTTTTTTTTTGTTTTAATAGGTGCACTCTTACCTTTTTCAGGGATGGATCGAGGTAATGAGAATACCAACATGCATTGTATTGAGAGCAATGTCATTCGAGGTCGACTTAGTGAGAAGTTCTACGTATCCCTTCCAGATGTGTGTACCTCGCATCACCTACTGCCACACGCATCACAGATTTAAATATCACTACTTCGAATTGTACATACCTGATGATATGATTGGTGGTATGGATTGGGACATTTACTTTTTTGGACCACCTGTAATGGAATGGGGATAGTTCCTTTAACATTTCATTCGGTACATAGCTTTTCAACAATTCACTTCGAATCTCATTTAAGTGAACACCTAATTTGAAACCGAACTGAAAAATAAATAATTATAGATAATTATTGTACCTATGCAAGTTTAGTTCAGTGTTACAAAAAAACGTTTCCTTTTAGTAAAAATTGGTATTTACAGTACCTCCACAGCTCTCAGCTTTCAAGCTGTAAATAGGCATTATTTTTACTCAAATGAAACCTTTTCAAATGATGTAAAACCACTATCAAAAACAATCTGAAAGTTCACTTGCCTAAACTAAGCATGGCATACAGAACCTTTCTAATTTATCGCTTTTAATATTGGTGAAAACCGTATTAACATTCAGTGCGAGGTTTAGAAGAAGCGGAGAAACAGACAGGCTTAATATTTAGAAATGAGAAACAATAAAACCGGCCAAGTGCAAGTCGGACTTGCGCACGAAGGGTTCTTAATCTAATAAGGAAGAAGAACATGACATTCAATCATGAAAATTGACAATTTTCAGGTTTCCGTACCCAAAGTTTAAAAACGGGACCCTATTAGGTACTAAGACTCCGCTGTCCGTCCATCTGTCACCAGGCTGTATCTCATGAGCCGTGATGGCTAGACTTGAAATTTTCACAGATGATGTATTTCTGTTGCTGCTATAACAAGAAATACTAAAAACAATAAAATGGATATTAAAGTGGGGCATCCATACAACAAACGTGTATTTTTTTGCCGTTTTTTATAGATAATGGTAGGGAACCCTCCGTACGCGAGTCCGACTCATACTTGGCCGGTTTTTTTTTATTTGAGATTGTTTGACTGCGGTTAAGGCAAGAGAGTTAATTTAGAACCAATAGGTCTAGAATCTAGACCGATTGTTTAAGGCTGTACGATGTTTGTCAGTAAATGAATGATTAAAAAAAATATTAAATAGATAAGTACACATATTAATACCGGCTATCTTATAGATATCGGAAGCCTCATGTCAGATGGTAATAAAGCCATCAGGTATAAGTTAGCCTCTTCTTCTATTGGAACTCCGTACCTATTACGCTATGCCAGCACAAGCTCACAGTGTAACCTGAAATTATATGCGGTCGACTGTACTTCTGTAGCAACTCATAAATAGCTGTTTTTTTTTAGTGATTGGCCTCCAACTCCATGGTTGATCCTTGGAGTTTGTCATCGGCTTAACCAAACTTATCTGTGGCGGCCTTAATATAAATAAAAGCATCCAGCCAGGGCTTATTAAAAACTTAAAAACCACTTACAAACCAACACGCTAAAGGCACCCCTAGTGACGCGGGTGGACCATGTGTTATTTTGACGCCAAAAATTTTCTCGTCATTGGCCCGCTAGACCAAAGCGAGTTCGCAACGCAATCGGCTTCGGCTCATCATCGAAACCGCGTGCGCGGTAAATTAAAATGCCGTGTTTTTGTTTGGTGAATATTTTAAACACGTTCAATAACTTCGGTTGAACTAGGAATTTTACATCCACGTAAACTACATACCTATTTAAATCATGTTATTAATGTTTAAAATCAGTTATTAGTTTATGGTACGTATTTTTGTATTTCCGCGATTTTCTCAAAACTACTATCATCCGAATGGATAAGGTTTTTTCATAATATCGCCATGGTGATCTGTTACTAGTATTAAGAAAAATAAAGAGCTTTTTCCGAAATGAGAGAATAAGAGGCATTTTATTTCTTGTCTTTATCTATTAATCAGTACCTACTTTTTTTTAAGACAGGCTAACGAAGGAGAAGTGCGACCTATATAGGAGGTATCCAACACCTCACGACTTTGTAAAGCTCCGTGAACAATTGCCTGGCTCTCTCTTGAATTGCAGCCAGTCTTTTCAGCCGTTCGATTCTGTCGACATCTCATGGTGTACACCTAGGCGGAGTGAACGACAAGTAAGCTGTTATTTATCTTATTTGTATGGTTTGACAAGTCACCCGTCGTGCACCCCGCCCAAGTGTTCACTTCGTCATGTTTACAGAATCGCACTGCTCTTAAAATGTCACGTGGAAACTTAGCTGAAGTGAACTGCCAGTCCACTTAACCTATAAATTAAAAGCTCACATCAATATTATTTCACCTAAGTTTCATTTTGGTGCAAAATAGCACTGCTGTTGGTTATTTGAAAAGTTCGAATCGACCACGTACCCAAGTAGGCCACTGCAAATACAAAGTACGCTCACAATGAATACCATGGATTCAGTACATGATTTTGGACTATGAGATATGCGGTACAGGGCGTAAAGTCCCGCAACCTCCATTACCAGTGAGGATCGTCCGACCAGATGGTATTGTGTCTGTTGGGCAACCGCCCTATGACTGTTGTCAGACGGTTGTATATTATGTTAGTATATGTTCGAATCGCGCGGAGAACTTTGAAACCGCGATGTAGGATATGTGTGACGCAACATACGAACTAAAGACCTGCAGTGCGCAACGCTTGGGTGAAATGATCACGAAGTGAGCTGTCAGTCCATATAATCAAGCTGGAATGACAGCTCACTTCGTGATCACTTCACCCCACATTGACACGTTCACAGAATCGACCGGCTGATCTGTCGTTCGTTTGTTGCGTTTAAATTTTTTTACTTCAGTATTTTCTTTTGTTTTTCTAATCTGCAGTTTTTTCTAATCTCGTATGAAATTGTTATTCCAATTTATCTCAATGATATTTTAAATTGAAAACCGTAGAGAAAATAAAAAAAATGGTAATTTAATTATTTTCAGGTTATACAGGACTAATGATGCGAGATTATTGGTCCATCCAACAAAAAGCTGTGCTTCTGATAAAACTTTGTCCTATTTGTTGGAGTTTCCTAATGTTTCACTATCGACATAATCAACGCCTCCGATGCCGCAATTAGGGTTACCACCTGTATCTATATTATAAGGTACACAGTACTAGCCTTTACCCGCGGCTCCGCCCGCATGGTAGTTGATTATCGCGCGTAAAAAAACAGGCTATATATCTGGCAAATTTCATGACGATCCGATCTGCCGTTTTAGCGTAGACGTGTAACAGACAGGCAGACAGACAGACAGACGTACAGACAGACAGATATAATTACTTTCACATTAATAATATTAATGTAGGGATAGTAGGGCTTAAACTATATTTTTGCAATTGTAAAATATTAAATTATGACAAATTCCATAAAAGGCCGAAATATACAGTATTAGGAACAACACCAATAAATGACCAGGCACTTTTAAAACATTCTGTATTTAGAATTCCGCAGATAATAAATAATAAACCACAGTTCATGATTTTAAATGTTTATTGTATAAATAGCAAAAGAAGCAATACGAAATTAATGTGAATAAAAAAGCACGGTAAATTCAAAAAGCGAAAATTTAATTTAACGCACGTGTCAGTTAACTCTGTATTATTCAAATTTAATAATAAGTAGGTATTTTTTATTACGCGAACACAAAGTTTATCAAATATGCGATAAAGGGGGGTGGACTTTAGATCAAACAAAGTCAAACGGGGTCAAGATCTCATTAAAGTAATTAAGAGATTCAAAACAAAATTATATACTTAAGTATTATTCATCATTTTTAGAGCTCTCCAAACCTCTGTATAGAAAAACGGAACCCTTAGGAGTCGTCCGTCCGTCTGTCAAAATACAGATCTCCCTCAGATCTGTATTTTGACAGACGGACGGACGACTCCTAAGGGTTCCGTTTTTCCGGTCTTTACCGATTACAGGAAAACCTTTATGAAGTCTATGATTTTAAAAAATATTTTTGAATATGATAGCTACATTCATAAGGAAGGCAATAGGCTATACGGGAATGTAAAATTCGCAAGGGATCGGGAAAAAACGGGATATGTGCGTACGACGTCGCGAGATTAAGCTAGTAGGTATACAATATTACTGTCGCAGATTTGAAATCAATACACATAAAATAAGTTGAATGATACGACTATGACTAACATTGTACATAGCTATTCAGAATCTCTTTAAAATTATCGTTTAAAATACATTTTAAACTTCAGGAACCCGTGAAGGGTACCTTCCTGGGATGTGGTCGGGATTATTAGGATTGTACTCCCAAATGAGATACTCCGGTTCGTTGAGATATAGCGGTGGGATGTCGTCACTTGGCTCCATCTCCTCCCCTATCAGGTTTTTGTTGCGGAGAAGTAGTTCTTCTACCTTCTCTTGACCTGCTTCCGAGATTTCTGTTAATGCATAAATAGATCATCATGAACCTCTCTCCATGTACCTCATCTGTTGCGCAGATGACGACCAATTCAACAAAAGCGTCCGACTAAGAAGAAAATATATAAAAATATTCATTCATCTTTACTTAGGCTTTGCGCGCACTGCCTTGCGGTGGAACACGGTGCGTTTTTTCTACCGTGCGGTAGAATAAACGCATTCACGGGGCCGCGCACTGCGGTGAAAAAACGCACGTTTTTAACCGACTTCAAAAAAGGAGGTTCTCATTTCGGGCGTGTTTTTTGTTGTGTTTGTTACCTCATATCTCCGTCATAATATATGATCCGATTTAAAAAAATATTGTTTTATGTGAAAGGATATCCTACTTTTCGATTATACAATTGAAATTTTATCAAAATCCGTTCAGCTGTTTGGTTTTTAAATCCAAATAGTTTCAAAAGTCAAAGTCAAAGCATTTATTTCAAATAAACCATTTACAGGTACTTTTGAATTGTCAGAGTCAGTCAGTCAAAAACATGAAGCTATTTACACGTTCCAAAGCGTAGATCTCTATGGAGAAGAACGTGCAAGAAACTCCATGGACACTCTTTTAAACCATTTTATGATTTACAATAATCCTGGTTACATTATCTTTGTTGCTTCTATATGTGAGAACAATGTAAAGGAAGAGAAAAAAAAAAGAATTCTAAGTATCAAATAAACTATTGAAATAAGCCAGCGACAGCTAAGAGATGACCAGTCTCCACTGATGGCGCCCGTTCACGAACATGACGCGTGCATCAGCACCATTCAGCTCAACCATTTTGCAGGGAACCGAATGATCCGATACACGCGCCACCATCAGCGAGACATTCGAGTGAGCATGACAAACCCTCAACTGCCCCTGCTCATTCATGTCAAACAAGGAAACCATCTATTAACATAAAAAGGCTCCATGGTCCTCACATTTACAGGATTCCAAAATAAAAAATGCTTCCACTTTATATAAAACTATAAATATCAATTGGTAAGAACAGAAAAGTAAAAGTGTATTCCAAACATTATAGAAATGTGGAATATTATTATTATTAAACGTAAAAAGTAAAATAAAAAAGGGTGAGCATCTCCTCCATATATAAAATCCTAACTAGTGGAACCAAGCGGCTGAGGCTGTGGAGCAGGACCGGCATTTAGCCAAGCATTTTTATCAAGGATATAATCTTCCAGTTTATAATATGCCTGTCTACATAGTGTGCGTTTAATGCATGTTTTAAATTTTCTCTCATTCAGTCCGAGAATATCATATGGTATTTTATTATAAAATTTAACACAGTACCCCATAAAAGAAGTGTGCACCTTAGCCAATCTGAATCGGGTTTGATCTAATTTGTTCTTATTTCTAGTATTAAAATTATGCCTGTCACTAATCTTACTAAAAAGATGGAGATTTTTCCGAACATACATTATATTTTCGTATATGTATTGACAAGGTACCGTCATGATGTTAATATCTTTAAACAGTTCCCTTAGGGAATCGCGCCGACCCAGATTATATATGGCTCTGATGGCTCTTTTCTGCAGAATAAATATAGATTCGATGTCTGCAGCACGTCCCCATAATAAGATACCGTAAGACATGATACTATGAAAGTAACTAAAATAGACCAGCCTCGCGGTATCTATATCAGTAAATTGACGGATTTTTCTGACAGCATATGCTGCTGAACTTAGCCGTCCCGCAAGAGATATCAAAAATAGGTATGTGGAAAAATCATCCATTTATACTAAATTGCCTAACGATAGCGAAGACAAAGAGATGCCATGTATTTGTAGGCGATGAAGCCTTCGCTCTCTCTGAGCATATTATACGGCCTTATCCACGGCGAAATTTATCAGAAACACAAAAAGTTTTCAATTATAGACTCACACGAGCAAGATGAAATGTCGTGGAATGTACATTTGGGATTCTGACCAATAAATGGCGAATATTACCTACACCGAGCCCTAGACGTGAAAATCAGTTTTTGTGAACGAATTATAAAAGCCTGCTGCGTCTTGCATAATTAGATACGTACGCAAACACGATGGGATCAGATTTCGTGATAAACTTTATGGGACTCAGTTAAGGAGCCTGCGAGCTACATCAACGCGATCTAGCATGAACAACATTCAAAATAGGGATTATTTTGCCAACTATTTTAATTCAGCAAGAGGTTCAGTTGCATGGCAGTATAATAAAATTTAAATAGGTTGTGGTTAAATGTAATCGGTGTTTGTGTTCATACTCATCCGAAACGGCTCGATCGATTTATATTATATTTTAACCGACTTCATAAAAAGAAGGAGGTTCCTTTTATGTTTATTTGGTAGGTATGAGAATAGGTCGTAAAGTATAGTATATAATAATGTTATTTCACACCGCTAAGAACACACATACAGGCGAAGCCGCGGGCAGCAGCTTGTAGTTTAAATAAAGGTTACCTAACAAAAGGTAAAAAGAAACATAGATTCGTCTCTAACATTACTTTACACATACCTATCTCAAATTGAGTAAAACATAAAAAAAACAGCTAAGTACAAATAAACTGATACACACTAATACACCTAATTATTTTGTTTAGGTACTTTAAGTTTGGTTAACCTTGATTATATCTACACTAACTGCCGCCCGCGGCTTCGCCCGCATGTATGCTAGCGCGGTATGATATATGTACTTATACTTTACCAACCACAGTAATATGTCGAAACGCTGCAAACCAATGATAAATGAATGATAAATGATATTTATTTTGTAAGTAGGTTAAACATAACACTTTTACACGTCAATATTTTTTGGTCATTTTAAGCTAGATGAGGCCGGTGTTTCCTAGCTGACTACCCTGAGAAGAAACACCGAAACAAACTCAGAGGTCAGTCTCTTTTGAAGTCCATACAAATTGTACTGGTCAAATCATACGAGAACCATGTAGGTTAATGTCTGAGGTGGCCTTTTGAGGAAAGTGCCACACAGATTTGAGTGGACCTGTCCAGACAGTGCAAGCATTTGTCAGTTATTATGGAGCTCAAACTTAGAACTTTAAGGAGCTCAACGATTTGACGAACAATACCAAAGTAAGGACATTTGGGTAGGCCGCATAAAAAAAATCTCAAACTGCCAGACATTGTTGACTAACATGAAATGAACCCCTATCATAGCGATCTGCATGGTCCCCACATTCACAATACGATATGAGGATCATGCAGATCAGTGTCTGAAATGGTCTTTTGAGGAAAGAACCACACAGATTTGAGTGGACCCGTCCAGTCAGTGCAAGCTTTGGTCAGTAGTCGAGTAGCTCAACTTAGAACCATAAAGGAGCTCAACGAACCGACGAACATGCCAAAGAAAGGACATTTGTGTAGGCCGCATTTAAGTACTCAAACTGCCAGACCTCGTTAAAAATACTTCAAAGAAGAAGTATTTCAAAGAAGAGAAAAATATGAAGAAAATAACCCACATGGTCCCCATATTCACAAAATCAGTTAAATAATAAAAAAAAAAAATATAATACTTTACAAAGTAAGTATTCATGTCAA
The DNA here is from genome assembly GCA_947386135.1 of Melanchra persicariae. Lineage (NCBI taxonomy): Eukaryota > Metazoa > Arthropoda > Insecta > Lepidoptera > Noctuidae > Melanchra > Melanchra persicariae. Next base: position 9,812,527 of record OX376644.1, read on the forward strand.
ACATAATAAATTGAAAAAAATAAAAAAAAAATATATTACTTTACACAGTAAATATTCCATGTCAAAAATAATAAAATAGAATACTTAATAAAGTAAACATTCATGTCAAAATTTACCAACGAGATGAAAGAAAAGTATACAACAGAGCTTAAAAAAAAAGAAAAAAGACAATTTCTAAAAATTAAAAAGGTATGTAACATTAGGCCATGTACATCATTGAAGCAGCTCAATCCCAAGCCTTTTTGTCTTCAAGAAAGTCTATAATTGTGTAACCAATAACCAACCATCTCATCGCTACCTACAGCAATCAAAACCTCTATCGACCTACTACAAAATCTTACTAGGTAGGTACGTACTTACCTATCATTTTTATTAGTCTCATAGGTAATCATTTCACAATGATATTTCGTCTAATTCAACAATATATGTAAGTAGCTAAGTATACAAGTAAGTAGATCATAGCCTAGCCTAGAAAACTACCTAAGTACTTATTAGTTCTTTTTTAACCCGAGCGGGTACTTAGGTAGGTAGTTTACTCGTGTTCGTGTCACTTTTTTCACCCGTTCTACTTATTTATTTATTAATCCAAGTATTTCACTCGGTGAAAAAAGCGTAATACCTACCTATTAAAAAAAAGAAACCGAATACGTATGTACTATTAGGTATTTAAAAACTTTCGGAGTTTAGAGGCAATCTAAAATGTTATTCCGGGTGCGTTATTGAAGAATTCAAGCAACCAAAAAAAGCACATTATCTATAATTTCTCTTTGTCATATTAAGTAAGAACTTGTGGGTAAGTACTTATTCCAATAACATAATCACAAGTCGCACGCTTACTGCTTACAAAATCATCACACCGTTCGTTCGCCACTACCTACGGCGCATTCGCAACTGGTCATGCTATGGCAACTTAGAACAAAATTAAAATTCCATTTTTTTTTTTATTGAAAACAGCGCCACCTAGTTTTTAGTTAAGGGAAACAAATTACGGTGTTGCTACGGTAAATATATTTTTTTTTCTGGGAGTTACTTTATAACATTAATCAAGAAAAATAATATAATTTCATGATCTTCTTATATAAAAATAATAGTATATATGAATTAGTACATAATTAGGTTTTTATTATGAGCTTTAATAGTGAAGAAGTTATATTTTGGTATTTAAACGTGCAAAAGTTTGTTTTTGAATGGCCGTGCAAAAGTTTGTTTTTGAATGGCCACACTTAAATTGCAAATGGCTGCGTGAGAGTGTAACTACTAGTGCGCATTTATTTTCCTTTTGCAATAGAGTTTTTGTTGTTTCGCTAGTGCATCTGCAGGTTGAGTTGAGCTTTCGTTTCTCCATGTTGTTGAGCCGCGTTACAATTCGTTCGTGTTGTGTTTTGTTGTGTGTGTTGTTGTTGTAAACAACTGGTGCAAAGATATCAATAATGTTCTCACTGGCCAAATAACCTTTTGGAATATTAACGATTCAATGAAAGAAAAGGTTTATCGGCACTGCCTTAATCATAAGGGACGAAAAAGGCGAACTTAAAATTTTATTGTAAAATGTGTGATGTTTTTCTAAATAAAATGGTTTAATATTCAATTATCTGGTTTTTTTTCCTTTATGTAGTACGTGTATTTGTAGTATATAGCGGATACACTCATCTCTCTACCTAATATCATAAAGGATCAGACAGCAGCTATACACCTACCAACCTATACATTTACTTATATAAATTAGTTCCCTTAACTAAAAACTAGATGGCGCTGAGTTCGACCACTTCCTAGTATTAAAAAATAAGGTAGAGTTGCCTGTCTATAGCCAGTATACTATTGTAGTCTTTGCAACTGGTTGTGTCCTGAGTTCACCCTGAACTCGAGGCGCGTGCAGTTCGCGTCAAATAACTGTGCCCCTCTGAGGTTGGCTACGAGTGGCTGCGTAGTAGTCAAAATTACGAACAAACTACAACTGTGCATGCGTGGGGTGGGGATTATGGCGGCGCGATTTTATGTCTCAGTCGCTCGTTTGATGCATGCTTGCGTCCCGCTTGCTCCCGTCTACGTGACTGCACCTGCGCGATCTTTGCAAATGGCTAACTTTAGAGGGGCACAGTTATTTGACGTGAACTGTAGGTATGACTCGCGTTCCGACCGTTTGTATGAAGATAGAATAGGTACCTACTGTAGATATTTTTAACCGTGACTTTACGAACTATTCTCATACCTACCAACACACATCATTTCATAAAAATCGGACGAGCCGTTTCGAAAGAGTAGGTACGAACACAAACACCGTAACACAAGATTTTTATATTTTAGATTATAGCTCGAATACCTATTGCTATTATAACCTAAGAAATTCAAAACGAATTTTTAAACTTACTTATGGTCTTTCTGATAAAGTTAAGTCACTCCAATTATAAATAACAATATCATAAACTTCCTCCCACATCCTTGTCTTGAATACTCTGTCCGAATATTCAGGTACATGTTTCTTCCATATTGCTGCTCTGACTCCGATTGCATTAATTGAAAGTTCAATGTCAATATTTGCAGCACTGGTGAAACACCAGGTAACGACATATCTGTGCCACGTACCAACAGCAACTGCACAACCTATTTGGTCTGCGTGTTGTTGAGCGATCGGCTGCTTCGCTGCGTGTCGCGGGTTCGATTCCCGCACGGAACAAATATTTGTATGGCCTACAGATAGTTGTTCCGGGTCTGGCTGTTTGTGTATGTCACTTTGTATGTTTGTAAACGCACCCACGATACAGGAGAAATTCCTAGAGTGGGGCAACGTTTTATAAAAAAACTGAGTGTCTCAGTGCCAATGTTGCCAACTGCTACCTTTAGTCAGTAGCTAGACAGTTTGTAAAAAATTGCTAAATAGCCAAATTTTTTGACCCAAAAAAATTGCTAAAAGTAGCTGATCGCTACTTAGTACTTACTACATAGTAGAAAGAAAGGTAACAATATGTGGTCAAATTATAATCACGTTTTGCATATATTAAGTCAAACACAGAAGTAAAAAAATCAGTACTTATAGTTGTTTTTAAGATAAACGTAGCAGGTACCTAATTAAAATTAATCTAATAATAACAATGCCGTTAATCAATTAATGTAACTGAAGAGGAAGATGTCTATGGCTGAGGTTCATTATTGACCTTTGAGTTGGAGTATTTTCCTACAATAGGTAGGTACCCATTTTCTTAAGTATTTATTTTGGCAAAACGCAATTAAGTATAGCAACATTTATCACTTTTCAAAATAATTCAATGTCATTTAAGAAGTTTCTAGAAATGTAGCTAAAAATTTAGCTACAAGTTTTATTAAATAGTTGCGCCTGACACCCAAAAATAGCCAGATCTAGCTATGAAGTAGGCATCACTGCGTTTATTTCACCGCAGTGCGCGGCGCTTCATAGATCTCTATAGGATACAAAAATATTTGCGGTAGATTCACCGCAAATTTGCAGCGAGAGGACAACGGTGACTCCACCGCATGCCTTTTTTTCACCGCAGTGCGCGCACTTGTATGACACTCCATACTTCACAGATTGTGCGTTTAAAAAACGCAAGGCAGTGCGCGCTAGGCCTTACTTAGGGTAGGGCGGGGGAATGGCGTTCACTTAAGGAAAATACGCTGTATTTTCCAAAATATTAATTTTACTACAAAATTTTGAAACATAACATGTAGTTTAACTATCCAGTAATCAACATTTTAACACCAAACGTATTTATCTTTGACTAATAAGAATTAGGAAACAATTTAAAAAAAAATGGGTTTGAGCGCCATTGCCCCTGACTTTGGGTAATGCCGCTCAGGCAAAGGGGTAATGACGCTCAAACATGTTTTTGGAAAAGTGTCTAGTAAGATCCATTTTCATTATACTGTTAAGCGTGAGATCAACCTTAAATAATTAAAGTAAAGTCTACAATCACAAATTATCATCAATTATACCTATTTGTACGTGAAGTAAGCCTTCTATAACTAAAAAAAAATTGTTATTATCTTCAATACCAAATTAACTTCAATTATTATTTTTAGAGGTAATCATAATAAGAAATAGTAAGATTCTATGATTGGGTACATATATATCACAGATGTATCCATCTGCCGAATCCCATCCAGAACATATACCATGGGACTACAGTCCGCAGGTGGTACAGCGATACCACATCTCGTTATTTTTTCCAAATTCTTCGGAAATAATGTAGTATTCATCACCCACATTAATTTCGTCATCCTGTTGTCGTCGCAAAGGTGGTCTTCATCTTCATTTTCTCAAGAATTTTCATTTTTTAGTCGATCTCAAACTTGGAAATGGTATTTTAAATTGTTTTGCGGCTTTTCTTTTAGACAACCCTTAATCGATTACAGTTTTAGCAGATTGAAGGTCTTCTTCACTCCAAGCCGATTTAGCGGGTGGTTCGTTTAAGATTACTGGGCATGTCTTTAAGAAAAATAAACAAAAAGTGATTAAGGGGTAATGGCGCTCAGGTGAACGGTATAACCCCAAACGGTCGTTTTGTATTTAACTTGAAATTTATAAACATTCAAATACAATTGTTCAAAATTGGTTTCATTATCATAAAAGAGAATAGTTTTATACTTGGAAAACTGATATCAATAATTAAATAAGTATCAAAAGTCTGGACTTACCGACGAAAAGACCGAATCGAATATTAGATCAGTTCGACCGTTTATGGAGAAAGACACTTCACGGTCACGAGCCGCGAGCTGACTGCCCTTACGCGTCGCTACCTGTTTGAGGTCCCCAACCCTCACGCTTTACGGGCTGCGGCGTGTTGCTATGTTTCATTTTGACAAAGTTACAGAGGTGAGCGCCATTACCCAGTGAGCGCTATTCCCCCTGCTTACCCTACTTATTCTACTTTGACTTCAGTGTCGATAAGAAGGCAGTACACTACAGCTACTATATTGTTTAAAAAGTAAAAAGTCATTTACTTGTTCTACGCAGGTCTATTTTGAGAATCTTCTTATTACGCTCAAGAGCACGTATCAGAGTCTCCTCAGCTTCCCCGGACAAATCATTCGCTGCCATATCTAGTCTAGTTAGGCCCCGGTTCAAGCAGAGCAGACCCGCCATCTAAACAGGCAGTAAAAATCGCAGGTGTCACAACCGTAAATCGGAAAACGATTAATTTTTGGATCGAATGAATATTCATGATCAATATGTAGGTGTCTTTTTAATACCCTCAATACACGAGAAGTTCTTAGACTTATTTTCTTCGCTGTGAATAACGACGTGGTTTTGACATTCACTACTTTGATACTGTTATCCTTAATAGTTAATAAAATCACACCTTCTCAGCCGATGCTCCACTAAAGCCGCAAGAGTTAACGATCAAAGTTTGTGGTTTTTCCTTGCACCTGACAAAAGCTGCCGCAAACATGGTTGCACATTCTAGAGACATTGGGTTCAAGCTGAAATCTATTAAAAATTACATTGAATGAAATTCATCAGACTATTTAAAATTCGCATTAGAAACAATAATTGCTACTTTCTAGGTACCTAAAAGCTCGATGGGTGCAGCTGGTTTCATCTGTAGAGCATAGGCTACTCCCTGTATTCCTTCTTCCTTGAATCTGTTATTGGCAATTCTTACCACCTTCACGTTTTTGTGAACGTAAATAAAACCACCTAGTGCCTTCATTCCGTAATTACCAATCTGACAGTGATTGAAATCTAGTTCTTCAATGCTTTCTTTCTTCACAAGATTTTGAAGGATTAATTTCACTTTCGAACAGTCTAGGTTACTGCGATTGATGCGAAATATCTTTAAATGTCGCAAATCTTCTAGCCCTCGGCAAATTGACTCACAATCAGACAGTGAAAATTCGAAATACCTTGTTAAGTATCTATCGTTGAGATCGTTTATGCCAAAGACTAAAGATATTTCTCGTAGGTTGTACAATCTTGCTAAAGCTAGCTCCATGGGAATGTGGTCATAAAGTTTGGGGACACTGAATTCACAAGTGTCTTCCACGATCATTTCGGAAGGTAAGGCCGGTGTCGGTTGACGCACCATTTGCAGCTCATTCAATCCTAAGAAGAAGATGTATGGACTGACCTGGTGAGCAGAAATATTTTTGATCAGTTGGTAATCTTAGGGGTGGATTCCGGAGTTCAAAGACTTGCGTTGGCTCTGCGTCTGTCCTAGCTCTTTTTCGTAAGAAAAGCTCAGACAGCATGTGCCACCGTATTAGGCGTTATAATGTCTACAATACCTCATAATAATATTGATCGGTATACCAGTGATGCAAGTTCCACAGCTTCGTCTTCTCTAAAAACGTCTGGATTAGCTGATTCCAAATAATCTTGAAGGCAAGCCGATAAAAATTTGCCTTTCCAAAAGATTTTTCCCAACTCTACCCTTGACGGGTATTTCGAATGGAAAGATCTCTTCCAATATTGCTCGTCCTAAAATGAAATTGAATTGTTTTTCGTAATTATGGGATGGAACACGCCACCTTTTACACACTAAATAAACCAAATAAATGATTTCAGAAGATACTCTACTTTTAAGGTTTGCTCCTAAATTCCATCGCAAAGCAACAGTTTCGAACGACACTGTACCTTCGTTTTCTATACCTACTTATAAAATCGTTCGTCCCGACGGACTATCAACGCTAATACTAAGTCTAGAAAGCTGAAATTTTGAATACAATTTATTTTATACGGTAGCATCCGCTAACAAAGGAAATGGGACTTTGTACAGTCAGTGTCATCTTTTGGTTACCCCTCACGCATTAAAATAACTTAAAATACAAGGCTATTACACACACGCCATATTTGATGGCGCTGAGAACGCGGCTAAAAATGAAGGGATTGGACGAGACGTATGAGCGTTGTTTTACGCTCTGCGTAATGGCGCTGTCCCTATAATCGACATCTACAGCTACACGAACGAAGTCAAGGGCATCAGCTAGTAAGCATAAAGTAAACCTTTATATAAGGTACGCTGAACTTCAACTGAATATTCGCTGGGTATAAGTCCATTAATATATCGACGTCTTTTTGAAGGATTTTCTGCAGAGGATTGAGTCTGTCGAACATTCTTGAAAGAACGAGAGCAGCACAGAACGTGAGTGGTTGTGGTGTAAAGTTAGTATCCCATGAAAAGTCCTCGGCTCTGATTTTGCGAGGAGCTTCTGCAGCCGAGTCACTCATCGTCGTCGGTGTGGCGTACGCCTCAAGTGTGTTCTTATTCACTAAGTAAGGTATCTTCATGGTGACGCTTTCTTTGCTGCTCTTCGATTATGTAAACCAAGTTATTTTTATTCCGTTGTGATGATTTTGTTATATTGTTGTTACAAGAAGCTAGGATTGTCACTTTTGATTGATTGAATTTGACAAAAACATTTTTATCTATTATCAAATGGCTTTTTCGTCTAACAGTTATCGAGCTCCTTGGGCCGTAAACTTCTTAGGTTGGGATGCATGAAGGAGCCTCCTTGTGAAGCGCATTTTGTTTCATCAGGCCATAGAGGAAAGTAATATCTGAACTGAGCGCTCGGCACATCCTGGACAGTCTCACCTAATACCTACCTTAAGAGACTGGCCAATCCTTCCTTTGCAGTGGTAGGGCTAACACCCGCCTGGTTCGCAACCACCCTCCCACCGGAGTCCGGCGTCAAGCAGTCTGCTGCGTTTCGTCGACGCGTGGGAGTACCATGTCTTAAGGCATCTTCTGGGTACGCTCGCTCCATCATAGACCTCATCCATCGCTTAACGTCAGGCGTGATACCCCTATCAAATCATCATATCAAGAGTCCATTCATCAAAAAAAAAAAAAAAAATGGCAGCGGGCAGCGGGGCGGCGGCGCAGGCAGCGGCGCGGCGTCTCTGACCCGTTCTCGATGCTAGCGGCCAGTTAGTGTTGCGGCGGTGTAGTGTTGTGATTAATTGATTAACTCTTTGCTATTTCGTATAATACACATAAGTGCGGTACGTTCGCGTGCTGCATTCGCTCTGGGTAGGCTTCACTCCATGCTGAATGCACGCAGCAAGCTATCCCTTAAATGTAAACTGCGCATCTACACTACGTGCATACGTCCGATAATGACTTATGCGTGTGCTGTATTCGCACACACAAAACCGCAGCAAATCCACAGGATGAAAGTAATCCAAAACAGATTTCTCCGAAAAGCCACGGGCGCCCCGTGGTATGTACGGAATGAACGAATTCATGTCGACCTCAAAATTCCGACCTTAGAACAGTTTATGAAGCGCCTTGCAAAGCGTTTCTTCGAATCCACTGAAAAGCACCAAAACCCTTTGATTTCAAAGGCAACCCAGTACACTCCCTCTCGCATTAGTAAGATTCGCCGTCCTCGGCATACACTCGTCGAGTCCGACGACGAGATCACAAAGATTCAGGAAAGCTGTAGGGAAACCAGCACCCTTAGAAAATACAGAAACAGACCGCGTTCCGTATACCGACCTCGCCGCCGAGGTCCGTCGCGACGACCCATTCAAAACCCTCCCGACTTTTGCCTAACGAGCCAGCCTGCGCCGCTGAGCCTTTAGCTTTAATAACACCTAATTAATGAAACGACCCAGCCTGATTGTCCCTTACTGTCCCTAACTGACGCTGCTGAGCCGAGGTCGTATTCCACAGGGAATGCCCTTAGCGAGCGGTCAGTAGTTTTTAGCTTGTAGCTGGTTTTGATGCCTTGGCTGGGGGCCTTAAATTCATTTGAGGCCACCACAGGTTAGTCCGGTTAAGCAGTTGATATCCCATGTGTGTTAACTTGCTAGAAAAAAAAAAAGCTATTTCGTATAATATGAACTATCAAAAATAGCAGAAATTATTTCTTCCACTGAAATGTTAAAAAACAAGGGTGGTGGAACGTCAATTCAAACGCAGAGGCGCCGCTTGAATAGGGCTAGAGCGCATGAGTGCACCGCTCGTATGCCGGCCGGGCTGCCAGGCCAGCGCCGCTGCCATCGAGAACACTTCAATTCAAGTAAGTAGATGCACGTAGTCGCTAACTGACTAAATAACTCTAGCTTTAACAACGTGTAACAGAATAAACACAATACCTCATATGGGGTCATTGTACTCATCATTATGAACAACTTTTACTATGGGACCCCTAAGATGACCTACTGACCGGACCAACACTGAAACGCGAAAAAAAATCGACTGCCCCATACATTTTTTTGTGCGCATCGCTCGACAAAATGTACTGACCAGCTTATTTTTATTGCGATTTTGGGGTTGGTTCCATGGTAAAAGTAGTTCATAATGATGAGTACAATAACCCCTTATGAGGTACATGTAGTTAATATGACGCACAATCGACACAATTCATTAAAATATAAGAACTGTACACAACACAATTATTAGTAGATACATAAATAGTACAAAGTTCACCATAACATAAAACATAAAATGAAGTCGGGTGTTTCCGTATCTCTTCGTGCAAGCTCGGACCAAAACAAAGCTGAGCGGCGCGGCGCGCCCGCGCCGCATTCACTGTTTGGTTTGTTACCGTGTCATATCATACTGTATTATCGACCGGCGTGCGCGACTCTGTCATTGCTAAACACATTTTTCATTTTATAAATACTATTTTATAAAGTTAATTTCTTGTCACAAAATTAAACTCGTACAATAAAATGGATTCTAACAGCAAAAATCCGTCCCAAAATCGTAATACTTCGCAAGTTTCGACCTACAGCCCGTGGAATTTGTTGTTCAGCCCAAGAAATCGCACTAATAGTGAAACCAGTGTCAGTTCCAACACTTCTCAAAGTAGCCAACCAAGTAAGTCTGTTGATTTGTATTTAATAAAACTAACATTATTCGTTATTTTGTGATCTACCGTGGCTCTACCAGCCTAACGTTCTTGTGCAAGCATAATTTATATCTTGAGTGTATTCCGTCTCTTTGTCGCTTTACCATAATAATCATCTCCGGCAGCCACATGGAGACAAAAGCAAAAATAAAATAAAACGCCGTGTGGTGTGGGATGGGCATGACGTCGGCAACCGAGGCACGTAACGTAGTAACTATGCATATTATTATATAAAAAGTAAGGTTAGCCGGTGGAGAATGGAAACCGGTTGCCCTGTTTGTTTGTCAACTGTACGCTGATCTTAATGTTCAGGACAATCTAAACAGCAAGTAACTCTCAAGGTTTTTCATTGTTATAATAACTAATATTTAATTTATGAAACATGTGTATATACATGTGTAATGTAACCAACTATTAAGAATAGTATGTATTGCTTTTGAGCTACCTACTTTCTAATCTGGTGAAGTGGTGAATGAAGTTCAACAAGGTGGTTACTTTAATATAACGATCCGTGGTGTAGCTTGATGATAAATAACGAAAATAAAACTTACGAAATAATACATTTTCTTTTTTTAATAACTTAAGCGAGTTAAGCTGTCTGATTAACCGAATTCAAAAAAAGGAGGTTCTCAATTCGGTTGGCAATTTTTTTTTTAATGTCGGTAGGTACACCGATTACTCCGAGGTTTCTATGATTAATTTTTAGATCGAGATGCAGTATACTTGCAATTTGGTCCCGTAGTACAGTTTGGCTCAGTAGTTTTTATTTAGCTTACTTGGATAATGTAATTTTTGCGGTTAATTACATTGTAATTTTCACGAAACCTTGTTTTTGTAAAACAAATATGTCTGAATATCGGCGGCATTTCCCCACAACAATACCGTAAGACACGTTCTTCACGGTAAACAGTGCGAATGTGTAGTTAAATTAACTCATTAAGGATACAACTTCAATCCTAATCCTACAAAGTAAAACTTTAATTTTGGAAGTCAGAGTCAAAAAACGTACAAACCACACCAAAAACACCAACTTTGAAAATTAAAATTATTTTGTACCTACTTTGTACTGGTATATTTTTTTTTAAGTTTTTGTAAATCCCAAGGTAAATTTCCATTCCACTTTTTGGTAATGTGCATGTTTTACGACACAATGGTTTTGCTTTCGAATCGGAACAATGTTCATTGCCTAACTCGCCTACTGTTTCGGCGCTTATTATGCATATATTTGACCGTTGCTTTACAAGACAAAGGATGCCTGCATTGTTTTGTTTTGTTTTGTTTTGTAAACTCGTTATATTTTTGTTCGCATGTTTGAAACATATGGTAATGTCATGCGTTTCATGTCGTCATCATGGGATGTCGTTGGCACGTCTTTGTGCCAAGGTTCTAGTAATTTTATTACTTATACTAATCCCCTCCTCAATTAGAATTATCTATGCTAATATGGATATTATTAAACGCACGAATTCTCTACAAAACGTGGCAGGAAACATATTCCAATGGGTGATTTTTTCTTCAGTAAGATTTAAATAATGTCGTCACGACCATCAAGCAAATTGTTATATAGTTTTCACATCATTTTTGCCTTCCGTAAACAGTCATTCTCAGGTCTAAAATTGCATGTTTTTTGCTAAATGACACCAATTTAATATCCCCCCTACAAATCAAGTTATGAATTTTTTTTGTCTCTTAATTGAGCTTATCTATTTCGCAGTAACTTTGTATTAAAGATGATAATAAAACTTTAGTAGAAGACAAGGTTACAGGAACTATCAAAAGGTCAACGGTCACAATGACACGTTGGAGAACGAATAAGAGAATATAAAGAGCCACACTGCTACTTCATTAAGACTAAAACCATTTTCCTCAACGTTTGTTTTGAACAAAATATTTTCTATAAATTCATAATCAGACATGCTCTAGACAAAAATATTATTAATGCGTATTAAACTGAGATAAAAGAAGCGATAAACACTTATCTGGAACTAACAAGTGGAGTAATACTAAAATTCAATGCCATAAACGAAATATCCGCACTTGTAACTGAGGCCACAATAAATACTCGTGAAGAAGTAATCAATATGTCTATTAATTCTTGGAATCCATTTGATTTCAAATAGCCTTGCTAGCTGCTTCCAATAGGAAAATAGCCTCTGGCTAAGGACCGGATAATCAAGCCTTGCTATTTATAACCTCTTTACTTTCAAAACTGTGTTTCAAGTATTCCGCTTGTCGCAAACGTTTTTCCTTTAACCAATATTTGCAATGAATTTTTTTTAAGGTAGAGACTCGAACATTAAAAAAAATCCTGCCCGGCCCTGATTGCAATTTTTGTGAAAACGCAGTATGTTTCCAAGTTGGTCAAAATTTGAGATTCTACAACCAGTGTCATGCTTTGAGTTTATAATGATAATTCATCTGACGATTTTTCCAAAGACCCCAAGAGTACCTAACATAAAACAGATAAAAATAAAATTGTAAACACGACCACTGACTGAACATTCATTATAAACAATTCATAAATACACGATGTTTCTGGAAATCTAAATATTTTTGACTAAATAGTTATAAGAAACACTAGAACTCTAAAATACGATGATATTTGTATTTCTGTCGATTATTGGAATTGATTTTGTTGATAGACAAAAACAGACGCATGACATTATTCATGTTTGATTGCATTGCTTTGTTCAACACTACTCATCATTTTGACCATGATAGAACAAAACTTGAACGTTGGAACAGCCCACGCTCAATGCTACATTTGTACAACCGGAACTTTATTATCTTTTCAATTTAGTCTAGGAAATGAGTTAGAAGCATTAGCATAAATGTTCAAAACAAGCAAGTGCATCCGAGCGACAGTTTAGTTTAGACAAGTGACTACGTGGCCGATGTCAGGTAGGAAGTCACCGAATTTCGGAGCTACGAATTTAGAGGTACGTTCAAATCAAAATTCTTTGGGGATCTTTAATTCTATTTGTTAAGTACAGAGCCAAGTATATTATCACAAAAATAAAAATATGACAAGACCTCAACACGTTGCTAAAAGTGCATTCACTGAGCGAAGCAAACGTTTGTCTCACAAAACTTGTGCTCAATCACTTGAATTGGGATTCGTGAAAAATGTACGGATAATTTGGATTCGTGCATGTAAGCCTCATCGTGTAGCGCAATTGGTTCCATCAGGCACTCAACTGTAACGAGCGCTCGGAGCGTCCTGGACAGACTCACCTAGCACCTTATAAGACTAGCCAATCCTTCCCTTGCGGTGGTAGGGCTAATTAACGCTCGCCTAGTTCTCGACCACCCTCCCACCGGAGTCAAGCAGCCTACTATGCTTCATCGACAAGTGGGAATACCAGTGCCTCAAGGCATCATCTGGGCACGCTCGCTCCATCATAGACCTCATCCATCGCTATCCATCAAGCGTGATCGAGGTCAAGAGCTAGCCCATTCCCTACTAAAAAAAAACATCGTTCTTAAAATATAATTTAATATCCAAGCTTTAAAAAATAGGAATTTAATAAGCTTTTGTTGAATAATTTTACGGCTGATATAGGAGCAAAACGAAATAATTTATACAACCTAAATAAGTCAATCGATGCACCTGCAGTTGAATCACACAGTATGCACGACCTATTTATTCCTTTTTTACCAAATAAAACAATCAAGATTACACTGTCTGAAACGTCATAAGATGGTCCCCTTGTTTCATCTTACGAGTATGTAATTCTTTTTTCAGCTATGTTTTCTGCAATATTTATATGTTGTACATAATATAGAGTATTCCTTCTGTACATCTACGACTTTCCCGAATCACAAAAATTGTGTACTTCATTTTTATTTTACCTCCATATATCTCTCATTACCCACATTGGTCCATGTTAAGAGATACGTCATGTAGAACTCAATATTTGACAATAATATTACAAGATAAGTGTTGCTAATGGATCTCTTATTACAGGCCGCATGCGTTTCTACCCAGACGGTGTTGAAATGGTATATTTTTTACGTGATAATAACTGTGGTTTATCATTGCAGGTACTCAATTTGGGACACTGCAGAGGCAAACGAGCAAAAACGAAGAATATCTTTGGATGATGTAAGCAAGCTGATATTTTACATAGCGTTATGTTTTTTTTTGATTTGATTTTGATTCAAGAACAATATACTCGTAAAGGAAGATAAACGCTTCAACTTCGTTTTCGTGCTGTTTTAAAAGCTGTAATGAATGGACAGATGGCCTGCGGTTTTTAAGATAAACTTTTAAGAGGTAACCCATATATTTTGCGTCACAAATAACGTGGAACATATGCGCCCATGCGTTGTGTTTTTGTTCGATTCCAAGATTAGATCATAGAAATAAATAGAAAACTCGGGAATTGGAATGTCGCCAATCACTGAAACCGCTGACCAAATATGAAATGTATTCTCTATTAATAGATCATAGCAGAAACGATTCAACATGAATGGGATTGAACGAACCAATCAATAATTTTAATGTTTTACAATTATTTTTGCGTGATATAGCTTTTAAACGTATCTTCTTATATTTGATTAAAAAACACCAATCAAGGCCAACGATAATTGCCCAACAACGTGTAAATTAATTAAAGAATGCAACTTCGAAGATGAAGCAATGGTTAACGACTTTTGTCCACACCCGAGCATTTCAAATTGAATGATATATTTTTAAAAGCTTAGTCTGAAGTCTCAACGGTTGAAAAAGATGGATGCTCCAGTGTTCGCATCTCGTTTACCATCATTTGGTTCAGAGTCTGCAGTATCAAGTTATCGAGAAATATCAAGTTCGTCTGGTTTTTGCAACCTTATCTTCATAATGAGCCGGTTTCGACGGGAATTTCACAATCGTAATCTTAGATCTTTATTACCTACTCTAACACATACAATATGCATTATGCATATTATCATTTGAATATCAAGTACGCAAAAATAAAACTCCAAGAACATAATACCGGTTCTAGCTACTAGCTACAGCAGTGCCAATGTTAAATAACACAATGAAAATAATAAAACTATGTAACTCAACTAATATTTTAAAACAAGTTGCTAAATGACGTTGCAGAGAAATGACGCAGGCAAAAGTAATTACTTTGTCAGTAATCTTTTTTTTTAGATTTTAATAAATTTGAGTGACAAAATGATATTGGTACTGCTGGATATCATCCATAATAAAGAGTTTGTTTGTTTCAACGCGCTAATCTCTGGAACTACCTGTCGGATTTGGATAATTCTTTTTGTATACGATAGCCAAATTAATGAGGAAGGTTATGGACTAAAACGGGATATGCGCGTGCGAATTCGCGGGCAAAAACTAGTGCTATTATAAGATTATAGAGGTAGCTTGTATGAAGCAATATTGTAGATGCATATCCTAAGAATCCTACTCCCTATTCTACTTCTTAATAATCCTACTGATCGTATACTAATAATATTATTAATGCGAAAGTTTGTGTGGATGGATGGATGTATGTTTGTTACTCTTTCACGCAAAAACTACTAAATGGATCTTGACCAAATTTTGCACAGAGGTAAATCATAGTCTGGAATAACACATAGGATACTTTTTATCCCGGAAATATGTTCCCTTGGGATAATTTTCGACATCAACGCGGGCGGAGCTGCGGGCGGCAGCCAGTATATTTTAATAAAATTTAATGATAAAATGATATAGGTAACGCTGTTTATACCATTATGAGATCATAGCTGGCTTGTATGAAACAATATTATTATTATCGTACATGAAAATGCAGCATCGCATAAACCGATATTCATGCAAAACCCGGAGTGCAGCGGTGCGTATCGCAAATGTAATTATAACAAGAACACATAGCCGTACTTTTAAAGCCGGTCAACATGTTATGTAAACGACAATGAACAAGTTTATAACATTTTTGCCAAAAAGGAGGCTTTTTTTTTTGTACGAACGTAAATGTATTTCTTTGGGGTGACAGAGACAACGTTTTGCTTTTTGTAAATCCATTCTCAAAAATCTACCTCTTCTGTTGGTAAGGGGGAAATATCCTGTAACAAGAGCAGGTAAATTGTTTGAACTAAGACGGACAAAATAACACGAGATACAAAGTGGGTACCTACCTACCTAAACGTAACCATTTTACTGGTTAAGTAATTGATTCTTTTTAAAACCTAATTAAATCTAGTATTATGAATGTTCATGAGTGCCATCAGCATTCAATGACTCCATTGAGGGCACATCGTAGGTCAGCTTTTTCAAACAATAGGTGCTTAATGCTTAAAAGCACAATTAAAACGCTTTAAAATTAAATTTTAAAGCGTTTTAATTGTGATGTTGGCTTATGATGTTGCACTACGTCTTGGGAAATAATAATCTTTGTTATGCACTATTAATACCTACTCATATTTATAATCCTCCTCTTTTACTTTATGTATAATTCTGAATAATTATAATATCACCGGAACAGACTCTAACATTCTTATAAATCTTGATTAGAAATTTCTCGATTTATTATAAAAAAATTGTATCTATACAAATAAATTTTATCCAAATTCTATAGTTTCCAATATATTTACGCGATATTTTACAATCATACGGCGTTTGCCATTATCTGGTGACATATGCATACATACATTAACCTCTCTGCCTAAAGCCTCATAAAACAGTAACTTCCAAAATCCAATGATTATCCCTTAAACAGTTACTTGTCCATTGTGTCATAGAAATGGGTTTAGGATTATGATAAGCGACAGCCATGCTCCCGAAACGACCGTAACGCTAAGTGACTTCCTAACCTAAATTTAAATTCACCTGCGTGCTTCATAAATATTCCATCTTAAAGTAAACCGTAGAAAAATCACAGATTGCAAAAGACGTGCTTATTAGCAATAATGGTAGGTCTCGAAGGTCGTCCAGTTGCGGCGGAGGCATTTCTGCAGCTGATGTTGCTGTCTCACATGGTTCATGGTAGACTCGATGTGTAGGAAGGAGACGCAGCTAGTTGTTGGTCGGGTTCCCCTCTCGCTGATGTCGAAACCTTCGGTTGCATGCGCCCGCGCTGGGCGCTGCGCCGCGTAGCATTGCCGACGGTGCGCAAACGCCGAACGAACAGTTTGACCACAACACACAAAGAACAGTGCTCTTGTTAAAAAGTGACAGTGAAATGCACAAGACACGTGTCTCGAGGTAGCCCGTGACAGCCTGCGCTGACTTTTGCTTCGGTTAGTTGTAGCGTTATTCAATTGACTTCTGAATTATTGTGTTATTTTATAAACCATTTTTTTATTTAATAACAAAGGAACATAAAGTAATGGCTCATAATGAGACGGCAGGTATAACCGGTTTGAGTGACGTATGTTTTTGTAGCCTTTTTGCCGGTTATAAGCAGTGATCGGAGTAGGTAGATTGAAATGGGGTCATTGATCCGAAACGTATATATTAATATGGACATTCCTCCGGAATTGGTGGATTATTAAAAAAAAACCGGAACTTATGTAGGAATTTTATTCTGCCAGAGTGGAAGGAGTCATTTGATGATTTGCCATCCTCAAAAAAAGGTAGGAATTGTAATAAAATGAGCAATATTATTCTTTATTATTCTTCATATTTTTTTTAACGGCACACAGTCACGATTTGACAAAACCCAACGACCAATCAGAACAAAGGATCATGAGTGGTACAATAACCGGTTATCAGAACAATGCGTACGCCCGCCGACGACATGCCAGGTAGCTCACTCGTTTACTTCGGTTCGTAGAGTGCGCATCTTTGTTTGTTACTGTGTTGTGAAAACGTTACTTGACCCTGGCTTGTGTACATACTGACTTCTGGAATCTGCTCTAAACCACGATTTGGCTCGAATATACGGACTCGGATTTTTCACTATTGAATTGGATCTACATATTTAAACCAAGCTTTGGTAAGTAATATTTTACTAGTTACAAGGAGTATAAAGCATGTTTGGATGTACTATAAGAATATTTTTAGTATTGTGTTTGTTCGCTTAACCTGCTGAACTTACCATGAGTCTTAATATTGTTAAATCTTTAATAGAGTATGAACCAGTGAGCTTAGTGCGAAACAAAATTATGATATTCTAGTAATGTAGTCGCAATTCAGCTAACTCCACTATTAACCGACATTTTACTGGAATCCGTATATAATTTGAATGCCCTGTGTCCTCTTGCAATGTATTGGTAAAATAAATTACTATAGGCCTTATCTACTTCTCTACAAAATATTCTACGTAACAAGCCCTTTCATTTGATACCCATATTGATGGGATTGAAAAAAAACTAAGTTGTCCGCCATCTTGTAGCGGCAGCCATTTTGGATTGACAATAATATTGAATATACATAATTGTATTGTCACCAGAATCAAAGGCGAATACCAAATTTTAGATCAATCGGTTGACAGGAAGAGGGCGAAATTTCAATGACTAAATTTGATCCACGAAAAATAATACAAACGGAGTAAGCTAAATAAACTAAATAAAATGTAATTTTTTCATGTCTTTGTTTTAGGTGATATATACGAGGTTCCATCTCTACAACAGAGTTCAGATATGGCAAACGTCAAGGCTGAAACTGTAGAAAAATGGATATCCGGTCATCCCGAACTACTTTACGATCACGCTAGTGGTACAATATACTGTTCAAAATGCGAAAGCCATTTGAAAACCATAAATAAAGGAAACGTTAAAAGACATATCGAAGGAGCAGTACACCAGGGAAAGTTTAAGCGGCCCGAAGAGGAATTTTATTTCGATCTTATAAAATTTCTCATTTTGTGCAATATTCCGTGGTCTCAGATGAAAAATACTACTTTTCAAGATTTCTTTAAAAAATATATGTGTAGTACCTGTTGTTGTACGTGTACTAATCGTACTCTGCCAGATGAATCACAGTTACGGAAAGTTTACTTGGACAAGTTATTTAAGAATAAAATCAATTCGATTCGGCAAAATTATAAAAATGAGAAACTATGGATATCATTAGATGAAACGACAGACTTTTTAGGTCGCTATATAGTCCATTTTTTAATAAAACCATTACATCCTAGCAATTTGACTAGACCTTATTTGGTAGCATGTAAAATGCTAACTGTAGTTAATGGACAAACAATCACGCAATTTGTGTTAGAATGTTTGGAAAACTTTTGGGAAGATTCTTTTGAATCGAAGGTAGGTAACATTCTTGTCCTCTGCACTGATAGCGTTGCATATATGCTGTCTGCAGGACGAAATTTAAAACAATACTTACCTGAAATGAAGCACGTAACATGTTTGGCCCACTCTCTTCATCGCGTATCTGAGCAAATTAGGTTAGAATATCACGATGTTAACATTTTAATAGCAAATGTTAAAAAGGTATTTTTGAAAGCCCCAAGTAGAGTCAAAATTTTAAAAGAAAAATATCCAGATTTGCCGCTACCTCCCCAACCAGTTGTTACAAGATGGGGCACTTGGTTAGAGGCAGCATTTTATTACGCTCAAAACTTTGAAAAAATAAAAGAAGTATTATCTTGTTTAAGCAGTTCTGATGCGGTATCTATTCGAGAGGCAAAAAATATTATAGAAAAAGAAAATTTAAAAGAAGATTTAAATTACATTAAAGACAATTATTTTATAATTCATTTGTCTTTAAAAGAATTGCAAAAGCATAATTTATCGTTGACAGATTCACTTTTAGCATTTGACAACGTCAGAGATGCTATAAATCAGTGCAATTCAGAAAATATAAAAAATAAAATAGAACGTGTTATGGAACGAAACCCAGATTTAGACACACTTAGAGAATATAGTGAGGCCATTGAAAAAAATGAAGCACATAATTTAATACCTTTTTTTAAATTTGCTCCTTTGACATCGTCAGATGTAGAACGGTCTTTTTCCATTTATAAATGGACTTTAGATGTTAAAAGAAATAGGTTGAAAATAGAAAATTTAGAGAAACTCATAGTTATATATTTTAATTGTAAAGATCAGGATTACCAGGATGCTGACATTGTAATAGATGAAGATTAAAAATGTGAATAAATGTAAAATGTGCATATTTAACAATAAACAATGTTGATTTTTATCTTTTTTCTTTATTCTACCCCTTTTTTTTGGTCCTAAAATCTGACTAAAATCAACCTGTTCCTTCGTATGCCCTTTACGTTTCAGAGTCGTGGTGCATCCTTAGAACAGTCTCACGACCCCAGCAGGCATTGGCCCTCTATGGGGCCCCGTCATTTATTCTACCCTTAATGCAAATTACCATGACCACTATGAAAATATTTAAATTTAAGTGCAACAATTTATGTCTATCTATAAAAGTTCTAGCCATAAAAGGCTAAAAATAAAAAAATAAAAATTAAAGCTTCGATCGGAATTCGATTGTTTTTATTATTCAACAGATAAATAATGAATTAATTTAGTTTTGATACCTTCCTTTAAATTTTGAATTGAGTAGGAATAATATCACTACCAACATTAACAATATTTAATTGAATCCGGAAATACCGGAATTACTTTCCGGGAAAATGGCTTATCCATGTTATTCTTTCTGTGTGCATTTATGATACAAGTACCAAAAATCAATCTACCTACTCCGATCACTGGTTATAAGTGAGTTAAACCATACGAGTTTAGTTTGTTTAGTCATTTTTGAAGTTATCTTGAAATAGGCACACGTGTACTCAGTGTTTGGAGGAAAACGATTTTTCTCTCTCTAAAATTGTGAATCTAGTGTGAAGGGTTAAGATACCTAGATACCTACCTTAGATAGGTAGGTACTGAAAATCTGTGACAATTTGTAAAGTTCTAGTATATGTTGCTGGTATTTATTATCAAGAGGTGTTGAAATATTACACCGGGTTCGAAAAGTTTCCACATATTCCTCGTTACGGGCGTGTATCTCAAGGTAAAATTGATACATTTCTATATACTCGTACCTCTCTGTCTACGCAGTAGGTAACCCATGTATTTATGTATGCTGCTCTTGACACTGTTTTTATTTACCTTATGAGACCATATCTGTATAACACTCACGTTTCAAATATTTCTGGCAAATAAACTAATCTACTTAACTTTAACTTTATAATATCTTTTAAATATAAATTCTAGTCTTGCTAATGAACACTCAACTCTACAAAAGTTCGGTTTTTATAATCAATTATAACTTGGAAAAACCCATTTACAACATTATTTAATTGGATGTCAAACTGAAATCCCCCAAGGACTCCGAGATTAATAATTTACCTAAAGTTTGTATTTATGTGGCATCTTTGATATATTTGCAGCTCAATATTATGCTTAGTATTATTTACTTACTAGCTGCCGCCCGCGGCTCCACCCGCGTGAATGTCGAAAATTATCCCAAGGGAACATACTCCCGGGATAAAAACTGTCTTCTTTTTTTTTCTTTTCTTAATCCTATGTGTTATTCCCGACTATAATCTACCTCTGTGCCAAATTTCATCAATATCCATTCGGTAGCTAAAGGGTAATAGCCTAGCCTAGCAGTGTAGAGTTGTACCTATAAGTATCAACATCTTTGTCTCTTCTCCAGTTTTTTTATTTCTCTACGTTGAACTTCTTATAATCTGGATCCATAATTTCCAAATTAAAATAAGAAAATATCAAAGCCCCCCAGTACCCCTTAATCAGAACTCACGCTTGCAACAAATATATATTTCGTATAATTTGTAGTATTTTTTATTTGGAAGTCGGTTGTAATTTTTGTTTCAATCATTTTGAACAGTCTGTTCGTCCCGATATTATTGACGCTGACTGTACGTACTTACGTACATAATATCCAACCACTTTGAAATGCGTACCTACCTACCACCTAATTGGCCCTTTGAAAAACTTCTAAAGGCAATCTTGCCTGTAAACGTTTCAATAGAAGGAAATTAATGAGTTTCCTATGCGAGGTTATGAAGACTACGGCGTGATTGAATTGATATTGACATGGTAACATTACAGGGTTGAAATAATATATTTATATATGATTATTTTATATGCTACGAAGGGACTGATTTAAAAAAGATATAAGATCATGTCATTTAAAACTTCTTATTTTATGGTCCAAACTTAAATGGTAAATGCCAAAAAATATTTCAGTTTTGTATACTTAGTTAATTAAATATCTTACTTAATCCAACAAAAATGAAAGTTTTAACCCATAAATGAACTATCCAGTCCACATAATTGCGGGCCATATTAGGGCATAAATTGTAGCTCAAGTAAATATATATATATAATAAAAATAATATTCAAGACACACGTTATATGAAAATACTTTTATTTACTCCACACATTACATTATAATTACTCTTGCACGTAATGTAGGTATATTTATAACTCGTGTCTCATTTATTATTTAATAATACTTTGTCCTTTTATTACTTTGACGAGTTCATAGTACATTAACATTAACGTCATAATATAAAGTTTGATATGATAAAAAAAATAATTCAAATAATAGGTACCTATAATTTTATTTGAATATCTATATAATTAAAAATCTCGTGTCACGGTGTTTATGGTCGCATTCCCCGAAACGGCTCGACCGAGTTTTATAAAACATTTTAAGTATATTTGGTAGGTATCAGAATAGGTCGTAAAGTATATTTCATACTTGACATGTACGAAGTCGCGGGCAAAAGCTAGTAATTATATAAATAATATAATTTCTAGAAGATTTTCTTGACACCTGATTTGACATGACACTTGGTAAAGTTTTTAACTCTCAAGTTAACATGAATCGCGCAGATTATGTCTTTAAAATTATTCAAGTAATATCTTTGTTTGGATACCTAACTGCTTCTGCCGACGGTTTCGTCCGCGTGAAAAGTGTTTTATTATCCCAAGGGAACTTACTAGGTACCGGCACGGAATGGAAATGTGACAATCCAAGTCATAGGTTATCCGTACCATACAAATATTCATCAAAATCAGTTCGGCTGTTGAGACTATAAATCTTAGGTACCGACAGACTTGCATTTATGATATTTGTATGAATAAGTATTTAAGTACCTAGGTACCAAACAAATGGTTGCGCTACAAACAAATACGGCATACCATACCATTCCAATTAATCTTTGCCATGGCCTACTAGGCGTCCAGTACCTACAGCCATCTACCCACGTCATCAGCTGTCCACCATGACACTAGTCATGGACACCTACTAACGTCACTAACCATTGAGACTCATTCAAAGCAAAGAACGACTACCCACCAGCATATAGTGTACTGTGCTTTAATAACGCTCCACAATAATAAATAGTTATCATACAGTTTTATCAAAGTTTCGGTTCAGTGTTGGTGAAAAACTTGTTTTTGGACATACGTGCTATTTGTGAGTTGAAGAAATTACACATAAACATTACAAATTGAACTTATCTACGAAAAAAATTGTGAACTTTTTGTAAATATACCCAACCGCACACCGAATACAGAGCTTTTGACGCGAACGCGTAAGCGACGCGCTCTTCCGCGCACTTAAGACCTTTTGGTCGCGAACTCCGTGTCATGCGCTCGCTGTGGGCATTTGTTGGTGTGCACTTTTAACTAGCGAAATAGTTTTTTGGTCGTGGGCCTTTATTCGTGTCCACTTCTTTGGAAGTCAATATTTATTTATTGTTCGGACTTTAAGATGACTACATTACCTCCAAAATGGAGCTGCTGTGCTGTTGAACACAGCGATAAAAGCTTTATTCGATGTAAAGTATGCGAAAAGGTGTTTCATCATGAGTGCCTTGGCTTAGAATCAACATGTGACCTTTCATCGTGGTCCTGTTCTCAATGCAATATAAAACCATCTGAAGCGAAGAACATCGATATCACACCTGTACGGTTTAATACCAACATAACTATGCGCACAAACAAGAGGCAAGCATTGCAATCCCCACCAATTCCAGCAACTAACCCCGTCACAGAAGAGGGTGTTCGTGCCATTATTGAGAGCGTGATGGAATCGAAGATGAACTCTCTTTTGGAAAAAATTACACTAACCATGAGCAGCTTGCTGAACAGGGAGTTAACAGAAATACGTGAAGAAGTTGCTGGCCTTAGAGGCTCTGTAGAATTCCTTAGCAATCAATATGACGACATGCTTAAGGAAGGAAGGCAGGGTGAAGCAAAAATAAAAGATCTGCTAGATAAAAACGAGAAGTTGTCAACCACAATAAAAGACATGTCAAGTCGTTTAAACACCTTGGAACAACACGCTCGTGCAAGTAATGTAGAGATTCAATGTGTCCCCCAGAAGAAAGCTGAAAACCTTCTCAATATTGTAACTCAGCTGGGAAAAACCATAGGTTGCGACATTAAAGAAGAAAGCATCAGTAATTGTACTCGTGTGATGAAGCTCAACAACAGCACAAATCGTCCTAAATCAATTGTTGTACAATTTGCCACTCCCCGATTACGGGACTCTTTCCTAGCAGCTTCCATAAATTTCAATAGGGGAAAGCCAGCCAATGAAAAGCTAAACACCTCCCATCTCGAGCTTGATTGTGCGAAGTGTGCGATCTTCGTGACAGAACATCTGAGCCCGGCTAATAAGGCACTACACACGGCTACACGTCTCAAAGCTAAAGAAAAAGGGTATCGTTATGTTTGGATCAGGAGAGGACGTATTTATGTTAGAAAGTCAGATGATTCCGATACCAAGATTATGAAAGATTTAGATTCGCTACACTCAATTGTATAATGTTCAATTTTATCCGAAAGCTGTTATTGTGGTTATTATAAGTTAAATTCGCTACCTTTAACATATATTACCAAAACACTCGTGGTTTACGATCTAAAACTCAAGAATTTTATTTTAATTTAGTATGTTCCAATTTTGACGCATTAGTATTAACAGAAACCTGGCTCAATAATTGTATTCATAGCGGCGAACTTTTTGATAAAAGGTACATAGTTTTTAGACGTGACAGAGAAACCTCGGGTTTTCATGCTAAAAAAGAAGGAGGAGGTGTCTTGGTCGCCATATCGAGAAAGTACGCTGCTAGTAGACAATGTTCTTGGGAGAGTGGATGCGAAGACTTATGGGTCACTGTGAATGTTGCAACAGGCTTTAAAATAGCTATTTGTGCTGTTTACTTGCCCCCACCTGTGCATTATTCAATTTTGGAGCACTTTTTGGAGAGCTATAATGCTGTAGCAGAAAGAAATGATTATTATACTTTTCTTATCGGTGACTTCAATATGAGCAATATAGATTGGAATCAAATCATTAGCAGCGGCATTACTCACGCCTTGCCCACTTTCTCAAGGACTAATTCTAAACTAAATCAGATCTTTCTAGACTTTATCCACATAAATAACCTCAAACAATATAACAATGTATGTAATGTTAAAGATAGAATCTTGGACTTGGTTCTTGTAGATTTTCTCGAATGCAATGTGACTGAAGCCCTTAATAGTTTGACAAAGATCGATCCATATCACCCTCCTCTTGAGATTTCCCTACGCCTTAAAGTAAATAATAGTTTAAAACCAGAACCTAACATTAGATTAAACTTCAAAAAAGCCAACTACTCTGCTATTAAATCAGAACTAGAAAATACCGACTGGTATGCGTTACTCTCGGATACAGACGACCCCAATATAATGTTGGAACGGTTTTACACGGTGCTTTGTCAGATCATACAGCGGTTTGTCCCATCGAACTTAGTGAAAAGTAATCCGCGACCACCATGGTACACTAGAAAGCTGGAGAGATTGCTGCGAGAAAAGAATAACTTGAGAAGAAGGTATGGCACGTACAAAAACCCTATGGATAAGATATCCCTTCGTTGGTGTAGTAGGCGCTGTGACAGATTGGCAAGAGAATGTTACAACTCCTATATTAATAGCATAGAACAAAAAATATCAACGAATCCCAAGTTTTTCTGGTCCTTCATTAAGTCTAAACGGGGTGTTGCTAATGCCTATCCAGCTTCAATGTCAAATGGCGTCAGTAAAACTTGTAATGGTAACGAGATATGTAACATGTTCGGGACCTACTTTTCCTCAGTGTACTCTCTAGCTACCCCTGCCTCCGACGTAGTTCAAACTTCGTCTTTCTTTGAAAGCCTTGTTTGCGACTCCGACAGCTTTTCCTTGATCCAGATTCCAAAGGATAAAATAACCAAACATCTCAAAAGCTTAGACATATCCAAAGGTTCCGGCAGCGATGAAATTCCCTCCAACTTTATCGTAACTTGCGCTGACCAGTTGGCAACCCCCCTTTGCTTGATTTTTAACAAATCTCTCAGTGCTGGTATTTTCCCTAAAAAGTGGAAGCTGGCCAAAGTGGTACCGATTTATAAATCAGGCGCTGATGATTTGGTAGGAAACTATCGTCCTATATCTATCCTTCCGACATTTGCCAAGGTTTTTGAAGCAATAGTATGCCCAGACATACAAAACTATTTTAAAAAATATCTGTCTGACCACCAGCATGGCTTTACTGCTGCAAGATCCACCTGCAGTAATCTAGTGGCTTTCGTTGAAGATATTGCAGCTTCACTTGACTCAAACCAGCAAGTCGACGCCATATACACTGATTTTAGCAAGGCTTTTGACAAAGTTTCCCATGAAGTGCTGATTCAAAAACTTGCTGCGTACGGCTTTGCTGGTTCCCTTCTTAAGTGGCTGC
Source organism: Melanchra persicariae (assembly GCA_947386135.1). Lineage (NCBI taxonomy): Eukaryota > Metazoa > Arthropoda > Insecta > Lepidoptera > Noctuidae > Melanchra > Melanchra persicariae. Next base: position 9,838,979 of record OX376644.1, read on the forward strand.
ACTCTTACTTAACGGATAGATCCTTTTATGTCGTGGCCAATGGCTATAAATCTGAAACCATGATCATAACCTCCGGTGTACCGCAGGGTTCCCACCTGGGCCCTGTAATATTTATTATCTTTGTAAACGACCTTCCTCATTGCTTCTTTAATTCCACGCCATTCCTATTCGCCGATGATTTGAAAATAGTCCGCATTATCGATTCTCCAGCCGATTCAACATTACTTCAGGATGACTTGAACAGACTTCTAAGCTGGTGTAAGGATAATAATATGCAACTTAATGTAGAAAAATGTTCCCAAATTACGTTTACGCGCAAGTCTAACTTTATTGATTTTAATTACAGCATGAATGGTACGTACCTCAGTAAAGTTGATGTGATCAGGGATTTGGGAGTCCTTCTTTATCGTAAATTAACATTTATTCCTCACATAGATAACATTATTAAAAAAGCTTCCAAGACACTCGGTTTTTTATTACGTAATGCTAAATGTTTTCGCAAGCCAAAAACTAAGATTTATCTTTTTAACTGTCTCGTTCGTTCTGTATTGGAATACTGCGTGGTTGTATGGCGTCCCCACTATGCAACACATAGTCTTAGGTTAGAGAGGATTCAGAAAAGATTTTTATACCATCTTGCCTATTCTACGAGATTAGCCAAAAAAGTTCCGAGCTACGCAAAACGTCTTGAAAAATTTAACATGACCTCACTCGAAAAACGAAGAGATGGCATAGATTTAGTTTTTCTTTTTAAAATACTACAGAGTAAAATAGACTGCCCCCAGTTGTTAAGTAAGTTTAACTTTAACCTACCCTACAATTATCCACGTCACCCTATCAAACTATTACGTCCCCCATTCCGTAAAACTGTATCAGGATCCAACTCTCCCATTCCCAGAATTTGCAGGCTTCTTAATAATTGCGATGAATCAATAGATATTTATTCCACAACCCTTGAAAAATTCAAGCACCAAGTCCATCATATGTAGCCATATTGACCTTGTCTGTTGCTTTTTTTTTTTTTTTCTCCTTGTTGTTGTAAGTGTTATTTCTGCACTATTATTGTAATTTTATAGATGTACCATTTTTTTTTTGCATGCTGTGTCTATCGCATCATATTGTACACTTAGCTTGTATAATATTGCTTGTATTAATAGTACCTATTAAGAGTGTAACAATTGTAGATAGGCCAATAAATAAATAAATAAATAAATAAATAAAAGTGCAAAATGCGTAGTAAAAAAAACTATAGACAAACATAGAGTTGCACAATGTTAGACCTTAACCCCACGACCTCCAGTCTCAATAGCCTCTAAGAAACGTCAAAACTGTCAAACAAATTGATCTGTCAAATAGATGCACGTGTCATAACTACGTCATACTTTACTATTGTATGAGGTGTAGTCTTCAAAACATACATAAAAGACCTTGTCAAAAGCGATGGCATTGAAGTTAAAGAATGCAATGAAATAGAAATGTCAATATGGTGTAATTTGACCATGAACCATGTGTGAGATTGATCGAAGTTAGCAAGGTTAAAAATACAAATTATAAAGCGTTGTATTTATTCAACAGAAAGGTACTATTCTCTATTATTGTTTTATAATAATTGTATTATACCATGTTTTCATCACTTAGCCAACTCATTAAAATGTTATTATTAACAATATTATTTTTGTTATGTTATGTTTATTATTTGTAAATAGGGGATGAGTCAGTGGGTATACTTAGGGGCGGTATTCGCTTATGTAAAGCCCATAGATTTGACAACAGAATTCGGGTCCAATTTAATAAGTTATTATGAATGTTTGTAATGGCAGAAAAAAAATCTTTAATGATTGAATGAAATTATTTTTTGTGTGTACGAAACGCACAAAAAATAATTTAGTTTGATAAAAATGTGTGCAATATAAATTGTGTTACCCGCATGTTATTTATGTGTGTGCAATTTAACAAGTGCGACCGAGTTTACACAATGGCACAGTAAACATCATGTAATTCATTTGTTATCTTAGAAATAGATAATTAAATAATACGAGTTCCACGAAGTACCCAAAGTTTGTGCAATGATAAAATAACTATGATAATAAAGAAGAATAAAGAAAGACAAGGGATCTGGTGTTACCCAAAAACTGGATTGTGGACGTCTGATAAACAGTCGCTCCATCATTCCACGTAAAATATTGGTAGGTACTCAGCTGCAACCTCCCTGTTTGAGGTTTCCGGCGACTGGGACCGTAATTAACTGGAACTGCGGTTCCAGTTGCCGGATCCATTTAATTTTAATATTTTTCTGCCGGCGACTGGGACCAGCTTCTTTTTTTCAAAAAACTTTGACCACAATAAACGACTAAAAAGTTCCAATCAAATGACTTTTCTAGTAGCTTGTTACTGTTGACGGCATTTACTTTAGTTTAATCATAGATTTGATGTCACCAACTGCATCAGACTGCTTGAAAAGTGTTTTTTTTTAACCTTTTGGTCGGATTTTATGGTGATCAGTGTCGGATGATGATGTACTTACTGGTTTTGGCTTGAACGATACATTTTTTATTCATTTATGAATGGTCCCAGTCGCCGGAAGAAAAATATTAAAATTAAATTGACCCTGCAACTGGGATCGTGGTTCCAGTTAATTGCATTCCTAGTTGACTGGAAAATTGTAAAGTAAAAACAATTCTGAAGCAAACAGCTAAACAAGTTAAATATATTGGTATTTACGTTTTGTATTGCAAAAGAAAGTCATCGTTACAGACCAACAAACATTGTGACCAGCAGACTGTATGACTTCTCAATTTTAAAACTTGGATACTTACCTATTATTTGACATAATGCAATTAACAGTGACTTATCGATAACTTTAAGAGATAATATATGCACAACGATAATGCTCAAAGAAAGATAGATAACTTTATAAAAGGACTTTGGAAATGCCTTTAAAGAAAATATCATAAAAAATGAATGCAGTTTTTGTTGCCTATATTGAATTCTTCAACGTGCCTTTTTGTTGTTCAAGATAAGCGATGTGTTATACAAGTTGTATATTTGCACTTTGAAGATAAAGCAATCATTTTTAAAACAATTTCTTTCAACACAGCAGTCCGCAGGGTTTTGACCGCTGATATTAGGACAAATAAAACATAATCGACTTTAAGCAGTACTTAAGTGATCGGTTTTGACTGATAAGTCTATCGTTGGTATTATGTTATCAAGGCACACGACCAAAACAAATATCTACCGTTTTTAGATTCTTCAGAAGATTACGTACATTTAAAATTCTTTAAATATAATTGCTGTGGCATTCAATTTTCTGCTTTTACGCGCCGCACTGTGTTGCTAATTTAATTCGACGCACTACGGTCAACCTTTGCTTTGCATGCTTAAACGTACAAAAATGTAAACAAGCCAAGAAGGTATTTGTGATGTCGACGTGGTCATGAATAACAAAACATTCTGGAAGCTGCATGTGAACATCGTGTTTGTAAACAGTGCGTTCTTGCATTTGACTCGAATTGTTATTAACAAGCTTCTTCCAGATACTTCGCCCGTGTGAGTGACGAGAACTCCCAAGGGAGTCTACTCCCAAGATACAAAGTCCTAATCCTAGACATAATCTACGTGTTTTCCATGTTTCATCTAAATCCGTACAACCGTTAAGATGCTAAAAGGCAACAGGCATACAAAGTATTTCACGTTTATTAATGTATGGATTAGACGAACAAGTGCTCGTTGTACTAACGTTATGTTAATTGTCAGTTGGCATGACTTAAATTGGTATGCACAAAAACACACCCAAATCCATCAATTAAAAAATATAAAATGTAGATCGACTTTTAAGACCTTAGAAAGTATAAGCCCTCCACACGAATGCTCCAATTACATTCCGGTTTAAATTACATAGTTAATAGAAACTTTAATGTTTAACAATCCACTTTAATCACCCTAAATAATCAAATATGAATTAATTTTATGTTGATTGGTCTGGCATGCGATCCACTGTAAATATTCTCCGAATTTATATTGAAATACTCTACAGTGACTGCCGGCTTAGTCCAGTGGTTGCAAGCGTTACATCTGAACATGAAGTCCTGGGTTCCATTCTTGGCTCGGGCAGCGTTAGTCACACAACTGCTACTAGACTTTGTGGCTTTGTTCACAACATGTGTGTCTGTAAAACTCTGTTTCATTCACGTTTATTTTAATGGTGCACAAAAGTCAAAATAGAAAACATTTATTTAAAATGCCATCCAAATTAATATTATAAACGCGAATGTTACTCTGTCTGCTTGTTAGCTCTTCACTTCTCAATAGCTAAACTGATTTTGATTAAACTTAGTTAATATGAATTGACTGTGAGCTGGATAATTTGTATCCCGAGAGTACGTTCTCTTGAAATGTTTTACGACTAGTTATAACGCGGACGCTGCTGGCAGAAGTCAATTCGAAATAATTAAATTCTATGGAAAGTATGAACCATCAACGCATTACAGTGAAACTCTCATTCAAGTTCAAACAATAAGAAATTAGGAAATTACTGAAACGATCTTTGAAGTCTGTCACAAATAGCATTTGCGACCTTTCAAGTAATTCCGTGGTGAGGGACGGAGCATACAGCCGGTCTATTCTTTCGACACCTCACCGTGAACGACAAGTGAACTGTCATTCCATCTTATTTGTATGGTTTGACAGCTCACTTGTCGTTTACTTCGCCTAAGTTTTCACTTCGACATGTTTACAGAATCGCACTGCAGAAAGAGTAACACTACTTATCCCCTTTTCACATTGGAATCATAATGGTATTGACAAGTCGATTTCACACTGGTCCGAACAGACTTTTACACGTTACACGAAAACTTTTTCGAAAAAAAATTGACTGTCAAAAAACCCGACCAACAAGCAAGTCACTCTTCAAGCAGTCTAATGCAGTTTCTGGCCTCAGATCTGTGATTTAACTGCATCAGACTTCTTTTTAGTCGTTTTTAGCGGTCGGATTTTTTGACAAAGTATTTCTTTTTTAACCGACTTCCCAAAAAGGAGGAGGTTATCAATTTGACTGTATTTTTTTTTTTTTGTGTTTGTTACCTCATATCTCCGTCATTTATGAACCGATTTGAAAAATTCTCTTTTGTGTGCCGTGTACATTTACTTGCATCAAATAAATGTTTTATCTATCCATATATCTATCTTGTATTATGTAAAAGGATATACGTCTCGATTGGTCCCATTAAAATTTTATCAAAATCGGTTAAGCAGTTTGGTTTTTAAATCCAAATAGCTGGAAAACATATATGGAAAAATCATCAATGTTTACGAAATTGCGTATTTTTGCTTTCCTGTGACTTTCCAGTGGTGTTGTTAGGTGTGGGGTACCACTAAAAAGTGAAAAATAAAAACTTTTTCACAAAAAAAAAACTGAACTTTAATTTCGGAAGTCGGTGTCAAACAACTAAGAAGCAACCAAACACCGACTACCGAAATTAAAGTTATTTTGTACTTTGTAGTGTTTTTTTTGGAAGTCGGCTTTTTGTTGTAAAAACGTTTTTTATTTCCTACATTTTAGTGAGTTTTGAAAATTTATATAAGTAGCCTCTGTCACTACCACAATTCTGACGAATTCAACGACACCTGATTTGTCAAAATCATCCGTCCTGCAGTTTGGGTTGTAGGGGCTGTATATACTGGTTGTAGGGGCTGTTACGGTATATAATTATATCCCTAGGGATATAACTATATTACGGTTTTATCTATCTTACTGCGACATATACTCGAAAAATATTACCCTCCTTCTGACGCAGTCGGGTAAAAAAAGAGCCAGCGTGATTTTTTATTTTAAATAGAAAACTAAGACCTCTCTGTCTCTCTTTCAATTTTTTTTTTTAAAATTTAAGGCTTGCGAGTTTCTATGAAACACCGTAGGTACCTAACTAAAGAGTAGACCCTTAATAATACTGAAGTGTTACTGCAGAATGACGTTGATAGTAACTGTTCAATGAACTCAATTGGACGACAATTTATTACTTAATAGAATTGGCTCCAATCTACTCTTCAGATCTTTCTCGTGATCGGTGACCGTCATAAGTAATATTGCCAAATATTATTTCGGATATCTGATTGAGTGATTCTATTTGTTTGGTATATTCTTTGTTGGTCACGTGAATTGTGTTTTTTTTTTGTTTGGTGTCGTTCTTATAGGGTGGCATTTTGCCCTCTTTTATATTTGTAGCTATTCGTAATGCATTTATTGTTTCTCGTTCTTTATCTCTTCCGTTTGATATAAGAGTACCAATTAACACTAATTAATGTTCTTGTATAATTTTATGATGTGCGATGTCTGAGAATTTACGAAAAATAATGATAGTTTACCTATAGCATTCCTAATGCAGGCCATACACGTTCAAGTAATTTGATTAAACAGGCCAAACAGTTTTATCAAATTGCCATGAATATCTGTCGTAAAATTAGATTAAAATAAGTCGTCAAATGACATGAAGAAATACGAAATTTCGTAGTTCTACTTGAACGTGTATGGCCCGCAATATGGACCACAATAACTTAGAACAATTTCGTAGCACTTATAGGAGCGTAGTCTCTTCTCAATTGCCAAAATGAATTCTCATGGCAGTTCTTCACACGTGGCAATAGGTATCTACAGCTTGTGAAATAGATTAAATACCTACGAGAATAAATTCTTTGGCACTGCTATTTCCCACATTCGTCATACCTAGTAGTAATTCTGCTATTAATACATCGTTGATAATTTCATTTATACCTTTTTCTTTTTGTCTATTTCCTCTTGAGCAAGTGCATTTTTATAACATTAACAGCTATCATTGTAGTCTAAACAACTAAACAATAAGACGCTTGAATCTTGAAGGAATTTATAAGTTTACTGACCCAGAATCAAAAAGAAATAAATCTAATCCAAACAGTCCATTTCCATAAAATTTTCACTGAGACTGTGAAGGTCAAATCGAATAAAACGAAAATCATTGTTGTGTTATTGTTAGTTACTTTCTTTGTTTTCATTATTTTGTCTGTTTTTGTTTCTGAGAAATGGTTCCCTACTAATAGTATTCTATATTAGTAGGTAGACCTAAAATCTATAAGAAATTCGGTGTGAATTTGTTATTGTAACCACGTTTTGCCTTAACATTATTACCTATTAATTTTCCGGAATAGGTAGAGCCCACCTGTTTATTGAAGTAGAATGAAGTAAAATGCATGGACGACGCTGCGTTTTTCCATGTCCTTTTTACACCTACCGAGATATAATTCGCACTTAAATCATCATCATCATCATCATCATCCACACCCAGATTTTACCTTATGGTGAGCCTATTTTTTTTTATTTAGCCTATGCCTCTCTTGTGCCAAATATCCTGTGCTAGCTTTAACGAGATTCTACCCGTGCTGGCAACAATGTCATTTGCCCATCTCGCCTACTTTTCCGGGATATATGTAGTTTTACCCCACCTGAATCTTTGGAGAGACTCATAGAACAGAAAAATAACGTATTTTTGCTTCCAATAAGCCCAATTCTAGGTAGGATAAATTAAGCAACCTCCCCCTCCCCACTCGGGAAACTGTTTACTTTTCATGTCGGTGATCAAAACAAAATGATCCGAAATACAATAATTAACAAACATTGTTGAGAATAACGAGGTAGGTATTGGTGTGTTAGGTACAATCGTAATATGCTGTTACATACGAGCTTCTGTTGTATTAATAAGTTATTAAATACATTGACCAGAGAACGATTTGTGGCGGTCATCGGGAGGTGTTTGCTTTACCCATAAATGGATTAAGACATGTTGGACATTATGTATACTTATAGGTATTTGCCTATTACTTAGAGATGATTGATTGATCAAGCCAAATACCTTTATACAAGAAGGTTTTCCTATTACCCATCAAATACCGCAAATAATTGAGTGTGAAATCGTTAATTGATTTCAAACCGTGCAGTTATTCGAATTCCAGTTCGGTAGTCATTCGGTGAACGTGTAGGCACATTGTGTTTATGAAGTCTTTTGAAACAAAACGCCTGCGTCGACTCATAATCTCCTCATGATATTCGGAATATATTTTGATTGATTTATGAATCTGATATCGACCTAGTAATAAAAGTAATACACTTATCAATGCACGTATAAGCACCGGAACTCGACGAAAATTCTCGTTTGCCTATCATAAAATGATTTCGATAGCATTTAATCTCGATTACAGTAACAATCTATGATCGGGAAAACCAAAAAACAAGATAAAAATTGTTAGGAAATGAGCACCAAATTTCGTAGGTATATTTACTGTAGACATCATTCTGTGGGTGCATTAACATTTCAATGGAGAGAACACTTCATTCAAATGCTAAACTTGTTCCCTTCGACTTGCCACGTCGAGTTCCTGCAAGTCATCGCAACCAAATCATCTCATCATTTATACAAATTTCACTCAGTCATCGAGTATTCGATAGAATTTTCACGCGAATTTCTGCAAGTTAATTATTTTCCTGAACATATTTCGTGAGTCCTGCTACAAGAAACTACCGACCGTCAGTTTCAGACTTTCGCTTAGTATAGATTTTTCTTTCTAACATTCGCTGAATTTATACGTTAAAAGTTTATAAAAATTTTATATTCCTACCAACTTGTTTAAGATTTAAATGTCAAAATGGAAACATAAGATAATTTAGGTAGGTACGCATCTACTATCTATAAATAGTGCCTACATCATAATTTGCCTAGGTTATCAGCAATTGATAACCTGTAACTACTTATATTTATACTTAAGAGTACATTTCAAAGAGTTTTGTAAATATTAAAACGTGTCTACAGTGATAAGCAGTTATCAGTAATACGTCGTAAACTAAAATACTTATTCGCACGAGACAACTTACAAAATGTGTTGAAGTTTCGAGATTTGAAATTAAAGATACGAGTGATGAGAATGCTCGGACCGAAACAGTACCTTGATACTGAGAGAGAGATACATATATAAAAAACCCTGTTCATGAGCATCAGGGCTGTCCCCAGTCCGCCCACCTGATTCTATAGAATTTATAAATGAGATTTGTAAAACGTAAAGGTTATTTATTTGACTTTGAAATCCGAGATCCCATCCATCCATTCTATCTTCCACCACATCAACGCTTACCATCAGGTGAGGTAGTGGTCAATTGCGTGTCTATCAATAGTTAAAAAACCGGCCAAGTGCGAGTCGGACTCGCACTTGAAGGGTTCCGTATCATTATCTATAAAAAAAAATCACGTTTGTTGTATGGGAGCCCCACTTAAATCTTTATTTTATTCTGTTTTTAGTATTTGTTGTTATAGCGGCAACAGAAATACAATATCTGTGAAAATTTCAATTATTATTATTAATATTTTATTAGTAATAGGTTCCCGTTACGGAACCCTAAAAAAAGTCCCTTAAATATGCCCAAAGTGGTACTTCATCCTGTAAAGAGTTCTAAACCCGAAATAGTTTGAATCGCAGCAAAATCTCCAAAACTTAACTAAAACATTCACCGGCCTCTGAAAGATTTGAACTATTCGAGCTATCTGGAGATTCTTCAGTCGATTTTAGCTATTTTTCGTTAGAGAGTCAGAATTGTTTAGATGAAAAACGATATTGGATAACAGCAAGTACCTACTATAATCAATACAATTTATATGTATGTACCGACTATTAGTGGTCCCATCAGAAGTTGCCCTTCCCGGACGTTGGCGTTTCGTAAGAAAAATATCACAGTCACATTTACGCTATTCAAGGACCCACACAAAGACACACAAAATTGCCAAACGCACACCAATAAACCTTCGGATAAAAAATGAAGCAGATACCTAAAAACCTGCCAGGGTTGCCGAATTTGTTCGAAAGAGCCGCCGCGGCCCTGGGAAGCAAAGGGTTAAGGGCATAAGGAGGAACACGGATGGGTTTCAGTCAGTAAGAGTCTGATACATTTCATGAAAAGGTACAACTGACTTCCAAAGAAAAACTATTACAAAGCAAAAATAACTACCTATATGCCGTCTGTATTATCACAGGTGGTTGGTAGACTTTATTGTGTAGATAAGTCTACCCAAGTGGATAATTACCATATCTGTGCTAAATGAAACGTTTTGGGCTATCATATTGAAGTCGTCTAAAGTCGTCAATCAAATACATTGCTTAGGTATTGAGTGAAATCTACGTAAAGATTGATAAGGATAATATATAAAAGTTTCCTGTTGTTTAGCGAAGATTAGGTACTATAAATATTAAGGGATTAGTGGCAGTTTTAGACTATGGATGGATTAATTAGACTTTATCTAAAATGAACCTATACCTCACTGATCAGGAGACAAGCCTCGTTGAGCAGTGCTATCTGCCAAATCTTTCAAATTATGTTTATCTCTGCTTGACGACATTATAAATCATTCATATCTATATTTAGGAAATTGCTTCACCTTGTATATCCGTTGACATTTTAGGTTTCTTTTAATTTATTTGAAATTTCAGGAATCTGGTTAACAATAGGAGCCATTTCCTTCAGGGCTAGAATGTGCGTTACATTTAACCATTCCAAAAAAACTGAGGAAAATAAATTTTAATAAAAAAGGTTGAGGGAATATTTTTAGGAAAAATGCGCCAATGTACCGCGCCCGCAGGCCCTGTCAATTACGAAACGACGAATTTTATATAAATCTCGTTATTTTAGATTCATGTTATTATTACCTTCGATATTTTTTATTTATACCATGATGTCTCTGCTTTATGGTTCGTTGTGCAGAAGTATAGGAATGATTGACACTTAATTCTAGTAACGTTACTGTCTTTGTCTTGTTATTATTTCTTGTAAATTGCAAAGCAATAATTCTTACCTACAAAAACAACTCCGTCGTGTTAAAATTCATGAATTTGCATATTATAGAAATCTCAGCTTCCATTGTTTAACTAAAACAAAACACGATTCAGGATACAACCTGCAAAGTCCTACTGCAAGTTTTGAGAAATTCCTTCTAACATTTATTTATTTTTTGTTTCAGGTGGCGTTCCTAAGTGCACGCAAACCGAGAGCTGAGTCTGCGAAATCGAGGAACTTGAACTATTTTAGCTGTTACGTTAACTAGTTATTGCATAATAATAATGTGTTGGGAAACACCTACATCGTATATTGTAGCGTAGATAATGTTGGAACACGTAGCAGTCCTCCCGGCGTGGTTTCTGATGGCATGGCTGGGGGCTTGCCTTCTCTTCAGCCCATTCGCAATCTTCTTTGTAATGTGCTTACCGCAACTGCCCCTGCTAGTCGTCAGAAGGGCATGCCATATACCATTCGAGTATATCTGAGATTGAATGGGAAAAAAGTGTGATAGTCATGTATTTTAGAGTATTGATATTGATAAGTTTGTATAAAGTGTAAATAGATTGAATAAATTTTTATTTTATGAGCATATTTGTTGAGCTTGTTTTATTTGATGTGTAAGTACCAACTTATATTGAAGAGAGCAAGGTGCGAACCATTTTTTAATTTCTGATGAGCTCATGATCTCAACCTCGCTTGATTTTAAAGAAGGATGAGGTCTACAATGGCAGAAGTGAGCCCTGAAGATTTCTATTCATTCTTGCTTTGGAGGTCCTAAAAGATGGTATGGGAACTCAGTCGCTAGCAGAGAGTCTTTGGGAATATTTTCTCACCTTCGGGGAAAATTAAAATGAATTATTGTTGGATAATTTAGGAAAAAGAAGCAACTTGGAGTCTGGTTTCCTTGGCCTGTGTATGAGATAATATATTTAGATAATTAATAAGTATGTTCAATCCAACCTCAGAGAGTGCACCCTTCGAACAGTAAGTTCAACCGCAAGACACAGTGATAGTCTGACCGAATTAGTGGTCGCGGATAGAGAATGTGAATACAAGAATTATTATGGGAAATAAAAGAATATTGAGCACCGCACGGGTAAGCACACTTTGTAAAGTTGTTTCCAGTTGGCTAGGACATTGCAGGCTTGAATCACCTGACTGTCTGATAAAAAGATGATTCCGTGCTTCGGAAAACACGTATAAGCCGGTGGTCCCGGCCGCCAAATTGCGGTCGTCAAACCATGTCAGAGGCCCTTGCGGCGGTTTAGAAACTCTGACAATAGGGTGTGTGGGGTCGATAGACCTTACTACCCACACGAAGAAGAAGACCGCACTGGTTGAACTTTGAGGTTCAACGACGCTGCACAGGTTGGTGGGTGGGTGACCATCTATTACATTTAAGCGAAATTCCTCCGTTCCTAGGAAAAAAAACATTAAGCCATTAATCCCCGCTGTCATTTGTAGAATTTTGACAATCGTTACGGATAGTTAGAAGTCAGAAAAGCTGACACCAGTTTTGCCAAAGAGTATCGTGTTACCCAGTTACAGGGTTGTGGGGGTTATACAGGGTGTTTCAGAAGTCCGTGGTCATATTTAAGGGTGGTTTACTGTAGCTGCTATAGAGCAAAGAAACAACATCAAAATAAAATAATATTGTAATTTTTCAAAAAACCCAACTTTGGAAAACGACTTTTCAAGCAGTCTAATACAGTCGGCGGCATCGAATATGTGACTGGACTAAATTAAAAACTACTAACTGCAACAGAAGACAGCTTGAAAAGTGTTTTCAAGCTGTCTGCTGCAAGTAGTCTTCATGTGTTACTTGCGGTCAGATTTAAAAAAAAGTCAATATTTTTATCTCAAGACATGTTTTCGTAATTGTATAGCAGATATAGAAAACTACCCTTAAATATGACCACGTACTTCAGGAACTGCGATCGCCAACCCGCCTGCCAAGCGTGGCGATTATGAAATGGCATTTAGGGGAGGCCTATGTCCAACAGTGGACGTCTTTCGGCTGATATGATGATGACTTCTGGAATACCCTGTATAAGCAGTCGGTTTGTGTGAAATACTGGTACTCAGCTGCAACTGGTTAGAATGGAAGCAGACTACAATAGAGTTGAGAAAAAGCTAGGCAGATGAATTACAGTGACACGATTTTATGAGGTACCTAGCGCAAAAGGACCAAAAATCCATATACAGTGTGTTCTCATTGCTTACATCATTTCACAACATTAATTGCCCACTTTAAACGCAGAAACTTAAACTCAAATATAAACAGCAATTGGATTTATTACGGTAACATATGCTAGTCGCAGTCCAGTACTGTAACAGCATCTCTCATTGAGTTAATAATAAAGTGAGCTTTATTGAAATGACCGGCCATGACTCACTGCTGGTCCACACGCTGTACGCTGTATAAGATCGTAAAGTGGTTTTATTGACACTAGCGTTGTTTCCTGACCTGGCTTCTTTCTAGAATATATTGAATGTAAAAATAGACTGGATGGCTATGTAGAATATGTAATATTGTACGTACCAAATTACTTGAACCAATCATGCCTGCCGAGCAATTTATAGACTTATCATACGTATCAATCACAGCAGTTTCTTAGAAAATGATGCCATTGTTGAACGTTGAAATATAGAAAAACCAAATGCATTGGAAAAAATCTGATTTTAAAAACAGTAGAGCGAAATCAATCATCATGATTAATGCGTCATATTCTTTCTAGAAACTGTTCTGTTGCATTCGATATTCATGATAATTCAATGACTAACAATGCTCGGTCCGATCTTGCAGTAACCGTAGGTACCTTATGGTATTTACGTGCAGCTTGGCACACGTGTACCTAAGTGTTTATTAAAACACTTTTCTAGAGGTTATTTATTAAGGCTATATATGCATTATACATTAAGGCGTTATACATTAAGGCTCCCGTACGATGCGACGAAGTTTTGATGGAAATTGTTCTTGGTAGTCAGTTAGTACATTATATCCTATTTATTTTTTCTGAGAATATCGGGTTTTTATTTGTAACTTTCGTGAAATCTTTGACGAAATATGCTGTGTGAGTGCTTGACTTCACACTCACCACTGCTAAGATAACACGGTGACATTTTAAAAGAACATACTGGTAGAAGCTTCACAGCTTCCTTCAAATCATTTCACCCATGCCATGTTATCACGTTGAAATTTTTGCAGAATAGATGGACTGTTTGCACAAGAATTAAGTATTAATTACGCTATCAACCCTTTCAATTGACCTGAACTAATAGGGAAACGTTCTAGGAACATAATTTATCTCCAGTTTATCTATGCACTGACTTTGCGAGACTAAAACAATGATGATTATAATTTGATTATTTTGATCTAGCTTGATGGCAGGCTGTGTCAAAATGCTTGCTGTCAGTTCCAATAGGGTATTTTACTGACAAATTCTAATTAGTCTAAAAAAAAATGAAGACGATACAGTGCGTTTAAAACACGCGTGACGTCACTATGGTAGTACAATGTTTACCAGCAACGTGACGTAATGCAACCCTCAAATTTTATAGGCACATACAAGGTTTTTCATTATACAGTCTAACGCAAATCAGATATTTATGCTTGGTAATTATCACCTCATGTTGCTGAGCTGATGATGGGATCCGAGGAAAAAGGTTTGATCATCGATATACCTATGCTCCAATTGACAACCGAATTTGATGATTCTTTTTATGTTTGGAAGAGTATCTTTTCGGATTGCTCTCATTTCAATTTGGTGAAGATCTGATGAAGAACTTCGGAGATAGGTAACGGAACTCTTCAATAAATGATAGCAAATCTCCCGGGATTGCTGAGATCGCATGTCTGTTTAATATGACATCACGCCGGTACACTGTCAAGGGGTACGCAGATGCAAAGAAGTCAACCTGAATTTCCATGATTTTGGGGTTTTTCAATTGTTTATTTATTAACCGATCTTGATCATTATTTTTGCGTTGGGCTAAGTTATAGCTTGGTAGGTATATTTCATTTGCATAGGACGTTGAACTTCAAAGATAAACCATCAGTGACCTCCTCATCTTAAAATCTAAATCTTAAAATGTGAAAAATAAAAAAAACTTTTTAAAAAAGATAAAACCGACTTCCAAAAAAGCACTATAAAGTATAAAATAACTTTCTGCAAATATTCAACTATTCGACCAATAGTCACCACCTCCACGACCGAGTAAAGTTACGCGAGTTGAGTGTATACGAAGATGATAATATATTATTATAAGTAGCACTGCTATGGCATTGCTACATAAAGTAAGTAATAAATATGTAATTATCGTTTTCGTCTAAAGCTTAGACATTTTGGCATCAACAGCACCTACCTACCTACTTATAATGTTGTTGGAACTCGAAAGTCTAGTACTTGGAGACATCGCTGTAGATTTTTATTTTACTAGGACAAGCTAGCCACACTATTCCCAACCACTGCAAATCCTTAAAATCATAGTCAACGGTTGTGACTAGAAAAACGCTGAGTCAATGAAGCTCGATGAGTCCCGGAGATAAGATTCATCTGTCTATGATCCCGCAACATAAAAGATTAATCAGTAAGGAACAGCGGAGAAATATGTAAAACGTAAGTACCTGATTGCCACTTCCCTCTTTATCAAGCAGGCAGGAGACAAAACGTAACTGGTCAATAGGCACAAAGGAAAGTTACCATATGGGGTAGACCCAGTTGCCAAGCAACACGGATTAAAATTTAAGTTGGATGTTAACTTCCTAGGTAATTGTTTCATTGAGATCGGTTTAGCGGTTTAGGCATTTAAACATAACACACAAACAGACTCGAATTGATAATATAAAAATATGGTGATACCAAAATTGTATTAAACAAATAGTAATACGTGGATGTTGTACAATCATGTAACAATGGTGTGGTATATTAATAAAGATAAAACCAATAAAATTTTGTTTTATTTAATTATATAAGTAGGATGGTAGATTTTTATTTCACTAAGCTTAATCAAGTAATGGGTCTGTCTCAAAAAAGTGGCACACTTTTGAATTTTTTTCAATTTTTCAAAAAAGCTTTAATATACTACAATATGATGACAATATGATACAATACTCGTATGACTTTTTTGAAACAAACCCTAATATATTTATAACACTGAACTTAATCTAGTAATATAAGTATATCACTAAACTTCGACGGTTTTATAACTATATTCCTAGTGAGATAGTGAAGAATCGCTTTCGTATTACTATGTTACGGTATATAATTATATCCCTAGTGATATAACTATATTACGGCTTTATCTATCTTACTGCGACATATACATGATTGTATCTGCAACATCCACATATTACGTACCTACCCATATTTGTGAATAAATGTCTTTGTCTTTGTAAAAAATAATATTAAGTAGTAGTATGGATTGTAGATCTGAACAATTCAACTGTCGTTGAGAAGGAAATTGTTTCAACAGCACTGACGTAACCAAACATTGATTGTTGGTGCGCGCCCTAAAAACCAAGTTCATTCTATTTTGTCCAACTTCACAAAATCTCTCTATGTTATGATCTAATTGAACAATCTTTTATCTAATAGCAAATGTGGAAATTTTAATAGAAATCTTTGAATACGATGGTGAAGTTGGGGAAAATAAGTGTTCGTTGCCATAAGATTGAATCTCACTTGTAATGGGTCATAATTAAAAAAAAATACACTTCTTAATCCCTCGAAGTCCTTGGGCTCGAGACAAGTGACATTCTGTCAGCGGTAGGTACCTAGCGTGGCGAAGGTTGGGCGAAGGCGATTGTCAATACGTCAAAAATGTATGGCATTGATAGATGTCATCGAAATGTCACGTGATCAAATTCCTACATTTTGGCATTTCGACAGTCGCATTCGCTAATTTAATGGCACATTGTCTAGGGCCTCCCAATTAAAATTTATTAAATGCAATTTTCATTCTTTTTTTTTATTTACCTAATTGTCTATTTCCGAACTTTTTTTATCAGATCTTTACGAGAACCATTTCCAATTTTGCAGATCCGTCTATAAGTCTATACCTATATGACGGAGTTATACTCGACTATAAGATAGGTACTTATATAAAAAATAATTATAAAATCCGAATTGAAAATTTCCTCTTTTTTGAAGTCGACCGACCGAGTTCCAAACGTCGAGAATCATCGGAACATCTTCGACACCGGAAAACGAATTACGGAGTTGGGTGGTGGTGTGTGGCTAGATGGTGCCTAAGGAGGTGGCCGAGTGGCAACCACGAACTGGTAACAAAAGTTAGTAGGTAGTACCCGTATGAGGCTGGCACAGGAATGTAGGGTTTCAATAGTTTGTAGTGATGTTTCAATTTAGGTACAGGGAGCCGTAAAATCTAGAACATAATTTTTCATATTTTTCATTTTTTTTAGCTCAATGACTCAACGAACAATGCCAATGGAAGGAACTTTTGTGGCCTACCCAAATGGGGTAGGCCACAAAAGTACTCAAACTACTTCTCAAAGTAAGTAGGTATTTATGTAAAAATAATGAATTCAAATAAAATAAATAACAAATTGTAAAATATTTTACAAAGTTAACATTCATGTCAAAAAGTAAACAAAAATGAGAATATAAAATGTCAATGTGTAAAAATATAAAAGTTTGGGCCATGTACATCATTGAAGCAGCTCAATCCCAAGCATTTTTGTGTTATTGCGTTTGTTCCTAGTGTTATGTTATGGCACTAAAAGTATGTTTTAAACAGATGAATATTTTTATGTGCTTATAAGAGAATTGTCATTTATATTTTGAGGGCACAGTCATATTAAATCTTTTTGAATTTGTCCCTGAGGGAGTGTCTGGGATGTAATTTTATAAATCTTAAAAAAACCCTTTTTTGTAAGACAAATATTTCATTGAATATCGGCAGCATTTCCCCACAACAGAATGCCATATGAAATCAGTACCTAAATCACACTATGAAAATAACTAAACTATACGGGCTGTTTCTTAATTGAAACCACGATTTTTTTGCTTAGGTACGCTGCAGAAAAGAGTTTTTTGGACAGTTTGTCTATATTCATTTCTATTAACAAGTGCCATCTATGCGTCCTTTACTGAACTAAACCATACCACATACGTCATTTACTATTGCAATGGGTTTGCTGCCAAAGGTTCCTAGATAGTTCTCTTGAGTATACGTAGATGACGCTGAATTAAAAATACCTATATAATGTTAAGAAAATGTTTTGGACTGCTTTTTATGGATACTGAAGAACTAAAGAAGGAACAAATTCAACATCACTACAGCTATGTAGTAATAGTTTAGTTACATCTTGAGTAGTAGTAGTTGGGTCTTGGGTAGTACCTAAGCAGATAATAGATAGATATTAGATAAATCTTGCAAGGTTTTGGAAAAGTACGAAATCAAATAGCTGAATCGTTAAAAGTACCAAATATTGTTTGTTTTAGAAAATGTTTCACGGCATTACGAACTCAGAGGAAAAAATCTTCGCGATTTTGCCTATTTTTAAAAGCTGTCTCTTGCATGCCACTATTCCCTACTCAAAATATAAATAAAGAACTAGGTAAGTAATAGTCTTACACAACCAAATATAGGTATAAGCATGTGTGGGTAACCAGGCTATAAAATCAAAACTATTTGGTAGCACCTTTAAATAAACAACCCACATACAGAAAGGAACCTACATAAACCACATCAGGCACGAAACCCTGACACATTTTAGACACAAATTATTCTTAATCAGCTACTCTAACAAGGCGCTAAACCTTTTCTTTATAAACTCATTCAATACGGACAATGCCGTGTGATAATGTTAGTAACCGCTTTTGTAACCGTTCGTATAAGACCTTGATCCAAACTTTAAACTCCTTTTAGACGTTTCTAACTTGTGTCTGCAGAGATATGAATAAACAGGCATTATCCACTTATTATCTTTGAGATTGGGATCTCCCAAAAACCCCAAAGCTATATAAGGATTACTTAATGAAGCACATATGGTTGACAATACTGTTAATGAGGTGTACTTATATGAGATAATAATTTAGCTGTCCAAAATAAGAGATAATACATGGTGACTTTTAATTGAGGTTTTAGGGGTAAAAGTACTCAGCATCATATTATTATGAACAACTTTCAGAAATATATGAAAAAACTTATATGAAATATCCTACATTTTCTCGAGCTATGCAAACTTAAACGGACTAAAAATATGTTTTTTTCTCATAATTTCGTCAGAGTTCAATCAATCAAATTGTTTATTTGTGCTACATGGATTACATACAGGTGTTCATTAGATAATTATAAACTAAATGTTCATTCCATGATCAGCCACTTGGGCATACAAATTATAATACATAATATCTAGCACTTCGCCCGCCACTTCGTACGCGTATATATTAGCCGTTGTTTCTCGTTCCCGTTGGAATTTCCCGTTCCCGTATAGCCAATACCCTTCCTGATAAATGTGGCTATCATATACAAAAATAATTTTTAAACTCGGTTCCGTAGATCCAGAGATTACCCCTCACAAAGTCACAAACTTTACCTCTTTGTATACTAGTAATAAATGAAATTATGATTATTTCCACTCCATCGACACGACAACATCGTTCAAAGATTTCGGAATTGAACAATTTAATCCCGCCAAGCCCGTTCCATCGTCGGAGACAGCGATGCACCACCGGTACATAGTGGACATCCCACCCATTCGTACAAAACGTTTTAGGATTCATTGTATTATGCGTAGAACTAAGGAGTGGAATTCCCTCCAGGAATCTGTGTTTCTTGATAGCTACAACCTGTTGAATAGGTTACTTGTGGGCAAGCGTGCTTCATCATCAACCACAGTACCTATCGCTTACCAGTATAAGTTATTTATTTCTTTATTTGTTCCAAAAAAAACATTATTCCTTCCATTACATCAGGTGAGATAGTGAACAAACGTGAAAAGATCACTTATAAAAAAAAATTTCCTTCCTAACTTCACCTCCTAAATTAATAAAATCAATGCACTAAAAGTCATCCTGTATTTTGCGTAGGTATCTTAGATCCATATAGATGTCGCGGCCAACTAGCTGAATCAGCCATTTCATTAAAAGTCTAGCCTTTCATTGAACTGCGCCGTTAAATCAGCGACATTATAAGTGACATGTCCAAGTCATTAAACGATATTGAACTAAAGGTGTCACTTATGTCGCTGGAAATTCGGCGCATTTAAGTTAAAAAGCTAGGCAAACAATTAAACGGCTGATTAAGCTAATGGCTGCGACGTAGATACTAGCAAAAATATAATTTACATGTTCTTTTTATATGGTAAAAAAAAAATTGTAGGGCCATTTTAAGGGTGATGTTGGGTAACTGAAATACATAAGGAAAAAAATATCATAACAAAAATAAAGTGACTTTTAAAAAAAAACCGACAGTCAGTTTTTTATTATGCTATATTTTCTTATTCTATTAAGAGTAGCTTAATAGACTCTTAAATAATGACCAAGCACTTCTGGAACACCCTGTATTACTAGCTTCTACCAGAGGGTTTTTTCCCGGAACAAACCAAGTTTTATTCCAAGACATGGTCTACCCGTCCGCCAAATTTCATCCAAATCTGTTCAGCCGTTAAGACGTAATCAGAAACAGAGTGACAGACAGAGTTACTATCGCATTTAAAATATAGGTATGGTTATATTTCAGTGAAAAGCTAAAAAAATGTAGGTTGTAAAATAAAATATGTTTTAAACAACTCTCGTAATTGATTTTTTTACACCTAAAAGTGTTGTTTTGTGTTTCAGGCATGTCCATTATATTGTCCTGGATAAATACAAAAAAAATTAAAGGAAGAAAGCTATCACTATCGTTGAGTGTATATCATAGACTATCTTAGGAATTGCGAAAAATGCGCAGTTCCTGAAGGACAGACCATGAAAGTGGAATTCTGAAAAAGTTAATCACAAAATTCTTAGCACTAATAAGGAAGGTACTTATATACACAATAATACGGATAACAGACCAACGCAGAATAAAAATAAACTACTCCTACCGTAGCTTTTAAATGAAACAGAAGGCACCGTAATTGCTTTCAAGCCTTCTTGTTCTGGCAAACAACATCCTTATTGTATTTTGTCATTATTTGACACTACACAATAATCCGCACATTTATTACTTACGTACGCCGAATTGTCTAAATGGGGGTAATTGTAAGTATATCGAAGCTTATCAGTGGCGCGGTGGGACAAAGCACAGCCGTTGCATTCGCCGGCAAGGACACAGCCAAAGATACAACGCTACTGGAAATGGCACTTTGTGTACGAATATCTTGAAGTATTTTTTGGTGTGCTAATCCTAATTGACAGTAAAATGACAACTGGATATACAAAATCTGAGGTTGAAATTAATTTAAAGGAAACTTGTTCTTAGCTTCGCAATGGTAAATTTTGGAATAAGAAATTAGAAGAGTCCTCCTGCCTTACCAATTTCAACCATGGCGGGCAATCTCAATGGAGACTAGTAGCCATCAGTGCGGGAGATATTATAGTGCACAAGTGTGTGCGCAAAGAGAGATGCACGCCTTATTCCATCACTTTCATAAAATAAGCATTCAAAAGCAAAAACCTGTAATCCTGACCTACCTCATATTATCTACAACTACGCTATGCCTAAAGATGACAGGTTGAAGGTATCATAAACTAATCTGCAACTTGAGAAGCTAAAATAGAATCGGCAAACATAGATTCATTTGCCTACACTGTATCATCGTAAGTATAGGTATTTTATTAAAATCGGTCATGGCCAACCTGTTAGATGTCTGCAATCAATGGACCAATGGACGAGGAGAATTTCATATTTAATATGCAAAACCTTTTAGCTAGAACGTGTAGAATTTGACTTGTTCATTCATAAAAGATGGTGATCTTTTCTGCACGATCAAACTGTCAATTTGGATGTCTATTGGCTGACTCTTATTCTCTCTTATCAACAGGTGAACAAAAATCTTTTCAGTCTACTATTACTACTCTCTAAGTTTTCTAATGTCTTGTCACCGGTGATTAGTAAAACAGGGTTCAAATGTCAGGCAGGACAGCTGGACGTATGGAAGTAGATGGTGAGTATATTTATTAATGCCATCTTTTCTTCTCATATTTCAGTAGATAAGCAGATTAAGCTGGCTTTTTAGAAGGATGGAATTTGACAAAAATGCAGCATTTTTTAAAATATCCAACTGTATTTAAATACAGCTATATCATCTAATAAACCAATTCAATAAGTCAAACCTGCTTGGTACCTTCAAGTTTGCTTGCTCATTTCTCACCATCTAAGACGATTGTGTCGAGGTAATTAGCTCTTCAACGTAAACAATCAATGCACGCAATGTCACTTCCATACATCGTGTGGTTCGGTGTCCGCGGGCGAGGTGCGCGTGCGCACTCCGCACCGACACGGCACTCCACCACCACTCGCCGACGCGCGCGCAACATGGCGACTCAGCTTCTTACACTGCTCGTGAGTATTCCTTATTATTTCATTAGCATTTTATTACTTAAATATTTATCAGTTACCTAATATTTATATTTTTGCGGTCGGTTGAACTTTGATTGCGAGTGTTAGGTAACCGCTGGAGCGTACTAACAGCTGAGCTGTGTTGGTCGAGGGTTCGATTCCGTGACGTGAATGTGACATTGAATGGAATTGTTTGTCTTAAAGGATTTTTGATACCATTAAGGTGTTGTCTTTAGGCAACGATCGAATTGTCGTATTGTAGGTCGAAAGTGTTATCACTTTAATTTATATTTAAAGGTTGATTTGTCAGAGTGTGCCTACGATATTTTACGGTAACTTTTACCGTCCCGTCACGACTAATTAGTATGTTAAAAGCTGTTGTACTTATGATTCAGCCCTAATTCAGAAGTAGGTAACTGTTTACATTTTAAAATATTTTATCTTTTAACTACAGCTAATGTTCTTCAGACAGTAATTCTGAAATCGAATACGAATTGCGTCCCTATTGTGCACCTTGGGACCTGTTTTTTTTTCATGTATGTTGTGTTAATTCTGAAGTTCAAACTGCCCTAAGGCTTGTGCCTAAGACTTTGAACGGATCCTGGTGACTAATAATTTTCTCACAGTCGAATGCCATTACTCATTTACGTAATCAGTGTCCAGTAAGTTAGGCTGGCAGTTATCTAGGACCTAGCTCAACGACGCTGTGGTCTAGATAGACTATTACGATGCAGTCATGCGTCGCCCTCCGTGCCCTGAGCCATGCTCATTAAACTTACAAGTTTTAGTACCAAACTTGAGCAATATACCTTCACCTTTGCAAGTACAGTCACGAGCATAAAATATATGTGACAACTGCCTAACGCGTGGAAGTCGGAATTATCCCAATGCAGCATACTCCCGGGATAAAAGGTAGCATAGGTGCTATTCCAGACTATAATCTACCTCTGGCGTAATTGAGTAAAAAACATCGCTACATCCAGCCTGCCAGGGTTGCGGACTTTGTTAGAAAGAGTCACCGCAGCCCTGGAACGCAAAGGGCATTTTGGAGGAACACAGAGGTTTTACTCAGTAAGAGTCTGACACTACCTGCATGACTCCTTCCGCTCTGCCCAGAGCGGAAGGAGTCATCACATGTTTAATTGAAATACTAATTAGCAGATGCTTTATTAAAATTTTCTAAAGAGAATATGAATTTAGAATCCGCTAATCAGTGTATAAACTAATCATAAAGTTAGATTTTTTTATACAAAAGCCTGTTTGTGTCTAGCTAAAGCATCGTCAACAAAGTTCAAAAGGTTACATAAATCGTTATTACTTCCCTAAAGATGTTAAACTTTCTGGGCACCCTCCCAATTGGCAGCCCATAGGACCTTGAGTATGTAGGTATATATAGTGTATATTGGATCTCTAATGTATTATGAATGAATGACGTTGCAAAAGACGGCGCCAGGCTTGAATCATAGCTTTCTGTCTTAATGACTCACTAGCTAGTGGCTTTGCCCGCGTAATTGTCGGACGTTATCCCCGGGGAACATACTCTCAGTATAAGAAGTAAGGATGTGCTTTTCCAAAATATAATCTATCTCTGTGCTAAATTTCATCGAGATCCGTTCAGTCGTTCTGGCGTTATTTAGTATCAAACATCCATACACCCTAAAATTCGCATTTATAATTATTATTGTAGAAAAGCTTTGAGATACCTAGTAACCCCTGATTTCTGAATGATGTACTTAATTGAAGTTGAGTATATTTCAAACCGAACAGGCAACTTGCCAAAATTACGATCTAAATCTCTTATATTATATTATTTTGTATATAACTTATAGATACTGAATACAAACTAGTAGAAAATATAAAAGCGGAGTAAAAAGGGGAGGGGAAGAACTCATAGGGCATCGAAAAATTCGTCCACATCGCTGTCAACGGGAAAAGTGCCCAGAACACTGGCCGCATTGCCACGTTGAATGGCAATGCTAAATCGTTGGCCAAAGAAAAGGCCAGCCCTCTGGTCACGTGAAGAGTCGTCGTTTTTGCTGATTTCACGAAAAACTCGATGAGAACTCGGACCCCATGGCCCTAGTATTTCAACTCCAAACGGCTCAAATACATAATTCCCAATAAGGTTATTTGCGCCATTTTAGATTTTCTGCACCCGCAGCAGCCGTCCCAGCACAACCGTCCATTTTATATAATATATTCAATGTAATAGGTAAATATTTATTTTAAAACAGAAGTAAACTGTGAAGTAGGTGTCCCTACAGGCCTTTCATAGATGGTGTTTCTGAAGTGATATTTTATGAGGTAACGGGGCAACACTTCCATGTGCTGATGGTCATCACCGGAGTGGTTTTAGTGAAGTAAAAATCACGCACTCCCTGGTCTTTCCCCAAAAGTTCAGGCGCCTTTTGAATAGTTCCCCCGACAACAAAAATAAAAACCAGCCAAGTGCGAGTCGGACTCGCATGCAAAGGGTTTTGAAAGAACCTCATTTTTGTAACATGTTACTTTCAAACCATAGACTTCTTATAGGTTTTCCTGTAATCTAGAGGCAAAGAACTATTATCCGTATTTTTTTTTTAACGTTAGACTCAGTAGTTTCGGAGATAGGGACGGAGAATGGGTATGATCATTTTTCTTCTAATTTCTTGAAAAACTTCAAAACCATTTACGTATGTTTAAATTATAAAATCGAAACTCTCACAATATTGTACCGTGTGACATTTCAATTGATAGGTATGTCACACGGACAGTTTAAAAAACTAGTATTTTAAATATTCCCCCAAAAAGTGACCCCAGTTTCGTGTTTGGGTTACAGAAGATAACCAAATTTCAACTGAATCGGTCCAGTAGATTCTGATAATATCGGCTGTGACATTCGGACAGACAGACAGACCAACGAGTGATCCTATAAGGGTTCCGTTGTGCCATGTAACGGTTGGGAACCCTAAAAAGGAAGGCATTCACACAATCATTTTTATATTTTTAGATTGGCTGCAACCTTCACAAGTTAAGAAATATGGATGCTTGGAACTCCAATTCAAAATTAAATTGCAAGTACTTGTCTCGTCTAAATTATGCAGCTATTAGGCGTCAGTTATCTGTTGACCGAGATCATAAAATCGTCAATTGGTTGCCACATTGGCAAAGAACAAAGCAAAGTTACTTGAGGTTGTAAATACATAGTTGCCTTTTTGATCATTTTGAAGCAATCTTTTTTAAAACCACACGATTTATTTTCAGTCAAAGATAGATCTAAAAGGAATTAGTGTGACGCATTCGAATAAGAATAGCGATATTACTATTTTATGAAGTCTATTAGTCTGTAAGTTTTAATGTGGTTTGTTTTGATCATCTTCGATGAATATTTTTATCACCGCACTAACTCGAAAACTGACTTCTGTCGCCCCGCTTTTTGGCTCGCAGTGTTGTTCATTTTAAACACTTTTATGGAATGGTGCGGAAAACGAACATTAGCCATACAAAATATTGTGTTCATTTCATTTTATTTACCTTTTTATGAAGGAGGGATGGACCTATATAGGGTGTATAGCTTCATCCCTCCTTCTCGCTCGAACAACTCACGCTTTAACACGTCATGGTATGGCCGCTGATCTCAAGTTCGTGAGTTCTTCTTGTTCTTCGTAAGTTCGTGGACATTTTTGAGCCAAACTTGCGTTAAAATGTGTTATAACTTTATAAGCTCGAGCACTGACATGTGAAAATTCCCAAATAAAAAATTAATCTTACGTAATAGTAAATAAACATTAAATTCGCGATAAATTCGCAGCACACCGGTGTGCCGGCAGTGTTCGAGCGGTATAGGTATTAATCTTTTAACAATATTAACTAATAAGTTTAAGGATTAATGATAGAATCGCCTCATCTACGGTCATACTACTTCTGTTACTTCTATACCTTTGTACTCTTTCTAGATAGGCCAAAGTGGTACCTACTTCGGTCGGTCGGTCATATCGGTTAGGTTTATAAATTCTACTCATAAAGCACAAATTTTGACGTGAAACCAACAGATTCAGGTCATGCAGTAACACGGTCAGAATGCACAAAGGACCATTAGGGTAATGTTCTCACTTGACAACTTGATTGCATAAACATGCATGCCATGATGAATCCAATTGAATAGCGTTCTTTCTTTTATCATAATACACATAGCATTCATTGCAGACGTATTTCAATTTAATACGATTGACGTGAATTATCCTGCGAGGTAATGATTTGAAAATTTTAAATTTAACTGTTGGTAATGAGTTAATGAGTTAACCACTTTTTAATGAATATTTCAAACAAATAATCAGGATTCAAGTCAAACTAATACCTACTAGAATAGAATTTCCCTTTATTCGAGTACATACCCATGCATGACTCAAAAAAACGGTTATGGTAGACACCAGATAATGTGCAATGTCGGTCATTGACCCACATCTATTTATTGACTTTCTTAAAATCAAAACCAGAAATAAAGACATAAAGGTGTCCTGACTCGATAGAAGTCGTATCGCTCTCTAGTAGTGAAAACTGTTCATAATTTATTGTTCGGGTATACATATACGAAGGGATATTAGGGAAAGGTAAATGTACTTTATTACATTGTTTATTTGGCGCCAACTATAGAAAAACTGACTATTTTCATATCCTGACACAACCAGAACTTCAATTGAATTTCCCCCCGCATGTTATTCATATTTTAACTCAATAATAAATGACAAAAATAAAGTTCTAACAAAAACGTCGCAAAACGTGACAGCTCCCACGAAAGGCTCACTAGTAAAAATAAATAAATATTGTGGAGGACAACCAATAAATATTCTAAGCAGAAACAATCCATTCTCGGGGCATGCGATAAGTAAGCAAGCCCTACATTAGACTTTTTGCGTTGCCTAGAAGAAACTGGAGGCTTTTAGATTCAGCCCTGCGCATGCGCATCGACGCGGGCGTCGGTTCGTTGACCCCGTGCTGCATGAGAATGCACAATGATGTACCAACATCGTTGCAAATGTCACTCGGTTTGTCTTTCTCCTACATTAAAATACATTTTCCTTGTTTATTAAAATAAAATTAAATGAAACTTGACGAATTATCAACCTTTCTAGTGCCCAGTGGGGTGTTCTTGACCCATGTGATGTTGACGACCCTGTAGTGACGTCAAACCCATCAGACCTTTCTTTTATCAGTGTTCTCTTTGTTTGCTTTGTGTAATCTGCGTCGAGTACCTAGTATTCATAAAAGCGTGGTGAAAGTCCACATTACACATAGCGGAAGCTACAAGCCATCGAGAAGGGCAAATCGAGAGGTCATCACGAGTCCAGCAGTGGCTGAACCTAGATAAAGCGCAACTTTGATTCTTCGATTCAGAAACGTAATGCCACCAAATTAAATAAGTAGGTACAATTCATCGGATAATTTTTGATTGCAGGTCACAAAAAACTGCAAGGATTTTCCCCTTTTCAACACGGAATGGTTCAATATAATACTGGTATCTATTTGAATCTGGTTTAACTGGAAGCCGACCCCAATATAGTTGAGAAAAGGCTAGCTAGGCAGATGATTCAACCATTCCGTTTTCATATGCTTTTCGCATATGAAAACGGAATGGTTTATTCTAAAACCTTTATTTGAAAGGAAAATCTGTTTTAACATGCATTAAGTATGTGTATTATTCACGCAAACTTAACTCACTAAAACTAATAGGTACAACGATCGTACAAACGTAGGTAAAGCAAAATGTTTTAACACGATCCAGATTCGTAAGAAAGTGAATCACGGACCTTGATCTTTAAAGAACGGAATTCTTTGTAAAAATCTTTTCTTATCGACTTCATACACTTAACCTTCATAAGTAGGTACATATTCAAACATTAATTAGGTTCTTAAAGCTCATTTTTTAGCTTCGATTGATTTCAGATTGATACGCCCCTTACATTAAAATTAAAAGCAATTTTAATTGAGGCACAAAAACAACGGAAGCCCATTGTGTCTGAACTAATACGAATAATCAGTTGGCTAATTCGACAACCTTTACTGGGTGCCAGTTTTTTCTTCGTGTTTAATTTCTTAGACCTTGGTCCGTTGGGCGTGGTCAAGGCGTTGGCATTGTGGTCCAGTTCGACTTCCGGATCGCAAGCGGACACGACTGGCCATTCTTCTAGTGTGCATTGTAAGTACGGCCATGACATGTAGGTAACTGACTGTACGTAGGTGAAATTTTGTCTATCAACGGGCTACTTATTGTAAAGATTTCGTGAAGCGAATGAACAAAAGGGACTAAATAAACTATCAATATTTTAAAATACGAAGGTATTTTGCTTTACTATGATGCCACCTTTGAACATGCTAGCAGGAAATGATTGTATCGGTTTTTAAAGGGTCGTGCAAATTTACGCCCATATTCCAAAACGTAATACTCCAACTCAACTTGAACTCCAATTTCATCGAAGCTTGTCATAAATTGAAGTTTTTGCATTTGTTTTCTCATCTCTCGAGTACGAAAACGTCAATTAGACAAGCTTTCATTGACATTTTTGTGCTCATGTTGGAGTTGGAGTTGAGTTGGAGTTTACGTTTTGGAATATGGGCCTTAAAATAGGATTTGAATTTTAAAGAAAAAAGAAAATGATTTGTTTTAAACCGTCGGTTTTTTTGTATAAACTATAATGGGATACGCTCTTCTGAACTTTTTGCAAATACGAGATATTTACTATTTTTACAATATGTAAATTACTTAAATTAATAATACACGAAACTTACAACAAAATAAAATATAGCATCAAATGGGATATATAACTTATTGAGTTTTAATACCAATAAATATTCAAGACACACTCTCCGTTTTTAGTAGTGACCGATTTCTGAATTTTGAAATTTATTTCTCATTTGGGTACATGGTTATATTTAACTAACTTATCTATTTATATCTACTAAACCTAACTATATACAAACTAGACTAAAAATTGACAAATTATGTACAAACGTTTTGAAATTGATTAGGTATTTGTCAAACTGTACTTTGGCCTAAAAACTTATAAAAATACGGTTGGAGACGTTCTTAACTCTAAATACTTAATTCGAACATCGGCCATAATAACTGTTCAGCATTTGTAGCAAACATATATGTTTATCAAACTCTAGTAATGTTTTAGTAGAGCCTACAATATGAATGACGAAGTTAGAGGTCACAAACTATAGTTGCTCCACTTGCTCCCCGTAAGTGGAAACTCCCACTTTATCTCTCGTACAATATGCTTATTAGACATTCACAACAAAATGCCAAAGAAGGCAAGTGTAACAATGTGAATAATAGCGACGTAATTATAATAATTAATCTCAATCCGCTTATCTATTAATCTGCATCTGCCCTTGACTTTATTTTAGTTAGTACAATATTTTTTAGCAACGCAGGCGTCTGTACGACAGTGGTTACAAAGACATGAACGCGTCAGATCTGCCAGATGATATAATGATCTGTATCAGTAGGTGGTAGGTAGGTAGGATCTTAGGGTTGGCTAGCTTACTTTTAGCTAGGCTTTACGCTTCATTTCTTTCGGCTTGAAGTGTGATTTGGTCACAGCAGCGTTGTATGATTGAATTGAATGTGTAAGATTGAATTGACCAGTCTGCAAGGTGGTAGTGGGGCCGACTAAATAGGGTAAGCTGGTTTGGATGAAGTGCGATTAGGACTCACACATGAAGGGTTCCGTGCCGAACCGAATAAAAACGTATTTCTTGGATAGAAGTTCCCCTTGATTTTTTTTATTTCTTGATAAAGCGGCATAAAAAATACACACTGAAAATGTTTACCTACTACGGTTCATAAGATAGGTTCGGAGCACTCACTGACAGACAGACGGACGTACCAATGCACTCGGCCAGTTTTCTTTTTTGTTTTATCGTGTTTATACAGAAACCTAGCATGTCTGCATTATATTATTCGTTCTGACAGAAAGGAAGGGAAGAAACTTTTCTATTTATCATTCATTATTGCTTGAAAGGCAGCCCTATGTCTATCTGTACCAGTCTTATGACTCTTGCGCAACGGTACACTGTGTATGTGAAATATCTAATAGTAACTACGGGTGTGGTGTGGGCACCATTGAACATTAGAGAGATAAACACGACACTTAAGCGAACCAATTGCTTTAATTTGTAAGTAACTTGCTACCCCATTAAAAACATAAAGATTTCAGCGCTCTATCTTAGTTACCGGTAATAAGTGAATGCATATAAGTTCTAAGCTGCAATAAATTCTCTAAATTACGGTGTAAACCGAATCAAAATTCATGGTGTTGTTTAGAAAAGAGTATGACAAAACACCGCACGCTTCTAAAATCTGTACATGCACGAGAGTACAGACCTCCAGGTCTGACCTGGTCTAGTCTAGTCTAACTTGGCATGGCCTGAAGTGACCTTCAGGTTATTTATTTATTTAACACCTTACAACTATCTTTACAGGTTGCCCTAATACGATAGTCAAGTGCATTATGCATTATACATACCTACTGAGATCAGAACATAACTCTAATAATAAATAAACATTTAACATAAAAACAATTCTTATAAACGCTTTAACCTTCATTGGTAAAATAATTATAGAACAAACAAAACTTAACTTAATCGTCCTTATAACATAACACTCTGTATGTCATCATAGTGAAGTCGTTCAGTGAACAAGAAAACAAGTCTATTCTCTCAGCCACCGCGATACTCAAAAGAGAGGAATAGGCAGGCTACCGACGACATCTAGTTATAAAGACAGTCTAGAAGAACACGAAGGCATATGGTCCGTCTGTAGACGATGCTAAACAGCGCAATAAACAGCGCCTCAAGATTAAAAAGCCGACCTCGCGTAACGACAAGGCGAGACAAGGCGAGGACAATAAAGAAGAAGAAGCAAGGCATTAGTGGGGTCTTGTGGAAATTTATCTTGACAAAAGACCAAGGGCTTCTGAATGATAATGATGTAAAAGAAAACCAAGGTATTGTGTTTATAACCCCCTATGATAAGTAGAAAAGAAGACATCTAAACAGTTACGTCATGATGTGATACTTTTTGCCAATTCAATGTACTACGATCGTCTTAATGGTTCATAACATCGTGATTCAACTACGTATTACTTTTCTACACTACTCTTGTTTGATTGCATCCCACGGTATCTATAATAATTGCATAATTAATTAGGTGATTGCCAGTTTAATTGACTAATACGATGCATCGATATTTATTTGAAAATTGCCAATTATGTCAAATGTAAATCGTAAAACAAACGTAAGTGCCGTGAGTTCCTTCTCCATTCACTTTGAATATTGTTAGAATGTCTGTGTTTAAGTAGGATACCATAAGATATAATATATCCAATACTATGACAACTCTCATTACCTACGCCATTTTGATGATTTAGGCTACCCATTGGTTAAATAAATCGGGCACCTAAGTGCAGAAAACATGTTGGTACACGCACAACGAACGCCTTGAAGTTGACGTTGCGGTGTGATTCCAGCAGCTGCACTCTCGACTTGTAACTTCATAAAATGTTTTAATATTTATTAAGTGCATACCGATCAATTACCTATCAATAAACCTATATACTCGGATTTACATAAAAGATTCATAACAAACATAAGCAATTATGTATGACAATTATTATAATAGTCGCTTAGGCTACCAGTTTTTCCTCATTTGACAACAAATAAATAATGGATTTATCATACTAAGAACAAGCTACAAAGTAAGCTTTTAAATCGTGTGGCTAAGATGATCCCTACGATTAAAAAGTTTTAAAGCAACAAGAAACTGTGTAGGTTTTTTTTCGCTTTTGAGAGCTGCTGATTCCGCTGTGACAGAGAGACGGAGATGTACAGGACGAATATAGGTACCTTTTTACAGAGGATTCATTATGGCATTGATACGTCATAGTACCCCGGGTTGATCGGTAAGGGTGTTCCGGTGCGAGGGGTCTACTCTCTAAGCCCGAAGTCCGTAGTTTCGACCTTATTGTCGGGCGTTTTTTTCTCGAACATTCCCGAACCCGAACTAAGAATTAATGACAAGTAATGACAACACAATTTGACAGTTGTTCTTAGTTCGGGTTCATTTTCGTTCTTCTGGTTTGGCATGTAGCCTGTCGAATTCGCCTTGTTGTCCTTTGCAAAAAATTAGAACGGCA
This sequence comes from Melanchra persicariae, assembly GCA_947386135.1. NCBI lineage: Eukaryota > Metazoa > Arthropoda > Insecta > Lepidoptera > Noctuidae > Melanchra > Melanchra persicariae. The sequence goes on from OX376644.1 coordinate 9,871,514, forward strand.
ATATAATTATTATTTAGTATCACACCTAACATAGTTCTGAAGTATATCTTAAAATATAAATTAATTAAGACCAACTTTCGAAATACATTCGTACCACATGTAGGTAGGACATAAATTGGCTACTTATCTAAAATCTATTTTGAAGGTAAAATGGACGGCTATCGATTAGAATTTTTTGGAAGGAATTGAGCTAGGTTTTATTTTTTAACTTGTATAAACTTTGCAAAAAACAAAAATTCGGTTCATTATTATATGACGAAGATACGAGGTAACAAACACAAAAAAATACAACCGAATTGAGAACCTCCTCCTTTTTTTGAAGTTGGTTAATAGCATTGTTGGTTAAATAGTTGGCTGTTTAGTACAAAATTAAAATGTCCGTGACTACGGCAGGACCACGAACTCCAATCGCTTCCATGTTTGGTAAATAATTACAACTCAATTGGTTATATTTTGGTAATCGAACAACAAAATTGATACCTCAGTACGCTCCTTTCAGCAGGTCCACCATGAGCGCAGAAAAAGAGGGCAAGCTACAACTATTCTAAGTATACAAATAATTAGTACCCTTAAATGTGATTCATTTCGTAAAAAAAACAGAACTAACATTTGTATCTACCGAGGAATCAACGATGATAACTTTCGTGCGATCGTTCAGCAGGACCACGACTTTGAATGTCGATTCAAAGTTTCAGGAGCTTGTTTCTTTACTCGAACCTACATAGAAAATTAGTACCCTGCAAGATAGAATTACCCACCCAAAATTCAAAATTAGTGCTCCAGTAGTTTACGAGAGAGTTATACCATGCCATTGGTGACACATCAATCAATGGGCTCATCGTAAGAGTCTCAAAAGTACTATGTTAAAATATTCCATTACGATGTTATTAAAGAAAATTGATAAAAATTGGTAATTCTATTATAACGATGGGCCTAAAATTTTGAAAACCTAAAGATTACAGAAAAAGCTATATGAAGTCTATGATTTTAAAATAATTTCAAAAAAAAATATTATTCGTTCGAGACCCTTTGCACGTCGCGCGTCGTCTCGTTGCGACTTGGCAGGTTTTTATTATTAATTTGAGGTGACTGAAGTCGCGGGCGACAGCTAGTTCTATGTTCCGAACCCGAACATATAAATTATTGATTTAGGCTCACAAAAACTATCTAACATTGGTGAATGTACAAACATGCAAGCCTATGTATGAGAGTGCTATGTAGGTATGTACTTATATCATGATTCATTTATATAGCGTTCAAGGTAAAACCTAATTGCTCTCTTTACAGTCGATACTTAATGTTATTCGTAAACTGGTTTCCGATATAATATAGGAAAAATTATAGGTTTGAGTTGTAGCTGCGTAAAAATATGCGTGACTAGTACTTATTGTTCTTAAGGCCCTTCACATACGTTTCAGCTTTAGATGTCGTAACTGTATACTTTTCAAAAAGCTAACCCTTAATGATTTTGATGAGAGGCGTAATTCAGAGCGTTTCATTCGCATCGGAGTCGAAAATTGCCAAAAGAAACCTCTAATTTCCTACATTTTGACATGTGTTTGACATTGATTGTCTTATAATATCGCGATATTGAATTTGAACGCTTTGCCTTCAGTTGCAGACACATCTAGTCAAATCTGTTCAGATTCTTGAAATTACATGAAATCATCGTAGTAGTTGTTGTTTGCCAGTTGGCTAATATCGATTGCCGTCTTATAAAACACTACCACTTCGCCCGCGACTTCGTCTTTGCGGAGATACATACTTTCCTTTACATACAAATACTTAAACCCCACCAATCCCTTCATCATTTAGGGTTTAGAGCGATTGGAGGGGTTGTTAATGTTAGGTAGTTAAAAAAATAATGGTCATAATTATTTTATTGAATATCGGTTGCATCACAAATTCATGAGCGTCGTTAGTCCTTTTCATATTCATAAGTTCTCCAGTCCACCCTTTTCGAAAAATTGTTTTTGAATATTAATTATTATTTTTGTGTTAGATTTGACATTTTTCGAAGGGATCTCTATTTTTGTAAAATAAAATATAATTTATATTTTAAGTTAATAATGTACCTTTCTAATGGTGAATGAATTTTTAAAATCGGTTGAGTAGTTTTTGAGCCAAATCGTAACAAACAAACAAATAAATCTTTCCTCTTCTTTATAATATTAGTGTAAGATGTAGATATTTGATTATTCCTACTAAACTGTAATTGTTTTAAGACAAACTTTTATACACGTGTAATTGCTGTACCTATTTTATCCAGACTGCAGTAGGTGGCGTTCTGAAGCTTCATGCATAAACTCATGCGTTCTCTAATGGAACCCCCATTGGAGAAGGCATGCATGAGTTTATGCATGTACCTATAACATCACATTTCATCACCCCTAGTACCTCCTGCCATGAACGCTTGAGCGCCAGGCCAAGCCTTTAGGGAATACTAATGGTGTAAAGTGCCCTCATGTGTAAAGTGCATACGTCCGTCACCCTAATTGCGTCACTGAACTTTATGTCCGATGTGACAGGGGCAAGGTTTTTGCCTCCAACTGGGAACAAATCCAGACCCCGGAATGCCACCTGATTCCGACTACGTTAATGACTTTATTTTCAATTTTGCATTTAAAGACCGTTTTAAAAATTAAGTATTGATTTCAATTTTTCCCTCAATTTTAGTTGCTGAGCGTTCTCTGGCTAGGCACGGGCGCGGACCCTGCGCCGGCGCCTGGCCGCGTGCCTAAGGTCTACAACGCGCTCATCACTTCGAACCAGAACCTGGAGCCAAGCAAGGCGTATCCAGTATATCAGCCAGTGCTCCATGACGCATTCGCCTTTTCCTATCAGCCCGCCATTTTCTACGGCGGAGATCTACTTGGAAATGTAAGTTGTCTTCAATTTATTAGGGTTCCGTAGGCAAAAGATGCCAAAGAAAAACTACTGCAACGCCAACGTTGTTTGCTAGACACAGAGCCATTTTTAACTAGGGAAGAGGTTCTAGCTAGACAAAGTGCTTGACATTCTGTCAGCACTTGTTATCAACAAGTTCAAAATGTTTAAGATTGACATGCGACGAGCAACTATGTAATAGACACGCGGTCAATTCCTTTGACTTTTCGAAGTCAACAAAGCCCTTTTTTGCCTGGATTATTTTACGCCTCTTGATTTTTCATAGGGCGTTTAGCTGAAGCAAAAGGCAACACGCTTATGGTGACTCGTCCAACCCCTGACATATTAGGCATAGCAATATTATCATGGGCACAATTTAGCATAATTATTTTAAATTTGCGTTTTTTGTTTATTTACGTATATCAGATTTAAGCCCGTTTTATAAAGTAAAAAAACATTTAATATTTCAATTAGACCATTTACAGGTACTTTTCAATTGTCAAGGTCGGTCGGTCAAAAAGATGAAGCTATTTGCACGTTCCAAAGCGTAGATCTCTATGGAGAAGAACGTACAAGAAACTCCACGGACACTCTTTTATTTAAAAATAATATTTTGTTACAAAATTATGGTTACATCATTCATATTGAAATCTATACATATATGTGAGAACGATGTAAAAAACGTATACGACATATACGAGCAATTAATTATGCCCGGGGATAAATGGGAGGGCTATTTTATTCCTATCATAGGACTAACACATAGCGCCATCAAAAAGTCGTCCTCATCACTGTAAATGAGAAACATACCGAAACAATCTGGCAGTATTGCTCTGTTCAATGAAAATGATGGTGCTTTGGCCGGAGAAAAGGAGAGCCCTCTGCTGATGTCGTTTTCTTGTGTTGTCGCACCATTGTTGTTATTTTGTAACATATACCTACCGTTAATCATTTCAGGGTTTACTGCCAGCACCAGGGTTGCTACCGAGAGACCCTCAACCTCAACCTCAGCCAGCTGAAGCTTCACCCGTCTCAACTCCCGGAACACCTGCGGAGCCCTTGCCTTCTACGGAAGCACCGACTACGACTGCAGAACCCGCCAAGCCAGAGTCAGACAGTGCTTCCTCACCTTCTCCTCCACCAGCTACGCAGTCCCCAATACCGCTCAACGAATTTGGTCTCCCACCACAAGTCCTGCCCCTAGGACACATAGACCCCTTGTACAATGCCCTGCCACAATTCAGTCCATTCACCTACAGATATCCAGGTGTAAGATTCTATGATCCCTACGATCCATTCAGCTTCAGTCCTTACGCGAGCCTCCCTATATATCGCCCCTTGCCAAATGTGTTGGGGCAAAGTCTTCCCGTTGTAGCTGAGAAACAGGTTAATAACGCTCCTGCTCTCGCTGACGAATCTGCACAAACCCCACCTCCTGAACCCAGTGATCTCAATATTCTGAACTACGCGTCCAAGGACCCTGCCATACCTAACGTCCCCCCACCACCCCTCCCGCAAGGTGGCCTCAAAACAGATAAATCAGAATAGTTGTAAAAATAAATAATTAATTTTCACGTTTCATTGTTTTTTTTTTAATAGTAACCTCTTAGGGCCTGTGCACACCACGTTTTTTAAACGCGCCGTTGACGCGCGTTTGTAATTGTTTGCGCGTTTGAAACCCTCAAATACCAAATTATAGAAAATAGCAATACCTTTGAAAATGAAGGGTTTACGACGCTACAGTTCTTCTCTTGGTTCATCTCTTGGTTATTGATTCAGTTTGCTCGAAATAAATGTATGGCACTTGACTGAAAACTGGTTCTTCGAAAAATTTGCCTTCTGAAATGCTTTAATAGTGTCCATTATAGGCACGTGTTAGAAAAATAAAATTATTTGTGGTCGACAGGGTAGTACCTTGATACTTTTATTTTAAGAATAGGAAATCATCAATTGACTCCTTAAACTTGTGTGCCAAAGTTCTTAAGTGTATGTATGTGTATTTTTGTCCACGCATATCTCAAAAACTGTAAGGCGGATAGCATAAAAAAACTAAACTAATAATTGGACTAGATATAGTCTAACTTAGGGCACAGTGCAAGTTTCATCAAAATCAGTTCAGTAGTTTGTGAGATAGAGTTAAGTGTGTATCAGTCACTAGGATGTTACGCTGCTACGTCGTTGGCTTCAAAAATCCAAAGTAAATATGCAAACTGTTTTTATGAGGTCGGTGCAAACCTTAATATTTGGAATAAACGTTGTCAGTTGGTAGTCGTACGTGGCATAATTTACCGTAGATTATTTTAAGGATACTTAAAACTTTTATTTCTCCTAAATTACAGTTTTGAAGTCGGTTTTTTACATAAGCTATCAAACGGGAAACTCTGTGGGATGTCGGTTCAGTTTGTAAATATTTATTACTACTGGCTTGAGAAGGTGGACTTTTTTTTTATTATTATTGTTAGGCACACGCTTGACCACTATCTCACCTGATGGTAAGCGACGATGTGGCCGAAGATGGAGCACGCTTGCCTAGAAGTAACCTATTCACTCTTGACTTAAAGACTTTCGGGTTGTTGTTATCAGGAAACACAGACTCTGGCAGGGAATTCCACTCCTTAGCTTTTTGTGCGTGTGTGTGGGACTTGTTTGTATACAACTGCAGTTTCCAAATCGTTTTAGTTGAGCCTTAACTTTAAATGCTGAGTCTTCAAACCATTTCGATAGGAGCTCACCGCTACAATTAACTCGGGGCCTGAAATGCCACTGTTGTACATAAAGTTTAAATAAATAATAAAAAGAATGAATCGACATGGGGGGTAAGGTCGGGTTAGGTGAGATCATTCGACCAAGGCTGAAATTGTTTCTGCCCACAGTACTGCTGAACAACGACAGAATCCCGCCAGAATCAGACGATATCTGCAAATATTTTTTAAACATATTGTTATTGGATTTTAAGCTACACGGTACGATTTGTTTGATTTCCAAATACAAACAACATTTTAAATTTAGATACAAGTTTAGTTCACAAGATATTCTCAAGTAACTCCGCATGGGCAATGTGTTTGGGAAGGTCAATGATATCCCATTTTACCTCCTTGCTTTTATGGTCTCAAACTTATGATAATATAGCCAGGAATTCTAAAAGTCCAGACTCTACTTGAAACAAAAACTCGACCAGCCCCACGGATAATTCTTGCCATGTCATGCCTACAGATTAGTATTAAAAATACGATTACGTAATACAAGTTGCCTAAAAACTATTACTCACATGACGTATGGTACATAATAATATGTCCCTATCAGGCAAAAAATTAATAAACGAAACTGTCGCAACATGGACCTTGATAAGAAAATTGGTAAGTACTTAGATAAAATAGTAGTTACAATACATCACGATAAAAAATCAAAATAGAAATCAAGTTTTATGGAAACTACTTAATATTAGGCGCAGTGTACCTACTGTCTACACTAGATAAAAACAAAGTTGATATTGTATTGACATAGCTAAAAGCCGTGCTCAATGGTTCTTCAACCAGATAAGGGATTTCACCTGGTGTTACCCAATGGAATCCACACAAATAGCCAAGTGCTGATCACAGCGTGGCGTAAAATCAATGAATTCATAAAGATACCATATCGGTGTGTACATGCCAGGCGTAATGACACTGACGTTAATATATCCCGATTATAGCTGATATACAGGCTGCGGATAAAATGTTACTACCATGTTTCATCTTCCGGTCCATAACAGTTATACTTGGTCCTTTTTGATATTGTACAGTGTATTTTTGAATGCTTAACTCGCGTCAGGACACGTGACCTGATCGAAAATTCGTAAGACGGATAATGTTGTAATATAAATTGTCATGTTTGTGTACGATAGCGCAATAAATTCATATTGTATTTAACCACATAAATTTTAATTCTAAAAGTATTAAAATTTATGTACTGATAAATAAAGCAATTCGTGTGAAATTATTCCCTTACCATTCCAAAATATTCAAAAATGCACAACGTTAATGTTCAAGTTTTCACTTCTTGCGGCACTCCCGGAGTGCAACCCGTTGTTTTTTTTATTTATTTATACTCTAAACCTACCATATAAATATAAAATACTGAGACCTACACTTTTATTTAACATCTCACACGATACGATACCTAAAAAAATTAGAGACCAGTACTTTTTCTTCTTCGTGTGGGAAGTAAGGTCTAACGACCCCACACACCCTAGTGTCAGAGTTTCTAAACCGCCTCAAGGGCCTCTGACATGGTTTGACGACCGTCATTTGGCGGCCGGAACCAGCGGCTTATACCTGCCTTCCGAAGCACGGAATCATCTTTTTATCAGAAAATCAGGTGATTCAAGCCTGCAATGTCCTAGAAAAACTTAAAACAACTTTACAAAGTATGCTTCCCGTGGGAATCGAACCCACGATCACCGGGTCACAAGGCAAGCGTCTAAACCACTCGACCACGGAGGCACAGTAAAAATCTACATATAAATTGTAATTTTAATAATAATAATTGTAGTAATTAAATTATAATTGTAGTTTTGCTGCTACAGTGAAATCTACGTTTCAGTTCAGTTTCAGTTTTTTTTCTTTGTTTCTTTTCTTTGCTTGGTTTTTTGTCTTTGGCTTTTATTTTTTTTTTACAAACATGCATAGACAGTTAAACATTACAGAAAAATATTAAAGCTGCTTATAGATGAACAAACTATCTGGTGAAGGTAAACCATGACTGTCTGTTTCCAGCTAGATAGTGTAGATTTGCCTTGCATGATTTTGAAAATATATTCCTCTTTTCTGGCTTCGCACACACAAATTTAGATTTCACAGTTGGATAAATAACTTAGCTTCGCTACCCCATGCCCAATCTACGTTATAAAAATAAACCGATCATACTGGTTGGTATCATACACATCCCTCGCTTCGCTTAGCACACAGTGTAACAGCAAACGAATTCCAAAAGACGGTTTTCAAACACCATGTTTTTTTATGGCTATAACGTAATCTGCGCAATAACTGTAAGGTGAAAATGTTTCAAATCGCGGCTGGATCCCGGTAAAAGTGCCCGAACTTTTGCTACTTGCAGCACAAGAGATTATGTTTTGTGATTTTAATTTGCATTATGAAAATTTTTGTGTCTCGAATATTATTTGTATTGATTGGTGTTCTTCATTCTACACTGCAGGTAAAAGTGATTTATTTTATTTTAATATTTATTACAACTATAAGCACCAGTAATGAAACACTGCACAAAGGTAGACCGTTTATCACCAGTTTACCGTTCGTAAGGTTGTGCAGAGACATAACATGGCAGGTGTAATAGAAACATGAACAGAAAAGAAAATAAAATAAATACTAACAAACAATGATTTTGTGAAAAGTCAAGCCAATATTTTCGCCATTCCTCAATTACATAATTTTGGGTTTTATAAACAAAAGTTTAGTTACAACACAATTTTTTGGAAACTAACTTGAACATTTTTAATTTACAGATTTGCCCCGAAGAAGTTTCTAATGCAGGAATAAGTGTGACATGGCATCAAACTCCAACAGCAAACAATATAGAATCAGACCCGCTCTGTTACCGTAATGAAACCCTAGTGACGAGGAACTGTTCCTATTCCGGTTGGGCACCACCGCTGGACGACATCGGACCTTGTTTAAAAGTTGTTAAGTATTTTGACATGAATTCATGTCCACCTGGATATTACAAAATTTCAGAAGAGAACATCGATTACTGTTACCAAATCGGTCAACCGACAGTTTGGAATTCTCCTTGTTTTGCGAGCGGTGGAGCCTCAGTTATTACGGATTTATCTGCTACAGAAGTGGAATACCTACTGAATTCTCTCAAAGCCACAAATATATCCCGATATTTTTGGCTACCTGCAGCAAGACAAAAACTTTTCCATCCCGTAGTGTGGTCTATTCCAGGGCCTAACTGGAGTCGACGTGTTTCAGCGAGTGACTTTTTGAGTCTGTACACATCATTCTCGAAGAATTGTTTATTGTTAGACATAGAACGAGGAGTGCTTGTAACAGAAATGTGTTCCAAGAACTACCCAAGTTTATGTTTTTACATAAATGACCTTTATTATCCAAGTAAATGCCCCAATGGATACCACTCATTTAGGTTTAAACTTGATAATGGTACATGTTATGGCATCGAAAAATCGGACCGAGGAATGTCATTTAATGAATTTGTTCAAGAAAAATGCCGATCACCTATGCTTAACAGTGAATATGATTTAACTAGATTTATTTTTAAGAAAATATCGGAAATAAATCAACTGCCAAATGACGTGTGGTGCTGGTTCAAGGCACCTGAAGTGTCTCATGAAACCAATGAGAATACCGAGTATTTACATTCTAATAATTCCTTTGAAATTAAGAGACCTTCCTCTTTTGAAGGTATTATTAACAACGCTGGTGCTTTAGGGTTAATCAACGCTAGCGCGTCACTACCTTGTATGGCCTGTGAGATGGAAGTTGTTTATGGGAAAACAGAATTTATGTTTGAATACAATGACGTACAGAACAAAATATATCTTACAGTTTATTATCCGTCTGGTCTATGGAAATACGATAATAACGACAAAGGAATCCAATGTTTTTCTGATGCAAAAGGATTTTTCAGAGTGGTGGATATTAATGATATCCCATTCATTGAAGTAAACTCTTCTAGACAAGAGGATATTGAATTAAGTCAGGTTGAAAAAATTGTATATATTATAGATCTGGTTACCGACAGTTCCGCTCAATATTGGTGCGAAGCCCATACAGTTAACTTCTCATTTATTACTACAGAAAAAATCATAGCCAATCCAAAAGGCAACAAAGTTCACGTATTTGCACTTGTAATCAAGCATTATATTTTGCCTGCTGAGGTTGAAGATATAGCCGATCTTACTGATTTAACAACTAACATAACAAACATATTTTCAGCTAAAAAGGTGTTGCTCATGGACATTTTCGATTATTCTTTAGATAATATGATGATTTTATTTCATTTGCACATCGACATCGAAGATGTTCATGAAGACGAAGCTCTAAATATACAAGATACATTTTCTGCACTAAAACTTACAGCAAACCTAGAATTGTCAAAATATAATTACACGTTTGTCAATTTGTCCAGTTCAGTATATTGTTTTCCAACAAATTCTACCGGTGTTATTACACTCGATTGGGAAATGACTCTTATTGGCCATATATCAGCGCCAAAACAATTCTGCCTTCAAGCTAATGGTTTACCGGTAAAGAGACACTGCCAAGGATCCTATGTACTGGGTGGAATCTGGGGAGAAGTTGAAGGCACTTGTGATAATACTTATGAACCATCTCATACTACTACTTTTCTGTATAATTTTGTTAAAAGACAGATGCCTAACGATTACATTTCCAGTTTTCTAACTGATGGTCTTAATTTCGTGCTCGGTGATACAGATATTATAATTCCTGCAGATATTTATTATTTGTCAATGTCCTTGCAACATATTTTGGATCTTTATCAGGAAAACGCTACATCGGTAGAAACTGGTGACATAGATAATATTGCCTGGGTTATGGATAGAATGATGGTTCTTGATTATAATTATTTACATTTAGCTCAAACACTTAATTCCACTAATGTCATATTAGATTCGGTGAGTGATATCATAGAACTAATAGCACAAAGAAGTTTAAATGAGTCTTCTCAGTTAACTAATGTATCCTATCAATTTGCATTAAAACCACAATTCGTTGTTCAAATAACTTATCCAGAATATAATAACATTACAGGTATAGCTATTATAAAGAATTCAGACTCAAACGATTTTTCAGACATGTTAGTTCAACCTTTGTACAAAAATACTAGCCTGGAAGAAGTCCTTTCTATAGAAAACTTAGAGATTGCTACCTGGTTACCCGAACAGGTTTTAAATACAATTCAAATAAATAATAACGGTAGTGAAGAAAACACAACAAGAAGTGATTTTTTTCACATTATCATTACCATTTTCTACAACGACGCAATTTTCCAAGAATTGGCTACTGATAAACACGTAATCAATAGTCGGATTGTAGGTGTATCAATTCCCGAGTACATGTCAAATCTGGAATATCCTGTGCCACTTGTATTCAAGCAAATTAATCATACTGGCACCTCTGATTGCGGTTACTGGGATTTTCAACCTAAACAATCCAATAACATTCTAGGTTCTTGGAAAAAGCAAGGATGTTTTATCGTAAAAATTATAAACGATACAACTGTGTGTGAATGCTATCATCTCACTCATTTTGGTCAATTGCTTTCTATACCAAATAATGGAAATAATTCTGTTTCTCTAAGTAGAAAGCACACCACAGCTTTGAATATCATAACTTTAGTTGGGAGTTTCTTGTCGCTATTGGGAATTATTGGTATTTGGATAACAGCTCTAGTATTTAGTAACTGGAGAAAAAAAGCTGGAACAAAAGTTCTCCTGCAGTTATCAACTGCTATAGCATTACCATTAGTGTTTATATTAATTTTTAATTTAGATTATTCCATGTTTATTCAGGTAAATGGAATGTATGTTGTGGCAGAACACAAAACAGTTGAATGTATTATTTTAGGGTCAATGCTGCACTTCTCAATACTGGCCAGTTTCATGTGGATGCTGATAACTGCTATTCTACAATTTGTTAGATACGTGAGGGTTTTAGGAGTAAGCAGACCATCTAGATTTATGTGCAAATTTACATTGATCGGTTGGGGAATTCCCTGTTTGCCAGTTATTCTTACTCTAGCTCTTGATGCTGAGAATTATATTCCAAGACCTTCAATGGCCAGAACTATTTGTTACCCTACTGGCTATTATTGTATTGCAGGTGTTGTGTTCCCCATTTGTATTATATTGTGTGTTAACGTAACTTTATTCATTCTAGTACTGTACGCTATTTCTCGAGGATCCGATCAGAAAATGAAATCGACAGACATGGATTTGGTCGGTGCACAACTTAGAGTTTCCATATTCTTGTTTTTTCTGTTAGGTCTAACATGGCTATTCGGAATATTTTCTTTTTCAAATCATTTGCTTTGGTCTTATCTGTTTTGTCTGACATCTACGCTCCAAGGATTTGTGTTATTCATATATTTTGTAATATGCGATCCAAATACGAGAAACCTATGGATAACATTGATGAAACCACAATTTATATCAAACTCTTCCAGAAATAGTATTACGAGTATAACTACTGGATAATTTTAAAGGGGATGATTATATCACGCTTATTTTAACTTAGTTTATAGGTATTTTTTACGACAAAAAATATTTTCAGATTAAATGATAAGTTATTCTGTAATTACTAAATAAATTATTTCACTAAAGTTGTTGCTTATTTATTTTCCACAAATGTTTTTGAAACTTTTGATTACCATAAGTCTGTTAAACAGACCCGAGATATTAGTAAACAAAGCAAAATGTGGTATCTACGAAGAATTTGAGTTATTGCAAATAGTAAGCAAAATGGTCATGCACACAACAAGGATTGAAGACACCCTTGTGTTAGTAGTATTGCATGTTACATAAAGAAAGGTTCTTTCAGTTCCAAGAATGAGTATTCTTATTCACTATGTTCCATTCCAGCTGCTACTGATCGGTAAGTCTCTAAATGCAAGTTGTATCGATCCTGTGAGCCACTTATAAACTACTAGAAAAGACAGTTTGAGAATTAATTTTACTTATTTAGGCCATCTGGCTTCCAAGATAATTATTACATCTGACAATCTGTTAAACAAAACGATCTAAACGTTCTAACCATATTTCATAATTCAAATAATAACCATTGTAAGAGCAAGAAATATTTTACTATTTGTTGTTTTTAATGATTTTAAAGACAAATATAGTAAAATACTTGTACATACATTTGGTAGGTGATTCCAGGATCTACAAAGTTTTGGTTTAGGCTTTATATTTTACCGGACACAGCCAAAGTAGGTGTGATTAGTTTGGCTGCCAGAGGTTGCAGACAAGGAGGCTACAGTACCTACTAATATATAATTTGCAATTGCTTTCCAACAAATGTAGATTCAGTATTCAGTCGCTAACAATAAAAATAATAATTAATAGCTTGGACCCCGCTCCCGACACCGGCGGACTACTATTTTTTATATTTTTAAATATTTTTTTTTGTAAGAAATATTTAATAACGTAATGGATATATGTATATAAAATGAATAAACGATAAAACAATAATTAATGTTCTACCTAAAGATTGAAGAAATTGTAATTTTTTCAAAAATTTAAAAATGTTCATTTTTGTATTCTTAAATCTTCTTAAAGTGGTCGCTGTAAACGGTTGGAAGGCAGTTCCTGCGAATCAAGCCACGTATTCCCTGCGGACCGCGTTCTACGGTCCAACAGAAGGACTGACAGAAGACGAACTCCTCCCAAGAAGTAGGTACCTACACACAACATACACGTTTGCACAAAGGAACAGGGTTTAAGCATACTGTTATAGATAAATAGATAGGAGACCTGGATATAGTCGTTATTCTTGCATAAAATTGTTAAGATGACGCATAAACTGTAAGTTTGTAACACATTACATTGTAAATAATATTCTCAGTGTTGCAAACAAATGCAAAGGTACTTGAGAGCAATCCTATTGTGAACTTATTTGAAAATAGGTACAGTTTTTCAATTTTTTTTTTTAGATTACGTCCACAGCATCTACAAGTTTGGTTGGTGCACACCAGATGCGGTGCAAAGAGCATTTCTCCGCAAAACTGCTAACATAACTCTGTCGGATTGGCAAGCGACACAAGCTACTTATCTTTACGTGAGTTTCAAGGCCCAAAGAAAAATATATTAATATTTCATTTAATTATCAAACAAGCTACATTCTTTCAGCGATAGCGTGACGAAAGTGATTGCCGAAACTTCAAAAATATATGGGTTTGACAAACGCCGTTGAAATATAACGTAATCACTCCCTTATTAGGGTTCCGTAACCAAGGGGTAAAACCCTATTACTAAGACTCCACTGTCCGTCTGTCACCAGGCTATGTCTCATGAACCGTGATAGTTGGACAATTTAAATTTTCACAGATGATGTATTTCTGTTGCCACTATAAGAACAAATACTAAAAACAGAATAAAATACATATTTAAGGGGGTTCTCATACAACAAACGTGATTGTTTTGCTCGATATTAATAACGTCAACAGGTAGACGCTTAAAATATTCACAGCGTATTTAGTCACAGATTATTCACTTTAAAAATTAATAATTCAATTAAAATAAAACAAATATTTAAGGGGGCTCCCATACAACAAACGTGATTTTTTTGCCGTGTTTTTTTATAGAAAATGGTACGGAACCCTTCGTGCGCGAGTCCGCCTTGCACTTGGCCGGTTTTATATTTTGACATTTCATCGCCATCCCTAATAGAACTTCTGTTTGTCTAGGGCCTCAGATAGCTTACCTAACCAACGTTTCGTTTTTTAGTTACTGGAAGATGGAGAGACTATTAACCACAGGTTGGCTTGCATTGTGATGACGACCTACGTGCCGGCGAGACACTTGTTCCGCAATAGTCGTCTACCAGTTTACTACTGCCAAGGAGACTTGTTCTATGTCATGAAGACGACCTTTCAACGACTAGACATACATGAATTCTATCTCTACCATAAACTAAACATGCCAGCTAATTTCTATTTTGAATTCTACCATCCTCCTGCAGTATAGTTTAATTGCAAAAATAATTATTAAAAAAGCAGGTTTCATTAATTATAATAACAGAAAATGAGTCATATCGAGTTTAAATCGTTACGAATTTAAAAAAATGAAGACTATTATGATGAACAGATGACAAGAATATTTTATTTATCGGACTGTCGAAGAGTCATGTTAGATGTATTTTCCACAGAAATGTATTTTGAAATTAAATAAATCGCTTACGTTAATCGCTGTTTTATTTAAGCTTGATTTAGAACTCTACGTACCTAAACTCTTTAGTTTGTTACCAATCAACTTACATTTCATGTAACCTTTGCATGATTATATGTAATAATATAATATAGCTGAAGAGTTTGTTTTTTGTTCAAACATACAATATATAGTATTAACAGTTCTTTAAATAAACTCTTTATATTTTTTTAATTAGGTTATCTGCGACTTCTTGATCTTTCGAACTTGCTCCAGAGAGAAATAATCAAATCACATCACATCAAAATGTGTAATCCTACTAACATTATAAATGGGAAAGTTAAAATAGTTCTTAGCTGTATACCACGGTTTCACCCGCCTACGCCTTTTCTTCTTCTTGGCTTAGCGTTTTTTCAAGCTTTGCTTTTTGCTGGACTCCTAAAGGTCATAGCTTGATGTTAAATATTTATTCAAGTCCCTGAAATACATATCCATTATTCTGATATCCCGGTCGTTTTTGAGTCTTTACCGCACACAATTCTAGCTCCGGAAATATTTAGACATGTTTTTGGTCTTCTGATAGGTACATTTGAATCCTAACAGCTCACAAATCCAGTTTTGGAATTACTTCGCTAGGTTTCTGGTATGCGGGTTTTTTTGGACAATCCCGCCACACATTCCCAAACCACTTCAACTCCTTAAAGCCAGAATCAACCGTGGCTACACCACAAGAAAAACGCCGAGTCAATGAAGCTCGAGTCCTGGAGAAACGATTCACGAATCTCCCGCAACGAAATATTATAAATCAGAAAATAACAGCGGAGGAATAGGAAAAAATGTAATTTCCACTTCCCCTTAAGCTGACATGAGCCAAAAAAATACTTGGACATGTTTCAGGATAGTTGTGAATCTTTAACGCAGACTACTAAGGCAGAAACAGCTCTGAATTTCCACTTCCTCCTCAGTCTATATTGATAAAAAGTAGCCTAATGTGTAACAGGATATGAACTACATGTGTGCCAAATTTCATTTAAATCCCTTCAGCCATTTTTGCGTGCTTGTTGCACAAACATACAAACTTTAGCATTTATTTTAACAATTGCGTTCAATTCCGGAAAAAACTCATCGTGTCAAAAGTAAGATGGAGCATGAAGTGAGAATGGAGTGAGCATGAAGTGAGAATGAAGTGTGCATGAAGTGAAAATGAACTGAGCATGAAGTGAGCATGCAGTGAGTCTGAAGTGAGCATGACAGCTCACCGCACATAACTTTTTTAGGTTACAAAATAGCCCGACTGTTTAACAGGTGCTATACAGCATGGAATTTTGTAATGCCACCTGAAGGGAAAGTACTCTTTAAACAGTAGATAGAAAATTTTACTCAAAGAAAACATTCCTTTATTTTTGAATAGAAAGAAAACTGCATTCAAAGATTTTCAAAAATTCTCTTGCCTCACCGGGAATCGAACCGACTAAAATCTGTAAAAATTACACCCTGTACTTTGATTGCGTTGATCGTTAGGATCAATTTATTACGATGAAATCTCTCTAACAAACTTGATAAATTAAATGATAAGAAAACCATGAAATCTTAAATTATTTTAATTATTTACAAAAAATGGACGATTTAAATAAAATAAAACCTATCCAAGGCGGAGTGTAAAATTTTTCGAGCTTGTCTTAGTACACAAATTCTAATGCTAGCTTCTCATCACCCAGAACTTACGGACAGTAAAATTGTCCATAATTATTGCCTTTAACGAACAGTGATGTAAGAACATTCCTGAAAAAAAATCTGCGTCTCAAATTAAGTACCTACCCCGAAAAATGGACGAAAGTCGTAACCCATAATTATTTCTGAGGGGCTCCATATGTGAGGTAACACCACATTATTTGCCCCGGGCGTCACCCATGCTAGCTACGCTACTGTCTGGATGACGACCACCGTTTTCCTCTCATTCATAACATAAATGCGTAGGTATATTTCCCAGAAAAAAAATGTTATCACATTCCGTTTCGGTAAACAGACAAATTAATTTGACAACAAACACAGCACACGCGAAAAATGTCATTAGTTTGAGATCGTACGGGCAGTATGTACGGTTGGAAGACTGTGGCAGTTTGCACATTATGTTTGTATCCTTTATCACCGTTTAGTTTAATTACAATTTATTTAGGTTCATGACGCAATAAGCTTACCAAAGCATTCATAAACCAGCAATAAATAAAAATCACATCACAAACAAATTAAAATTGTTGATGCGGTACTATACAATAATCTCACTCTCTCTCTGTTTGCTTGTTTTATTTTATTAACCTCTTTTTTATGTGGAGGATTCTTCTTATAATATGTATAATGAAGATAGTGTCCATCCAGTGACCTAAATTGTTGTTGTTATGTCACTAGTATGTGTACGTTCGACGTTGAGCATTATCCGCGACTTCTCAATCTGCCACGATGACTTCGAAAACGAGCCGGCCGATGGAGTTTTGAAGGAACATACATTCACCTGGCTTGGCTTCGTGCAGTACATTCACGGTGAGTTGTTTTTCAAAACGATGAATATTTTCGAGTTGCTGCCTTATATGGAACGTGCACGGCGTAGACTATGCCGTCTAATGTCACAAATTGGGAACTTTGAACCATAATTTTTAAAATTTTTTGTGAAAAAAAAAACAAGATAACTTTAATTTTGGAAGTCGGTGTCAAAAAACGATGTAACCACACCAGAAACACCGACTCCCAAAATTAAAAACTAATTTGGAAGTCGGTTGTTTTTTTTTCAGAAAAAATGTTTATGTTTTTCACTTTGTAGGGCTGATACCGTCCAAACATTCCAACCAATCCAAATATATTTTATTGTCTATTTCCGAAGTTCGTTATTAGATCTTAACGAAATTTAAATGGGAATTTCGGAATAAAGCACTACACAACAAAAAATAACGAATTTTACATATCCTATACAGGGTGTTCCAGAAGTGCGTGGTCATGTTGGGTAGCTGATTATGTAGGTACAATAAGGAAAAAAGAGCAAAACAAAAAAAGCCTTTTTTTTAATTCGGCCAGAAAAACGACTAAAAACTCCCGAAGAAATGACTTTTCAAACAGTTTGTAACAGTTGGTGGCATTCACATAGTCTTTTTTTTTATATTCACATTTTTTGTTTAGATATTTTTTCCTTAATGTATGTCAGCTATCTCTTAAACTTTACCACGTACTTCTGGAACACCCCGTATATGTCGGAGTTATGCCCAAACACATTATACTTAAAAAAAAAATTAAAAATACGAATTGATAACCTTTTTTGAAGTCGGTAAACAAACAAATAGTTGTTATTGACACTTTTGTGTTACCCTATAGGTCCTACACACGCTCCCAACTCCCAAGTGCAAGTAAATAATAAGTTGATAAAGTTTGTCGCAATCGTTTGAACAGTATGGTGGCGAACCAATAAACATTGTTTATATCATAAGGTATATTCGATTCGCCGTGTAATATTAAGAGTTTCAGGATCGTTATGAAGATCAGTAGAGAGAAAATGAGCAGAAGAATTTTCAATACCTACATTATGCAACAATGGATTAGGCATTTCCTCTAAAATCATTCACTTAGTATTGTTCACATTTATTAAATTAAAATGAATGATAACAGTGACTACTGGGCTGCCTCACCATAGTAAGGCGCCCCGCGTGATCCTCGTTCACAAGCAGTTCGTCCTCGGCACCGCTACTGATATGATGCATCTTCCGAAGAACTACAAACTGTATGTCGATTACATTCAAACCTAGGTTAATCACAATTTGAGATAGAAGAAAGTTTGGTAAAGTATTTTTTTCTTTTGAAAAGGTGCCTGGTGGTCCACAGGTCAAAGGCTGTTGCTTGGGTGCTTTGTACTCGTAGGAAATTAAAAAACGACCTAGTACGAGTCGGACTCGTGCACGAAGGGTTCCGTACCATTATCTATAAAAAAATGGCAAAAAAATCACGTTTGTTGTATCATGGGAGCCCCACCTAAATATTTATTTTATTCTGTTTTAGGTATTTGATTTTATTCTGTTTTAGGTATTTGTTGTAATAGCAGCAACAGAAATACATCATCTGTGAAAAATCCAACTGTCTAACTATCACGGTTCATGAGATACAGCCTGGTGGCAGACAGACAGACGAACAGCGGAGTCTTAGTAATAGGGTCCCGTTTTTACCCTTTGGGTACGGAACCCTATAAACGGTCACATTACTCAGACTTGGGCATGCGTTGCTTAACCTCGTGGATCGACCCGTGCGTCTGGTATTGTTTAGCTACTGGCCACAAGCTCCTCTGCATTCACAAATATAAATTAACCAGATATACCACTCACTACATATTGAATCTAATGAGTAAAAAAACATACAGTTTTCAACTTCTCATTTTTTTTCACTTTTGTCTGCATGTGATTTTTCAGTCTCTGCTTACATAAAATTAAGTAACAATTTTATTTTTCAGAGGTAATATTGTGTTTGGTGATTATGAACGAGACGAAGAGGAGTGTGGCTTATCACGCCAACAAATTAAGTTTGGTGTAAAATGCGCACGCGCGTATATAGAAATACCACCGTTAGACATAACTCCTCATCCAGAATTCACAAGGTAGAATTTTATAATGATAAAAATACTTTACTTTAAAGTTAACTTTTAACAGTACAGCTAGTTAAACATAGTGGCATTATTGTATAGATTCCTGATTATTTCTGTTTTCTTATAAGTGCTATAAAATCGATCAGTAGGACTTCCTACTGATCGATTTTTGGGATGTGCTCTAGCGGTTATGCACCAAACTTGATATAACGCTCGTAATGTTATATTTTAATGTTTGGCCAAAGGCTCAATTAGGGATAAACGTCTTGTGACAGCAAAACAAATGATATAATTGCACACATGAGTGTAATAGATCACTGACGCCATAGACGGGTTGTATCGCGAATTGCGGTGGTCACGTTGTAGGCCAGTCAAATTAAAAATTCGTAACTCTGTTTTTTTTCTTTAATAGTGTATTTGATCTTAGCTCTTCTAATAATTTTAAAAACTTAAACATTTTCCATAACCGGGTCATTCTGAAAAAACCAAAACTCGTTTATTTTAATACTCTGTTTTTTTAAATGTATGGAAAGTCGGTAAAATTAATGAATATAATATTAATATAATCAATATAATTCATATATTTCATATAATTCATATAATTCACATAATTCATATAATTCATATAATTCATATAATTCATATAATTCATATAATTCATATGAAATGATAACTAATATTTGTCAGAATTAAACGCTTTCGCCCAACGGAAAGTCATAAAAAAAATAAAAACGGAATTTTGTAAAATTGATCAGATGTTTAATTTTTTATTATCAAGTCAGACAAAACCAAATTAAACCGAATTTAATTCAGTTATATTTTAATTCCCAATAAGGTTCTTGTATTTGCGCCGTTTGAGATTTTCTGCGCCCGCAGCAGCCGCCCCAGCACAACCCGCCGTGCTAAGAAGATGGGATGGCGCACGGGTGTCGACACATGTTGCATCCCACACCAAAGGCCTACCCAACTTCCAAGGCATTATGGTCATCCCATCTGGCCTCTCCCCATCGTCTCGTACCAAGCCATTCGGTTCTAATACGGCTGGCACTCCGGCGGTGACAAGAGCCCGACGGATGATGTCATTAATGCTGGCGTGTCGTGTTACCCACGCTTCTACAGCAGGAAAGGCCATGGTGTCCGAGGCAGTCGACTGCTTCACCACATTGACAGCGATGTGAAGCGCCGCTAGGAACACCCAGACGCAGACATGTAGCGATCCGGAAGATCCACTCAGCATAGTACCTATGTTGGTGACGGTAATGCCTGTAGCCAGAGGCCCGACTCCCATTCACCCAGAGCCAGCAGGCGGGCACGCTCAGCAGTGTTGGTTGACGTTTTTAATAGGTTATTTCGTACCAACACGCAGAGTGACTCATCCCACTGCCTCTGAGAAAATGGGTTATCGGGAAACGCCGTATTCGGGCAAGCCGTTTGGGGTTGAAACACTAGGGCCATGGAGTCCGAGTGCTCATCGAGTTTTTCGTGAAATCAGCAAGCAGTTAGTCGACTCTTCACGTGACCAGAGGGCTGGCCTTGTCTTTGGCCAACGAATCAGGATTGCCATTCAACGTGGCATTGCGGCCAGTGTTCTGGGCACTTTTCCCGTTGACAGCGATGTGGACGAATTTTTCTATGCCCTATGAGTTCTTCCCTCCCCTTTTTACACAGTTTTTATATTTTGTACTCGTTTGTATTCAGTATCTTTAAGTTTTATATTAGTAGTAACTAGTTTTAAAATTGATAAATAAACTAAATCCGTTATATTTTTGCCTGAATCGCTATCGCAAAAAAACTGATAAGTACCAAGTTCAATTTTGTTAGTTAGCGAATTAAAATATTTAATTGAGTATTTTTATGAAAAGAAATTAGTAAATTTTTAGCTTTAAGTACAAAATGAATAAATAACATTTTTTATAAAATAGGATGGTTCCACGGATTAAAAATGTATAATTTACTGACCTACTTGTAAAACTCGATCTCTTCTACAAATGCTCCAAACAAACATGCCTGTTAATATTTTTTTCCCATCGAGTTATTATTGAAATTAAATGTTTTACTAAGAAAACGAACATCTGGGGGTTAACTATTCGCGGCATACATTATTAACATACTTCTTTGTCTATACACTACACGTTAACGGCAAAAAATCGGAGTTTAAAAAAATTAATGCTAAGTTTGCCTTATTCTTGGCGTGAACGGAGACGTGGTGAACGGAGCGAACAGTTGCGCTGTTCCTGAGACCACAGAATCAGCAGCAGAAATGGCTGAGTAATTAATGAAAATCGTTGTGCTTAATTTTCTTACTCGATGGGAAAAAAATATTAACAGGCATGTTGCCTGTTAATATTTTTTTCCCATCGAGTTATTATTGAAATTAAATGTTTTACTAAGAAAACGAACATCTGGGGGTTAACTATTCGCGGCATACATTATTAACATACTTCTTTGTCTATACACTACACGTTAACGGCAAAAAATCGGAGTTTAAAAAAATTAATGCTAAGTTTGCCTTATTCTTGGCGTGAACGGAGACGGGGTGAACGGAGCGAACAGTTGCGCTGTTCCTGAGACCACAGAATCAGCAGCAGAAATGGCTGAGTAATTAATGAAAATCGTTGTGCTTAATTTTCCAAAACTAACCTTTAAAAGGGGGTAGATCCGTTGAATGGAGTACTCCATTACTAAATTCGGGTAGACGAAGTTGCGGGTGAAGTGCTAGATATTACATCAACCTTAATTTCAGATTCGGAGTTGGGAACAGTCTTGCTCTTGTAAAACTTATCCGACCAATGAAGTCAAGTAAGTATCTAGATTATGTATTACCGTTTTGATATGTCGGTAAATCTTTGGGAATTCTACATCATGATTTGCATGGGAAAAGATTATTAACGGTCTAACCGAAATGCACCTTTGATTCCAGACTACATGGTCCCAATATGTCTACCGACGATAGCAGAACGCACTAGGAAGAAGAAACTCCGAGCAGTTTCCTTGGTTGACTACATTAGTAGTATGTTTTTATTTTATTATTTATTTAACTCGACATAAAACGTTAAGATTTATAGAAACTCACTAGTGTGTACCTATATTTTTATTTAATTTATTTATATTTTTACAGCTGTTCCAAGAGATTTTGATTCGGAAAGATTAGCCAAGAAAACGCTAAAATTATTCACCCATAGAGAATGTAAACGGCATCGGATGAAGGGGGTAAAGTCAAAATTAATATTATGTAACTAAATCCTTTACTGATGTTATATTAGACGAATATGAAATATTTTATGGGTGGTTTGTAATTATGAAAGATGAAATTATGATTTTTGCTCAATCGACGATGCAGTTGAAAAGAAAGGCTGTTACTACTGAGATGATGACTAATAGATAATTATAGATGTATTAGAAGTATATGAAATAAGAAGACTGCTGTCTCTAGCTTGGCAAAGTGTAATGCTATCAGCAGCATCGATTGCCGAAATTTCTCCAAAATGATGATTTCCAAAATGTTCTTTTGGCAGATCAGTATTGTCACGCTATCGTTGATTTAAATTGCCTAAAGCCTATGTAAGGGCCCTGGCAAGGGTGTAAAATCCCTCAACCCGCACTGGTACGCATTTGTATCAGTCCGGCACTGCTTTGCTTAGGCGAAGAAATAAACAGCCGTGTGAAGTTGGAAATCAATTCGTAGTATCATCCGTCGGGGTCTTGTTACCGCCGCCGCGCCGGGGTGCCTGCCGTATTAGAACCGAATGGTTTGGCGCGAGACGATGGGAAGAGGCCAGATGGGATGAACATAATGCCTTGGAAGTTGGGTAGGCCTTTGGTGTGGGATGCAACATGTGTAGACACCCTTGCGCCATCCCATCTTCTTAGCACGGCGGATTGTGCTGGGGCGGCTGCTGCGGGTGCAGAAAATCTCAAACGGCGCAAATACAACAACCTTATTGGGAAGTATGTATTTGAGCTGTTTGGGCTTGAAACACTAGGGCCATGGGGTCCGAGTGCTCGTCGAGTTTTTCGTGAAATCAGCAAGCAGTTAGTCGAGTCTTCACGTGACCAGAGGGCTGGCCTTTTCTTTGGCCTACGTATCAGCATTGCCATTCAACGTAGCAATGCGGCCTGTGTTCTGGGCACTTTTCCCGTTGACAGCGATGTGGACGAATTTTTCGATGCCCTATGAGTTCTTCCCCTCCCCTTTTTACTCCGCTTTTATATTTTCTACTAGTTTGTATTCGTAGTAAAATTGAAACTATCATCATACGATAAAATCGTTTCTGTAAACTACGAATGTCTAAAAGAAAGAGAAAGAACGAGAAATACATTATTTAACCAATTATTGAACTAATCTTTCAGTCAAGTGTGGAAGCCTGTGTCCCAGCAGAGGGAAAAACATTATCTGTTTTGCTAGGTTTCTATAGAAGGTAAATATTTCAAGTGGATTTGGATGGCGAAATCCGAAACTATGAGTACCTAATTGTAAAAAATACTCAAAGGAGTCAGGCCCGATTTTGATGAAAATTATAACTGTATCATTGGATTTTGAATAACCAATACCTATTCCCAGCCGTTGATTTTGGAAAAAAACATACATACTGTGACGGTTGTTGTGTCCGGTGGGCAACTGCCCGATAGTTGATATTCGGACTGTTATGTATTTTCAAATTGCAAAACTTTGGTACCGTGATGCAGTATTTCGTTCAGTTAGTTCGCAGCTGGCAGGATATATGGCGTTGCGATCCTTTTGTTGCGATGTAGATTTTGCTACGTTGGTTTTTAACTACTACTGCTACACGCCGACACCTCTTTTGTATTCGGTAGCGGGCTGTTAGAAATAATTTATAGAAATAATTATAATTTTTATCAAAATCGGGACCAAATGGCCTAATCACTAACAACAATATCTATCAGACATCCGTTGGATGAACTAAACTGTACATAATCTTAACGTGAAAACTATTGTAAAATTAACCTTATCGTGTTCAGAAACTTGGAAGCGAAGGTGTCACTCACGTGTTGTGTAGCTCCGGGTGCGGAGTTCGAGCCGGCGCACCCATCATCAGCCATGCCGTAGATGGACCCTTCGAACTCCTTGGCGTGGCCGCGGGCGGAGCTCCCTGCCGCCGCCGCGCCATGCGTCGCCGCCTCAACAACGAGCCCCCGCTGTACATCGACGTGTACCCCTATAATACCTGGATCATGAATGTCATTACGGCTCACCACCTTCCTAAACCCTACCCGATGAATGTTATGCTTGCTGAGGGAGGCCCCGGTAAGTGTGATTCTGATTATTTATATTTTCTGACAAAAATGAACGACAGGTCACTTCACGCTCGCTTAACCTAGGTGGTCATGGTGTTGTTTTAACAGAATAGATCAACAGGTGGCGTACTTGATGGCAAGTGATCACTGCCATATACCAGCATTAGGTACTTTGTAGGTGTAGTCAGAGGAGCATTTAAGAAGTAAAACTAGTTTTAAGTATTTGCCTTTTGATTAAATCACAGCAACGCTACTCAGATGCACATGTAGTTATTTTATTATTTAGGTGCTAGTACAGTTGACCGCGCGTTGGTAACACATCGACCTTAAGTAGCTGCTAGCCTAGGGATATGAGTAACAATAGCATGTAGTTTACACAGTTACCGACTTTGTAATCTCGTACTCGCTACTTTCCCGGGAGAGTAATTTCTATAATTTTTGTTTATTTCCTAAAGCTGGGCAAAAGCCTTCCCCAAAACCTCCAAGATATTTAAAACATTCATAATGCTATTAAATGGTAATATTTCAGGCAAAGGCATAAACCAATCATATTTGCGGAGAAGAAAGAAGCAGAGAGCAGGCTGGCGCGCTCGTACCTATTTGACAGGAAACTTCTGCTACAAAGGTCTCGCAGTACAAAAGAGAAAAGCTTCATTTTTCTATTCAGAAAGGTTTGAAGTGCACGCTGATCCTCCTGCTAAGCTTACTGTCACCATGAAGGTATAATTTGCATACAGTTTCTACTCTGTTTTACACTAGTGATCTTGTTTTTTCAACTGTCCATGATGCCTGGGATACCTACCTACTCGAGGCTAATTTCAATTCAAGTTGTAATAGTAAGCAAATGTTAGTAAACTAGCTGGTAAAGTAAGCTGGTAACTCCGGCTTTGTGTATACCGAGCTAGTTCCATTTCTAGGCTATTAAGAAAGCTAGTAAGCTAGCGTCTGAAACTAGTATAGCTTAATGGGATGTGTTATATAGGTATGCGGAACAGCACCCTCCATTCTCGAAAGCCTCCATTCAAAAGAGAGAATCCTCCGACGAGCCGGGTGTTGTGTTTACTGGGCAATTGCCCGATAGTTGTCGTCGAGTGGTTGTATATTATGTTCGAATCTCGCGGAGAATGTTGATATCGCGATGTAGAATTTGTGGGATGTCAGGTTTTTCGTTCAACGGTATTGATTACGGGGGTTCTACATATTTGTATATTATACTTGAAAAATTAACGTCGTGTATCCCGGGCATTAGTCGAACTGTTACGTCTCCATGATGTACGACGGTTACAGTCTCGAAATAGTTTGTTACAGAGACTTACTTGAACAAATTAACTTGTAGGACCCAAAACATTGTGCGAAAGAGTTACCGCGGCCTGGAAAGCAAAGGGCACTACGAGGAGCACGGATGGGTTTTAGTCAGTATGAGTCTGACACTCCCCTCCCGCTCCACCCAGAGCGGCAGGAGTCCTTTGATGATTCATCATCTTATGTACAATAAAGTTAAACAGCCAAATTCATAGCGTGTTCATTGTTATAGATATCTGCGGGTATAGAATGCACAATAGTATGCGCTCGTATGGCGATGCCCAATCGACTCTCAACGCCTACCATAGATGGCATCGGCGGCTACAACATAACGGTAACGTTCGTAACTGAATGGTTTCCATACTCGTTCTACTTCTCCTTGGGGCTTGATGGTCGAAATACTACGAAAAGAGATTGGTCTAAATGGATTCCCGAACGTAGTCCTGGATTCTGGTAACTTGTCCCTATTTATCGTAATATATAATTAGGCTTCAATTATTTTGTTTTATTTTTAGTTATATCGTCAACGGCAATTGGGTACTTTCCAGAAAAATTCTAATTATTCCTACCGACAGATTTCTTCAAAAAATTTGGACACGTCCTTTTTTTCTATTTTTATGTAAGTAATTAAAAAATAAAGACGATACAGTGCCTTGAAAACTCGACGTCACATTTCAGTTCACTTTTACTCAAATGCGACGTCACCAACACCTACTCTTGAACTATCAAAGTTCAAGAGTAGGTGTTGGTGACGTCTCGCTCTTTAACTTTTTTTTTCATCGATTTGAAATGGCAAAAAATACGAGTCCAATATTTTTTGACAATTTACTGGGCGGACGAAATATACCTAATTATTATTTTTCTCTCTCTCTCTTTATCTGGGAAAGTACCCAATTACAATAACCTACACATTACGCAATACGGAAAGTTTTATTGGTACAGTAAGATTCAAATTTTAAAGTGGCTGTGAAGAACGCCAGTTGCGGGGCCAGAGCCTGCCAGGTTTGCGGAATTTGTTCGAAAGAGTCACCGCGGCCCTGGAACGCAAAGGGCATTAGGAGGAACACGGATGGGTTGGTTTTAGTCAGTAAGAGTCTGACACTCCCTTCCGCTCCACCCAGAGCGAAAGAAGTCATTTGATGATTTCCCATCCATAAAAAAGGGCAGTATTCCACTTTTCGGAACACACAATTTCGGATTTAAGAAAAATCTGTATTTTTTTTGTAAAACTATGAGCTGACTCGGCAAACTAACGGCAAGTACAAAATTTTTATTTTTTGTTTTTTTTTACAATTATTTAAAAAAAAAGATGCTCTATATGAATTTAATTTGCATTAGTGACGATAATGGTAGATTTAAGGTGGAACATAAGATGATTATGATTTTCATTGTTCTCACATGGCAACATGACCTCCGAATATCTTGAAAACGTGACACTCCTAAAGCGTCACATTGTCGAGATACGACGAGACCGACGAACATCATGTGGTCGACATTATTTTATTTGTTTATATGTCCTCTACCTACAATATGCATGTTAAAACGCGCGCCGCAATTTTGTAAAAAAAACTGGCGGCTGGTGGATATGCTAACTTCCATATATAAATGTTCGAACCCCTTACTGCTTATATTGTATTGTTGGATGTTCAAATCATATTAAATTAAAAAACTGTCATTACTAGAAAAACATCTTTATACCAACGACCCATTTTAGCAGTCAAGTAAAAGTTAAGTACCTAGGTAAAGTAAAGTTTATTGAAATAAAGCACAACATAAACAAAGCAATAAACATACGCTGAAACTAATGATTTAATGATCAGGCGAAAGGTTGGGGAATAATTTCGCAATAATTGTGCTCTTAAATAGTTGTACAACAGGTTTTGGAATAGAACGAGACATAGGATGGACTCCACCGATAGGGTCAGTTGTGAAAACGTTTCTGGTAAATGTGAAAAAAAGCTGCAACACTTTCATTGGAGTCATCGAAGCTGCCTCCGAGAATTTACCTAGAAGAAAATATCTGTCAGTAAACATTGTGTAACGAGAGTCAATTTTTTTTTATTTAGTTTAGTTTTGTAGTCCACAGTGCAAAATAAATGAATCATGTTTTAAAATATTTCACACAACACAACAACGTTTCTAGATAAAAAAGGTTAAGTTAGTGTTTTATTTATAAAAATAGGCATGACTTAATGAAAATATTACAAGGACTCGGAACAAAACTCTGCAACATCAAGGTATAGACCGATCGCTGGTAATGCTTAGTTTACTTCTATTCTTTTTAAATCTATGGCTACATTCTAAACTATATATATTAATAAATCTAGCTATCAATGCTGACATGCGCTTATATTCCCAACTTGTGTATGAACTTCATATTGTAAATGATCAGGAAGATTAAGTTAGTTTTGATTATGGGCCATATAAACAGGCCATATAATCAAGAAAAATAAAAACAAAACATCCGTACCAGCGCCATTCCTTTTCACTCTGATTTTTTTCTTTCCTCCATCGATGTAGTCCATAACATCAAGTTGAAGTAATATTGCCATTGTGTAGTTATAACAATTATTAACCTAAAAAAAAAAGTAACAATCTCAATTTTTTCAGTAGGTTTCAGGTACTTACACAAATTGCAAATTTTGATGCAAATTAGAAAATTTTGCGTTACAGCCGGAATAGACTCCCGAGTCGAATCTTAAGTAGAGAAATACGTGTATCAAACGACATTATTTAACAAATTTACTCGGGGGAGAAAAACATAGAATTTCTTATTCTTTTCGAGTCGATGGTTAACTCCCTAGATCGTTTGGGCCCAGTAGGTGGCTACGTTAATTGCAGCATCGGGGGAATTAATTAAATACAGGCATATGGGCACTCTAACATGTGGCTCATTTGACATGTTCTAAACAGGGGAAGCGCACTCACATTCAGTATCCAACGGTTCTGTGAAACCCCATTTAGGACCTACGAGTACATATATCACAGAAAAATACAATTTTCCCATCGTTAGGAAAACTTTAACGTGAGTTAAGTGAGCTCCTTCGCGAATTTAGGCATGACATGGTATGGTATATTTAATTATAAATCAGATAAGAGGTTAAATAGAGACTGAAAGCATCAAACCTCTATAATATTCGTGACTCCCATAATTTCTGTAGGCACAGCAAATGTGAATGAACACACACTTATAACAAATACTATGACATAAAATAATGCCACAGTACTCATGAATAACGACATTTTTATACGTTTACGTATGCTTGATAATCTAACTTTTCTAGAAATCTTAATGAATTTATTTATCGTTTACTCTCCGCGTTCAAACAGAAACTACAATAACAGCGCACCTATGGCAAGCTATGAATTCACACATTCGAGAAAATGGAATTGTTTATACAAAACTAAACAATTGAACAAGACAATTGCTTTATCCTCAACAATCATACAACCAACCATACTATCCATGTCCATACTAATACTCTTGATATAATGCTAAAGTACTGTCTCTATGTCTGTCCATCTGCCTGTTTATTACCTTATAACGTCCTAACGGCAGATCAGATTTGGATGAAACTTGACATAAATACTTAGACCAAGTCATGGTTTAGAACACAGTATACTTTTATCCCATGCGTATGTTCTTTTGGGTTACTTTTCGACAACCACTCGGGCGAAACCGCTAGAAGCTACTTAGTTTACCAGCTTAGTCACGAAACAATAGGAAAGCAAAATGTATGCATGCTTTTAATTTTCAGCTGACGATAACCTTGGGCTCGAGATAAGTGAGATTCTGTCAACGGTAGCGTGGCGAAGGCAATACGTCAAAAATATATGGGATTGACCGAAACTTCACGTGATCAAATTCCTAGATTTTGCAATTTGGACAGTCACATTCGCTAATTGAATGGCACATTGTCTAGGGCCACTTATCAGGCAGCTTGACCCGCGGTTTGGCCCATGAAAATTGAAAAAATTGAAATTGAAAATAGTAAATCCTTGAGCCAAGTTCCATCAAATCCGTTCAGCGGTTTGGACGTAACAGACAGAGAGGGACGCTCGCATTTTTTCAATCTTGCAATTTGCTCATGAATATAAACACCTTTTACTACATAACTTACTCAGAAATATAAAAAAACACGAATAAATTAACAGTCACCCTGTACTGGTCTTCTGTGCAAAACTGGTTTTTCGCTCAGGAAGTAGTAAAAATAATATACACTTCTGGACACATCTATTGGCCCACCTTAGAGTTTAGGTTTCGATGGCCCCTACCGAAATATGATTGCTAGATTGAACAAAAACTGTTGATGCAGTTTTAAACCTGATACATTTTACCATCTTTTTCGATCGTATTGTTTTAAATTTGAATTCAGAATACCATACGACATGGAGCTACGCCTAACAAGTCGGATATGCGCCTTGTAAAAGGCAATTGATTTTTGAATAAAAAACATGTTTTATCAAATAAAGGTTTAATTTAATAACGCGTGTTGCCTCCATGGGCATCTACCACAGCTCTCATACGATTAGGCATAGAGTTTATCAACCGCTCTATGAAATTTTGAGGGATCATCTCCCATTCCTCTTCTATGGCAGTTTTCAACTCCTGCATCGTCTGGGCAACTGGCTGATGAGCCCTAACACGTCTTTTCAGCTCGTCCCACATGTGCTCAATGGGGTTCATGTCTGGGCTTCTGGCTGGCCAGTCCATAACTGTGATGTTCACATCCCGAAGATATTCCCTGACGATGCCGGCCGCATGGGCTCTTGCATTATCATGCATAAAAAGGAAATTTGGGCCCACATAGTCCGCGTATGGTATCACGTGAGGTTCTAAGCACTCACGAATGTACCTTTCAGCATTTAATGTTGGCAGCCGTGGTCGTGTAACAACCTCAAGTTGAGTTTTGCCGCTCGCGGATATACCGCCCCAGACAGTCCATGAGCCACCGCCATAAGCAACCCTCTCTTCAAAGCAGCATTGTGCGAAACGCTCTCCCTTACGTCGGTAGACCTTCTTCCTTCCATCATTGCCATGTAACACAATTTTAGACTCATCAGAAAAGAGTACACGGCTCCAATCTTGCTGTGTCCAATTTAAATGACTGCGTGCGAAATGAAGGCGCGCTGTTCGGTGGGCTCGCGTTAGTTTGGGCCCATTAGCTGGCTTGTGTGGTACCATATCGCGTTCTTTTAACCTTCTCCGAACAGTTCGAGCGCTCACAGATACTCCGTGGAAGTCGCGAAGTTGGTTTTGTATCTCAATGGAGGTAAGGTGACGATTTCTCAAGCTGGTCGTCACGATGAATCGATCCTGCCTTTCAGTTGCGACCCGAGATCGTGGCCTTCCTTGGCGACGAACAAAGCCGCCAGTCTCTAGGTACCTCCGATAAACATTTCGGACCGCAGATCGACTTAAATTAAGTTGAGCACTCACGTTTCTTTGGCTGTGTCCGGCCTGAATAAGTGCCACAGCTTGGGCGGCGACTTCAGGTGAAGTATCCATAGATTATTGATAGAACCTCACCTTAATGTTAAGAATAAGTAATGTCTGTTGCAAAACCAAAGATATCAATCACTTTTTCAAGAATTAAATCCAAGTAAACCAATAAAACCAAGTTTTCTTAATATTCGATTGTTTGATATCAACAAACAGGCTCCAAATTGTCTTTTGTTTCTTTGAATTCTGTGTTCGAAATTCAAAAAAAGACTATTGAATGAAATTGTGAATGTGCCAGGTTCAAAACTGCATAAAAACTTTTTGCTCGACCTAATATAACATTTTAGCTAGGACCAAACGAAACTGAAAATACAAGGTGGGCCAATAGATGTGTCCAGAAGTGTATTTGGCACGAATGTTGTGATTTATCGATAAGAATGGTGTGCTTTGCGTCTTCAGAAAAGTTTCCTTTCAGGCTCAAAACTAAACATTATTTAAATACCTGTTCTTCTGGCTTTGCTTTCGGGGTAGGCACAATTGACAGAACGCCTACTGCTACGATCCTTACGTAGTAGGTACTAATTTGCTTCATTTAAATTCATACATTTAATCATACAAGCACGCCAGTTGGTGGCTACTTCTGGCCTTTCTGAAGAAGTCTGAGAAGAGTCTTTCTAGGGCGCCCCCTCCCGATCCTTTTTATGTTTGCCTTGTATACAGCCGTATTCATAAAAACTTTATAACAATTACTTAGTTAAAATACTGATAAGCAGATTCTGTATTCAAAATTGTCTATCTCCTAAACAGTATATTAATTTATTAAGTATTAGTTAAAAAGTTTTTATGAATAAGCCTGTTAGTTTAAACGTTCTGGGGGTCTACTCTCTAAGCCTGAAGTCCGTAGTTTCGATCTTAGTGTCGGGCGTTTTCTACTCCGTATCACCTACGGACTTATGATTAGTCCCGAACCCAAACTAAGAATGAATGAAAACACGATTTCGACGAGTTCTTAGTTCAGGTTCGGGACTAATCGATTAGTCCGACACTAAAGCCGAAACTACGGACTTCGGGCTTAGAGAGTAGACCCTCTTCGAGTTCGTGGGTTCCAATAACAACACAAAGGTTTTGGAAACATTTGTAATTGTTATAAAGAAAGCACGAGAAAAAGATAATAATGTAGTAATGAATGCTTTAAGCAAAATTTGATTAAAAAATAACTCGAGAAATATGTAAAAAAAATGGAGCTGAGTCAATAAAACTCGAAGAATATTTAATTCTATTTATTGAATTCTGATAGTAAATCGTAAGGGTTCAGTGGCCTTAGAGTTTTTTAACGTTTTCGATCGCGTTAACGTAAACGTCAGTTTGTATTGAATGAAACTGAATAAGCGTCGTCTGGTGACACTCAAGGACAACCTGATTTTTTCTATATTATGACATGTTATTTTATATATTTTGACATAAGCGAACGTTTACGTTAACGCGATCGAGTACGTTAAAAAACTCACACTAAACACTCTGTACTGTTTTTTAACATAATACAATATACCTAGAACAAGGTTCCTGTCGTGAATATATATTTTTAAAAAATCATAAGAAATCAATTCTCACTTCGACCAAAATTCTATCATGCATGTATATGGAATTGTAATTATCCACATAATTTATAAGGTGACTGATGAGTTTTTAGTTTAGGCAGACTCCACAGATATCGTATCTGCGTCACTCAGGGACATGTCGTCATTGACACCAGCGGGGAAATTTGATGGTGGAGAGGAAGGACCTTGGGGGTAAGGATTTTGTGGGAAGCCTGGGATCTGAGGAATCTGCGGGAATTGCGGGAACGCGGGAACTTGACCGGACCCTTGGGGTATTTGAGGAAAGTTTGGGAAATTCGGGAAGGTGTTGGAAGGTGGGAAAGGAGGGAACTGAGGAGCAGCTGGCTGACTGGGTTCTGGGGCTGGGGGCTGGGAAGGTGATTGGTTTGAAGCTCCTGAATCTTGTCTTTGCTGTTCTGTATTTAAATCTGCCGAGTCTACCACGGCTGAGTCAGCGTCACCTGCCGGCTGACTGGGGGGTGAACTCGGTAAGTCTTGAGGGTAGGCTGGCGCAATAGGGGCAGGAGCAGTGCCGATGGGATAAGCAGGAGCGGTCGGGAATCCAGATCCTAGCACTGGAGCATAAGCAGGTGCTGAGGGGTAGAAGATGTTAGCCGCTGGGATGTACGAGTGTCCTGCTACGGGGTAGTATGCTGGTTGTAAAGATGCGAAACTGTTGACTTGAGGCACGTGGTGGAATGCATACTGCGGCTGAGCGGTTAATGCGTATGATGTTGGCACCTGTTGTACAAAGAAATTAAGTTACTTCGATATGCGATTGCGCACTTTTAAACTATGACTATAAAACTTAAAAATATTATTTTGTTATAATACAACCTGACTTTTTATCACTTCAAAACATTTTTGAAATCGGCATACATTTTTAAATTATACGATTTCTTTTATAAATCGGTACCTACACGACTTAATTGAATTAACTCCAAAATACTTTAAACTGGTTTGATCAATGGGCTGGTAATGAATAAGTAATAAAGCTTACCGCGTTAATGAACTGTGTGGTGGAGTAAGCTGTGGTCTTGGTCTGCCCCGGGATGATGGTTTTCAGGATTGGAGACGTCACGGCGACAGCGCCGGGCCAGGCCACCGCTCCGCTCGCTGCGCAGCTCGCGACCGCGCATAATAGTGTGATTACTAGCACCTGCAATGTTTTTTTATTCATACGTTTTGTTATTGTTCTTAATTTAACTATGGATTTTCAAAGAATGAACAATCGGGAACGAATTTTGCTGAACAAAATATTTCCCTCTGACGAAAGTTTTGTACTAAACTAAAAGTACAGATCAGGTGAAAACTTTTTATGATCGCTAACATAAATCTTAGACGCTGGACACACAGAAAAGACGTAAGACGAGGACGGGGCGCGGGCATAATGTCTCTTCCGCCTCCCTTTCAAATGTATAGAAGCGTCGCGATGCAAAACATATAGGAAGGACAGGGCGCGGACACGACGCTTACTCGTCTGCGCCCTATTGTAAAACATACAGAAAGGACGGGGCACGGGAACGAGTGGACGAGAGACGGGCGAGAACGAGGGCGCGGAGAGGGGTAGGCGCGGGTGAGCGTGGGTGCCGGGACTCGCGCGTCGCTGCCACATACAATTATACCACCACAATTAACCACGTCACGTCCGTGCCTCGTCTTTTTTATATGTTTTCAAAAGTCGAGACGGCGGCGCCCCGTCTTTGCCCTGTCCGCGCCCGGTCCTCGTCTTACGTCTTTTCTGTGTGTCCAGCGACATAGGGTTATCGAAAGCCCCTAGTTTCTGAAAAATCATTTTGGAATACTGTCAACGGCCATTCTGTATTTTTATACATTGGGTATTGTTAATTATGAATTAATTTAAACAGAAACTATATTAAAAATAATCTAAAACATGGCGTCGAAAAATTCCTCCGCAAATTGAATAAATAGTCTAGTTACAAATGTTTAGGTATTTTTTTATCTAACCGATAACTTGTGGTTCGTAAAATACGACGTTCAAACAGAAGAATCTACTGCATTCATTGACATAATGTAATCATTAAATTGATCGAGACTCGAATCGAGAGATCGTCGGAAGATCGCAAGAATAACTGCGAGGAGCCATAAATACAACAAAAATTGTTTACTACTTCAAAATACCTTTTTTGTGGATGGGAAATCATCAAATGACTCCTCCGTAAAAATCATACCCAGAACTTTACAGTTTTTAGTTCAGTCTATATGCATATAGCCCTTTCTGAGGCACGTAAAGTAATCCATACCAAAAGATTAGTTAAATTGTTTTCAAAAACAACACTTTTTAACCCAAAAGTATATATTGGGCCAAATTATAGCAAATACGCTAAAGCTTAAGGGGTTCTTATAAAGGATTGAGATTTTGTAAGAGAGAGCTGCCTGAGCCATCAATATAATATATAAAATTCTTCTGTTACTGAGTGACTATCTACAGGTCGTAGAAAACTAAAATTTGGCCTTGGGGAGTACTATCGGATTCTACGGCAACGGGAAGAAACGAGATTTGCGCATACGAAGTCACGGACAAAAGCTAGTTGATTTATAAATAGTACTTGTATTTAATAACTATTAAATAGTTGTTATGTAATAAAAAATCGATTACTTTTTACTAAAATAAGTGATACACTTTGTGACACAGTACCTACCTGGATGACCGAGCTTCACTCGGTTTTTTTTTAACGTGTTCTAAAAATGAAACCTAGCTAGATCGATTTAGACAAGGTGTAAAAGAATAACTCAAAACTTGAAAAGGGTATTGTAATCATTATTATTGAACAAATCACCATTGGATTAAATCTAAAATTGCGTGAAGCTGTTCAGTACATTTTGTAGAGTAAACATAAATGCCGCATTAAAAATAATTCGACAGTTGATTTTTGTTTCGGGGTATCGTGGTTGGTCCCGTTGTTACTTGGTTGGTTAGTTTTCACTTCTTAAAAAGTATAATGACTCCTTTTCAGGTTTTGCGTTATTTCTGTTTCACCCTATTTATTAAGTAAGATAAAAATATTTTTTTAACATGATTTACTTATTGTGAAATTAACTCACACAAACAGAAATGTTTTTTTCCGGAATGTGGTATTTATGTAGGTACTCACCTATTCTTCATCAATATTTAATTAAGATATGGCACAGAAATTTTATTTATCAAAACTACATTATTTATTAAAATACAGTACAAAGGCGGCTTCATGCCTTTGCCATTTTCTACCAGTTGACCTGAGGGCGGTTCAGAGACTCTTGATGATTTGACATGTCACCACATCATGCTCTCGTGCGAATGTGAGTCGAGTCGCTAATCTATACTATGTCTACGAGTATACTAATTTAATAAGCTGAAGCAAGCAGCTGAAGAGTTTGTTTTGTTGTTTGAACACGCTAATCTCTATAACTATAATCCGACAAGTAAGTCGGATTTGGATTGGATTTTGTACCTATATGATAGCCACATCCATGAGGAAGGCTATAGGTTATACAGGAACGGGAAAATCCTACGGGAACGAGAAAAAACGCGATATGCGCGTACGAAGTCGCGGGTAAAAGCTAGTATTAAATTATAATAAAGACGGTCAATCCTATACACACTCCTACTAAATACACTTGCTCTCAACTACTTTTCTAAATGCGGTACAATAGGTATAAACATATACCTATACCGCATCCGTACATTTATGTGTTAATTGAAAACATGAACATGTAAAACACATGTTATAAACCTTAGTAAAAGTATTTCAAGTTTAATATCTACGATAAAAAAGACACCCAAAATAATAAATTGAATTAAAAACAATTCTTGAATAAAAAACATTCACTAAGATTCACTCCAAATTCACAATTCGAATTATCACAAAATCACTACAGGCCACTTGATATGTATTCGTAGTATATTCCAAGGTTAAGCACGTACCTTCATATTGGAGGCACAAAAGTGTTCTCTGTAATACGCGAGTTTATCTCCAGCGGAGCCTTTTATACATTAAGTGGAACCCCGCCCACAGCAAATAAAGAAAGTCACATACTAGATCTAAATGCCTCGCATAGTATTATTTTATGTAATACAAATTAGTCGGAACTATCCCCTGAAATTTGATCCTCAAGAAAACTATGTTTTAATTGGTAGGTACCTACTATGAACTTTTGTTTTATTTACTTACCTTAATAGTATAGGTGACCTAAATGTTTGTATGTTAACTTGAGAATTATTATTTGGTACAACCAACTTATATTATTTTACTAGTTTTTGCCCTCGGCTCCACCCGCGTGTATGTCGATTATCGCGTAAATAAGTAGCCTATGTCCTTCTCCATATCCCCCAGGCTATATAACAGACAGACAGAGAAACAGATAGAGTTACTTTCGCATTTATAATATAAGTAGGGATAAGTATAAAAGGTCAGGAATAAAACAACACAGTTAAAAGTTGTATGATTTATTTTTATTTTTAGTAGGTAATTCTATTTTGAGTGATTTTGACCTTTGATCATGAAACGTACTAAATAAAATGTAAATACGTCAATATTCAAGTGTTTCTTCATAAATAATAACAAAAAAACATTATACTTAATTATACAAAACATGATTGTCAATGTTAATAGGTATCTTATGATTAAATAAAAAGGAGACCTTTTATTTAGTTATAAAAAAACTCATCAAAATGTACTCAGAATCATTAATCTAAAAATAAAAAACCTCAAAATCAAACTTTTGAGACTTAGAGAAAACAAAACTTGAAAATAAACTTTTCATATTTTATTTTGTGAATTGTAAACACCATTCAAAAAGGCTCTGTTACCTGTTTATTTACAAAACGTACCCAAGAATACCCGCTTTAATAATATTATCTTAGAATATCGAATTATAAGTTATTGTTTTCAGCGATAAGTTTCAGAGAGTACCTAAGGCTATATTTTTTATTTGAATTTCTACAGCAACACTACTTGCATGCATTCAAATTGTAGTTAAACTTGTTATTTTGTTGACTAAATTGTATATAAAATACCTATGTAAATACATTTCAAATGAGACAATTACCCCATTAAAACAACTTCTTCAGCGAATAGACTCTTCTATCTATTAAAGGGATATCATTGCCCAAACGAAAAAAATAGATATTTCTGCCATCCCTTATTTTTTTTTTTTTTAAGAGAGCGAGCCACCCAACGCTCGCCGTCCGCAGGCCCGTTTTCTACCATCTGCACTTGTCTTAAAAATATAGGTAAGATAAGTTTTATTCAACTAATATTATCAATTAGTGTAAACTAAATCGATCCAAAAAATTGACAACAAGTCAACACAGTGACTAACGTTTTGGAATTACTTATTACTGTGTAGGTTTTTTTTCGCTTTTGAGAGCTATTCCGCTGTGACAGAGAGACAGAGATGTAAAGGAAGAGTATCTTTTTACAGAGGATTCATTATGGCATTGATACGTCATAGTACCCCGGGTTGATCGGTAAGGGCGTTCCGGTGCGAGGGGTCTACTCTCTAAGCCCGAAGTCTGTCGTTTTGACCTTATTGTCGGGCGTTTTCTACTCCTTGTCACCTACGGACTTACGATTAGTCCTGAAACCGAACTAAGAATGAATGACAAAATCATTTGACAGTTGTTCCTAGTTCGGGTTCGGGACTTACCGTAAGTCCGTAGGTGATACGGAGTACAATACGCCCGACACTAAGGCCGAAACTACGGACTTCGGGCTTAGAGAGTAGACCCCCTGTAGCGGCGAACTAAGAATTCAAATTGTGGTAACTAGGCTACTATAAAGTTAAATGGACATCATAAATCAGAACTTCATTTGTATTAATATTTGTTTATTTGTATTTAAGACTTATTGTGTAAATTACCGAAAATATACGAAGTACAACTGCCGGTCGATTCTGTCGACATCTCACGGTGTTCACCGAGGCGGAGTGAACGACAACTGCCGGTCGATTCTATCGACATCTCACGGTGTTCACCTAAGCGGAGTGAACGACCACAGAGCAGTCATTCCATCTTATTTGTATGGTGTGACAACTCACCCGTCGTGCGCCCGCCCAAGGGTTCACTTCGACATGTTTACAGAATCGCACTGCAGCAGTGCGATTCTGTGTAGGTAACTATTTTTGGTGTACCAACAATAAAGTATATTCTATCTATATGTCATTCCCCATTGTCTTAGGAATCACAGCTATGGATCAGATTCGCGTCAGGCAACTCCTTGTTGTCTGGCATTATCAATGCTTCGAATTAAAGTGATTTTAATTCAATTTGGTTATGTTATCCGTATAAATTTAGTTCGGTTATGTTTTTCGGTTATTTTTTTTTGTTTTTAATTATGATTCTGTTTAATTCATTTTGATTATCTTTCTGTTGGATTTTAATTTTGTTATGTTTTAATTATTCTGAATTTATTTAATTTTATTATGATTTTAATTCGATTTGAATTTTATTTATTTCTTAATTTTGTTTCTGCCTATGATTTTTAATGTTTTATTTCAATTTTTAGTTTTCTATTTGACTTGAGGAGCCTGATTGTTCTTTGTGTATTTAAATACCCTCTAATTGTTAGTAGCCTTTATACAATTTCAATTTAACCAGTATGTAATGCATGATGTGCTTATCTATAAGGGATTGATACACTAGACCCAAATTTGACTGTATGTAACCCATAATTGTATGAGTGTACTCAATTGTTGGTGAGCCAAATAAATAAAATAAAAAAAATAAAATAAAATAATTAAGTATTCTTATTTATATAACATGATGTAACATTGTGTTGTGTAGGTATGCCAAATAAATAAGTTTTATTTCATTCTTTCTTTACATAGACATTCTATCTATCTGTGATTGCCTCCAGAATACAGAACAAACCAGAAGGAGTGTTCAATCACATTTGTACGCAGCGCGTTGTGACCAAAACTCCCCTCCCCCAGCCGCGTAGTGTTACCAGCGCACCATGGCTTAAGGGTACAATTAAAATTAAAACAACCATTTAGCTGGCAGAGGGGGGCACACTTGACTATAAAATTAAATAATTGGCACTTTAAAGCTTAATATTTTACAAACTACATATACTATACACCCGCAATATTTTTGACTTTTTTTATTTTTTTGAAAAAAGTGTGTAAAATATTTCATTATTCTGTGGCAATACTTACAACAGGAACGTGTGATTTTTTGTGACAGGCAACTTATAAATCAATGAAAAAAGTTGGGTAACGTATTCGGTTATTACGAAATGGACGCGTGATTTCCATTGACAAATAAGTCACGTAAATACAATTCAATATTTTAATCAAATAGATTGGAAATGTTCTACTTACAAATGAAACATGATCCCATCCGATTTCTTCGTATAGCCGGTAGCATTTTTTCAAGTGAGAACGATACACGACGGCATAGTCATTAAAAACTGACCAATGCAACTAGATGTAAATAGACGTTCGTCGGCCA
The DNA here is from genome assembly GCA_947386135.1 of Melanchra persicariae. Classification (NCBI taxonomy): domain Eukaryota; kingdom Metazoa; phylum Arthropoda; class Insecta; order Lepidoptera; family Noctuidae; genus Melanchra; species Melanchra persicariae. The sequence goes on from OX376644.1 coordinate 9,911,969, forward strand.
TTGACTTATTGACAATTTAACGAATATCGCCATTCTGGCGTGGTATACACCGCCGCACATTTGAGCGCGTTGACGGTATCTGGTTTGTTCTGTATTGTGAGGTGATTCCGTACTTAGGAATATCATTTGATATCCTTAACTGTTACAGTATTTTCCAAAGGAAAATTATTATTTTCCTTTAAACATGTTTTCGTTAAAAACTAGCTGCAATTCAGGCATTATGCGCGACCCAAAGACGACCCACTGACCAAGGTCTCCAGTATACTATTAAGTAGAGAAGCCAGTATACTATTGTAGTCTTTTGTTTCAGATTTGTTAAAAGCAAATCGTCAATATGTACATTTAATACAGTAGTGTTATTCATAGCTGACAAGTTATTAAACATGCCAAACTTTCGTTGTTGTCTCCAACTCCGGCGACGATGAAGGTTATTCGAAATTATGACGACCAAGACTGTGTTTCATAGACTTAATACTATTTCTAATCATTTTTACAAAAGGGTCTACAGCATGTTCAGGGCTTAGTGGCGGATCGCTCACAATTGCCATAGAAATCAAATTTCGAAACACCAATGCTGTGAGAGTCATCAGTTTCAGTGGAGGCATCTTTGCTGACTCCCTCGCTTGATCTAAAACAAAAACGTTATTTCATTTATCTAACTATCTTTCACCTGAAAGTAGCAGAACCCGAAATGAATAGTATTACATGTCCCATTCTAGAACATGATCTTCCCATGTATTAAGTTTCATCGAAATCTATAAGTATACAACGTGTACTGAACAGCTGATTTTTTTTCGCTATTACGGGGTTGGCCCCATAGTAAAAGTTGTTCATAATGATGAGTATAATGACCTCTTAGGAGCTATTGCGTTTCTTTTGTTACACATCTTCTTCTATAATATAAAAATGAATCGCAAAATGTTTTGGTAAGCGCATAACTCAACAACGCCTGGACCGATTTCACTTTTTTTTTTTGTTGTTGGGTAGGTGTAGGGTAGGTGTAGGGTAGGTGTAGGGTAGGTGTAGGGTAGGTGTAGGGTAGGTGTAGGGTAGGTGTAAGGTAGGTGTAGGGTAGGTGTAGGGTAGGTGTAGGGTAGGTGTAGGGTAGGTGTAGGGTAGGTGTAAGGTAGGTGTAGGGTAGGTGTAGGGTAGGTGTAGGGTACGTGTAGGGTAGGTGTAGGGTAGGTGTAGGGTAGGTGTAGGGTAGGTGTAGGGTAGGTGTAGGGTAGGTGTAGGGTAGGTGTAGGGTAGGTGTAGGGTAGGTGTAGGGTAGGTGTAGGGTAGGTGTAGGGTAGGTGTAGGGTAGGTGTAGGGTAGGTGTAGGGTAGGTGTAGGGTAGGTGTAGGGTAGGTGTAGGGTAGGTGTAGGGTAGGTGTAGGGTAGGTGTAGGGTAGGTGTAGGGTAGGTGTAGGGTAGGTGTAGGGTAGGTGTAGGGTAGGTGTAGGGTAGGTGTAGGGTAGGTGTAGGGTAGGTGTAGGGTAGGTGTAGGGTAGGTGTAGGGTAGGTGTAGGGTAGGTGTAGGGTAGGTGTAGGGTAGGTGGGAGCGAAGCCACGGGGGACAGCTAGTTGTATAAAAAAATATCGTGTCACGGTTTGTAAGATTTGTGGTCGCACTCCTCCGAAACGGCTCGACCGATTTTTATGAAATATTCTATGTATATTTGGTAGGTGTGAGTTTAGGTCGTAAAGTATATTTTCGAGTATTTCATATTGATATTCACGAACAAAGTGACGGGCAAAAGCTAGTCTCTTTATAATATTACAGTTAGGATACTAAACAACGTGGTAAGTGATATAAATTCTTAAAAATAAAATATGTATCATTACCCATGGATTTCTTCACTCTGGCTTTTTCCTGTATTCCATCAAGTGTGTCTTTGTTAAAACGACGATGCATCGCCAACATTATCATGTGGTAAATAGTATTATTCTGAATAGGAACAAAAAACATACTGTAGTACTGTAGGTATACTTCAAACAATGATCCAACAACTCACCAAGAACAAATTAGCCCAAAATAGTTTTTATAAATTATTGGTTAATGGTTCTTAAGACAGGTTCATCGTATCTCTAATAGATTTGAAACGCCCTATGCAGACCCAGTATAAAAAAAATCATCCTTAGTACCAGGTATGCTTACATGCATCAATATTCAGAGAGATGCGGAACTGGGTGTAAAGTCCCGCAAACCTCCATGGAAAAGGATGATCCTCCGACCGGACGGTTGTTGAGTCCGGTGGGCAACTATTGTCGATAGTTGAAATTTGGACTGATGTACTTATATGTTCAAATCGCACGGATAAGTTGATACCGCGATGCAGAATTTCGTTATTAACGAACTAAATAAACACCCCGCTTGCCAAGCGTTTCGATTATAGCAACCCTTCCCCATTTGGGGGAGGTCTATGTCCAGCAATGGACGTCTTTTGACTGATAAATGATGATGATGATGATCTAAGTAACACTGTGACCCTCGACATTGAACGTTAGCGCAGACTTTATGTAGCTTCTTCAACATGACGTCATCGTCACTTCTCCTTGTCGTGACCCCAAAGCTCTCGAGCAGCGAGAAATACAGCCAGTACCCACGGTTTCTACGGGTATCCTGACCTCCAGCATGCAGCGAACGCGCATTCCTGGTCAGCATCCTTTAGCCTCTACCATCATCCTCAACTTCATCAGTGACCTTGGCAAGCACACTGCACCTTCGACCAGTCACATGAAGAACCTTTAAGAACCTCTCCTGGTCGACGATATCAGCCAAGTCACTGCGTCGCAGAGCACCGCTCCAGCTCACTGGAGCCAGCTACATCAATGCCGTCATTACAAAAACTAACGAAGCGAAATTTGTACGACAACAAAAAGAACCGCAACGCCATCTATCCTGCCAGCAGCGAACTACATACGAAATCCTGCATCGCGTTATCTGAGTTTTCCGTGTGTTTCGATTTTCCTTTTTCAGGTTTTGCGTTATTGTCTGTAACACCAAGTATAATACTGTTACGCGCCAGAATTAATGCCGGGTACATAACGTTATAAGTTACTACTAGCGCCATCTAGTATCGAGTAGCAGAACTAGTAGAGTCAAGATCTTTCTAGACATTTCGATGCTAGAACATTCTAGAGTTTTCAATATGTGTTTAGTCGGGACCGGTATGTACTCGAACTTTCTAGATGTTTCTATACTAGAAGGTTCTAGAATTATCTGCCGATCTATATAAGGCCCGCATAGCCTGCGATCGAGTCAGTATTGATTTTGCGATACAAGCGACAACTTCGAGAGCGAACTTCGACTGCGAATTAAAGTGATCAGTAGTGCAATTGTGATTTATAATTAGTGAGTTTAAGTTGTAATTAGTGTTGATTAATTAAAGTGTCATTTTGGTTATTTTATCGGCTGTTTTTATTGTCACGAACCCTAAGCTCGTAACAATTGGTGTCAGAAGAGTGGATATTTAAACTATGCCGATTCTACCGAAGGACGACACGGAGGGTATTCGTACCCGAAGTCAACGCCAGCAAGAGACGGACCAGAGGCGTTTTGGAGGTGCAACGCCGCAGACGTTGGAGGGCCAGTTGCCGACCATGGACCCCGGCCCATCCACAGCAGCTCCAGCATCTGCAGCACCAGACTTTGGAGCTCTGATGATGATGCTGCAGGAACAGGCTCGCCGGCAGGAAGAACAGGCCCGAAGGTTGGAAGAACAGCTCCAGCGTGACAAGGAGGAACAGGCCCGCCGGCAGGAGGAACAGGCCCGCCGGCAGGAGGAACAGGCCCGCCGGCAGGAGGAACAGGCCCGTCGGTTGGAAGAACAGCTCCAGCGTGACAAGGAAGAGCAGGCGCGCCGCCAGGAAGAACAAATGGTCCTCATGAAGGATCTGCATGCCACTTTCGGCAAAGAAATAAAGGTGGTAAAAGAGAAGGTGGTTCAGCACGAGAACCGCCTAATAGAAGCTGAAACCCAGATTGCTGAAATGAAAAAAGCAATGGACAACCTTAAATTAGGGGATGGAATTGCAACTCCCGTAGCTACTACACCTTCGCTACGCGGGTTCAAAGTGCCACCGTTTGATGGGACATCTTCCTGGTCGGCCTACAAAATACAGTTTGAGGCTGTTATGAAGGCGAACGGCTGGAATAAAAATCAGGCCATCACTGCCCTCACCTTAGGCCTGCGCGGCCAGGCCTTAACTGTCCTGGAAGCTCTCGGTAAGGAAGTGACTTACGAGCAGTTCCTTGAGGCGTTGGAAGCCCGGTATGGCGACGCTCATCTGGAACACGTTTTTCGTGCGCAGCTCAAGGATCGCGTGCAACGTAGCAGTGAAAACCTGCAGCAGTGGGCCCTTGAAGTGGAAAAGCTGGTTCGAAAAGCATACCAGTCTGTACCTGCGCTCATTGAAGGGAACCTGGTGCAGGCATTCATCGACGGCATCCGCGACCTTGAGGTTAGAGCTGCTGTGAGGCTTGGGCACCACGGGACGCTTAAGGACGCCTTAGCTCATGCACTGGAGGTGGAAGCTGTGCGGCAGGATCACCGTTCCCATCGCGTCAGAGAAGTTGCAGCGGCTGCAGTTCGCGACCGTGTTAAAGGATACAGCCCTAGGTGCTATGGCTGTGGGGAAAGGGGAAAGATAACCGATCTCCAGAAGGTAGGGCGACTAACAGCACCGCCCAGCAACAGCAGGGAAACGAGTAAAAGCCAGGACTGCGGGGCGGGTGCTGGCTGATGTTCAAAGAGCCCCAAGGATTTCGATCTCACAAACCCACGATGGGAATAGCCTAATCATCAAGGGCGAGGTCAACGGAACGCCATGTAAGCTGACTATAGACACTGGAGCCTCACGCACGGTTGTCAGTTCCCAACTTGTAAATCGGTTCCTTGGGGACTCCGCATACAATCGAGAGCGCATACATTTGGTGACAGCCACCGGTCAGCGCATACCCGTCCGAGGAGAGAAAGAGATGGAGTTGAAGTTAGGCAACAGAACATACCTGCATAATGTTGTCGTGGCTGACATAATGGACGATTGCATCCTGGGCCTAGACTTTATGAGGAAGAATTGTTGTGAGATCGACATTAAGCAAGGAGTTTTGAAATGTGGACAAGAGGAACTTTTCATGGAAGGGGCGTTACCAGGAAATGTGTACAGCTTGAAGAAGATTGTTCTTCCTCCGAGATCGGAAACGATTGTGCCGGTTAGTCTTCCTCGGAATCCTGGGCAGACTCATCGTTGTGTACTCGTGGAAAGGGTTGACAATGATCTTCCATGGAATGTGGCACGAACTTTGGTCAGAGACACTGAAATCTCAAAGGTACGTGTGCTGAACCTTTGTGATACGGAACAGATGATAGAAAAAGGCTCGCTGATTGGTACTTGCGAGGAAGTGGATTGGTTGCGTCAATGCCAATATCAATCAACTGGGACCATTATTAGCAAGGAGGCACAAACAAAAGTGACCTCACTTTTAGGAGACCGTCGCAGTGCTCTGTCTCACAATGAAATGATCAAGGCGAAGAGGATGTTATTCAAGTACGCCGATATTTTCTCTTCAAACGATGGTGACATCGGGAAGACTGGCTTAGTTCAACACAAAATAAACACAGGAGAAGAGTTGCCTATCCGTCAGCGGCCAAGAAGATTACCGGTAGCACGTGAAAAGGAAGTGGAAACCATGATTGAGGGAATGGTGAAGGACGGTGTCATAGAACCTTCAGCAAGTCCATGGTGTTCTCCTGTAGTGCTGGTGATCGTCGTCTGAACGACGTGACAAAGAAGGACAGCTACCCTTTGCCAAGAATTGATGACACGCTGGACATGCTTACTGGAGTGAAGTGGTTTAGCACGCTAGACTTAAAAAGTGGCTACTGGCAAGTTGAAATCGACCCTAAGGATAAAGAGAAAACTGCATTCTCGACAGGAAAAGGTCTGTGGCTATTTAAAGTTATGCCGTTTGGATTGTGCAACGCTCCGGCAACGTTTGAAAGGTTGATGGAACTGGTACTAACCGGGTTAATTGGTGATGCCTGTCTTGTCTACTTGGATGACATCATCATCGTTGGTCGTACGTTTGAAGAACATCTTCAAAACCTGGAACGCGTGCTCATGAAGATCCAGAGTGCCAACCTCAAGTTGAGTCCTAAGAAGTGTTCACTTTTCAAACGGCAAGTTAGCTTTTTGGGATACGTAGTGTCGGAAGAAGGTATCCGCACGGATCCAGAGAAAATTACTGCTGTCAAGGATTGGCCAGTTCCAAAAGACAAGACACAGGTCAGAGCATTTTTGGGTTTGTGCTCCTATTATCGGCGATTTGTCAAGAACTTTGCAGATATAGCCAAACCCCTGCACAAGCTAACTGAAGAGAAGCGACATTTCTGCTGGGATGAAAGTTGCGACATCGCGTTCCAGGAGCTAAAAGACAATCTGTGCAAAACACCTATTTTGGGGTATCCTGACACGGCCAAGGAATTTATAGTTGACACAGACGCAAGTGCCATAGGACTTGGCGGTGTATTATCTCAACGGAATGGCGATCAAGAAGTTGTGATAGCGTACTTCAGCAAGTCATTGTCGAAACCTGAAAGGAATTATTGTGTAACAAGACGAGAATTGCTTGCTGTAGTAAAGTCATTGCAGCATTTTAGCAAATATTTGCTGGGGCGGAAATTCCACATACGAACTGACCATGCTGCACTTAAATGGCTATTGCAGTGTAAAAATCCAGAAGGACAAGTTGCGAGATGGATTGAACTACTGCAGGAATATGACTTTGAGATTGAACATCGTAGCGGAAGAACTCATGGCAACGCAGATGCATTGTCAAGAAGACCTTGCCCTGAAGACTGCAAGCATTGTACTAGGCAAGAGGGTAAAGAAGTCCTACCTGTGAGAATGCTCAAGACAGATCTCAGCAACGAGTGGAAGGAAAGCCTACAACTTGCACAGCAGGAAGATTCGGACATAAAGCCGATTCTGAAGTGGATGAAGGCCAGTGCTTCTAAGCCAACGTGGAGCGACGTCTCAGCGATGAGTTCGATCACAAAAAGCTATTGGGCCCAATGGGACAGCTTAGTGATTCAGGATGAAGTCCTGTGCCGTAAATGGGAAAATGCTCGGGGAGACAGCTGTCATTTGCAAATGGTTGTCCCTAAAGCTAAAGTACCGGATGTTCTAGAGTTGTACCATAATGGTTGTTCAGGAGGCCATATGGGAGTTAAACTGACTCTACTAAAGGTACGGGAACGGTTTTACTGGGTCCACTGTCGTGACGATGTCGAGGACTGGTGTCGCAAATGTACAACTTGTGCGGCTGTAAAAGGACCACAGACTCGTAGTAGAGGTGCATTGAAGTTGTACAATGTTGGTGCACCATGGGAAAGGATAGCCCTAGACGTTGCGGGACCGTTTCCGGAAAGTGAAAGTGGTAATAAGTATTTCATGGTTGTAATGGATTACTTCACTAAGTGGCCGGAAGTCTTCGCCATTCCAAATCAAGAAGCTTCAACAGTTGCTGATAAGCTAGTTCATGAAGTCTTCTGTCGTTTTGGAGTACCCTTGGAGATTCACAGCGATCAAGGAAGGAATTTTGAATCCCAAATATTCCAGGAAACTTGTCGAGTTATGGGTACTCATAAAACGAGAACAACTTCTTACCACCCACAATCGGATGGAATGGTGGAACGATTTAATCAGACATTGGAGAGATACCTGGCAAAAGTGGTGGAGAACCGGCAACGGGATTGGGACAAGCATATACAGCCGTTTTTGCTGTCATACCGAAGTGCTGTTCACGAAAGCACATCAGTGACACCAGCTTTCGCAAATTTTGGTAGAGAATTACGCCTGCCTGCAGACCTGATTACCGGAATACCACCTGATACCCCACGCAGTATTACCGATTATGCGAATGACTTGCGGAACAAAATGAATGACATCTATGAGCACGTCAGACAATCGGGTCAGCAAAAGGCTGAAAAGATGAAAACCCGTTATGACCGCAAAATGAACAATAAAGGATTCGACGAAGGTTCACTAGTGTGGTTGCACAATCCAGTTCGCAGCAAAGGGAAATCTCCTAAGCTTCAAGCTAAATGGGACGGGCCGTACCGGATTGTGACGAAAATCAATGACATAACCTACTGCATACAAAAAGGTACAAGAAGCGCTCCTAAGATCGTCCATGTGGATCGGCTGGCGCGTTATTATGGGGCCGATAATGCTCGGGACGAGCATGTCTTAGGAGGGGGCAGTGTTACGCGCCAGAATTAATGCCGGGTACATAACGTTATAAGTTACTACTAGCGCCATCTAGTATCGAGTAGCAGAACTAGTAGAGTCAAGATCTTTCTAGACATTTCGATGCTAGAACATTCTAGAGTTTTCAATATGTGTTTAGTCGGGACCGGTATGTACTCGAACTTTCTAGATGTTTCTATACTAGAAGGTTCTAGAATTATCTACCGACCTATATAAGGCCCGCATAGCCTGCGATCGAGTCAGTATTGATTTTGCGATACAAGCGAAAACTTCGAGAGCGAACTTCGACTGCGAATTAAAGTGATCAGTAGTGCAATTGTGATTTATAATTAGTGAGTTTAAGTTGTAATTAGTGTTGATTAATTAAAGTGTCATTTTGGTTATTTTATCGGCTGTTTTTATTGTCACGAACCCTAAGCTCGTAACAATACCCTACTGCTTCGCCCATAAGAATTACTGTAACGGACATAAAATAAGGACTGAACAAATCACCTTTACAACTTCTCTGCCTGTTAAAACTTCAGTAGGTACAGTGGATGTCAAAGACACACATGAAACAGTTGAAATCAATATAAATGGTACAAAACTACTCTGGATTAACGACATTGTGAATCACAGACTTGTCTATTTATTTCAATAATATAGTTATCTTTAACTCTTGGAATTTAAGTCAATAATGACAACACTTCGATTCGATCTTGTAATTAATGGGCCATGGCGATTTGTTTTCCAATCCTCATTTCATAATATCTATTGATATAGTCACGGACAAAGCTAATCAAAACAATTAAACTCCAAATAATAGTTTTGCTCGAATCGTTGTTAAACGGATTAGTTTAAAATAACATAAATTCGTATAACTGCATAGATGTTATTATTATCTAACACAACCATTACCAATACTTTCTTAGCCTACTGTTGGTGTACAATAAAGCATATCCGATCCATCTTACTAAGGGCATCCTTAAAGAGCTAACGAGTTGTGCGTCTCCATCATGACTAAACCTTTCGAGTCCATGACGCAAGAACAAGAAGACGGAGTCAAGCTCAACATTGGACATCGGCTCTGGGGTCTACAGACCTAGGCAGTCGAGCACAACACAAAAAACCGTGATCCACCATCTCGGTAAGACCCAAATTGTTGCAGACAAGAACTTGATTCAAGGATTATTCACGCTGGCTTGGCTCGCAGGTCGTCCCCGATACCAGGGCCCTAACTAACAGTATGATCTCAAGCGGACATTCCGAAAAAGCGCTGAGCATGGTCTTCGCCCCTGAGAATACCAAAGCCTCTCCGGCACTGTCACTCAAGCTGCAATCGAGGCCAGAAAACTTGAATAATTATCAAAACCTGGACTCTGTCACATGAGAGGTTTCGTCAGGAGCCATCTAAAAGCAATTAAAGACCAGAAGAAGTGCGTCTACTACAGCATAGGGAGCGACTTCTTCCGCTTCATAGAAGAGGGTATAACTAAATTAATATTTGTAAGGGCCTGTCTAAATGACTGAAATCTTGCTTAATCAGCTATCGATAATTTTGGATCAGTTGCGGAAAATACTTTCTTCATGTTCGTTTTGCAGTGACACTGAGTTACTGTAACTTCTCTAGCCTTATGAGTCGCAAGCACACGACTCTGCGCGTGTGTAGCGCTGGACAGTTCGCAAGGTTCCCAAGACTTGGCCCACAAAGACCCAAGGGTCATGTGGTCAAAATCTATCCCCTCACACTTAGAACTCCACAACTTTTGAGCAATTTCAAGCTACTAAACCCAATAGTTTAATAATTTTACAAATAAAATACGTTAATATGGATCGATCTGTGTTACTCTTGCACACAATATCCAGGTACATACTCAACGAATTTTGATTAAACTTAACCATAAAGTAGCCGGGCTTTTTTATGGATGGGAAGTCATCAAATGACTCTTCCCGCTCTGGGCGGAGCGGAAGGGAGTGTCAGACTCTTACTGACTAAAACCCATCCGTGCTCCTCCTAGTGCCCTTTGCTTTCCAGAGCCGCGGTAACTCTTTCGAACAAAATCCGCAACCCTGGCAGGCTCTGGCCTTAATGGGCCCCGTCTACTGTGGACCACAACGCGCCGTCGACCCGGGATAGGCAGGCCTGTGCCCACGGGTTTACATCAGAATAACAAAATGGCTATATTTTATTCATTTATTTATTTAACACTTTTAGCACACAAATGTTTAGAGGTGGATTAATGCCATAGGCGACCTCCTCTGATGTCAGATTCTACCAGTCAACCTTTGGATGATGCCGAGAATAGTTTATAAAGAGGGAAAGCACTAACATCACGCAGACGGACCTTCGGGTGGCAGGGACTTTTAATATTTTCTCGTTTAAAACCGAGGTAAAAAGTCTATTCATTTGTCCATTATTTCCTTCTGTCGTTTCACATTTGGATCGGTTAATGAAGCTTAGTTGGTGGATTGTCAATAAATCTTGCCAGTCCTTGCAACAGTAGCCAGCGGTGAGGCTACTTGCTCCAGATTTCGATCAAAGTTGACATTTACCATCAGTTAGTGGCCTTAACATAATCTCTCACTGACATTTCTAACTTACCAAACTTGTAGTAGTTGTTACATACTAATATGAAAGTAATGTTTTCGTGGCAATAGAAGTGCTATTAATTTTATTTCAATGTTGAAATAATTCTAACTCTAGGAATTCTTTTAAAACCTGAGTGGTTAATCTTTAAGGTTAAGCAACGCTTGCCTTGGTCGGTCTGTGGATGGGTGACCAGCCATTACATACCGAGACTCCTACGTGCCTCGAAAATCAAGATAAGCCGATGGTCCCAGCTGTTATTTTTTAGATCTCTGACAGTCGCTACGAAATATCAGAAACCAGAAAATCTGACACCTGTCTTGATAAGAGTTAATTTACCATGTTATCCAGTTACTGGGTTGTGGAGTTCAGTATCCAGTCGCTCAACGTAAATTACTGGAAGCTGACGATTCATATTAGAGAAAAGCTAGGTTGATTGAGTTGATTTGTTTTTAATTACATACTACAGAAATACATAAATTTATAGATACTAAATACAAACTAGTAGAAAATATAGAAGCGGTGTAGAAAGGAGAGAGGAAGAACTCGTTTGTCAACATTGTTGTCAACGGGAAAAGTCCCCAGAACACTGGCCGCATTGCCACGTTGAATGGCAATGCTCATTCGTTGGCCAGAGAAAAGGTCAGTCCTCTGGTCACGTGAAGAGTCGACTAACTACACAAATTGAGATAAGTTAAGTAGGTTTCTCTTAATACTTTTTTGAAGATTAAAAATAAAAGATAATTGTACTCCAAACTGAATAATAATAAGTAAGTTGGTATTTAGCCTACTTGGTTATTAAACGATTAAAAACTTTTTCGCCAAATACTGGCTGGCAGAGAAACATAAAAGTCAGTGAAAAGCAATAAGGCGACAGCATTTTGAAGGTTATTAACTGACAAAAATCCCGATTGGTTTCAAAATCTTTAAAAGATATTTTAAATCAGAAATGAAATATATAGAATGTTTGTACGAAAAAGATAACACTGATTTATAATTCATACCAAAGTGTTCTGTAATGAGTGAGAAATGTCAGGTAAGAACAAATTAAAGCACTTAGGTACCTCTTATGTCATTTAAGCTGTTGCAAGCTTGATAAAGCTTTTATCTTTACTTTGAGGATTCCTAACGTCCGTGTGGAAAAACCGATCCATATTATGATCACTATGTCTGTCCGTCCATCTGTCACAGCCGAATCTACTGGACCGATTCAGTTGTTTATTTATTTTATTTCTTTTCTATTACCTACTCACATCTTTTTGTATTTTTTGGGTTCAGCAACAGATACTTCTGCTCAGAGTCCGGAAACTCCAAAACCCAAAAGAAAAAGTAAGTATCTTAATTTATACGCCATAGTAAACATACCACCCATTATTTGGCTCCTAAATATAAAAAATAATGAAGGTACTTAATGGGGACTATATTTCTTGTCACCAAAATTTATATTTGTCATCAAGTTGTATCACCTAATAAATAGATCTATCGCCACGAAATATTTTCTTATATAAAAGTGTCGCCAGGTATGAATTGCCAAATTAATGTCAATATGTAGGTATGTAAAATAAGAGATGGATTATCAATAAAATCGTAGTTCATTTCTTGAATAAAACTTTGTTCTCAAAATAATAGGTTTATTCCTTTAGCTTCAGGTTAGGTTAGAACCTTCGTGGTTATTTTTTTAAACCACCCAGAAATATGGTTTACTTCCCGTTTTCCCCCTTAACCGAATGTACGTTATGGGGACAACGGGAAATAAATTTAATCACGTCCCGCTGTCCCCGTTACGGGGATCTGGCATACGGGGACAACGGGAATAAAGGGGAGTCATACTATTTATGTGTTCAAGTGGAAATTATATTTCTTTTTTCCTATTCCTTCGCTGTAATTTCTGATTAACTTCGTTGCGGGATCCAAGACAGTTAAATCATTTCTCTGGGACTGGTCGAGCTTCATTGACTCGGCGTTTTTTCTAGTGGTCGCCAATGTTGATTCTGGCTTTCAGAAGTTGCAGTGGCTTTGGAATGTGGTGTCCACCACACCACACCGCTTGTCCCAAATTAAAAATACTATTCATGTTAGGTTCCTAAAAACCCTGCAGACAGAAATTGGAGAACCGCGCAGCGGGGCTTCGTCGAATGATCGTTTTCAATTAATTTGGTTATTATGACAAACCCCAAAAAGTATCAAATAAATATGTATAAATAAATAAATGATTTATTATGGAATTGCTTTTTTAAACTACATTTTGGTGTCAGATCTACTATTTTGAGGACAAACCCTATTATTTAAGAAATTCAAAACTAATAAAATTGGCGATAGCTTTAATCATACCCGTACTTAATTACTGATTAAATTAGATAGATAAACAATCAATACACACCAACCAGCTCCATAATGGTCGCCAAGTGTATGATTGAAAGAATGCTAATTTGTAGCTACGGTAGTGAAGAAATATGCAGTTAATCTATCAACAAGAATATTAATAATGGCTGCCTAACATCGATATCAAAAAGGGGTATTATTAATGGGTGCGTAGAGGAAAAATATTTCCCAGTGAGAATCGCGCCGCCCCGCACGCTTACCCGCCGGGCTCGTGAACTCGCGTCAGTCGGCCGGCACCCGCCGCGGAGCAAACAGCTCAGCACCCGACGCTCGCACACAACACACTGTTTATTTACAAATAAACCGTCACATTTGACAACAGCAGGGACAACACGCATTCACGTACGTTCGTAGTAGTCACTTTCATTGTTTTAAGTCATCTCTCTGCATAACATTCGGTAAAGCCATACGTTTTCTATGAATCTCAACACAAACACATTGTTTTGTTCAGCCCAGGCTGCATTCATTCTATCTAGTGCCGATTTTCAGTTTGCTCTTGTTCTACTCTTCTCGTTCTATAAAGTTTCATTCGCTAATTCATACACTTTAATAAAAATGTATCTCAATGAATCGCGTAGGTGGATAATTAGTTAATATTATAACTTTGATAAATGTAACATTTAGTCATGATGACTGAGTGTGTTTAGGCTGTAATCTTGCCTAATATGTAACACATTTCGAGATGAAGTAACTGTGTTCACACGTTACCAAGAGCGATAAATCGTTTAAAACAATAGCCAGTGATTAACAGTGTACATGCAAAAACATGCTGATGCAAACGTGTGCCAAACATTTGTTACGGTTTTTAAAACATGCCTATTGGAATGAAATGAAAGCTTGTAGAAAGCGTATTAGTATCACATTTTCTCGTTGATACGATTATGGTCAGATACTGTAAGCCAAATTACAATGGAGACTGAATCACATTCAAACTGGGGCCCTACTATGACATATCGATATGCGATCATCATTCCGTTGTGTAAAAGGGACAGTGCTATGCGTTTTGTATAACTACGTCATAATCGTTTTAAAACGTCAGAGTGGAGCCTCTGGCACTTTCAACTCGAAGCTAGTGTCACTTTAATTTGATTACAAACTAACAACGTCACGTTCGTTTTATTAAAATATTTGTGTTGAGTTGGCAACAAAACACAAATTCATTGGTGTGCCCATTCGTTTTGTCCCCGATTTGTTTGTTTATGCTTGATGCACCGCGCCCTCGCATCCGATCGCAATAACACATTTAAATCGAAGTATGTAAATTCTTATGTTTTTTTTTTAGCAATACATTGAATACATTACAAGACGCGGATGAGTCATAACTAAGAATTCTGTAATGATCTGATTAACGATCAATTACAGCTTATGAGCTATAAATACAAACACGTGTTGCCTCCACCATTATATTTTCGCTTCACGTCTAATACTGTCTCTTCATTCTACTTATTTAACGAGCTTCTGGCTTCCGAAGCAACTATGTGACCTTGGACTACTTGCATTGTATGTTTCAACTTGACTGCATCACACGAACCTTGTCTTAGTGGCCTACAACCACATTGATGTGTTAAGGTCATAATTATGTGTCCATTACATACAAACAACGTGTAACAGAATTAACGCAATACTTCTTAAGGGGTCATTGTACTCATCATTATGAACAACTTTTACTCCATAGTACAAGTTGTTCATACAGCTGATTTTTTTTTCACGATTTCGGGTTTGGCCCCATAGCCACCCCCGAAATCGTGAAAAAAGGTCCGCTGTTTAGTACATTTTGTCGAGTTATACGCACAGAAATATGTATATGAGGCAGTCGATTTTTTTTTGCGATTTCAGTGTTGGTCTTATAAAAGTTGTTCATAATGATGAGTACAATTTACCCCTTAACTGGTAATGCGTTTATTCTGTTACAAGTTGTATAATAAACAGCTTACAGCTTTAATGATTGAGCTTACCATAGTTATAGCCTGTTTGATTTTACCAAGATTTCTATGAAGTTCAAATAAATATGTACCTGCTTCAATGGAATTTATTTCTCTCTTGCCAACAAAAGTTATTATCATACAGCCAGTCCACGATCGAATGACCTCCCCTGACCTTCCCTATAATGCTATCCAACCCTAAACTGATCTAGCAGTTCAGCTTTAGTTCGCTTCATTAAACGAGTTCAAAGTAGTAGAACCTAGTACAGCTGTTGATCAGTGCTTCAAATTTTAATGTGTTCGTGAACTCGCTAGTTGGCTTATTTATAAAATAATCCAATAGATATCTCCCGTGCCAACAAAAGAAATTAATAACAAATTCATCACCCAGCCAGTCTACGGTGACCTCACCTGAGCTCCCTATTTCGATAGTGTAAAAAACTAATCAATGTATTTTCTAATGCTACCCTACCCTAACTCGATCAACAGAGTGCAGTATGTTTTAGTTCGCTCGTTCCTTCAATTAAACGGGTTCATAGTTCGCATCAGTTGTAGAACTTGCAGGTCAGAACTTGAGCTTTTAATGTGGTCATGACAAACTCACCACTGTTGTTTTCGTTTATCTGCTTAGCTTTTTCCTAAATATTTTTGGGCTAGCTTTCCGAATACAGCACTCAGCTTAGCCGTATCGCCTGACATGAAAATTAAAAATGATACTCATACTTGACTTTTGACTTCAAATGCTTTCCTGTAGATGGGGCAGAGGGCGTCCAAAGACAGCTTCACACTTCATGCATAATAGTGCCGGTCAATTAATGAAAACCTCCCATGACATTTTTTTTTTATGGATTGGAAATCATCAAATGACTCCTGCCGCTCTGGGAGTGTCACACTATTACTGACTAAAACCCATCCGTGCTCCTCGTAGTGCACTTTGCTTTCCAGGGCTGCGCTAACTCTTTCGAACAAAATCCGCAATTGCCATCCTTGATATCAGGTGTAATGACAGTTCATTACAAGCTCTCCTAAGATTTTTTGGTGAATTTTTAGGTTGTTTTATCACACACACAGTTGATTTATCGCACCACTGACTTCCAAACTTCCGGCTGCCACTAAGCTATTCCTAGTGAAAAAACCCAATAACTCTTTGCTCGACCGCAATTGCCAAACCAAGTACCCCCTCAATAGTCACGCTTTGCGACCACTACAAGGTTTTTAGGCACAGAATAGCACTGTTGGATGGCTTTACTAATATTATGCGGAATTGAGTTTGAAAACGGTTTCACCACTAAATCAATGAACAGAATTTGCTGAATTTTGGTATAGAGATAGATGGGACTCTGGAGAGGGTTACGGGCTAGTTTTTTTTTTCGAGAATCTAGTTTAAGAATAAATTGGGTGTGTTGTTGCAGCGTTTCGAATGGCGGACGAGGCGGCGGCCGACTGCCTGTTCGAGCGCCTGCGCCTACACCAGCAGCGGGCGCCGGACTCCGCCGAGGTGGCGCGCGCCATCACCGCGAGGATCAACACGCGGCTCACATCGCCAGGTGATACACAATCATTGTACGACTGCCAGTTCGAGCGCCTGCGCCTGCACCAGCAGCTGGCGCCGGACTCCACCGAGGTGGCGCGAGTCATTACTACGAGGATCAACACGATAACGCGTTTTCCGTAATAACTGAAATTACTAAAATGATTCTTTTAATAATCTGCTCAGACAATTTACTCATAAGACGTTTTGATATGGAGGCTTAGTTCTACTAGTAGTAGGTACTATTGTTACCAAAAATATTAAGCACCGACACGGTTAGAATTAACTTAAAAATAAGCTTTCACACAATTTGAGTCACAATCAATACCAAGTGTCTGAATAAGTGCTATTAATGTTACAAACACAATACAGCTTCGGCTTCACAGCCGCTCACTTCTACTCCAGACACTGGATTATTACGACTGTTTATGTGAGGGGTGCATAAAGTAAAATAATTCAATAAAATAGTATATATAGATAGTAGACTATGGCTAAGCCAAAGGAAGGGTAGGTATTGTATGTTCGACCGTAGCGCCTAAACCATTGAGCCTATAATTTTTCGATGAATGAGGTGTCAATCAATCCTTTAGTACCTATAGTCCGGATGACATTGTATTATGACTGTTATTACAGCCAAATACGTCGAGGTGTGACTTTTTTGCTATCGGAGTAGGATTTCAAATGAAAGAGGAGAAAATACTATTCTCAAAAATATAAATTAATACGTACAATTTGAGGAAGACTTTCAATTTAAGCGTTAATGAGAACTATATGTGTTATGAATCGACAATTGCGAATTTCAATTGTGTTTTATTGAGTATTCAACTTGTTAAAATACATGTAGAGCATTTTTACATTTTTTTAAACCACCTTCTTGTTTCATTTTGACTGTACTTAAATTTGTCCAACCGGCATGTAGCCACCTGTACAAATTCATAAACCGGCTGAACTACGATCTTCCTTCAATTTACTAAAAATACTTCACGTCTCATTCAATACACATAAAGCCGATGTAAACGTTTTTATTGCTTATAAAAATTGCATTATACGACTGTCGATATTGTTCATAAAATAAAAAGAATCTGAAATGCGACATACCTTCCGACGTATGATTGTAATAAAGAAACTGATCGCGTTCATTCTGTCTATGTACGGAGAAGGAGATAAAATAAAATCGTTTCCATATTTGGTGCTTCATATTGAACATGGTTCGTGTCAATTATATTTACCAACGTCACATAAAATCGCTTCCTTTAACCAAGAATAGCTGATGCAAATTCTAGTCGCAATATTATCCCAGAGACATTCAATGTCAAAATGTAGGGAAATAAGAAGTGTTTCCGACTGTTGGCGAATGCGATACAAATGCAAACGCTCCTAAAAGTGACTGCTATATTTAATATAATTATATGCTATACTTATTTAAGTACGAATGTTCAGTTTTACACAGTATTTAACTGTACTGTGTAAAACTGAACATTCGTACTTCTTATCTTCGAAACTACAGAGTTTAAAGTTCGAAATATTTATACAGTAAAAAGGTTTTTAAGGTAAGTATTAATTATTTTCTAATCCTTCCACCAAAAGTAAATCCAAGGTTGTTTATAACGTTATGCGTCAGTGACTGGGTCACAGAAGTTCATTTGTGAAACAAATTTAAACTGAATTGGTCTAATGTATTCGAAGGAAATTGGCTGTGACAAACGGACAGGCAGACAAACACGATCTTTTAAGGGTTTCGTGAATTAAACTTATGGCCTCAAAACTGACAGCCGTGTTTACACTTTACCCGCAAAGTTAATGGTGCCGTTTCGTTGACATTCAATTCGATAAACGACAAGAGCCATAGGTAGCTTCACGAAAATTACCAAGTGGATTTCGAATTCAATTTCGGGATAACATAAATTCATATGAAACGTTTCAATGACACGATATCCATTAAACTTGATGATATTTGACAGCAGGCAAATACGCATCGAAATTTAAACCAACCAAACCATTTCAAACCATTTCAGCTTACCCTGAATTTAATCAGTATGACATATAACATTCACCACCCGCCGTGTATAGATTGTTACTTTATTGGCTCCCCGACTACTATTTTCAAGGTTTCCGCTACAGTGTATAAATTAATATTGTAAAATAACCGTTGAAGTTTGAATAAATTACATAATTTACTTGGTTAGACCAAATAAATATGTAACAGTCACGCTTGAGGTCCTCAAAAAGAAAGTCACACTCTGCCCTGTCAAAAATGAAGGTGAATATTAAAAATAAACCTTCATAAAAAAAAAAATTATATAATTTTTTATCATTTGCCTTAAGTAGTTTTAACTCGTTTGTTAGAAACCTATGCCTTAATTCACGTTCGGAACTCTTCCGAAAAATAAAACCGTGAAAGAAAAAGTAGATACGTTAAAATTATGAATTTTTGTTGAGGAATTTGACCCTATCCACCTGTTCATAAACTCATAACTTTCTAGGCATGTGATGCGTTATTAATTAAAAATACATTATCATTGGTTATCATAATTTTCAATATGATGCACTTAGATTTAAGTGCAGTCCTCATGGAATTTTCCGTGCACATTCCATTGAATGTGCACATCAATCTATTGGTTGCTACTTGCTGTCCTTAACATAGAACCAATGCATATGATTTGAATTTAAACCCTCCTGAGTTTAGTTCCAACCAGTAACTCAAAGGTATGTCATTGTTCTTCTTTCGTTTTCTGAGTAGGCTATTGGGTAGGTACTATTTCTACATTATCGACTCTTTTGTATGCTAATTCCTGGAGCTCCTATACGACACTGTTTCCACTTTTTCCTGCATATGTAGTACTTTGTTCTGCTTCAGTATCTAGTCGTATAAGATCTGCTGTATTGGAATCAATAACTTCGATGAATGTAATCCCTCTGTCTACACAATACTATGCGGTCATACACTCTATATGAAGTACTATGCGATTCCATTCAGTTAGAGAAGTTTTGTTTTTACGTGCAAACCTCGGTACACACGAACAAATAGTTGGGTATTAGAGCAGATACAACAATAAACATACAAATTGCAAATTCATTACTATTATTAATATACCTAAATACTCATATAAAACACGCTTTAAAATGATGCCATGAAAATCACTTACAGCTCGTATTTTTTTTAAAAACGGTCCATACTTGCCTGCACATTTATTTCTTTTGTACACAGTACCTTCCCACATGAACTGCATTTTGGCGAACTGCCCAGCATTGGATTTTGACGGCATCTTTCGCTTATACCTACAAAAAGAACACAGCAAAAGTGATAATTGAGGCACACTCCGTAATGGACGAACAAAAAAGTTAAAAGATTCACTCATTTGCATGTCAGAATGGCGACATCTTGAGTGAGATAATACATATTTCATAATGAAAGATTTTTGTAGACGTAGTGTTAGCGGAAAATGGTGCATTGCTTCATAAGATTGTATATTGTTTTTGCTCATAGTCATAACTAATAGGCAGCTGGAAAAATCTCTAAATCTCGGTCTATAAACAAACTATACGAGTCCAGTGTTGACGTTTAAAAAAAATACACAATGAAAAAGATCTTTCATTTTCTAAATTCTTATAGCCCGTAATTTTAAAGCGAGTTTCAGCCGCCTTAAAATGGCTCCATTTGAATAAAATATTAGGTCACCTACGGTCAATAAAGATTGTGATCTGAACCAAACTAGGTACCTACAGTAAAAGGTCACTTCGGACGAACGACCCTCACAGACGTTTCTATCGATTGAGAAAAAAGTGCGTTGATCTTGAAAACATAGGTCAAATGAAATTCTTTAAAAAGATTCCTAAATGAAAACACGATGACGCGTGCTTCTTACTAAACGTTTTGACGGAAACTCATAATAAAGTTAAAGCCAAACAAATTCAAACTATTGGCGTGACAACGAAGAGTTAATAGCTTTTAGCTAAACGAAAACACTTTAACTTTGTGCCCCTTTCTTTATACTCGACTCAATAGCCCCATCCGAAGTTCTATAAAGTGTTAAAAGATTACGTTTTGGCCTAATTTTCCTTTTAAATTTGCTTGATAGTTACACACAAACTTGTAACTGGTACGGGCGTACCATTAGGTTAGGCAAAAGTCTTTTATCTGGATGATTTACGAAATGGGTCGCGAAAACCTTCATTTTTAAAACGCTAGCTCGAAGGTGCTTCGTGCTTCAAAACTGATAAAGTAAGATATTAAAAGAATAAACTTAATTACTGAACAATCTTTCCATCAAAGTTAAACAATAATTGACTAAAACTACTTTATGAGAAAGCGGCATTAAACGCCTTCGTTTATTCTGGGCGGTTAAACAAGCTCTCGTAAAATGTTAACATTGTTGTTTTCCATGTGTTACTACTCGTAAGCTACAAAAAATTCCCCAAAAATTGTTATTTTTCAGTACTTTTAGAACTTATTTACAATATCTCATCACAATCATTGTCAAGTTATTGTTCACAATGGTTCTAGTAAAGAACATATTTTTCTTCATTGAAAAAACAGGCCAAAATCATCCTATAATTCGTAGTTTCTACATACTATACACTGCCAGTGAATAGAATAGTATAATAGAAGAATAGAAAACATTTATTCGACACAGACACAACACAACAGCAACAATAACATAATAAAAAAAGAGAACAGTAACAAAACATACACAATAAAATGGTGCTGAGTGTGCCCAGCCGAAAGGGTTACCATCAAAATAAAAATATGACATCATGTAATGTAATTATAAAAACGTCGTCTTTCATCTATGTATAATCTTGTTAGCTTCCAAGACCACAAAAGTTCGATATATAAAATAAACTAAATCCGCTTTTACGATAATGTATAATATTACGAGCAACCGACTGACGATTTTTATAAAAAAGTTGTTCTCATTATAAATGTGTCTCCATCATAAATAAAATTACAGTCAAAGCGGCTGGAAATTAAAAGTTGACATCAATCCAAATATTATATTTTCGAAGATTAAAAAGATTTTCTATTAAATGTTTATGACAATAATAATAAAGTAAAATAACATGGGAAAACAACTATACAGATCACCTATCAAAACACTGTCGTATGCATATCTTTTAGGCAATTAAATTCTACTGTAATAATCTTATTACCAACAACAAAATAAACAAGAGCCTTGTATAGAAATATCACTCAACTTTATTATGATAAGAAATCTTTGGATTTTTACGGCTCCAAGGTAAATGAAACACATTGCGTGCGAGTCTGAACTTACATGACTTATTTAGAAAACTTGCGACCGTGTCGTAGCGGGGTTCCTTACCTAACGATGAGTACTTGCCTACGGCTCGTAGCGTGCTACGCAGGAGCGGGGCAACGCCTCCGACGGCCATTCTTTCTGAAAATTTTACTGCATTACATGTTTTACATTCCTGAATGTTTGTATTTCTTTTTTCTCCTCACCACCGCCAAGTTGTTTATTTTTAGGCGTATTTGAAGCCAAGTTTCGACAATCTTTTCGGCAATAAATGCAAAGTGTTTCTTTATGTTTATTTCAGTGCACTTACTGTTTGCAATCCTAAGGATAATTAGTCGTATTTGCATTAAGATGAAGAATTAATGATTTATGCTTCTAACGTTTTCAATTAATTCATTAAGTCTTTATT
Source organism: Melanchra persicariae (assembly GCA_947386135.1). Lineage (NCBI taxonomy): Eukaryota > Metazoa > Arthropoda > Insecta > Lepidoptera > Noctuidae > Melanchra > Melanchra persicariae. Next base: position 9,934,290 of record OX376644.1, read on the forward strand.
AACTTGCATGCCAGGTGACACTATGTCCTCTCTCACTAAATTCTACTGTAATAATCTTATTACCAACAACAAAATAAACAAGAGCCTTGTATAGAAATATCACTCAACTTTATTATGATAAGAAATCTTTGGATTTTTACGGCTCCAAGGTAAATGAAACACATTGCGTGCGAGTCTGAACTTACATGACTTATTTAGAAAACTCGCGACCGGGTCGTAGCGGGGTTCCTTACCTAACGATGAATACTTGCCTACGGCTCGTAGCGTGCTACGCAGGAGCGGGGCAACGCCTCCGACGGCCATTCTTTCTGAAAATTTTACTGCATTACATGTTTTACATTCCTGAATGTTTGTATTTCTTTTTTCTCCTCACCACCGCCAAGTTGTTTATTTTTAGGCGTATTTGAAGCCAAGTTTCGACAATCTTTTCGGCAATAAATGCAAAGTGTTTGTTTATGTTTATTTCAGTGCACTTACTGTTTGCAATCCTAAGGATAATTAGTCGTATTTGCATTAAGATGAAGAATTAATGATTTATGCTTCTAACGTTTTCAGTTAATTCATTAAGTCTTTATTAACTGGCATGCCAGGTGATACTATGTCCTCTGTTTTCATACAATATGCCAATTGCAATAAGCATTTTGTATGTTTTTTATTTTAAGATTTCCTGTGTATTTTTAAATTTGGTGTACAATAAAGTATACCTATGTAAATAAATAAATAATAATTATGTACATAGGTATTTAGTATTACAAATATGTACCGGTCGGTACGTAACCGGGGTGTGTTTGGGGTAATTCTATCGGCGGTTTGTTCATCCACCCGGTTTCCTCAGATGTATTATTGTCCTGTGTGTGTTGGTATGTGTGAAACTTTCAATACCAGGATACCCGTCATTTAAAACATTACCTAAGCCGCTGGACAGAGACGAGACGAAAGACGAAAACGGGGCGCGGACAGGGCGCAAACGGGGTGCCAAACAAAGTCGCAACGGCGCGCCGTCGCGACTTTTTAAAATATATAGAAAAGACGAGCACAGACGAGGTACGGACGTGACGTGGTTAATTGTGGTGGTGTAATTATGTGTGACAGCGACGCGCGAGTCCTGGTACCCCCCGCGCCCGTGCCCCGTCCTTTCTGTATGTTTTATAATAGGGCGGAGACGACAAAGCGTCGTGTCCACGCCCTATCCTTCCTATATTTTTGCACCGCGACGCTTCAATACATTTTGTATGAAAGGGACGTGGAAGAGACATGCCCGCGCCCCGTCCTCGTCTTACGTCTTTTCTGTGTCCAGCGCCTTAGGGTACGTTGAGGGAGGGGTTTTCACCCTACCTATCTATTTCATTTAACCAAATAAAATAAAGGCCCCAAAAATATCTTAACTTTCAAGGGTAAAACAACAACACCAAAATGCGTTTAATGTTGAACATTACAAACTTAGTACTTAAACTAACTTACTGTATTACATAGGAACAATTATGTACGCGAGTTATATGAAGCAAAACTGTTTATGTGACGCCGCCGTCGCGAACTCAATAATTGGTGTCAAATGATAGCACACTGCGTGTCTATAAACCTATAAAACTGGAGCCTCACTGGAAAACGTAAATCAGCCCACAAGGTGTCATCACTGCAGTAACATCGCGTGATAGACCTGTATGAAATAAAGGGTTTGGTGCATTGGGCCCTCGGCCAGCGCCGCCCGTGCCCCTACACCAATTGTTACCGTTAATTTATTCAACGATATCCGAAACTTATCAGCCTTTGTTCAATTACCAACAACTGGTACAAACGGTACCAAATGCTTACCACACTTCGTTCCATTTCCCCACGGCTTTTGTTCCGCGCGCGAATATTAAGTGTTTGCTTTGCGATATATCACTTTATTTTGTTTGTGTTACATTTCGCTTCTGCGACCGTAAATACAAAATAAGACTTTTTACAGCGAGAAACTACTTTCTATTTGCATGTCTTAACACTTTAGTTTCGGTAATCTGTTTCACAGATATTTACTGACTATGATTGAAACAGTTTCCAAGAAAATGTTCTTGAAAACAGCTTGTTTTACTCATAGTTGATAAGTGTTCAAAGAGTAACAATTAAAGCGAAGTCTACGCAAGCAGGTCTATTTCTGTGGTTGCGTAAATCAAGTTTCCCCTTGACATTGGTCAGTTCCGACTCCCCGACAGTATTATTATCTATACACTATACTATACATATATATAGAAAAATGTTGGAGGTATAAGTGTAGTCTTATTTTGTACCAGACTTGGACTTTGTACTAAAACTTATGTTAGTTTTCTACTAGAAAGTAAAAAATAAACAAGCGGAGTAAAAAGAGGAGGGAAATAACTCATAGGGCATCGAAGGACAGGGTTTTTAGGGCTCAAGTCGACACCTTTGATTATAAAGATTTGTTTCGTTGTTTGTTTCAAGTAGGGTTGTCTCCCTTACTACTTATATTATATAGTAGGTACTAGCTTTTACCCGCGACTTCGTACGCGTATATCCCGTTCCCGTTGGAATATAGTATAGCCTTCCTCATGAATGTGGCAATCATATACAAAAAGAATTTTTTAAATCGGTTCAGTAGATCCAGCGATTACCTACAACCTCACAAACTTTACCTTTTTATAATATTAGTATAGATAGTACTTTATTTCAGTCAATTATTTTATTTATTATTAATTGTACCTACTACGTAGTATAGAAAAACAATATGTATAGTTCGCATAATACTATATTTTCAACGACCTAGGTACCTACTCAAATATTGTATTTTAACAAAATCCAATTCAAGGCCGAAATACGTTAGTAAAAAAAATACTACGAAGTATAAAATAGCTTTAATTTCGGAAGTCGGTTGTTTTGGTTGTTTCTTCGTTTTTTGACACCGACTTCCGAAATTAAAGTTATTTTATATTTTTTAGTGATTTTTATTTATAAGTCGATTGTATTTTTTTAAGTTTTTCATTTTTCACTTTATTGTGGTGGGTTATTACTTATCGCCATTAACAACACAAATTAAATTCCCTCGATTCCCCCAGGATCCCATCGTCAGATCCTGACCTGAAGATATATTTCTATATTTCTCCCTAAAAAAGATAGCAACCCTAGTTTCAACACACATTGTTTAATACAAATGCGGATGTACAAGCTAGGACCAATACAAAGTACGGTACTAACTAACGATCCCACTAATGGTCCATAAATCTTATTCAATTCCGAATAATTAAGACTATTGTCTCTTCAACCTCTACGTACACGATATCACTACACGAGTTGAACAGAAGCCAAATTTTCTACAAATGTAGATAACCAATTATCAGCGTCCACATTTTGGACTTCTTTAAGTATTCCTGTCATGCCAGTAATAAATAATTGCTATCAATCAAAATGTGTATAACCATTACAATTATGTTGGCAATGATCTAGATTTTAGCCGCTGCTAATGTAATAAAATAGTATAAACGGAAGATTTCAGGAACTATCGTATTTGTTTATACAATAATCTTAAAATGTAAATATGCTGCGTAATTGAAACGTCATATGCACGAAGTGCTTCCATGTTTATTATAAGACAAACTAGTAATGGTTTTTTTTTATGCCAGAGCCTAAACTGGCCCACCCCCGGACAAACCCTTCACCCATTCCTCTCTTAGTTGGACTTCTGCATGCCAATTATTGATCAAGAAGCCATCTAAGGCATCCCGCCATCTTCAACTCTGTCTGCCGCCACTAGGCCGGCAGATATGGCCAGCCCACTAAGTACCTTTACGTAAATAATAAAAAGGTCATCTAATCTATATTCACGTTTTTGTTTTAGAAACTAATGTTGTACTGTTGCTCACTGTATTTTTTGTACTGATATAAATATTGGAATGACAAGCCTATCAGGAAATCAGTTCTGACATCTGACTGGTTCTCAATTATACTAATATATCCGCTTCAACAACTTGTTAAATCATCAAAACGATTATTTATGACGTATATTATTTTTAAAAAGTGCTTTAACATTCATACATTTCAACATAATTGAAGAAGCGAAAAATAAACAAAATACGGCGACAAACTAAGTGGAGTACCTGGGGCGTTCAAAATGTGATATCCTCGGATTTTGATTACAGTGAATAAACATAAAAAAACCGGCTAAGTGCTAGTCGGACTCGCGCACGGAGAGTTCCGTACCATATCTATAAAAAAACGGCAAAAAAATCACGTTTGTTGTATGGGAGCCCCTCTTAAATATTTATTTTCTTCTATTTTTAGTATTTGTTGTTATAACGGCAACAGAAATACATCATAAATCTGTGAAAATTTCTACTTGAGTTGATTGAGTGAAACACAAAAATAGGAAGTAGTACCAAGTAAGTCAACAGTATAGTTCTTAGAGTTTCCAAAAAAGTGGCTGTGACATACGGACGGACAGACAGACAGACATGACGAATCTATAAGGGTTCCGTTTTTTGCCATTTGGCTACGAAACCCTAAAAAACCGACCAAGTGCGAGTCGGACTCGCGCACTGATGGTTCCGTACGTACATAGGTAAAAGTTCACCCATCATAACAATGAGTCACTAGTTATAGTATTTCTAAATAAAAATATTTTTATTATGTAATGTAACTAAAAATTTACGGTTTTCGCAATTTTTCCTTTATCTGTGCTATAAGACGTTGCTTCGTACCAAATTTCAAGATTCTGAGTTCACGGGAAGTACCCTGTAGGTTTTGATTCCCTTGCGAGTGTTGAAAATTTGCGGAAAGCGGCATAAACGGCTGTATCTTTTGATTGCGTTGGCTTAGAAGTTTGATTTTTTACAGCTCTAAGGGACAGGTACTGTAGACCTGAGTATTTGATATAAATTCCAAAGATAAGATAAGATAAGATAAAGATAAGATTCATTTATTTGCAAAAACATGTGTAGATAATATACATGGTATAATGTTTATTATAGGTGTTACAGGATATTCTTTGGCACAACATGTTTGACCATGGCTGGTGTACAAATTAGGTCGGAAGACCATAAAATTTCAAAAAACAAAAAATAAAAAAGTTAAATACAATGTTAAATAATCTAAAAAAAAAAAAAATAACAATTAACATTAATATTAAATTATAAATAAAAAAACAATTGGTAAATATTCATGCGATTCAAAATAAATATTATAGATTCAGTCAGTATATCAGAGCGATTTGTCATTTAAAAATTCATTAATATCATAGTAGGCTTTTTCTGTCAGTATTTTTTTAAAGGTTTTCTTAAACTGGTTTGTATTTAGTTTTTTGACACAGATAGGGATATTGTTATAAATTATTGGTGCTCTGCATACAACGCTTTTATACAGTAGTGCTGTCTTAGCTGGCTGAACACGAAGTTTACTATTATCCCGGCGATTTCGTATTACCAGATCCGATATTCGAGGAAACAAATGGGGGTTATTTCTTACAAACAAGACGATTTCTAAAATATAAAGTGACGGCAGTGTGAGGATTTTATGCTTTGTAAAAAATGGCTTACAGCTCACAGTACTTTGGATACCGAACATAGCACGTATGCATCGCTTTTGCATTTTAAATGCCATATCTTTATTTGATGAGTTGCCCCAGAAGATAATGCCATATCTTAGGACAGATTCAACAAGTCCATAATAAGCCGATAGTAACACATTAGTGTTGATAGATGGAGCAAGTTGGTACAAAGCATATGCTTGACTACTGATTTTTTTACATAATGCGTCAATGTGTTCTTTCCAGTTTAGTTTACTGTCTATAATTAAGCCGAGAAAACGGACATTAGATACTTCATTTATAGTGTAGTTATCATGAATCAAATTTATATTTATATTTCATTTACAGTGTAGTTATCATGAATCAAATTTATTTTCCAGCTTGATACCTCCACGCGTTCTTGAGAAAAAGGGCCTTGACAGACAGATAGACGGACGGACAGTCGGACAACAAAGTGATCCTATAAGGGTTCTGTTTTTTACTTTTGAAGTACGGAACCCTAAAAATCAAAATGGAATGTGTAGCTAGTACGCACACTATGTAAACAAGCATATTATAAACTTGAAGATTATATACTTGATAAAAATGCTTGGCTAAATGCCGGTCCTGCTCCACAGTCTCAGCCGCTTGGTTTCTCTAGTTAAGATATTTGGAAGAGATGCTCACCCTTCTTTGTGTAGACTAATAAAAATTTCCACTTTTCTTATGTTATGTTTTAAATACTACTTTTCTTTTTCCGTTTTTGGAAATTGATATACATAGTTTTATATAAAGTAGAAGCATTTTTTATTTTAAAATCCTGTAAATGTGAGGACCATGGAGCCTATACTGTTAATAATATAGATGGTTTCTTTGTTTGACATGAGTGAGCAGGGGCAGTTGAGGATGTGTCATGCTCGCTAGAATGTCTCGCTGATGGTGGCGCGTGTATTTGATCATTCGGTTCCCTTCAAAATGGTTGAGCTGAATGGTGCTGATGCACGCGTCATGTTCGTGAACGGGCGCCGTCAGTGGAGACTGGTCATATCTTAGCTGTCACTGGCTTATTTCTATATTTAATACTTATTGGATACTTGGAATACTTTTATTTTTTTCCTTTCTTTGCATTGTTCTCACATATAGATGCAACAAGTAATGATGTAACCAGGATTTTTGTAAAACATAAAATGGTTTAAAAGAGTGTCCATGGAGTTTCTTGTACGTTCTTCTCCATAGAGATCTACGCTTTGGAACGTGTAAATAGCTTCATGTTTTTGACTGACTGACTTTGACAATTCAAAAGTACCTGTGATTGGTTTATTTGAAATAAATTCTTTGACTTTGACTTTGAGTAGGTAATATTATGACCTACAAAACCTACAAAAGATAATCTATTAAAATGTTGTGCAATTTTATTGTTTTGATCAAAAAAAAAAATAGTTACAATAATACAAATAGTAAATAGTTAAATAAGGCTTTAGAATGACTTTGTATATCAAAATAACGGTAGCGTATTATTTAAATACTTAGACATAATAAAAGCACAAAAAAATAGACCAAGTGCGTGTCGGGCCTCGCACAGTGTCGGGTTCACCGCAATAAAAAAGTAAGGCCATTTATGCATAATTTTTGCAACATGTTTTGAAAATCGTAAATCAAAACCTACATAGCAACAGAACATACATTTTGACAAGAAGCTACGTCTTAAAGCACGAGGAAGAAGTCTGAAAATTAATCATTTGTAGTTTATCACATAAAAAACTCATTCCACAAATATAACATTATCAACTTTTTTTGTGATAACAAACTTACATTTGCAGTTGGAGAATTGACCGTGATGTACCTAAGTACATAATAATTGTCGATGACTATGACTAGGAGAAAATTTTTGAAGTAAAAACTTCAGTAGGCGCGTTGAGTACTTTTTGGGTGAACAAAAAGCGTGAAACTCGTGTCATTGTCACCGCACGCTTCTCATGCACAGACAATACAATATTACTTAGTTTCCACTTCTATCTGCAGTTCCCAAAGAAAGACTTAGATTTTTTTTTTCAACTAAAAAAGTGAAGTTTGTCCTTCAGTCCTATTTATCTTTTCGTCAGAATATGGTCCAATTGTCCAGTGATTTCATAATTTTAGCAGGTAATGTAAATAATTTCTCGGTATCGGTGTATTGTCATAGGATTCAGTGTAGCTGAAAACGAACATTTCATGGTTTAGAGACAGAAAACTTCGGAACTTAAACTGTGCGTGGCCCGACAAGCCCTTGGCCTGTAAACTGAAAAAACAGTTTACTATGTAAATTAAACGCTGCCTTCATTTTAACATACAAAGATACCTATTCTACAGCCTATTATGTATCTACTATTTGAATTATTGGAAAATCGTTTTTTTTTCTCAAATCAAAAGCACAATTTTTAATAGGTAAACTCTTTTATAAACACTATTAGCTAACCATTCCATATTGATGTTTTAAATTGAATTCACTGTTACAAAAATACGAGGTGAAAACCCCCAGGCGCACCACTAACTGTTTCATATAAATTAATTCAAGCGTGTGAATGTATGTGATTCTGTCACCAACACGACACTAGTAAAAATAAACTTACGTTATATAAAAAGCAAATATTTATTCAAATCTATCTATTCCGGAGAGCAGTTTCGGGAATCAGGGACTGCCAATAACTGAAGCCACTGCAATGATTTTTTGATCGAAACTTCTTTGTATCCCGGTAGAACACCAGCTTAATGAATCACTTAGCAACAGTTACTTTTTATTAAAGTATGTATAAGCTGTGTACTTCTTTAAGTGACAAATTCACCATAATAAGAGATAATATGTGTATTCCTTTATGTAATATGTTTTTAGTGAATAAGTCATTGGAGTACCTTATATAAATAAATAAAATAAATAAATAAATAAAATAAACAGATTTAACTAAAGTTTTGCATTTAATAAGACCGGGAATAAGCCCAAAAATAATATGTTACTAATAATACCTTCAAGAAATATAAAAACTTTAACAAAACAAAGTAACGCCACGAGTTTTTGACATTGTAATCTTGAAACAAGAAACTATAAGTATCAGAAATTCTCAGATGCCAATCTAGATATTTGATATAATTAAATATATGCCAGCTGTAGACAGGGACATGTTTACATTTGCCATTGGCACCCAAGAGTGTAACCGTCATAGTTGAGCGCACGCTAGCAGTGCTAGCACATATCAAGTTTAGTTAATCGCATCGCATACAACCATACGCCCATTAATTATTCCTAAACCAAAAGGCTGAAGTAGCCATGTTAGCGTCAAAAAGGCCATACATTTTACAGCGATCAGTAGCGATGCCAATCGCCAATAGGTACCTGTCAATACGCTTAATGAAGTGTGCTGGCATGATTGTATTGGCACACTGGCATTTTGATGTATCTTTCCATTTTCTATAATGTAAAGCATCATTTATTATTATATGTCAACACGAAAATCAGGGAATTCAATGCATCAATGGAATGTCATTCTTTCTTGTTGGATAGATAGGTAGTACTCTATTAACTTCCTGATTCAATGCCAAATCAACGTAATGCAAAGAAGAGTGATGTGCACAGCATGATAAACAACATTTCCTGTAGGTTGCAATCAAAATTATATTTTTCGATACGTCCGGTGAACTCCGGTGCGATCGCGTTCGGTTGCTACGGTGGCGCGATGGCGTCAGTGTATTCTAGAAATTACGGCGGCGGCGTCTCGCGTATTTAAAGCCGTGCCGGCTGAACGCGGTCGCTTCGCGCAGCCGCCGCTGTGACGTCGCCGCCACGCGCGCGCCCCGCTGGCGTGCCGCCAGCATCACCATCGAGACGGCATGTCATTGTCACTACTGCCCCACTAGGCCATCTCTGCACATTTTGATACGACATAAACAACGGTGGACTTGAGATGAAGTATGCGCTTCCGTAGTCACCAGTCAAGATTTTTACATGGTTAAAAATTATTACTCAGTATACTACATTATTATATTACTAGGTACTCATTATTACTGGGCCAATGAATCTATACCACTTTTGACTATGGTTCTTAAAGCACAATTGTTCAAATTAGGCTGAAAATCAGCACTATTTTAACGTCATAAATAGAGATCGGATAACCAGATGCATATTTTCCGAAAGTAAATTTTTATATATGTTATGAATAAGTAATATGGAGGTGGCTTACCAGAATATAAATAAAAAAACCAAGGATTCCGCGATTTTAGAACTGATCGTAAATAACAAAAACATAAATTAATCCAGTAGGCAAATATGCATCCGAATATCCGTTCTCTACCTACTCATAAATTACATAAAAACAGTCCCCCAAAACGGCCGCCGGCCCAGTGTTGATTAAACCTATTAGCAACCATTGAAAATCAACCAGAAGCCTTATGAATCGCAATTGTATTGATCAAAATGGTTACTACTGAACATAAATAAGACTGCAGTGCCATGCTTTTTTGTCAACAAAAAGAGCTGTCTTAGTTTCTACTAAACAGGCATAATACTCCGTACTCAATACAGTATTTTTTATATTATCATTTACAAACAAGTTCCTTTTTAAATTAAAATGAACATGAATACACAAGTTTTTTTATACCTAATTACAGCTTGATGTTGATTAGTGATGGTATAAATATTAATATAATTCAAGCCAACGTTTAATAAAATGTGCATAACAGTCGCAAAGGACATTTTAAATGACTACGACCAATAACTTTAGCAGTTTAATTAAACTTGTTGACGATTCGACAAACAAAATTGATTTAGTGTAGGTACTTCCAGGTATAAGCTCGTTGTGAATTATACCGGAATGGCGTTATTAACCGGCTATAATAATATATTGAAAGACCACTTGTCGGCCTCGGGTGCCGATGATCTGCTCCACTTGTAGTATGAGAACAAAAAGAGTCGCGGAAGCGGTGGTAAGGTGGCACTGTGGCGGGTATCCAGCGGCGCAAGCGCACGGTCACCGTCACCGCGCTCGCGCACGTCATCGCGTCAGTGCGAGCACGCCCCCTCCGCACACCGCTACGACCGTGGGGTCTAAGCGGTGTACTGACATTCGCACCAATATTAAAATGTCACTGCATTTATAAACATTATCGAATATTGTGTTAGTCGTTGGACACCTTGTATTGGTTTTTATTTTTAACTTTGCCCGGTGCGTTTACAAACATACAAACACACAAACAGACAGACCCGGAACAGCTATCTGTAAGCCATACAAATATTATACTTCGTGCGGGAATCGAACCCGCGACACGCAACGCAGCAGCCGATCGCTCAACCAGTGCGCCAACCGTGTCGTCAAATATTGGCAATATTGTGTTAGTCGTTGGACACCTTGATTTATTTCCAACTTTTTTATTTACAGACAAACATGTCCGCCAGAGCACACTGGATAAACTATGGAACAAACAGTCGGGAGCCATACAGATGCTTCTTGCCATATTAGAGGTAAGTATCTTTAACCAGCAATGTGAAATAAATCACCCTTGTAATGCGTATCTTTTAGATTTGTATCTGGATGGTTTACGTTTACATTTTTACTGGCAAAGCATACACATAATAGGGTAGATGACTAAAAAAAACTAATTAGTCCGTCAAATAGATTTTCAAAAAATATTAGACACGTGTTTTTTCTTTTTTCACGTAAGTAAACACAAAATGAAAACGATACAGTGCGTTGAAAACTCATGTGACGTCACTTGTAAGTACACTTTTTACGTACACATGATGTCACAACCCTCCAACCCTGATCTTTGATGCGTTTTATCTTCTTCTTTTTTTATTGATTTGATAAAACAAAAAATACGTGTCCAATATTTTTCGATAATCTAACTGACGGACTAAACAGAATCATATATTATTTTTGACCAGGAATCATCCTTATTCAGTCATTGTAAAGAATACATTTATGCAGTTGGTGGCATTTATTTTAGTTCAATCACAGATTGACTGCTTTATAAGAGTCTGTAAATCATTTTAATACGAAAAAATACGACTTCACTTACGTAGCGGCGGGCGGCCGGCATCTAGTTTTTTTTTTATTTTACTATAATTTCAAAATAAAAATCCATCCTGCCGTTTAGACTAAGACATGCCAAAGGAATAGACATACAAACATACTCTCGAAAATCTTTACTATCCTTTTGCGGCAGTTGGATAAACGTCAACTTAATTTACACAATGCTTGAGTTGAAGGTTGTAAATTTTCTAGAATAATAAATTCAAGTACAGATATTCTAAATTAGATAACTGAATTAACTTATAGATTGCCAATAACATAATAACTGCGTCATTTTCTATTACAGACCTGTAGAGACACAGCAACTTGCACGTACATAACATCAATACTAAGGGAAGTCTTGTGTTTGAAACAAGGAAAAGGAAAAAAATGTTCAGGTAAATAATTATGTAAAAAATAAATGACGTGGAAGCAATTTATACCTTTGGTCATGTTTCCTCCACCACCTCCTCCTCCTCGAGCGCAGCTTTCACATGGGGGAGGGGGGGTTCGAGGATCCAAAACCGTAAATAGATAAATCAGGTTTTGCCCGGACTTGACGCAGAAAAGGCGGAATTCTGAACGCCAATCTATCAATATATATTTTGGGGTACGGATTATCCGTGCAATCCATCCAATATTTAGAAGCGATATCTTTTCGATATCGTTTCGTTTCGTTTTCCCTTACCCCCATATTTCCTGCCTACCTACGTCTGCCTAATTGTATTAAAAATAGCCAGAACCATCTAAGAATCAAGCTACGACCACCTTAAATACGTTCGTATTGACAAATACAATTTAAATCTAATTGCTAGATGACCTTCATTACCTTTTCATTAATGTCAATAATTCTTGATATAAATAAAAATACACACAAAATGCAAACTTGTATTTATAATTGTTTTCAATAAATTAGTTCCCATTGAGTCATCGGGAAACAAGAAGAAAGAGACCAAAAAAACAGGCAAAGAAAATAAAGTGCCCGCAGTTAAGAAGGGTATGTTCCGTGTGTGCCGCTTCATATTGTAAATACGTTGGAATTTACCGCCAATTATCCAAATAAATAACGTAAAATAAACTAATAAATAATACAAAAATGTTGTACAGCAATGCATGCATTAATCGTTTGCTTAAGTAAATTAACAACAACCGAGTGAAAAGAAATAAATAAGAGGTCGATATTCTTAACACGATTTATTTTAATTGCACTTTTGCTTTTAAATATATAGAAATTAAGCAACACTGGCATTTCAATGATTGCTTTACTAGTACCCTTTCTACTTGGTACCTCCTTATTGGCCTACCTACTGACATTTAAGAAGATCACCTAGAGAACATTGGACCGGTTGACAACACAGCCTTGTAACGTGTAATATCAAAGCTATTGTCGATTCAATTGTCATTTCACCGCACTGCAGTCTTCAATCAAATTAACATAATATTTCAACATTGATTTATTTGTGTTTTAAAATTTCATAAACAAAAGCAGTATTGTAAATGTCAAGATTGCTTTGCACTAAGCTAAATTTCGTTCATTAATATTTTACTATTAATAAACTAAACACCAAAAATTAAAAGCTGTAACAATATAAATACGCTTGTACAAAATTGTATTACAAAACCTGCCGATATCGACAATTTCAGCAAACAACCTCGCAAGGCAGCAGTGCTCACAGCACTTCATATCAATAAACGGCACGCAGGTGGTGATCCGCACGATGATAGCCACACACGCCAAACGGGACGGCAACGTCGCCACCGAGCTCATACTGCAGGACCTCGTGTGGATCCTCGCCTCGCTAGCGCCGAGAGGTACGGTCCTTAATGTCCGCGGTTGTTTCCAGCTAACAACTTGTCCCGGCATCAATGCGCACAAGACTTCATTCAGATGAAAGGCACACAAGTAATCATACGCAGGGTGATCGGCACCATGCAAGACAAGCGGGACCGGCATATAGGCACAGAGGTGGTGATGCAAGATTTACTCTGGATACTTGCACCGCTTAGCTCTCGAGGTTACCATTATTCATTATAAAATTCTAGTTTAATGCCAACTCATGCTTTATTCATGAAATTATTTATGTCTATTTTAAAGCTTACATAAAAATATCGAACACAACTGTTTTCAGATCCAAAGTTCGCGGTGAAATTAAGGATGCTCGGTTGCGTAAGAACTATGCATCTCATTCTAAAGGGACACTTTACAGATAATAAACTGATTTTTCCATTACTAGTTATTATGAAACAATTAGCAAAAAATGGTAAGTTACAATCGATTCTTTTATAAAACCTTTTTCTGCTCTAATACCCCTTAGCAAAACTATTTTTCCTGTTGTGCTGATGAGATAATGAGTGCTTTTAATATAGCTTACATACCTACCACCGTTATTATTATTTTGGGTAAAAGTATGTCTTAGCTCTAGGCTAGTTTTTACCTACATAAACGGGACAAGCCAAGTCAATGCAGCGTATTGTGAACATACCCTTTCTAAGGCAGAGGGAAAATTTTTACCAGTGTGTGTGAATGTGTGTCACAGAGAAACTAAAACCATTCTGTAATATAAAAAAGAATAGAAGGATTAAAAAGTGCATTATAAAGCAAGATAGGATGTGGGCATTCCGACGAAGGCGAATAGGAGCTATTTGAGCTTAGTACGAAATTCGGAAACGTGGTCATACTTGCGTAAGCCAAATATGAACCTGATACTTACAGAGATTTTGAAGTCACTCAAGCTTGTCCAATTAGTCTTGGGTGAGATTAAGATAGCTGGCGTCAGCATAGTCCAAGATTGGGAGAAGAAGACATTATGATAGGGCAATTTTAGTGGTGATCGGAACAAAATTACGAGGGCTTCCCAGGGACCCGCTGAAGCGAACAGTTTACGGCAGACCTTCAGCAGTTGTTTAGTCTGAGAAAGAGTGCCGATGATATAAATCCCCAAGTTCCTCACAGTGTGAGTTATAAGAATTGTAGTGTTATAGAAAGCAACCAGAAATGACAATGGGATCGTGTTGGAATGACGAATTTATAAAAAATAGCAGACTTGGGGCCCTGGGGAAGCGTCGACCAACCAATCTTAGAGACGGTCCGGGAACTACCAAAAACAATCACTTGCGTCTTTGCTGGATTAATCTTCAGCCCAAACTCAGCACTATAGTACCGTTTTTAGGCTTTAAATTAATATTTGAACAGTTATTAACCATAAACAGTTATCAACCCTCGAATCTCTTGAAAGGGATACGATTTTGACATAAGGATATTAGTATGTCAAAATCAAGCAAGCAAACCAAATATCAGAATCGTTATTACGAGTTCGGTCGGTAATACAATAGAATATCAACGTAACATAAAAGTAGTCGTTATTATACATTGGTTATTTTTGCGATTTCAGCCGTTACGACCTCTATTTTGGTCCGAGATGGTGTAACTACAACTTACGAGCGTGTTCTGGTCAGCCTCGGCTTCATCCCGACGGCAAGACTGCGACTCTGCCTCGACGCTATTGATTATTTCAGTAAAAATAGTTAAGTGAATAAGTAAATTGTTTTAAGACAATGATCATGTTTATCATAGTGGATTCATGTGATTAATGGTAATTTTATGTATTACAAAGACAATAGGTCGCACACAATCTCTTTAGGCAATACACAACAATTTGTCACAGTCGACTGATACCACAAACTATTCTTTTACGTGACACTCTTACACGCAACGCAGCCTTTACCTTTACTATATACAACCTCGGAATATGTTTGTCGCTAATGAACTTATGTTATGTTCTGTTGAACGTTTGTTTGCATGTCCAATGCGCCAGTTTTTGTCACTTGATCACACGTGCGTAACTCACACAGAGGTGTGCTGCATGCAGATCGTGAAGACAGGCCTCTGTAGCGTGCTCCTCAGAGTTTTCGACCGCTGGGACCGCTACGAGGGCCGCATGAGGCTCAAGATATGCGCTCACATCCTTCAGACCCTGCAGCATCTTTGCAATATCAGTACGTACAATGTGCCAATGTTTTAACCAATACGATCATTATTTCTATGTTTTCACCATAGATATTGTATTCCAAAATAGTAATGTCCAATAGCTTGTAATACCATCATAAATTTCAATTACCTTCAAAACATCTTATTAGCGTATCTATTATCTTTATAACAAAATAAAAAAATATATATATTTTAATATTGCAGAAGCGGGGCGACGGGCACTGTGCACGAAGAAACATGTCCAGACGTTGCACAGGTTTTGCTCACAATGTCCAGATGAACCCGAATTTGATGGACTACTAGCAAGAGTATGTTCAGTCATAACGTTATGTTTGAAGCACCAAGCTTTACCAGTACCAACCTCGAGCCCAGCTTCGTTTAACTTGAACCCCATACTTAAAGGTGAACTCATTATGTCTTGATTAATGCATTGATAAGAAATAACTAATAGCCATGAATAATAATAATAGGTCATTTTGTAGGCACCAATACATCATGGCCATGTCACGAAGACGAGGAAGATGCAGCAAATTCTGATTCTAAAACAGTGAATTCAGATTTGGATGATGATGGCCCAGAAATAGATATAGAAGGAATTGATGAGTTCCCAGACATGGATTTCGATGAAAATGACCTCAAAACTGAAAGTCCTGACGAAGCAGATAAACCGCCAAACATTCTACAATGCGCAACAAAAAGTGGTGACAGTTTACAAAGCTCGCTCTGGATAAATCCTAATGAGAGAGATATAGAAGACTTAAAAAAGTATTTACACCTGCTTTCACACATATACCTATTAATTTGATATTTTTGTTTAAAATTAATGTTTTAAAATTAAATTCCCTGAAATACAAGATATGTTGACAGAACTATATAAGTTCATTCTGAAAACTGAATTTATATAGATAGACGAAATCAGCTAGCTAATTATTTTTTTTACTTTTTCAGATATTTTATTTTTTACAAAGAATTTGGATCATTAAACAAGCAAGTAAGACTTGTCAAAAGTCGAACTAATTCACGAGGCTCTATACTAGAAGATTTTCTGTTCTCTTCGTCCGGTGCAAACAGAAATGCTGCTTCCAGTCTGAATCTGTCGTTTACCGGGGGCTTAACCAACACTGACTGTGACAACGGCATTGGGCCATCACAATCACCATCGTTATTACAATATCATAAAATCCATGAAAGTGCCTGTAAGTATATCTAAGATTTTGGTAAGAAATTCGAGAAATTAGCAGCCTTTATACAGCGCACAAGCTTACTGCTAGATATAGAACTCTCTTCCAGCATACCAGTTAGCTCGATCCTCGAATACGCTGATCTGTGCCTCGATCAGTTTTCAGGCCTCATCAGAAAGCTTAAAGTCACCCAAACAGCAATGCCAAGGCCTTTGTTCGGAGTTTTCCTGCGTTATCGAATCAGAAATGAAGATACCCGCAGGAAAACCAAGGCTACCGACATAGTCCGAAGAATCTCCAAACTTAAGTGGAAGTGGGCAGGGCACATTGCGCGCAGAACAGATAGACGATGACGTCGAGAAGTTCTGGAGTGGTGGCCGCGTACAGAAAGACGCGGCGCTGGAAAGCCACACACAAGGTGGACAGATAACCTGGTGAAGGCCGTGAGAACCCGCTGGATGCGAGACGCACAGGACCTGCCGATATGGCGACCCTTTGGAGAGCTATGTCCAGCAGTAGACATTTGTTGGCTGAAATGATGATGATGATATTGTATAGAACTTTTCTAGAAATGGCCAATTATAGATTATTACATTTGTATATTTTCTGCCTCAGCTACCACATCGTGTTCATCGCTAAAAATACATAAAGACATTTCCAAGTACAGTACATTTGAAAGTGTGTACTGCACTATATCGACAAGGGTGAGGAGTGTTATAAGCTTCGTGAAAGTAGCGTACCCTGACATGATGGGTGGTCAGGGTCTCAACCAGCCAGAACCCTTGAATAAGATGGAGCGAAGTGCTTGCAGGTTAGCACTAACGTATCGTTTTTACGCCATATTTACCTACTATGTGTCCCTTTAGAAATTAGAAATGTTAATTGGTTAGGTACATACCTATTCAATGTTTTGTATACTGCCAAAAAAGAAGGTACCGTATGAAGATTACATTTAAATTTAAAAATTTATTAAACTCGGAAATACTAATCTGCCACAAACTCGTTATACAGAAATATTTATTTATTATCATTCATCTTATCTATTATCATTCATCTTAAATATTCATGTTTTCAGGGTGAAACTTCTATCGTGTGTAGACAGGGCTATAAACCCTGAATCGTACATGAATGAGACGGTGTATGATCTGGATCAGCTATGCAGTGCAGCTACTACTGAATCCGGCGCCCAGAAAAGGTAACCATCACACTTTATAATATTCCTTGGAAAGGATAAATTATAAACACCAAGTGGTCGTCCAATGGTAAAAAATAAGCTTTTAGCACTTCTCTATAATACGTACAAACTTCAACAAAAAATTGGATGCCAAGTGTTCTGTACACATATTTACAAATTAATTTAATAAAGAGGCAAACGATCTTATGGTATTTAGATGGATGCAAATCGTCCTATTAGCAGAATGTGTTATTGTCAAAGTACAGTGAAGCTGCAAATTATGTATCGGGTTTTCGGCATGACTCATTATTTTTTTTTAATTATCATTCAAACGAAAAATAGGTATGCCTGGTGTGGACGCAACCTGTGTCGGCACCCTTGTATAATATCATGTTACCGTGGCGGAAGCAGAAGTTGAAATCTAGATCGGTAAAGACTCACAAACCACCAGGAAACCTGAATCATGAAGTATTATTATTTATACCCAGAGCTGCAGTAAAGACTCTTTGGGCAAAACGTAATGTAACTCAGTAGTTACATTACGTTTTGCCCAAAGAGTCTTTAGTACGAACTAAACTAACTATTGTGATTACGAACTACAAAATGTAATCGTAGTATCAGTATTACTAACTGTTGATTACATTTTGTAGTTCGTAATCACAATATGAAATAATCGTAAAAAGTAGATATAGATATAGTATATAAAAAGTCAAAAATAGAGTATCGATTAAGTACTAACTACTGCTACTATGCAATCACGATTGCATGATTACTTTTTTAACTACTTAATGAAACTACGTTGCTGTCGGTTGGCAGAACATTCGATCGAGTGCTAGTGAGGACGTTGGTTGTGCCGCCATACTTCGAAGATACCGTCGCGCGACGTATTTGTTAGTTTGCAAATATGAACGAGTCACACGATTATCTTTTGCCACTGCGCAATGCAGCTTCAAGTTCTTCTATCGGCACTGAATCATCAGCAGAAAATGTTGACAAGAACTTGCCGTGTATTCTTGATGGTAAGTTTTTATACTTTCCAAGGAAGAGTGTACGGATCGCAAAAGAGTTGGACTATGTACATTGTGCCTCCCAAAAAAAAATAAAAATATCGGGTGTGAAACCTTCCACATCTAACTTGATTACGCACCTGAAACGAAAACATGGAGAAAGCGCACTCAAAGACTACAAAGAATATTTTGGTACTATTAAAAAATCGAAGATACAACTGAAAAAAACAATTCCCCAAGATCAAACACAGTCTAACGTTTCACAAGGAGAATTTAATGACAACTTAGTAAAATTTTTTATACGTTATGTGATACCCTTCAGAGCAATTGAGGATCCGTATTTGAAAAAAACTTACGAAAATGCGGGTATGTGTCAAAACGAATTAAGCCTTATGAGTCGTAGATCTTTGGGTCGGTTTACACAAGAGTATTATATTAAAGCAACAAATGATATAAAATCCATGCTGCAAGATGTATTGTATGTATGCACCACTACAGACATATGGTCCGGAAGAAAAAGATGTTTTTTAGGTGTTACGGCACACTAGATTACGTCTGATTTACAAAGAAAATCTAGGACATTAGCATGTCGGAGATTTAAAAGGACGCATAGCTACGATAGAATTGCTTTTCTATTAGAAGAAATCCACAGTGAATTTGGGCTTGACTCGCACAAAGTGCTATCTACAATCGCCGATAATGTTTGTGATTTTGCAAAGGCCTTCAAAGGGTTTGGTGTCGAAATTAAATCTTGTGATTCAATCGAAATTGCTGATTTTTTTTATGAAAACCCAGATTTTGAAGATATTTCAAATGCTACAGAAGATGCTCAGTCAGAAGGTAGTATTACAACGTCACGTGATAAATCGGAATGCGATCCTTTGTCTTTTGAAGATGTTCATGCAGTGTCACTTGAACTGCCAGCTCACTTGAGGTGTTCTGCTCATATACTTAATTTATGTGCAACCACAGATGCTGGCAAAGTGCTTCGAAATCAAAATACCAGCGTTTCTAAAATGCACTATCAAGTAATTAATAAATGTAACAAATTGTGCAATTTTGCTGGTAGTCCAAAATCCGCAGAAATAATACAAACTATTTTAGGACACGCTTTCAAGACCAGGAGACACCTACGACGCACTAAGACAAATATATGCTATAAAAGATAAGAACATTCCGCTTTTTGAAGCAATAAAAATCAGCGGCCACTTGCAACAAAATGAATTCCGGTATATTGAACAATATTTAAAATGTTGTAAACCAATAGCAGAGGCACTTGACATTTTGCAAGGTGACATAGATATGTTTTATGGTTTGCTGCAGCAAAAAATGTGCTGTGAAAACTTTACTTACTGCAATGTTTTGGCAAAAACGCAATTACAAAGCGTAATTGAAATACGTTTTGTTGATATTTTTGAGCTTTCTCAGCCAAAGCACAAAACGCAGTGATTGCTGCAATTTCATATCCAAGATTTAAGACCAAATTGTTTGCATGTGTTGCTAAAGAAGAGCATTTAAGGTTAAAAACAGCTAAAAGCAGCTATTGC
The DNA here is from genome assembly GCA_947386135.1 of Melanchra persicariae. Classification (NCBI taxonomy): domain Eukaryota; kingdom Metazoa; phylum Arthropoda; class Insecta; order Lepidoptera; family Noctuidae; genus Melanchra; species Melanchra persicariae. The sequence continues at coordinate 9,954,716 of OX376644.1, forward strand.
AAAAGAAATTTCCGAAAACGCAGAATCGAGTTCAACAATAGAAAATGAAAAAAGGATAAAGATTTTTTTGAATTTGATAGCTCTTCTTCGGATACTGAGGAAAATGTATGCCGTGTCCAGAGGTCGAAGGCAGATAAGATAATTTCCTATTATTTAACAGATAAGGACCGAGAATTGAGAATGCTTCACAGATATCCAGAAGTGAAAAAAGTCTTTATAAAATATAATGCCCCTCTGCCTTCTTCGGCTCCAGTGGAAAGACTATTTTTAGATGAATATGCTACTATTATAAATCACCCTAAATCTCACAAGTTTTCGGATGAAATGTTCAAAAAATGTGTTGTTTTTAAGGCTAATTTAAATTCAGTTTTGTAATCCAAAATGTTGAAAAATTTGATTCAGAACCGTTTATTTCAGATTTCTGAAATAAACGGTTTTTTTTGTCGCCTGAGAGTCTGATTGAGAAAGAATTTAGTAAATTGAAAATTGTTGTTTTTAAATATCAATTAGCAGTTTTGCTATGGTTCTGGTAAATAATTAAAACTTTTTACATCTTTATTTACAAAACAATTATTACTAGAACTAAAGTAATCAGTAGTTATAACTACTTGATTACGGCAACCAGATTAACGATTACTTTAGGTGATTATTGTAGTTAGGTTTCATGTAATCATAACTACATGTAGTTATGATTACATGAGACCTAACTAAATAGTTAACTACATGTAGTTAACTATTTGTAGTCGTAATTAGAAATCAGATAACAAAATAGTACCTAGTTGGTTACGCCCTACTCTCTGGCTCATAAACCACCAGGAGACCGGAAACACGGAGACGAATTTAAAAAAAAAGAAAGTGAACCCAATTCTGAGGAAATCTACGCAGACAAAGTCGCGGGTTGAAGCTAGTATTGAACAACGTCCCTATTTTATGAATTGATCGCGATAAAAAAAAAACTGTTGGTATTTACTTGTAAACTACATAGGTACGAGTATAAAATATTATATTGATGCGTGGTATGACTGTACTTTCCCCATTCTTCTGTTTTTAGGACCATTTGCGAATAGGACGTTCTGCTACTAGGACGATTTGCGAATATAATGTTTTGCTAATAGGACGATTTGCGAATATAATGATTTGCTAATAGGACGATTTGCGAATATAATGTTTTGCTAAAATAACGTTTTGAGAATAGGACGTTTTGATACGGAGGTGTAATAAATCACGAAGTTTAAATTATAATTATTTACTTCGCCTTATGTAGCTTGTTATTCATTATGATAAATGCCTCAATTTATTACTTGGTCCGTAGTCATATCCACACAAATCACTCAAAATGATTATTCGATAAGGAATCCTGTCTATGACTAATTCGTTAATGTAAGCCGAAACAAAACAATGTTTGTTATAAAGTTTCAGCTCGGAGTGTATATGCCTGAGCAACACTGATGAGCAAGATATCACGAAGGTCAATACTTTCGCCGCGAAGCTTGGGTTTGAGTCAAGATTCGAGTCTGGAAATTTGAGGAAAGCAATTCAGGTAATTGTTTTCAAAATAAAATGTTTCATGTTCTACATAAACATAATTTTCATCCGAGAATGCTCGTTGTTATCTTTATAAACAAAAATAATTATGCAATACCTAGCCACAATTTCCGGAAAACCGGGTTTTTTGTTTTTCTTTTCCATAGCTTGGAGTTTTTTTTTTTTTAAAGTTCTTTTTGGGACTTGGTAAAATCGTTTTCTTTATTATTCTAAAAACTTATGTAACTGAATATATATGTCGCAACCAACTTTCAGAAAAGGCTAGGCTTTTAATGAAACGGTTGATTAGCCGTTTCATTAAAAGCCTTTTCATTGGACTCAGCGGCATAAGTGAAATGGGCAAATCATTAAACGATATTGAACAAAGGATGTCAATTAGGTCGCTGAAAAATGGGCGCTTTAAATGAGAAGGCTAGGCCTCTAATTAAACGGCTGATTAAGCTAATTGGCTGCGACATTTATACACATCGAAATTAAAGTAGAATCGGTATTTACAGTCAACCTGTAAATACTGATACCGGCGCTTCATCAATATCCAACAGTACCCATGTCAAAATTTCTACTTTCATCAAGTCAGAAAAAAAAGAGATTCAGTATTGGATAGGCATGATATCCGCAACCCAAAGTCTATGCACATATTTTGCGTACAGAAATTGTAATCTTAGCTTTTTGCCAGTGATTTTGGCCGTGCAGATTTAGTACGAACAATTTCTTATTCGGCTTATCACCCTTACAGATTTCTTTTCCAAAAAATCTCTTCTTAATGGTCACCTACATCATAAAAGGAAGCTTTATGCAAAGATCTTTATGTTCCTAGTCCCAGTAGGTTCGGCTGTACGTGGATATGTTAGTCAGTTTCCCTTTTAAATAAACACTAGCTGACCCGCGCAACTTCGTCTGCGTCACATTTTATACAAACACTAGCTGACCAGCGCAACTTCGTCTGCGTCACATTTTATACAAACACTAGCTGACCCGCGCAACTTCGTCTGCGTCACATTTTATATAAACACTAGCTGACCCACGCTACTTCGTCTGCGTCACATTTTATATAAAAACTAGCTGACCCGCGCAACTTCGTCTGCGTCACATTTTTCTCATTTTAATCAGCGGCCTAAGCGTATCCCGGCATTTCATTGAACAGCTATAGTTTTGACTCGGAGTATTTGTCAAAATCACTTTTAACCACACGTTGTCAGTTAAAATCACAATTTACTACAGTTTTTCAGGCAAAACTACTTCTGACCAACTTGTTGTCAAAATTAGTTTTGCCTGATTTTTTCAATTAAAAATACTTTTGACCGATTAGGCCTTTTGACTGTAACATAAAGTATAGATAAAAACTCCCCGTATAACTGTGATTTATCTACGTTAACAAAAGGGGATAGAACCTTTGTGGCACAGCCCCCCCACCACCATTTTGTTTTATTTTTCAAACTTGCGGCACACGAGTCGATCTATCATGCATTTTGTTTTTTTTTTCAAAATAGCGGCGCACTATGAAACACTTATATAAATGGGTAGAGGACACTTCAACAAACAAAAATGTTAGGAACGTGATGCCCTACAGTGTCACGTTGCCGAGATATTTCGAGATAAAGTCATCATGCAATTTTTGTTTGTTTAATGAAGCATCCTCTACCCATATATAAATGTTTCATAGTTCGCCGCGATTTTGAAAAAGCCAGCTCCCATAGAAAAATGTTTGATCCTGTTTGTATCTACAAGATAAGTAACTTCAGGTAGGTCCGAGAGAGTATGAGCTGATCCTTATGCCGGACGTGAACTCGACGAAGCGTCACCAGTGGTTCTACTTCGAGGTTCGCAACATGCAGCAGGGCCGTCCTTACGTCTTCAATATCGTCAACTGTGAGAAGTCAGACAGTCAGTTCAACTTCGGGATGAAGCCAGTCATGTATTCAGTGAAGGAGGCTGCCATGGGAAAACCAGGTACGAGATGAGATTTTATCAAAAAACTTACCTCTTCTACATTCAGCTTATGAGGACAGTATTTTATTTTTTAGAAACGGTTGTAGTAAAAACTGAATACCTACACACATACATACGAGACGTATCAGATTTGTCTCTGGGGTGGCAAGTCACCTACGAAACTGCAGCTTCTACTGGTATTGCAAATATTTTAAGTGGACACCAAGCTAACGCGTCTGTGGGTTTTCCCAATATAGAAAGATCATGACTATACGGCGCCGTCCTTATACAACGCAATCGGGGACGCCTTCCGGTTAAGCCATATCGCGTATTCGCGCTGTTATGAAATATTACTTGTATGAAATGTAATAAACGCATAGTAAGCGATTCACCCCGTCGGCGTCGCTTCCACGTTTATGCCAATCGTATTTAGAGGCAATTTACACGTTGTCACAGGTTTCAGAGAGTCCGCTTAGAGACTGCACTTTGAGACTTCAAAGAGCTCACACGTTAATAGTTAGTCAAATGTCTCCATGAATGTATTTAAGTTTATTAATGACTTAATTATATTAATTATAGCAGTAATAAAAGTGTTTTTAAAAAGGACCCACGGTGCACCATCCTACAGCGCGTTAATCGCTTTTATTAGGACGGCACCTTATTCTATTGCCTGCAAGCACATAACGGCCTTTTATTTTTTACGTTTTTTCTAATGGCTTATGTTATGACTGTTTAGTATTACTTCACAAAGTGTTTGACCCCAGGTTGGGTGCGGGCCGGTTCGGACATCTGTTACTACCGCAACAGCTACCACTACGCGAACCAAAAGAACCACAACAAGTGCTACCTGACAGCCACCTTCAACATCGACTTCCCGCACACAAACGATGTCGTCTACATCGCGTACCACTTCCCTTTCACGTATTCTATGATGATGGTGAGATGCCTTCTGTTTAATATAATTCAATTTAGTGAAATCCTCAATGAATGTCATGTTTATTTCGTCCGAAAAGACAAGTCTGAACCCTTATAGAATCACTCGGGTGTTTGTCCATCTGTCCAGCTTTCACAGCCAATTGGCTCCAAAATTATTGGATTTTTCTTGGATCCGGTGGTCGTGGGTTCGATTCCCACGGGAAAGCATACTTTATAAAGTTGTTTTCCAGTTTGGCTAGGACATTGCAGGCTTGAATCAGCTAATTGTCGTCTGATAAAAAGATGATTCCGTGCTTCGGAAGGCACGTTTAAGCCAGTGGTTCCGGCCGCCAAATAAACCATGTCAGAGGCCCTTGAAGCGGCTTAGAAACTCTGACACTAGGGTTAGACCTTACTGCCCACACGATAAGAAGAAGATTAAACAATGAAGTCTATCGTGTAATTTGTGCGTCAAGTAGTCTATCGTGTAATTTGTGCGTCAAGTAGTCTATCGTGTAATTTGTGCGTCAAGTAGTCTATCGTGTAATTTGTGCGTCAAGTAGTCTATCGTGTAATTTGTGCGTCAAGTAGTCTATCGTGTAATTTGTGCGTCAAGTAGTCTATCGTGTAATTTGTGCGTCAAGTAGTCTATCGTGTAATTTGTGCGTCAAGTACCATACATTTATTTTGAGTAAACTGTCTCAATAATCAAGAGATGTTTCAAAAACGACGCTTCATTTCGAAAGACATTTTTAAATTGTTATATGAGGGATTCATTCATTCAAGAGTTATCCGAAAAGTATCAGTTGACTATTCAAAGTAAAACAGATTTTTCACCATATTTAGCTTTTTCTAAAAAATCTTTAAAACATCGGTAACTCGAAAACCACCCAATAAGGGTCCCAAGTTTTCGGGGTCGCACTTATAATTATCAATTATCCTGTTATTTGCGTGCAAATTCGGACCTCACGTGCGCGGTTTAAAAAAAAAATATAAAATCCAAATTGGGTACCTACAACATGAAAACTATCGTCGAATTTACGAGCAAGCGACTGATTAGAACTTCAATGTTGAAGGTTTAAAACGAAGACTTGTCAAAGGATGCCGAATCGTATTGTTGCGTCCTTGCTATGAACAGTTTAGCTATTTAAACCCATTTAAATCTACTACAAAGTGCATTAATCGTCATCGTTAACTTTCTCTAGGGAAGAGCGAGTTATGTCGTAAAACTAGACTAAAGGAAATTAAATGACAACATGTTTAGAAATAATGCCCTAAAAAACTAATGCCGTGAGAAAAAAGAAAGAAAGAAAACACTTTTATTCTCCCCGAAATGACGCACAAAAAGAAAAATAAATACAAAATAAGAGCACAACTTAAAAAGAACGAGCATGATTTTTTTTATAGCATCTATCAGCTCCTAAATCAGAAAATTTGTAATTTATACTGGGTAATTTTCTTTCCAGTGCGCAAACTTTAAGAACCACTTCTGCCCATGTAAATGAACAACTTTCCCCAAGAAAGCCATAGTCAATTCCTAAAAAAAAAATTGAGTCTCCCATACATACTGTGGTCAGTTGATGACAATTTTGTATGGGAAGTTCAAATTTTTTTTTAGGAATTGACTATGGCTTTCTTGGGGAAAGTTGTTCATTTACATGGGCAAAAGTGGTTCTCAAAGTTTGCGCACTGGAAAAAAAGTTATCCAGTATAACAAAGGAACCTTTTCTAATTAATATCTACCCAGGTCCAGGGAAATTCATAGTCTGTCACCTTGGGGTTCGTATCTAGGCAGGCGTTTTACGTTTGCGTTTGCGTTTTTTATTAAATGGTGTCTGTGAAAAACCATTAATACGGTATGTAAGTGAAAATCCCAATAAAAGTTTAGTTTTTATTCACCCCATTTCTATATAATCTCCCGGTTTTACGGTAACAATATATTTCCCTGATCTACCAAAAAATATACACTCATCATATAATAAATTGTTTTTTCTGTGTACCAGACTCGGATATGGCAGTGGAGCATGGAGATGCCTCCAGGATCCTACCTACGCGCGGAGCCTCTCTGCTATTCCCTCAACAACAACGAGGTCCCGTTGCTAACGGTCTCCGCTGAAGATACACCATCCAATCCTATAGTGGTATGTGGTTTTTCTCCATAAAAATGCTTAAGAAGCTACGTGCTTTAGATTCCTTTACTTGTACATAACAAGATACTGCAAATGCTTGTTGCGTACGATGCGCATTTTAATGCGAAGTTCTTGCTAATTTTTATCGATCAATTAACTTTACCTTACGCAGCTACTGGTTGTAGTAATGCTACGAAATTGGGCCTCTTGATAGACGTGTGCAACTAGGTAAGTCAAAGAACTTGACTTACCTTGCACACGTTTATCAAGAGGCCCAATATCGTAGAAAGTTTTAAGAACTAAAACTTTGAAAACACCGTAAATTGTTCTCGTTGGCGTATCCTGATTTTCTGCGAGCATCCCATTTCTAGCAGATCAAGGAATGCGGAGCTAGTGCTAATTAATTAGTTTAAAATGTATGCCAAAAAAAATGTATGCAAAAAAAAGTCCTTGCCAAAGATTTGGTGAATATTTATACATAAGTATGACAGCTACATTTACAACTAGATTTTCGATTTTATGTTTTTTTTTTCGATTTTATCGATTTTACGCAAATTAGTTACGCTATCTCTATAAAAATGAACTGAAGTACCTATCAAAAGAGTACCTACAAAGCAGCTACTAGTAAGATAACGTAATACTAATTTTTTTTTAATAAATCATGAGAGACCGTTTTTCAACAGTTTTCGTTCAGTTGTCATGCTTTGTGTTCCTATTATCTGATTACCAGGTCAAGAATTCTTTAAGTGTTTAAGAGGATATCTTAAAGTTTCGAGTTGTACAACAATTATTCAGCTTCATCGTGCACTATATATTTTTAGCTGTTGCCCGCGGCTCCAACCGTGCGGATGTCGGTAATCGCGTAAAGAAGTAACCTATGTCCCAGGCTATAGAAAAGGACATAGGAAACTTTTTATGCTATGTATCTGCCAAATTCGGATTCGGATTCGGTCAGCCGTTTTAGCGTGAAAGCGTAACAGACAGATAGAGTTTCGAATTTATAATATTAGTAGGGAAGTAGGGATGATTGTTCAGACCTTGCAAACCTCTCCAAAATGTTTTAAGTTATAACAGCCATCTGAGATTATTTTCAAGCCGGAAGGTATCTTGAGGTATCCAGCATCACCCGTCATGTTCCGCGCCGTCTGGCAACGTCGAGCCCAGCTCTGCACCGTTGCCAAACCTGTAGGGAACTTATATGGCATAAACTGTGCCATCTAGTATTGCAAATTTGAAACTTTTACATATAAATATTTGACATTGTCACTTCTGTGTTGCCACCTATAGTTCCTGCACGCGTTACGTATGACCTAAATCAATCTTGTCAACGAGACAATTCTTTAAAAAAATGTTTTGACGGTGTTTGGTATACCAACAGGATCGTGAGATAGTTTTTCTGACGGCACGTGTCCATCCGGGCGAGAGCAACGCTTCCTGGGTGATGGACGGCACGCTGGGCTGTCTTCTTGGCAACTCGTGCGCAGCCGCCGCTCTGCGAGCCAAGTACGTCTTCAAGATCGTGCCTATGCTCAACGTGGAAGGAGTCATCAATGGCTGGTGAGTCATGTTATCATTTTTATATACTTAGTCCTGAGATATTTTACGATTTTACAGCCTGGCGTATTTAAAAACACTGAGTGGAAGTGCCAGGAGTTATGCTATTGCCGTTATACGGTGTTAGGTCAGTGTGATTCAGTCAGACCGATCATATGGGATTTCAATCGATCTTCACACGAATTAAACAACTTTTTCTTACTAAGTATAAACTTTATTAACTTCGCTACATCACTATTCTTTAAATTCTTGAGTTTCAACTTAATATACTTAACTAGGTACGTCACGTATATAAACAATATCTTATACCACTATGTATTTCAAATGATATGTCCAGACACTCAATATTCACTTAATTTTCTTACATTAAATTAATACATTTTACGGTTTATCATCAAAAATACCGGAGATCTGATGCTTCTACGTTATTTACCTTAGCGAAGTGGAGGTACTATACGTGGAATACTCATTTTGTGATATTCGTCATTACGAAGACGGAGGCAAGTCGCACGCAAGCGAGTCGCCAGCACCTTCAACCTAGTTTAATAAATCATATTGCCCCATAATATATACCTTCGAAATCCCCATAAACATTCATGTATAAGCTGGAAAATCTTAATATACTAGAAATCTCATGTACATTACGCGATATCAATACAACAAGGCGTACAGTGCACCCTCAACACGCAAGCTTCTAAAGTAAAACACCTTAAAATTACGTATAAATGCCTCAAATTATTGAAATAATACTTTTGGTAGACTCAATACCTAATTGTGACGAAAAGATATGTGGGGCCGCTCGGCCGGACACTAGTAGGCGGGGGGCGCCAGCATGCCGCTGGCGTGGACGGAGTGCTCGGTGGCGTCCGGCTCGGCGGTGGAAGGCGCGTCGTCCTGCGCGCGCGCCTCGTGGCTCAGGTACGCGGCCGGGTCGTCGCCCGCCATACCCTCGTCGTCGTCGTACGGGCCCTGCGTGGCCTCCTCCTTCGGCTCCTGCTCCAGCGAGTGCGCGTCGGACGCGCGCGAGTAGTGTGAGTCGATTTGGGGCGATGACGGCAGGATACCGAGCTTCTTGATGTGGGGCGACTGCAGCCCGTCCAGGGACGTGGGCCGCAGCTTGCCAATGAGGTCGTTGAGGGTGAAGTGCGTCGGCAGGTGTTCGGAGCGCGGCGGCGGCGGCGACGACGACGTCAGAGGGTGGGCGGTCGTCGTCGTCGTCATCGACAGCGGCTTCCTACGGCAGAGCATACCGACCCTCGTGTTAGAGAGCCGCTTGTACAATGCACACATGCTAAGATATCTACTATAATCAAGATTTTGAATATAACGAAGAGGTATTAGTCATGTTAAACTATCTGTTATTCAAAATAATATATTTAACGTCAATTGTGTTAATGGTATTAGTATTTTTTAAAACAACAAAAATGTTAAGCACAAAATTCTATTGATAGGTAAAGTATCGCTTAAACAAGAGATACCAAGCAAAGCCCCCTTCACCCACCCACCAAAAGATTTTGTCAAATTTGAAATTTTAATTAAATAAATTATATTTAAAGAGTGAAAGACGATAACGTCATAGATGCCAAATGTTGTCTGCTGGGTGTAGGGCTCTTGTTTGGTGGTTGGGTTGGCGCAGAGGCCTGATCCCGCGGGCCCGCGCGCTACGAACAAACATCGAGATAGAACCAAGGTTTAAACTTGGACTAGAATGTTAGCACACTGACTACATCGTAAACTAGTGTCCCAAGAGTTATTACAGTTAATCATGTCGTCTTTTAGACACGTTGTACGTTGCACACCGGCTGACGAAATTCGTGACCTTGAAACTCGGACCCTGTGCATAGAAGCCGCTATAGGTGTGAGAGGGGGAGCGCGCGGCTAGTCGGGGAGCGGGCCTCCGGAGGCGGCTGGCATCTCACCTGGCATTACCCCTGCGCGGAGGACACGGGGATGGAGCCGTAGTTGTAGTAGTAGCAGCGCGTCTGCTCGCAGATGAAGTCCTTGATCTCGCCGCAGTGCTGCGGCTCCCAGTGGAACGTGGGCGCCTTCAGGGACACGCAGCCGTTCGTCATCACGTGCTCCGTTCTGGAATACCGACTAGTTTTTATGCAATATTGCATTGTAGAACCGGTGCAGGGAACTTAAAAAGCATTGCCCTTTAATGATACGCTATTTATAAACAAGTTATCGCAACCAGCGGAGCATATCGTGGGAAAAACGCGTAACCAGCAATTTTCAAGATTTTTTTTTTACAGTGGTTGCTTCCTAGCATGGGAATATTGTAACTTCCTTGGAATTAGATCGTGTTAAAATGCGAAAAACGGGAACATCTTCATTACGGATTGCTTTCCTTACATGACTGTTGAGTGCTTCTATCACATGTTAGGATCGTGATTCGGATGTAAGTAGGCACTCGTATGATAAAATCTGTTAAAAGCGTCCGTAGAAAAGTTTGATGTGACAAATTTTTTTAGAGTTCAGAATTTATTCTACGGAATCGGAAGAGGATAGTACGGAATTATTCTTCGGAATATGGTTTGTAGCAATGTCGCGCCGGGTCTACCAGCGGGAGCCTTATCTTCTTGTAGGATGTTCTGTGGAACAGTATCAACGTACCCGTGCCTAGCGGTGCGCTGCGGCGCGGTGCTGCCCTGCGGCACGTCCAGGGGGTCGATGCTGTCGTCGGCGTGCTGGCTGGGCGCGTCTATCGGCAGCCGCCGCATGTAGTTGAACGTCGCGTTGAACGGCAGCCCCGTGCTCATCCACAGATACATGTCCGTACCTAAATTGTTGCCTGATGTCCAGAAGTCGTACTTATTGTAACCTGTAAACAGACAATATTTAATTTTAATCTTGACTAGAAATTATATTAGTCATGTTTTTGACGCGATCTACTGATGACATTTTATCAATTTCAATATTGCATTCGATTTTACTCCCTGGTTGAACTACCGTGATCAATAGTTTTTCAGTTTGATTTTTTCCGTAAAGAGAATATTTACATACAACAAACTTATAATTCTCAACTAATTAGGTATAACTTATACACACTTAAATAAAAAAACAATATATCGACAGTCTCGGACACAACGGCCTGTCATTTAGCCGCTAGTGCGGCACGCGAATATTAACGACATCATCCGACGAGCTCTTGTCACCGTCGGCGAGCCGTCCGTATTAGAACCCAATGGCCTGGCACGCTGGCCTCGACGATGGCAAGAGACCGGATGACATGTCATTATTTCCATGGAAGATGGGTAGGCCATTAGTGTAGCACGCTACTTGTGTCGATACTCTTGCGCCATCCCATCTTCCTAGTTCTTCGGCTGCGGAGAATCTCTAGTGGCGGAAATATAATAACCTCGTTGGTTATTATATTTTCGAGCCGTTTGGGATTGAAACTCTCGGGTTATGAGGTCTAAGTGCAACTTGTTTATAGATCTGTCAAGATGTTTAGTTGACACTTCGCGTGACCCAAGGGCTAACTTTTGCCTTAGACAAAGGTTAAACATTGCCACACATCGTGGCAATGCTACCAGCCTTTTGTGCACATTACCAGTGGCCAGCGATGCGGAGAAATTTTTCGACGCAACATTTTAGATAATTTTTAGTTTTAGTTAGTTAAGAGTTTTTTTATATAAATAAATTGCCTACTAAAATTGAATATGTATGGGCAAAGATTAAATTAAACATGTTTCGTATCTTACCAGCATTAGTAAGGTATGTCGTTATAGAGTCGGCCTTTTCCTTCGTTTCAAATGATGCAAGCTGCAAGCCTAATGATCTGTAAAAAAGAAAAGATATCGTTTAACCTTTAGGCTTAAAATAATATTAATGCAAACAACAATATACAAATAAAAAAAGCATCATACATGAAAATATATATTATACATTATAATACAATATATATGTGTAATCGGTGTTATGATAAGTTGATACCTCGCATAAATTTCAGTGACAACGTAGCGGTACTCACTAGCTGCAGTACGAACGAATACAAAGAAACACTAAAACAAGAATCGCTTAGGGCACTTTTGTACCTAAAACATGAACCTGTTCAATTAGATGCTTTTCTTAAAAACTAACAATAAATATGTTATTAATGTGAATCTTTAATTCTCAATGAAATTTTTGATCTAAAAACTCCCTGAATGTATTTCTGATCCCGTTTTACGGTACTTCAAGCTACCATCAACAATAAATGATAGTATTTTAGTCGCTTTAAAGACATCAGCCTGAATCAGCCAACCAACCAACGTTTACGATATTGTTCCGCGTAACACAAGACTTTACTGTAGTACAATTAACATGAGCTAGCCATATATGCGATTCCGCTAAGAACTATCGTAGAGAATACCAGTCGTATCCTTGCTAATCGTATTCAGCTAATAGCCTGAACAGAGTACAAGTTGCACCAAAGCCTGTTTATCGAGATGCAATTTATTCGCTAGAGACAGCTCGTTCAGGCCACGGCCTTGCCACGATGGGACAACATTCCAAGTCCAAGTTCAGAAAACTCTGAGGGATTAAAAACCTCTACGACATCATGAAACTGCATCGTAGGAACTCTATTAATGTTTACTGTATGATGGGAGTGATCTTTGAATTTTTTATGAGAGCTTTTAATTCTTCAGACCTGAATGAATTATAAATAAGTGGTTATTGTTGTCTTCTTCTGAGCAATGCTATTATTGTCTACTTCTTTCCTTCATAAAAAAACTGTGGAAAGCTTGAGCCATTAATAAAAACGACGGCCGGTAGGTAATATTAAGAGGTATACAGTACAATGCATTCCATTCATTAAAACTCACGAAAAACAATTCACCATTGGGAAGCGAAACACGTTTCCACTCAAGACTTTTTATTATGAATTAAAACATCATAAATTATTCTGCACTTGAATTTATCACGAACTTACTGCTAAATATTTGCTCGTCCATTAAGGCACCTTCTGCAACTTTAGTGTCATATTTCTTTTTGCCCCATGGGCCCCATCTCGTTTTGGATCTTGATGGATCGAGTTTTAAAATCGGTCACACATAAATAAATGTATTTTTAACCTTTTTTCCCAGTACTAATGTAGTTATAAATGTAGCTCTTAAATTTCATGTTTTTCCATTAGCAATTTCAACTTGGAAATGATTGCGTCTTCAGGTTTATAATTTGTATTTTATGTTTCCCGGTATATCTATTTAAATGGTGCAACAAAAAATCAGCGACCATCACGCGTCTTCGTCACATCGGTACCGTTAGTATCTTTTTGTCATCGCGATCACAGCGAACCGTAACACGACTCGGAGCAGTTTGTAAATTATCCACGGGTCCGGTGTTATTGCGACCGCGACGCATCACCATAAAACTTGTCGTCACGCAGCACCTGCTCCTGTACTGCATCTCGACACGCTTGTCATGCCGCGAATTCGAGTCATATTTTACAACGAGTTTGTCGCGACCTTAATCGATTTCTCAATTCCATTATTTTCCTTATAAATTCCGTTTACTTAACGATACGGATATTACGGGTCGAGCTTTACCATCATTAACAATTGGAACCGTAAATAGGTCGTGACTGCGTCGCGTTGGAAGGACATCGTGACCGAGCTGGAGTACGAGGCTACTGACCTCTCACAGCAATTTGAGCGTGCACGTGGTGGGATCTAGATCGCGGTATATGGCACCTCTCTAGTGGCGCTTGCGGCACTAAACCATTTTCAAACAAATGGAATCATTTACTCATACCTATAGGTAATCATTATTTCAAAGAAATGGACTAACGGGGCTAGTAGACGTATAATTTATCAAGCTTTAAGAAATAGTTTTTAATGACGTGCACGGTCGCGTTTTATATTGATGGAGCCATCGGACAATCTTCGCAAATTTGTGAACGTGAGATGTTGTGTTCTTGAATTCCAATATCTAATCTTTTCGTCTTAATTTCGCATTTCTATGAAAATTTTAACGAGATCGGTAATTTTGGTCTTGTACAATTCAGTTCTTACGATGCTATAAGCTGTTTTCCAGCAAATTTGGAATGATTTTCAAGTTGCGATGCCCTTTTCCTAGTGTCTGTTTGGTATGAACCATTCATTCGAATGGCTTACATACCGAAGTTGATCCTAGAGGCACCAATATTGTTCTTTAGACTTTTGCCTGATCCCGTAACGGTAATGTAAATTACCTGCACTTCCTGGTGGCTAAGCGTCGGCGCACACCTAGTGCCGGCGCTTGTTAACGCTACCCCAACTACTTAAGTTACTATTCGAACTACAGGAACACGACACACCAGATAAGAACATACAGAGTCACGATTAAGGAATATTCATCTCACGAGAAACCCCTCGGGAGATGTAAATCTTCCACTGAACTCTGAACACGATATAATATGAAAGATTGCCACATACCTGCAGTACTGATAAGCGAGGAAATAGTTGAGTTCCGGGCTGTACGGGTTCATCCTTGAAATAAAGTATTGCACGCCATCTAGCTGTATAGTTGTTATCCTTTGCGCTGAAACAACAGGAAAATAAACGTCATTATAATATTAAAAAGCAGTTACGGTTCACAGGTATCGAAATGTACATTTAGCAACGACGATAAGGCTGGTTTCACAGCTGACCGGGAGATCCGTAGGGCTCCCGGAACTCGGATATTTTCACAGCGACGTGGATTGGTCCGTACGCGACCCGCACCGGGTAGAGCCGGTACAGCAACCAGCCTAAGAGTGAGATAGGTATTTTAATTCGAAATCGAGAGTTTTTAAAACTTCAGCGGGAAGACACTTCTCTAAGTCGCGCGTTAAAACCCTTTCTCAGTTGAAGACATTGACACTTAGTATAGGTATCCAGTTCTCAGAGAGATAAGTGACAATGGATCTGACACAAAATGAATATAGCCGGGATAATGGCGCGCCCCTCATTCAGTTCATTCATTGCTTTAATGCGACGGTTACAAGACGCCCGCGCAGCTCTCTGCATTACCGCGTGATTTACATCCACGTCACATGCCCCGACATTGACACTGTACTCATCCAGATTATCATAAGAGTATTCATTAAGATACTCTTGTAATAGCGATGCTGAAATTATTTTATGCCTTACCGAGTGAACAATAAGTTGACGCATTTAGCGTGGTCATGTCTGGACTTTTTTTTGTTTAGTTGTTCAGTAATGTATTCCCACACCTCTTTTCACCACTACTTAATATGTTCGCCGCGATGTCTGAACTTCATTGTCATAAAGTTCGCAGTTTTGCACGTCATTTTCTTACTACGATTGCAGTATAATGCAGGGACGTGCATCACATACGAGACCTACTGTTGTGCGGTCGGAGCCCCGCTGCGCTGTAACGCCATAATTAATTCAATGTCCACTTCTTGCGGTTGACCGCAAAATTTTATTACTTCCTAATTTGGTTAGGTATTGAAAGCGACGTAACTGACTTTCTTATTCATGTCTTAATTAATTTAGCAACTGAATAGAATTAACCGACTACAAACTTGAGTCTGAATAATCTAGATTTCTATAGCAGGAATAATGCAATTATAAACGATGATTCGAATTGCATTCGCAGTCAATAGACTCGACAGTTAAATGGCAAGAAATCAAGCAGCTTCAAAACTTAAACTGAATATTAACTTCGAGTGATCTGGCGAAGTATACGCGCAAAGCATATATACCGGTCAATACTCCATGATATATAATAGATTAGAACTGCAGTGTCATCCACTTTAGGAAGCATCGACGCGAATCTCACGCTCGGCCGAGCACGAAATACTCCGGACTGCATCTTTTCAACCACGACCATATTAAACGAAACCACGACTCCCTGCCTACAAACAAAACCAAGATTTTGTTTTCTCAAGAAAGTAATGACATAGCATTCAATGGTCCTCTTATACCATGTCGTGCCGTACCTTGCGAAATGCAATTGTGAACCCATCCCGAACAATCCACGTAGAAAACGAGATTAAGATCTCTGACCATGCACGCTTTGTTCAACCATCAATGAGGTGGTTAATAAGACGAAATTAAATATATCCTACTTTGGATGGTAGGAGATCACACTAAGAAGCTTCACTTCGCCGTTCTGATTTACATACTATACTACTAATGGTAGGTCATTAATTGGTCTTAGATTGATCGACGCCTTGTCACTCGTTCTCACGAAGGCTCGCGGAGATACGAGTGAATTTATTCTCCACGGCTCGAACCATATTATAAGACGCGTCTCGATTATAAAGGTTCCATTATTTTGCAATTGATCAATTTCAAAATCACCGACCGGGTAATGAATAGGCATCTACTCGTATAAAAGGAAATTATAATTCCGACATGCTTAAATAAACTGTAAATGCTAAAATAATCCGACACTTAAATCTAAAAGTACACGGAAACGTATGCGGACACATGACCGTAAATATCCTTATTGCTTTCCTACAGTTTATTGAGAAACTCAATGGTATATTGTGTACGTTGTTAAGCGACCTGAGTTCTACAACTCAGCTTTACTCGGTTATTAGAGGTCCTGAGTCTGCTATTGGAATCCATGCATAATGACGTAACCTCATGCATAAATGATGTCGCGCATTACTTGCTTACTTCGCTTTTACTTCTTGTCTGAGCTTTTCCTTGATAAATGCCGCATTCTGCAGTCACTGTAATTGCTGCTGCACTTTTGTTTACTACTTTGTTACTATTCTTTTCACGATGTCTTTTATGTTGTAATTTCTGCAATACAAGTAATCTTTATGGTCACACTATCCTTCAGTGTGGCAAATATATTCAAAAGATCTTTCATGGCTGCAGATAACTTTGAATATAAATTGGAATGTAGTTTTCAGTTTGTTCATAGGAATTATTGGAGAATAAAATAAAGTCAGACCTTGAAATCCCGACATTTCCTGGTAGCATTAATGAACCTATTCAATTCTCATAATCGTAGACGTATATGACGATTACAAAGCGATATATGGGCATAAAAGGCGATAGTTAGGGACGTTTAGAAAGTGCTGGCTGCCAGCGAGACGAGTGTACTCGAGCAACAATGAGCGTCGGGGAGGCGGGTCACGTCGCGTGAGTCATGCGCGCGCGCCGCATACTGATGAAGAGCATCGGCACTCCCGAGCCGTCCGCGTAGCGTCGCTGGCGTCGGAACCAAGACGAGCAAGGCACTGTTCCATATAGTACAGTGCTAGTTTTGTAGGTGCGACAATACGACCTGACCAGGGCTGTCAATTTTTACTTCCTCATAATAATGATACGGCTACGTTTTCTACATTTCAATTATTAGCAACGCCAAAAACGCTTTCTTACCCGGACTGTGCACATTACACCCTTAGTCATATAATGTGACACCCCTATTGTAGGGGTGAGTGCACTCGCTCGCCGTGACCGGCGCCGCCTGGATATCCGGCGCGCTCATCCACCGGACACTAACGGACCTCAGTCCAAAACCTCATCGCAAATGTCACGCCCGCGATGTGCTGCGCAATCGCAAACCAACATCGCGATTTGTACTTGCCGACTTTTATTGATCGCGAATCGCGATAGCTCAGTTTAGCTAAAGAATTTGAACGTGCATTCTCTGAAGATAGCGATGGACGGACATAAGGTCAACCAAAAGACTGCATCAGCAAAAAATGTCCCACAACGAAAGGTTATCAAAGTGATCTGTGCAAGTATATGCCAGTCGGTTCTGTGAAAATAAAACTGAGAATTTAGGACAGCGGATGGGTGATGGAGATAAACGGCTTCATAAAAACGTAACTTAATATTTTAACGTTGAGAAAGAGATAAAAAGTAAAATAAAGAATAAGTATTCAGAGTTATAAGAACTACATAAAAATATACAATTAAGAGTTTAATGCATTGGGCTGAAACAGTAGATGAAAGAGAAAGAATAATTCTCACAAAAACCCAAAAAAATAATGTTAGGTATTGTATTAATTTAAAAGTAGTGCCAATTAATAAGCAGTCATGATTTATAAACTTAGTTGAAGTTTAGACGAGTTGGTGTATCTTGGATCTTTGATCACAAGTGAGGGCAGCTGCCTTAAAGTGCAGAACGAATCGTATACGCGTCGTATGTGGTCGCAATCCTCAGCAGTGAGGGAACGACGAAGAATAAGTGCTACTGTACAAATTTTGTGTTTTCCATCATTGATGCGACGAAGAACAAGTAGGTAGGTACATAGGTACAGCTCGCAATATGTGGTCCGTGTACCGTAAGTAGCGCACTTCTACCCAACCCTTCGGGGGACACGGGCGTGATGTTATGTGTTAGTACTAGATTCTGCCCGCGACTTCGTACGCGCATATCCTGTTTTTCCCGTTTCCTGAAAGAATTTCCCGTTCCCGTATAACCTTCCTCATTTATGTGGCTATCATATACAAAAAGAATTTTCCAAATCCAACTGGTAGTTCCAGAGATTAGCGCGTTCAAGCACACAAACTCTTCAGCTTACATTAATTTAGATGTTAGGATTTCAACATTTTGTGAATACTCGTATAATGTCTCCTATACCCAGGTTTTAGCTAATGCCACTTACACTGATTAAATAACTTACCTTTAACTATAGAATATCTATGCCTATAACATATTACTCATTGATTGGCATACATATCGTTGTGATCGACGATGATTTACTTTCAGATTTTACGTTTATCCAACTAGAGCATTATTCTTTAACTATTGACAACCAGAAAAAATAATTAGTAGGTTATTATACCTAGTATGACCTCGTGCGAAATCCACGAGAGCCTACTGCCGACAAACTGTTTTGCAGTTTGGCAG
Source organism: Melanchra persicariae (assembly GCA_947386135.1). Lineage (NCBI taxonomy): Eukaryota > Metazoa > Arthropoda > Insecta > Lepidoptera > Noctuidae > Melanchra > Melanchra persicariae. Next base: position 9,973,579 of record OX376644.1, read on the forward strand.
ATGTTATTTTAAGGTTAACATTTTTAACACATTTGATCAAATAAAATAAAAATCATCGCAGACGAAAATAACATCTACCTATTAAGTATAGAACATTCACTTCTAAAACGATTACGTGTTTTAGTAATCAATTCAGTGTACGTCTCAATATCGCGGATATCGTTACTCAATCACCCATCAACAGTCGGAAGTTAGCAGATGTAACCGTCGCGTGCGCAAACGCATACAAAACGCGATCCGAATCACACTACAAGTATCTCTCTTCGATCCTTATGCCATATTTGGCTCATTAAAATTCGTTTAGGGGCTATCTTGTCGAAGAATCTCACGTCTCATATGATAATAACAACTTCCTTCCATTTACTTCCTGATGTTACATGGGTCGAAAAGTAATTATTGTTCCAGACATTGAAGAATCAGTGATTTGATTCGACAGTCAAATTAGCTGTAAAGATAATTACAGCTTTCGATTTTAAGACGCAATTTAACACGTTATGCCATATCTTTAGGTGCCGAATGATCTTTGTATTTCAAACTATAATAACAATAAAATTATTTATGATGAGATTTAATCCAATCTTATCCATTTAGCCTGTTATGGTTCCTGCATGGCCACCCTTCCCCTTTTCTACACACGTCTGTCCTCTACCTGCTGCTGCCAATGTGGGCCAGTCCTTTCGGTAAAAATCCATCTTCGTCTTGGTCATAAATAACTACCCATACAGAAAAAGAGATTAATTTTGCACGCAAAATACCTCCTGGATACACAGTACAAGTATCTACAGTAAGTACAATACAAGATAACAATCCTTTACAAATATAATTAATAGCTTTTCTAACAAATATGCATTTATTTGCAATTCATTAATTTATACGCCTGAACAACTCCCGGCGGGGGAATGTTCTTTATGGAGAATTGATCATTTTTGCGCCCTTCCCTGACACTGTAATTACTATTACTTATGCATTCATGGATTTCTGCAAAAGATCGTGTAATTAACATTAGAATATTATTACTGCTTATTACATCTAAAGAACGGGGCCCGTCCAACTGCCGGAAGAATAATTTGTATACATTAATATCTTAGGAGTTAAATGTAAATTATACTCCAACAATTGCTAATAAAACCGACGACTCAGGTCGTCACTTGGAAGTTTAATAAACAATTTCTCGGTCAGCAAACTCAAGAAGTTAAGCCCCGCAGAAAATTACAGAATAAGCATAGTTTTCATGCCATATCTAATATCACCCGAGACTGCACTTAAACCAGTTAAAACCGGTTAAAAGACGTTGCAAATTATGCATTATCAGCTTCTAAAAATAACGCCAATTCCCCTACGCCTAGGACGTTGGCTCTTTAAGGCAGAAGAGTTGATCATTATTCTAACGGGCACATCCCCACGGGATATGAGCACCTCTTAGTTTTTATGGCAATATTATTTATTGATTTAATGAATTAATTGGATAAAAATACGTTAGATAAATGCAAGGATAAATTCTGTAAGCACAGGTTGTATGCACAGTCCTACTTGAAATTGCAGCCATATTTTATTTTCTCTAATTGGTAACTACCTACTTATTTAGATAATTTCTAACAGTTCGACAATAAATAAATTAAAGTAACGTTTTTGTGTTAGATCTCATGTAAGATAGATTAGTACTTCGAATACAAACGCAAAAAGTTTACATTTGGAAAACAAATCTCGATTTATTTTCCAACTCTAGAATATACTCGTATGGTTGTCTCAGTGAATAATAATAGTGTTTAGGTACCTACACATAAAATAAATATTTAAATCTCACACAATTTCGCAAATTCTGTCACCGATGAGGACCAAAATATAGTTAGAACTGGCTTCTTACACCTTCATTTCCTTAAATGGCTTTTCTGAAAACTAACCTTAATTGTGTGCCACCAAGAATAATTATTGGTACTTCAGAAACGGCTGTACCTAACGACCACGACCATAAAATATTACATTTCGAGTAAAAGCGGATTTGGAGTGAATTATAAAGACATTTGAATAGTTTAATAGCCCTCATCCCCCAAACGAATCAGGTACGCGACTCTACATTCCGAGTAACGTAAAATATCATGTTACTGCTTTTTACGACCTCGTAAAGTTTCGTATTAAACTAAACATGCATTGAGATTATCATACTATCAAACAGTTTACGAGTTTCATCAAAACTTTGCAGATATGTACTATTAAAAATCTTCAGCTTGAAGCCAGATCTTCTATCACTTAAACGTTGATTAAAAGCTGTGTAATCGTGTAACCGCAAACCGTTGGCGCCGGCGGCGGCGGCGGCGGCCGCGGCGACGGCGGCGCGCGGGCAATGTGCGTGTGCGCAATGCAATGCATTACATAACGCGAACCAGTTGGCGCAGCGAGCGCAACCACCCGGCCCTCGCGGCGCACGCTCCATCCACTCTATGCATTACACGACGTGTATTTCACGGCCGTGCCAAGTTCAATGTTAAATATTATACTTGTATCGGATATTGTAAAGTCCCCCGTCCTCGATTAGATAAACTCTGTGAGAACATTTACATCGTGATAAAATACATCTCCGCATAGATCAGGCAACACTTACCGTGCCGTTGAACTCTAGGCGGAAAATTGGTTAACGTCAATCCTCATTGCGATTTCATGAGAAATGATTGATGATCCGAACACCTGAAGCCACAAAGTAGTTATCAAATTACCGATTCTAAATTAATGTTTAGTAAAAAGTCCAATTTTGGCGTCTATCAAAATTTTTTGATTGGTCTCGTGCGTGGGAACATCGATCGGATTGTTCGTGGTCGGATAACGATCGGAAGGCAAAAAAGGGACCGAGATAATGGCGAACGAACGATGCGCAAGAGACGAGCCCAAGGACGGCGCGCGCGACTCCTCTCTCGCGGCCGCTACGGAATGCACCTACCAGACTATTTTTAGTAATCAAACCCGATGCCGACCCGGTCCTGGTCCCGGCGGCCGGCCAGCGAGACAAACAAATGTCAGCGAACACTAGTGATTCCTCTGAAATTATATTGCTAACGAGCCCTCCACTGCGGCGCAATTACAAAAACATAGAGCAAAACAAAAACTATCACTAGCAAGAAATCGTATCGGCAACCCGTTTTTTACTGCAACTTTTGGTGACTAAACCTCTAAATTACTTTTTCTTTAAGGAACCAAAGCTCACGTCCGATAAGTAATTTGATACAATCGTACCACCTGGTGCTGTGGCCACATTACTTTTGAATTATAGTGACAAAAAAAGTTAAAGGTCGGATGGAGGATCACAATAAAGTATCACATAGAGAGCCTTCGGCACCCGGCTGATGATCATAAAACCTTATTAAACGTTCCAAAAGTATTATCCTATTTCCGCCAGGGACACTGAACAGGATTACTCGTAAATGTTGCGTTTAAATCTTACTTAACGCACGAGATTAAATAATAACATTAACTCTGAAATATTATGTAAATACGTGGTCGCAAAGCTTAGAATCATGATCCAAATTCCTTAAATATTAATCATTATAATAATAATATTCTGTGTTTATAAATTTACAAAGACAATGGTTTACCTAATCATGTTCGAAATGATCGTATTATGTGATACATATATTTTATCAAACTGTTAGTTCATCAAAACATCATTGAATTATATTCAATTATGGTTACCTACTAACAGATTTAAGGCCCTCACGTTTCACAATAACAGTTTAATTGAAAGATAATCAAAACTCGTAGAACAAGGGTTCATAAATCCGAAATTTTGAATGTATTACTTTGGAAATCGAAAAGAACGCGAAACGTGGGTCCACCTCACCTCAAAATAGTAGATAGATTAGATAAGGTGGTCATCAAAAAAATTTTTGGTATCGGGTTTCAATGATTGAATTCGTTACGGACAATAATGCGAGTCATTGATACAGATTAAGAAAACGCTTGAGTCGGACGGGGCTGGCGACTATCTGTGTATAATCTGGAGTCATTTACGGTACCGGTGCGGGCGCTGCGACTGCTCCGAGTACTGGGGAGGCGGGCTGCGGTGCACCATAATATTATTCCATGGAACTGCCGCGCTAGATGTCCTGGCCACGCGGCGGCTAGGCGAGGGCCGATGAACCCCGCACCTGTCGCCGCTCCCTCCACATCCCCGCACTATTTTTTTCCCAACGCCGACTTCCGTCGAAGAGTTTTTGCCGACCTGTCGATAACCTGTCCGATAGCTCCCGACACGCCTCATTAGCGAAATCACTCCCTACTATGTTGATTGGCTTAAATCGTCAACTCTTCTCACAGACTCCACATTTGCAGAGACATCCTTGATGCGGTAATTCGCAGCATTCCTATAAATGCTAACCTACGTTGACAAGTGTCATTGACATGCGATAAAAACGCTTTCCGAGAACTGCTACGGTTTTGCACTTGGCACCTTTACGCGAAACTTACGATTACATAAACTGTGATTTGGAAAAATTCTCTGAAAAAGTGTCCTCTTCAAAGAACTTACCTATTAATAAGGTGTTTACTTCTTGAAATAATTATCTTGAGGAAAAGCTATTGGCAAGAGATAAAGTGATAATATATTTCTATAACAGTTATTAAATCTCGACCGACTATTAAATCTGGTTACCATAGCGTGCCCTTTCTAATACATTGGATTCGTACACTAAGACTTGTGACAGGAGCATGGTACCCGCGAGAGCAGTGTCGCATTGTTCGGGAGGCACGCGTGTGTGCGTGTGGCGCAGGCGCTGGCGCACTTGAGTCAACACGCGAAACGCGCCGATCTGCTCCCGGCTTTATGGCTCACCTCAGTGTCGTAAGCTTTGTTGATATTAGCCACCGGTTACGACGGATTATACGAATTTTATTGCGTGTAACAAGCTGTAGAACATGAGCAATTTGTTTTTAACCGACTTCTTAGCATTTTAGGTTCTCATGAGCTGTAATTTCCTTGGTCATTGCTCTACTTCTCTCTCTCTCTCTCTTTCTCTCCATTCGTGTTTACTTGAACTAATTTCCTTAACGCTTAGTTTGATGGAGACAAAGATTGTAAATTTTCGGTAGATGAGTATTTGAAGATGACGATGGAATAAAATATAGTGGAGGAGTAAAATGTATTAGAAGGGGTAATGGTGGGACAAGCTATTGTACTCTAATGAAACTCGAACAATGAAGGTCGAAGACCCGTAGGTCACAGCAACCACCTTGCTGCCAGCACGCCGTGCTATTGTAGCTCTTACATAAGTTATTACTGCTTCGAGTAATTTTATAGCCACATTTAATTTCCGCAAGGAGACTGTTGAAATTTTTATTGTAAATTCAACAACAATATTCGTTATTGAGTCTTGATTATTTTACCAATTGTTTTAAAAGTTAGAGCTATTTCGTTTGTTTATCTTGCCTACATCCACATTATGTACCTAGTAGACGTATAGATGAAGATATTACTTGGAAGAAGTTATATTTTTGGGATGTGCTCTGTTTTAGTAGGTTAACCTGCAAATATTTTTCTTAAGATAAACTTTATATTATTTTAAATCATGATTAGATTAAGCAGTATCAAAACGCTCTGAATTCGGGCCAAATTTTAAATATTTATTATTTATTTAGATCAGAGTGAGATAAGACAGACACAAACATACGCTTCAGTGTCGCAACGCTGAAGCTACACACGCCGCCAATAATAACAACACAATTGAACCATAAATTAACAACAATTTTTGTGGTGACGCAATGATGTCCTGTGATCTCCTGACTCTTTAGCTCCACACACAATTCTTCAAATGACATATCATTTGAAGAATAATAACTTCCCATGTGATTTTCAGCTTTTTTCATGTCAGTTTAAATTGAAATTTCAAGATTTCAGAACTTTTCCAAGTTTCAGTCGTGTTTCAAATTTTCACAAAACTGCGTCAGTTTTTGTCGTGCTCAATTATTCAGAGATATCAAATTAAGCAATATAATTGCTTGCACCAAATGTAAATACTAGTTTATGACATACCTGCCGCGGGACCGAGGGTGGCTGCGAACAGCAAGAAGCAGGTGGCCAGAACGAGCTGCATGTTGATAGAGTCGAGCGATATCAGCGGGGAAGCGACCTGAGCACACTCTGGAGTGCACACACGCTACACGGGACACTCGGGCACACTGAACGCGCGCTGATCGGGACCCCCCCTTATAACACAGACGCGTCCCGCGCGCACCACCGCATGGGACCGCTATTGCGACCGCAGCCTCGAGCCTCGCGTCCAATACCTTGCTGCCCGCACAGCGCTCCAGCAGGTACATCGCGAGCCAGCAATGTAGCGCAGGCGCAGGCTAGGATCGCGGGCGCGGCGGCGCGGTGTCGCCCGGCGCGGACGTCCGGCGCGGCCGCGGCCCGGCGGCGCCCGCGCGCCTCGGCAGATCGCCTCGGGAGTTATCTCGGTAAATCGTACCGCACAATAGTTCGCGCTCAATTTGTTCTTGTTGCGGTCGACGCGAATTCTTCGCTTGTCCAAAGGGTTGTCGACGTTGTCGTAGTTTTTTCTGCGCTCACGATCCGATGCGGCGCGCTTCAAGGGTGTACCTTTGTTATATCTCCCATTGAGGATCGACGTCGCGATCTGCCCACTATAATTAAGATCGTATAAACCTACTACTTAATCTTAATTCGTACCTACGATCCAAAAGCCTAACGAAAATAACCAGGACCCCTAACATCTGCGAAGCCAGTAATCTGGTTGCAGACCTGCCTCTATGTTGTCTCATTAGGTCCTCAAGTTATCATTAGCTTATAACATACATATGATGTGACTACAACCACAAGATATCCTTTTTCCAATATGTTCTCCTAGTGATATTAAAACTATTGAACAACATTCAATTATTTTTCTGTTTATTCCAATTGAATGAGCGGCTTCGACGCGCTGGTATTCCCATAAACGCAGACAAGTGCGCGGTTAATAGATATTAATTAAGTGTACCTATGGTTGACCTTGCGGTGGACATGAACAAACGCGCGCCGAGTTCAATATTAGATTTTTGCTGAAATAAAAGCAAATGGGGGAGACGCGGGGCACTTGAAAGCCGCCGCCCGCAGCCTCTCCACTTTAAACATGTTGCTTTGAAAGCTACGTTAATTGGTGGGACGCTATTTGCTTTGCACGCCATGCGGCCTCCCAGCTTTGACATAGCCATGCCATACAGATGCTATTCCTATGTGTGCCTATTACAGGAGACCATAAACATTCCCTCCATTTACCTGTTTAATAAAAAATCTAGGTTAAAAAATAAATATGTATATTTAAATGTTCATTTCAATACAAGACACTGCACTTAAATGATCCTGCAGAAGTTGAAGTGCCCTAGAGCCCGCAGCTTGCAGAAATGCTTTTTAAATTTCTTTTTTATCGCATTCATGCGATACCTATCAGTATTGTTTTACATCCGATGAAGTACATTCGAGGGCGATACCAGTCGATACGTCGATAAAATAAAATTCAGGCTTTTATTTTCATAAAAAATGAGAAGGTATTACTTTAATAGCTGCAAAATGAAAAAAACCTCGAAGATTCGAGCGATACAATGTTTTTGATCCGAAGATGTTACTCTGCTTCGGGGAGTATTTAATTGAACAGGAGCATGACTTCGATGTTTTGAATAATGGTAGTAATAGACCGCACATGCCGCTCAAACAAAACTATTTATTATGCGCCATTCGCTAGACGCGATCGCCGTACGCTGTGCGTTGTGCTAGCGGACTACACGACAGTCATTGATATCATTACCATTATTTAAAGGACAAGGACTAAATAATAAGTGCATTCTCTTCCAAAATAAATAAAAACATGTGGAAAGAACTAGTTATTTGTGAAAACAATAATATAAAACTTTTTTTTCTTTTTTCACTTCGACTACATAATATTTCCCTACCACTGGCGACCGCGGGCGTCGTTGCCTAGCGTATGGTCATGCGTGCATTTTTAGGTTTCAATCAAATATTAGCTAATACCTGTAAATTATGGTAGTTAAGCTACGGAAACTACATTAAACATCCTCAGCAACCATGAGCTAACCTGAAAATGTAGAACACCTCATTAAGATCGGGAAAACCATAAAATAAATAACGGAGCTTCACTTAGCTGCAGCATTTTGCACTAAAAGAGGAAAGTTTAACTGCACTTGGAAATGATGAGCAATGTCCGAAGTCCGCAGATGTGTCGCCGGTCGCGGGCCTCAATCATGGCGTCAACGTTGTGATTATTCTAATGTTGTCGAGTGGCGTGCGAGGGCTGCGCCTGCGGTGGTCGCCACCGACTACACTGATTACCACGATTACGATAAAAATGCACCCACTATCGTTTAAATGCCGTTTTAAAAATAACCGCGTAATAGTCAACCGCAATACCAATGAACACTAAAAATAAAATATTACGTGGACGGTCCCCTTAACTTGACGTCCCTGAATAACATTGGGAATATTGCCCGATCATTATGCTGGGTGCACGTTGCTAGTGCTCTGGCATTTACATAGAACCTACTATTAAATTATCCATTACGATCTGAATCTTCACATATAAAGTTTAGTGTTCTTGATGAGTCATGCACGAATGTGCCTAGACTACATACCTGAAACGACTAAACTTTATATTTTATTTGGAGTATTCCGGCCCAGCTTTGTGGGGTGTAGGCTCACCATCTAACACAGACTATAGCTTGCTCCGCGCAGGCATCGCATCCAGCCCACGTCGTGCAGTTTATATATGTAGCTATAAACTTTGTCGTGTTCGGCCAGAACATAACGCACGATATTATTTGAAAATGTTTTACGGCACGTAAATGCCCTTTAAGGACCCATGTCTTGGCTAAGCTTAAATACAGCTCGGAAGCAAGACCAAATTATTTTCCAGACATTTATGAGCTGAGAAATAGACGTCTCAATAACAATATTTATTTGTTTTTACAACTTTACAAATTCTCTAAACACTTGACTCCATACAAGTATTTAGAGGCTCATTCAGTTTCTGAAACCCATATCACGTGTTTGATATAACCAATAACTACCGAAATTGATTTCCATAAAACAAGAGGCGATGGGTTTGAATTTGAATAGGCTTTCGTAAAAAAAAGCATTATAGATAGTTTTTATGAAAGCCTATTTATTATAAGCAATTTGCGTCATTTAATTCATCACCTTTAAAGGTGCTACTGATCGGAGTTACAATTCATCACCTTTAAAGGTGCTACTGACCGGTGTTACGGGCTATAATGTACCATTCGCAGCGAGCATGTTACGATACGCCCTGTCCTAAAAATACGAGTTACATCTCGTTTCCACGTACTAACTGCACGATGAATGCTCGCTTTGTAACATTACGCCCCGTAACACCGATCAGTACCCAGCTTTGGAGTTTAAACTCTATCAATCGCTGTATTCGTTGTTCTTGGTTGATCGTTTGAACGTTTCTCCTGTCCCTTGTTTCATCTAAGTTCAAGCAAATCAATCAAGCAGTGTGAACTATTACAGATAGCCATTAGATATGTTTAAATAGTTTTGTGGTGGTCCGCGTTGTAAGCGTAACAAATCCTGCCGATGATAAATAAAGTTGTGGTTGCAATTTTCAAATCATCATTAATGTTGCAGAAGTAAAGTGGAAATAATACAACAAATCAGGCCAAATGCGAGCTGGGCTTGTATACACGCCTTGACGGACAGCGGAGCCTTTAGTTAGTAACTCTTCGGGTATGGAACCCTAAAAGCAAAATCCAAACCAGTTGATAAATACGAGAATGGCCAAGTGTAAAAAAAAATAATGGTGCTTACTATCCTTATAAAATACTTATTCTTGGACGTCCTTCTTTTTAACGGGCACAATTATTAAGCCTTTATTCTCGGTGACTGCGGACCGAAGACCTATTATGTATTTTAATCCATACGCAAGTATTTTACTGACCCCTAAGGGGATCTAAAAATAAATGCATCGCGTGGCTGGCTCGAAACAAAAGACCAAAAAGTGTAGCTCTTGGGATCGCACCTATAAAGCTGTACGGGTGAATCCGTAACTAAATTGCATGATTGGCGCGGCTCGCTACTTATTTGCACAATTTCCATTACTTAATCAAATTATTACCTGCTCGCCGATCGTTCCGCGGCCTGCCCGCGGTTTTTCTTATTTCCCGTGGGATTCTCGGGTTTCCTAACGATTTAGATCGCACCTATCCATAGGAAATGAGCTTTTGAATAGTGTGATCCTAGATTTTTTTCAATTACTCCGTTTAACCGTGAAACACAAGGATTGTTCTTTTATCGTTACAATTCACGTAGTTATCACATTAAAACAGAATAATGTTTATGTGGAATATATTGTCACATAGCACACACACCACATAATGGTACACCACCACTTAATGCTACCTATAAAACTACACGAAATTGTCAGTAAGGGCAAAAATATTTAAAGGAAATGCGCTCACAATAATATAAGTCTTCAAATTGTTTCATACGATAATTACGATCCTATCCAATGTTATTGAACAGTAACTTCCTTAAATTTTAAAAATAGATCCTAACGACATTTTGATCATAAAAAATATTTTACATGCTGAACGATGTGCTAAAATGTTACCTGCCGTGCAAAAACACTTTGCTTTTATGAAAAGCTTTTGTGCTTCACGTAGGTAATATTGTGTTTTTCACAGACGTTGAATGCACATATTTGAAACATCGTCTTTTATTTATAGTCATACATATCCAGTACCAGTTGTACTTTTAAAAAATAACTTAATTCCGTCCTCCAACAACTTAACGATCAAATATATTAAATAGATCATCGCAATAGATCTTACTTATGCTGCGCATGCTTGAAGGACTCCTAGCTTTAGATATCACACAATACAAGTTTTTTCCGAGATAAGCAGCACTGTTGATTTTAATAAAATGGCCTATTAAACGCCCGTCTACGGATATCCTTGGCACAATAATGTATTTATTCTATAAGTCATTATCGCCTGTCGATGTAACACTAGATTAATCTTGAGGAAAGTTGAACGAACTAAATCTCATTTACTCTTTTTTGTTTCCAGCTGATGTTTATTGCTCTCTTCTAGTTTGGAATAGCGTAAAATTGACAGAACGAATCGCTATAATGTTGTCAGAACGATTTAAAGCGTGTTTTTAGTATTGTAATTTTCGACTCGGTGATCCCGTAAGTTTTGCCTGGTACAGGGATGGCGGACTTTAATTGATGAACGTGACATGTTCATTAAACAAATGTGGCCATAATGCCGGGAAATCTTGACTTGGTGATAGATATAATGCGCAGAAAAATCTAGATGCTATTATCTTAACCCTTAACTCTCTCTCTCTCCCTGTTAACAGTTTTGTTTTTTTTATTCGCGCATAAGTTCATGTGACAGGTCCGCCATGCCTGGCGCACTACATTTCAAGGAAAAAATTAACAAGCGAAAGAAAAAAAGTGTTTTTTTAGAATTGCGGGAAATTTAGCAGCTTAAAGCTCAAATTAAGTTCAGGAGCCTCCAGATAATATCGAAACACGGCCGTCTTTGATATTCAAATTAATGTATCGGTGGAATTTGATTGATTTGACTTGTCTTGTTAGTAGTCGGAATATTAATCACTCATGACATTGCGGCAAAGGGTACCGGTTGGACACGCAATTAGAGTTTTTTGGCCCCCGAGTGCGTCGCTATTAAGATGGCGAACATTTGCATGGCCGCCCCAGCGCGGCGCGGGCGGGTGCCTACCCGCTAGGTTATAGTGTTCTGTGGTGCCTACTGCCTGCGCACCGCACCGTGTCATGTCAGGCGTGCCTTAAGATGACACTCTGGATTTATGTTACCGGTAATCTGTATAATTCCTTATTCTATAAAATACCTAGGCAATGTATTGAATACCTAAAACATTAGGGTAATGTATAAAATATTATTCATATTGTACTATGCCTAGGTATTCTATACACTAACGAATGCGCAGCGGGAAATTTTTGTTAAAGACGATAGCAGAGAAATGGGAGACGAGCGGGGGCAAACAGTAACGTGACGAAAATATGTTTTTGTCGTAGCCATATCGTAGAATTGGCCATTTTATGAAATGTCTACCTCAAACCTAACCTCGACGAGACGGAGCCTTCTATTTCTGGCTGCAGGGTTTAAAGGAACCGTGTCGGGGTGCCCCAAGTTCCATGTGTCCTAAACTCCTAAGTTCCCAAACAACCCCACCGAAGGTGTCTCCATGTGGCCGTCGTGGTGGGGCTTGCGTGTCTCAGTGATCTTGGGGGCTTTACCGGTAGAGCCACTCATGCCGGAAGGTCCCAGGTGAGAGACCAGACTAAGGGAGACAAGAGGGGCACACCGTTCGGAGACTTGAGCAGTGGTCGGGTCCTCGGACGGTGTGCGTTTCATTGGCTTGCTCGCTGCTCTCTGGTACGCGTCTGCTCATCAGACGTGACTGTGAGGGCAGCGAGCAAGCAGTGGGAGAGAGAGAGAGAAGGGGAGATAGGGACCGCGCCCTCTAAAAGGAAAACATGGATAGCGCACAAAAAGAGACACTACCCCAGGGCGGTCCGGACCGGACTCGGCCCCGGGAAGGAAGAGGAAGGGTGGGGCAGCTGCACGGACGGCGAAGGTTCCTGCGCCAGCCGTGCAACAGCTTCCCCCGGCTTCCACGCCTTCAAAATCTCCCACGGCCGAAGCCAAATGGCATGTGCCCCGGGAGCAGAAGAACGCAGGCAAGGCAGCCAGGGCGGTTAAGAGGCGGGAGAGGAAGCGGCGGCAAAGAGCGTGAAGCGTCGCGGATGCGCTCAGCCCTCTGAAGACCGTGGACCCGTGTCGGCGGCCCCGTGTCGGCGGCCAAGATCATCTCGGAGGGCCGAAGGCTCTTGGTGGGTTGGGTTTCTGCGCAGGTCAAACTGCTGGAACCCAGACCTCTGAGGTGCTTCCGGTGCCAAGTGGGCAACCATGTGGGAGCTCTGTGCACCTCGGAGGTGGACCGCAGTGGTCTCTGCTTCCGCTGTGGTCTAATGGCCCCATTTCGCCCCCTCCTGTTGAACGTCAGCCACTGCACCGCCCAGGAACTGATGCTCCTGAGCATGGCGCAGTGACTGATGCCTGCGGACGGCGAGCAATGGGTAGCTCGCCGTCCGATCAGAACAGGCCCGGGTCGACGGCGCGCTGTGTTCCACGCGCGCCGAATCAGCAGCCGTCAGCAATAAGATGGGGCCCGTTAGGGCCAGAGCCTGCCAGGGTCGCGGATTTTGTTCGAAAGAGTTACCGCGGCCCTGGAACGCAAAAGGCACTAGGAGGAGCATGGATGGGTTTTAGTCAGAAAAAGTCTGACACTCCCTGCCGCTCCACCCAGAGCGGGAGAGGTCATTTGATGATTTCCCATCCTTAAATAAAAAAAAATAAAAATAAATAGAGTTCCCTAACAACTTGGCTAAGCAAGTTAAACGGCAATAAACCGCTGATTTTGCTAGTTGGCGGCGACATACACATGAATAAATACAGGTCAAACTAAATACGCTTCAGGTATTTTACACATTACCTAGGTATCGTATAGAATACCTGAATTATAAAGAATGTCGGTAACATTTGTTTTATACATAAGAAGTATGCAATTCGTTTTTTTTATAAATTACATGTTTACTTTAATTACGGGCAGTAGGTACGCCTAATGTTTTATAATGCACATTTTTTAAAGTGTGTTCGCATATTTGAGAGACAGCAGCTTTACTAATGTTGTCTAATGTTGTGTCATTTTCTTTTTAAAGGTTTATCTTGTAAAAATGCTTTGGCAACACAGTAAAACAATGATTTGTTTCTAAGAAACAAGTGCCCAGTGCTAAATATTAAAACTGCGAAACACGTGATAACAATTCTTCGTTTCTGTATCTGCGCATGCCATCCCCAGCTGCCAGTTAACGTATTTCATTTTGTTCTTGCTTTAATGCAGACACGGATAAGAGGAGACCATCTTTTCTCTTTATGTGACTTATGTTATTATTAGCTTAAGATCTGTAGATATTTAAATTCAGCAGATGCATGCGAAGTCTTGTTAGAATCTGTCGCCAGACAGTGTTATGTAATGAATAATGGCTCTATTTTAATAGAGCCATTATTCTTTATATAACACAAACTCGTTGTTTGCATTTTATGTAAATATATCGGCGCCATCATTTCCCGCGTGGGATAAGCCAACTTAGCCAACATCATAATTTAGTAAAATACTAATACACTTATGAAATATTATGTGCGCCTTGTATTTTCTATAATGGTGGGAGCATATCCACGTGCAGCTAATAGATTTGATAGCCTGCGATAGGCGTAGGTAATGCTACATTGATTCGCGTCGCACCGTCGCGCGTCCCTGACGTCAGTGCTTATGTGTTTAAGCAATTACTCCCTAGAGATTGAAGGCACAACATCAGTCTTGCAAGCGTAAGATCGCTTCCCGTTATAATTGACGTGCACACGAGGGCCCGCCGAGGTGTCAGAAGACTGGAGAGACCGCGGAGGCACGCCTCACACCTCCACTATAATTTACCCCGGCTGTGTACACGAGAACCCCTAATCACGAATGTGTTTAGTAAAATCATCATTTCCAACACAATCGAAGTTCGTATCGATACATGAAGATCTTTACTGGAATTTTAACTGGGTTTTATGCATAAGAAGATGTTAAACATTAAAATAATAAGCTCATGCGTCACCTATGTAATTTTTTGTAATGCTTGTTCAATAAGTCGAGGATAAGGGTACCTCATTAATATTACGTTGTATCTTATTGTAATACCGATCCCTATAAAGTTGGGAAAAGGCTAGGCAGATGGTAATCTCGTTGTTATCAATTAAGTCATAACGTAGTTGGAACTGCCCGCAGCGAAGGACAACTTAGTCGTTTGCGAAAAATATGAAAAGCGGTTTATTGCACTCTGTTTTTAAAGCGGAATAGGGTTTATTCCATCTTGAAAACTCTTCATAGAATGCAATTTATTGCATAAGGGAAAAGTGAAACTTTAATTTCGGAAGTCGGTGTCAAAAAACGAAAACACATCCAAAACACCGGCTTCCGAAATTAAAGTTTCACTTTTTAGTGGCGCTGTACCTACTTAAAAATAAAAGTTATGCCCGAATAGTGGTTACCTATCATAAATCCGAAAATTAATTGACCGAATTTCATTCCATCTAAAACTTTTCAACTATTATTATCGTTTCGTTTGTTTTACTTCATCGAAGTCACGTCTGCCACTGTATCAGTTGACCTAATATCAATTCGTGTTTTTTCGTTACTCCGACGTTTCATTTGGTCGATAAACTTTTTCCCGATGTTACACTTAGCCGAAATAACATTTGTTCGAAGTATTATGTTTCCGAACATTCAAATTTATTATTTACCTAAATGTAATGCTTACAACCTTAATCTCCTCAAAGTTAGAGTGAACAGGCTCCTTCTGGGTCAGCTCGCTCCATCGTAGACTTTGTCTCTGTCATCTCTGACATTGACTAGAGTCAAGAGCAAACCCATCCCTAATAAAAAAAAATAAAAAATGGCACATAATAAACTGTTGATTATGAACAAAAGTGGTTTTAAGTGGTTCCAGTAAGAAGCATGCAAACAAGGATGCTTGCTTCAAGCATGCAGCATACAAACAGGCATGCAGCATGCAAGCAGGCATGCAGCATGCAAGCAGGCATGCAGCATGCAAACAGGCATGCAGCATACAAGCAGGCATGCAGCATGCAAGCCGGCATGCAGTATACAAGTAAGCATGCAGCGTGCAAACAAGCATGAAACATGCAAGCAGGCATGCAACATGCATGCTGCAGCAAGCATCGTTTCTGTCACGGCTCCGGCGCTGCGGGGTTTGGGCGGCCCCACGCGAGCTTATCGTCGCAGATGGTTTCAACGCTCACCACCTGCTCCTCAGCTCGCGGGCCGCCCCACCCCTCCGCGCCTACGCGGGTTGAAATTACACTCTAGGTAGGGTGCACTGTAGGGTAGACAAGACTGCGTGAAGTCGGTTTTGCAGCGATTTGTTTCTGTCACTAAATTTTGTAGCACAACATATTGTCTTTTTATGACACTATTTTAATTTAATATGAAAATGTACCAAGTAACCGGCTATATATTTGTGACCAAATAATATTCCGTAAAATGTTGTTTCGGTGTGACGAAAATATGGCAAATGAAAAAAGTTCAAAAGAGGTTTCGGCCAATAGCAAAAAGTTAATTTGTTAATCGGTGAAATATAGCTCGGTAAAATAATACCTATGGCACATGATAGGTACTTCGATGATCTAAAAATATGTCAAATAATGCATATGGCAAAAAAAAAAGCTTGACTTGTATACATCTGCGTACCCCTTCACAGCGTACCGACATGTTTTTATGTTATGAAATGGTGTAAACAATAAACAGACATGCGATTTCGCAATCCCGGGAGATTTGCTATCATTTATTGAAGAGTTCCGTTGCCTACCTCCATAGTTCTTCATCAGATCTTCACCAAATTGAAATGGGACTAGTCCGGGAAAACACTCTTGCAAACAAAAAAAAAAGAATCATCCAAATCGGTTGAGAAATGGCGAAAATATCGTTGAACAAACATTTTTCCTGGAATCTCATCATCAAATCGTGACTTATACCTTCCATTATCAGCTCAGCAACATGAGATGCACAAATATCTGAATTGCGTTAGAATGTATATGAAAAAATATTGTATGTGCCTATAAAATTTGAGGGTTGCCCAATAAGGAATCGATTAACACCTCATTCATTAACTCGGCTTAGTAGTTTAGGTAGTTTTTAGACTACCAAAATCATGAATCCTCTGTTTTTCTTTGCCGTAACTAGTCAGTTAGAGTAAGCCGTAGGGGTATGACCGTTTTCATAAAATTTCTACTATCCCGTAGAAAGCAGAAAGTAGAGGTATCGTAATTATTGTAGTGTTGACGTGTGATTTCCTTCCCAAAGGTTCAAGGTTATGAACGTGATTTTGAAATATCGTAAAACCAATCTCAATGGTTCATCTGCGGCGCCGATCACAGCCTTTCTCACGACCGAATAGGACTACCTGAACCCCAACTTTCGCCCCTACCTTAAAGGTTATAAGATCCATAATCCCTAATTGATTAAAATGGTAGATTTTTTTTCTGTATTTTACATCCTAAGTGTTTTGTTTGAAGGTCGTGTTTAGCAGCCAGTTGTGCCGTTCTTTGTTATCCGTATTGACTCTCAAAATATTGACACTAGACCAACACGTAGCTATAGTCGGAATTGTTTGCTGTATCAAATATACGAACAATCGAAACTGCAACGAATCATCAAGGAATACTTCAATACATTGAAACTGTCATACTTACCTACCAAAATGTTGTTAATACATACATAGGTCACCCAGTTTCTGCGTCACAAACTAAAGTGCTAGTCAAGCGACGCGAGTTGCTATTTAAAATTGATTGTTGACTGGTTGCTGGTTCGAACAAAATCTAGAGAGATCTTAAAATCTACATATCTTAAGGCCAAATTCCACTAAAAAAGCAACGTTCGCATTCACATCTCAGTCGCAATCTGTCAAAGCCTCAATTGCTTATAATTTAGTAGAATTGGTACTTTTAATATCATCACTCCAATTGATAAATTGTCTGCTGTAGGTAAATTATATAAGTATAGAGTGAGTGCATGAGCAGTACCCGAAGGTTTTATACCTACCAAGAAAACCTCTTAGATTCTCGATTACTGCCATTGAAGACTTTCAATTACTTCCGTTGGAATCGTTCACAAATAGTCAATGTGAAAAATTCACGGCGTATCATAGTGTTCACATGGCTGCAGCGTGCGCAGACGCAGCCGCGCGCCGTATCTAAAGCTCAATTGCACAATTAGTGTTGCCTCCATTGTGCTTCCGGATTCTCTTGGGATTGCTCTTAGCTCTCCGGACCAACATCCATTTTCCTCACCGACACTACACATATTATAATTTATATACGTCGCGTCGCCGTCATAGTTATTTCATGCTCATAATACACGATGACGATAAATTCGCGTCGTAAAATTTTACACAAAGTGATTAATAAGTAATAGCTGCGCATTGATAGCGGTCAAGTATAAAACGGACGTTTCCGCAAGTAATGCGCAAACACGTCCGTAACGCGATTTGTATGCTCTACGGCGGAGGTATCACCTTGAGTTATTAACCAAGGATATAGGCATCAACAACCGGCAATTAAAATATAATCCAGAACCTTCCGGGAAACGAGCGTGGATCCAGACACCTCCCGCTGCTCGTCAATCCCGCGCAGCCGCCACGATAATACTTAACTACTTTTTAATCATCATATACCATTTTCACAGTTTGTACAGCTGTACATTCAAAATTTTAATATAACCTACAATTAATCAAAACTGGATAAAAAATAATGTAGGTATTATGTAGGTACACATTCATAAAGCCATGCGATTTGTGAACATTCCCATTGCGACTACCTGTTCATAAATTAAAAACGACATAAGGCTGTGCTAAGATTGCTCACACATAACAGTCCTATGACTTAGTAGTACAGGATTTCATACATCATAAAAATATAAAGTAGAGGTATCGAACATTTCGCGACGCTCCGTGTGAAAGCAGAAAAATGGTGGCTTTGAATGTGTCTGTTCAAATCGATTCTTGGAACTATTTTATGAAGCCCAACCTGCACACAAACACTTTCTTGACGTGTAGTAAATCATGAGCATTGAGCAGTAAACCTATGAAAAAGAGTTGTGAAAAGAACATTGTATCATGCAAATCCTTGAACTCGGATATTCTATTCAGATGTCATTATTATTCCTGGCTCGTATCGCCATTAAGAGAGGATACAACTTTGAAAGTGCCTACAAGGAAAGTATTCGCGTACAAAACCTAAGCGGTCATAAATAATACGAGGCGAGCGGAGTCAGCTAATGAATTACGAGTGCGAGACTCATAATAGCGGGTCGCGCGGCGCTAAATGCTGCGCACGCGGTCGCCGCCGCCCGCCGCGGGCAATGTACGCACAGCCTGCGCCCGCGCCGCAGCTACCCTCAGCTCGCTCCTCGCCCGCCGCCGCTAACAAAGAACGCCGATCTCGTGCGAATAGTTCACGCTCTGCCTCTTGCATCATTGTAATAGACGGATAGGCCGGAGTCAACGACATCCGTCGACGAGTCAGCGCCGACATCATTCAACTTGAACTGTCTTCCACACGTAGCTGTGCACGGTCATAATGAATCATTACGAGTATTACGATGCATGCTCCGAGTTGATACTGATATAATGCGATAAGCTGAACAACGCGAACTGGAAGAACAGAATTTATAGGAGGCTGCGGTGCGCCAAGGCCGCCCAGTCGTTGCGATTATGTAAATAATGCACTCATCCTATGTCGTGCCCTCTGTGGCACTCGCTTGCTGACTACGACTGCCCATCATAGCGACCCCTCCACATACCACAAACGCTCATTATTTTCATGTCTGCTTATAATAGTCTTTATAACCCATAGGCTGACTGGTAGAGAATGCCTTGTTGCATTAAGTCCGCCCATGTACCACTATTGTACATAAAGTTAAATAAATAAATATCTTGAGCAGAAAAACAATACCTACAGCACGCTACGGGATTCTACATTAGGATCATTAAAAAATTCAAGCAATCGTCTCGAAAATACAGACCTTAATAACAGCACTCTTAATGTATGCAATCAGTGATACATCTGAATTGATAGAACACGTATTAATTGCATACTGGTCTAGTACTTTAGATAAAACAGGCAAGAAGGTAAAAGTAGCTTCGTGCAAATTGGAACAGTTAACTGATGAAAATAATGAGTCACCGTGTAGTAATCACGACCTGTCACCGCGGTAACGGTATTGCAATTTTATAATTCAATGCGTCATCACTATCAGCTTACAAGACATCTACCTACTGCCTTGTTCAGCATGATGCTCATTTTATGAAAAAATGCGATAGAAATCCAGGATCTGTGTAGACGATTAATAAAAACGAAAATTAATTAAATTTTGTCATTTTTAAACACAAGCTTAAACAAAGTACCTACTTGAAATAGATCCTCTGAAGTTAAGTCTTCATAATCAAATGTCAGCCCAACTCTATCATAAAATGAAAATATATTTTAATTCCCAATGCCATTCTTGGTCGTTACTTCCTACAAAGAAATAACTAGCTTGATACACGAGTTGTTGGTTTTATTTGCGAATATCAAAGTCTAGTCGTGAGGCACGTCAAACTGATCACACTCGCGACTCCTAAATCAATAGCAGCGCATCGGTGCGGAAGCGTTGAGTGGTGCCCTCAGCCCTGAGGTGCAGCCCGGTGCCCATGTGGGCTTATCGAGTGCATCACTGTCGCGCTCAGACACGATCCACACGTCGAATGGATTATACCCATCCAAAATTTGTACAAAATTCAACCACCTTATGTCCATGCCAACTTCGTTATCTAAAAGCCCTTGGCCATTTGGAATTCACATCTTTAAACGCTACCAGTTAAAGCACCTATGGTGGGCACTTAAAACATTTTTGGCCTTAATCAGAGCTGTGAAAATAATAAATATCGTCGCAGGAGCGCTTCTTGGCTAATGGTGACTGCATTCCGACAGTGAGGATTGTCGCCGGAGAAAAGTTTCGTGTCAATGAACCGTCCTGTAGTGAATTACTCGGCTTCCGCCAACAACCGGCAAATAAAATCAATTATTGTATCGCCGTTACTCCGGTCGCCTAACTTACGAACTTACTGTCGAATAACCACAACGAAACCTATACAATTGGAAAGTCATCCTTCTGAAGATACAATAACAAAGGTAACACCGTAAATATACGTATCCACATTCTCTTGCAACTAATGTATGTACCTACCTGTCATTCCTCGTAGCTGATTCAGCAAGGCTATAAATACAAGCTAGGCACGTGTGTTAATTCCATGGAACGCTATTTAATAAAGATAAGCACGTCATGTTATTGTCGCGGTGGCACCGGATAAGCGCTGCGACCGGCCGATTGTCTCGCGACTATCGTAAATAACTCGCGCTGTGTCCGGTGTCGACCACGAATACAGAGTTGCCGACGACGGCAGGCTGGCGAATCCCGGCGTCGCCGTCGGTCGCCCGCAGCCCTCCCGTCCCCTAACGCGGACAGCGCGCCTCGCTTCCTCTCTAGACTCTAACGCGACAAGCGAACATATCGCCCGGCGAGAACCCTTGGTTGCGCGTGCTCTCGGCGCGCTCACAGGAAGCAGCCTCCGCGCCCGGAATACGGATGAGCGTGACGTGTGCCATGGGCCTGCCGACTTATCTAAACTGAACCTAGTCTCCACCGGTATCTACCGACGTTAAATTATTATTACTGTCTCAAGGTGTCCATTTCAAAGCGTAAAGTATCCCTATTTATCGGCGACGTGCAATTTGAGCAATATAACGAGGATCTCGGGCAAAGGACTAAAATTGGCCGTCGGCTATGAATTCCAGATGAGGCTGAAACAATGGACATATGATTTAAATAGGTGAAATAAATATAAAATGGTAGTGTTTCTTTGGTCTATTTACTGGCTGAACGATATGCGAAGGGTGCATAGAGGGCGGCCAGGGACCGGGCGAGCTCGAAGTATTGCCGAGGCCCGATAGCATCGGTGCGCAGCGCGCTATAAATAGATGAGCAGGCGGACCCTTGAACCAGCCGCGGTCGTCACTACGCGCTCGAAGGGTTACTGCTTAATAACGTTGGTAATACGCACTAGTATTGTAACAACACTGGCGCACAGACAAGAGCTAATTAAATACTAGACGATACATATTTGAAGGCGCCGTATTTCAAGAATTGCACGACGACGCGCGACGTCTAGAACATTACTTATTGATAAAGGAATTGACATTGATTAAGTAAAATTCGTACTGCTCTACTTATATAGGTATTTGTTATTATTCGTACCAAAGGAAGCCTTTTAAATGGGCGAGACAGCAAAATAACTTAGTTAAAGGTAATTAAGTGCTGGCATGCGACATCCCTGTTCGTTGCTTCGGTACCGCAACAAACCACCATAAAACACGGCGACGGGGTGCAGCTCCTCGCTTGTTCCTTTTCATTCGCGCATGCGGACGATGCTTATTTTTTTCCCTGATTAGAGTAAAAGATGCGCAACCGGTCGCGGAGCGAAGGCCGCGGCCGGGGCCGGCGTGAGCGCTGCACCCGCGCTGCCGCGCCGCGCCGCCTCCGCGCCCGCTAATGATGCGCCTCCACTGAACCACTCCTAATTGGACGAACGCCCGACCGCTCCAGGAAAAAATATCCACCAACCATGCACACAGCACAGAATAATCAGAATTGCAAAACATCTCCACTTTGAATCATAAGAATTATTAAATTCCAGGAATTCCAGCTAAGCTTACCAACGTGCAATAAACAAACGTATTATACAAGGTTAGTTAATTATAAAATTGTGCCCTTACCTGGAACCGTTTTGTTAATACTTTGAACACACTCTCGCTTATTATCACTTATCAAGATATGTGAGGTGTGAATATAAAATTATTCAGTTCTGGGAACTATAAAGTTTCCGTGTTACATCACGGGGACATTTTAATGACATAATAATGTTGTAAGTATAAACACCATTACAGTTAGTCGTATTCTTTTCTTGGTGTAGGTACCTTGGCGAATGCGATTATGTCAGAGGCACGTACTCTATAAGAATTGCCCTTTAATAACGGTAGAACTATAGTGAACAGTCGCAGATTGCAGACGCAGCTTGGGTAGGTACTAAGTCTACCTAGCTGTAAGTAATGATACAATTGTCGTTTGTTATTTTCCATTTAACAGCTGCAGCTGGTGGGATCCCTGTGATTCTGTGAAAAGGAAGTTAAGATAGATAAGTAGGTACCTACCTATAATGCCGGGCAGAAAATAAAATCAATTTCTATCCATCAATGGTATTAATTTGAAACTATTTTTTCCGGAGGCTTATCGCGCGATAGATAAATGTTATCTATCACATTATTAAGCAATGTCGTAAGTCTCTGTAACAATATTGTAAAAGGTTACTTTTAATTTTTAGTTTATAAAATAATAAATACAGACTTGACTTGTCTTTTTAATTAAAACTGATACATGTATAATAAAAAGAAAAAAGAACCTGTATGGATATCTGAAACCAACGCGAGATGTAAATTTTTAACCCCTAGCGCAAAAGGAAAAGCTTGATAACTTGGAGGACCGTTTGTACCAGTCGGTACAAACGGCATACGGGTATATCTGTTAATCTGTGGCTTCGGAGCTCTACATTATGTGCATTGTACATGTAAATCAATTGTGATGTTGTTCTTTGATATGTAAACTCGTAGATAAAACGAAAATAACACTATCTTGACAGGAAAAAACGCACAAAATAATTAAATCCCTTTGTCAAAGTACCGATATGAGTCCTATTCGGGAAAGGTATTTGAGCAGAAATGTAGGTTTGCCATCTGCAAACCTACGTTTCATTGGTCTAGAGAATATACCAATCAATGATTAGTCAGCTTGATGTATCTTCTAGAACACCGGATTATTGGGCTGCACTGAAAATGTACTGCCTAAGAAACCTAGAGTAAATTTGAGCTCGCTCAAAGTAGAGCAGTTTATGTACATACCTAATGTTTACGAGTTTTATTCTCTTGAACCTAGTGTCGTCGAAAATCAAACCATCTATTGCTGACTATAAAAAAAGGTGAAGAAAAACGAAAAAGAAACTCCGTATTCAGATGTTTAAATTTATACCTATGTACATTAGAGCTGCTGGGTAGTATCAAAGAAGTAATAAACAATTTCAATTCGTAAGTCGATCAATGCATTGGTTTGGTAGGACTACGCTCTGCGGGTCACTCTCACCCACCATTCAACCATGCTCCTACTGGACCATACATAATGACTAAATCCTTCATACAAGATGTCTCAGTCTGTCATTATGCGTGCTTTTTCAATTTAATGGCTGGCATAAAATGCACAAATGCCTGCCAATAACATTCACTGGAACCCGTCGATCGTCATCCATGAGAAACGTTTTCGGCATTGCACATTGCAGTGTGGAGGCGCGTGCTCTCAGCTGCGCAGACACACCTGACAACATGTCACTACGAATTCCTACGTGGTCACCCATTTCATTTAATTTAATAGCTTGTCATATTAAACTGTCTGCGTAAAGTTTTCTTTGTCTAGTCCCTTGGAGAGCGTTATAAGAGCCGGAATCGATTATCATTTTATATACCCGGCGTTTATAGTTTTCCGGGCGTTCGTGTCCCGCATCTAATGAGAATAACCGCTACAATCGAAGCGTTTGTATGAAGTTGTAAAATAAACTGATCGCCGCGGCCTCATGTCTTCGTAAAGTGACGACGCCTGACTCTCGACCCACGGTCGTGTCATTTTAATTCAATGGACATGTCCCGGCGTGTTATCGGCGCTAACTTGTCGCTCATAAGATTTCCTGGTTATCTCGTCCTGTAAATTGTCATTTCTTATTGCAGCCATCGATGCGGCTTGACTAATGAAGATTTAAATCGACGGTGGTGTAAACCGAGTCCCGTTTTACATCCTTCTATTTATCATACTAAGGTGAGATAACGTTACCTACCTACAGGCCAATAGATATATAATTTCCTGAATGAATTACATATTTAATATAGTACCTTGTCGAAAGGTAGCGTCGAATGCAATGGCGGATGTTATCCTTGGTTCGATCCCCAGGTGGTCAAAGCGTAGATTTTATATCAGATGAGACAGATGATCCGATAGAAAATAGTCACGGTTTATTCAATGGCGTAGCTTTATATACCATGGTTCCTCTTGCCTACTACCATCATGAGTATAGTCATGTAGTTGGGAACAAAAAAAAACTGTCTAACTTGTAATACTTTTTCAGGGCCTAATAGAATATCTTGTACGCGTCTGGAAGAAACCACCGTTGGTGTACTGTGACTACCACGGACACTCGCGGAAGAAGAACGTGTTCTTCTACGGATGCGCGGGCGCAGAGAGCTGGTGCAGCAACGACCGGATAGTTCCAGATGAACCAGTCAAATACCTAGTAAGCTGACATGGACTTACACCAATTCTTTTTCTTTAAGCAAAAAATACAGTTACCTAACTGTGTTACATGCCTTTAAAATAACGGTCCTACGATAGGAACCCGTAAATTGATCCCGTAAAAATTCACCCATCGAAAACACGGGAAAAAAGCATTTGTAACCTCAAGGAAGTCCTAGACAACACAGCTGGAAAACGAGTAAATGGCGTAAGTGGGTACAGTAATAAGATTGTCAGATGTTATCAATGCAGCTACCGTGCCTCCTGATATCATCTAGTTGGTTTTAACGACATTAAGAAAGTGTCGACCTCGTTCATGTAGACCGAACAGCCAGTCGCAGATATTGACTACTTCTTTGATCTATAGGGTGTAAAAAAATATTGCTTAGCATGTGGTTCTGGAGTTCGATTCCCGGCGGGTATAATGGGTTATCATTAGGATTTTTTTCACAGTAATCGGTTGTGCGCAACAGGCGCTTCCCTTTGGTTTTAATCTTCTGCTTTCCTGTTCTTCTTTTCAGACTGTTTGTTGAGGGATCCAAGACAGACAAATATTATCGTTGTTCAATCTTGACTCTTTTCTAATACTTAATCGAGGTTGATCCTGGCTTAAAGGACTTGCGTTTGTTGAGAAAAGAGTAGCGGGCGACCCATTAAAAAAATATTGGTCATAAGTCGAAACGACGACGAGACGAAATTTGGAGGAATGAAGGTTTACCTATTTTTATTAATTGTCAGATGCTGCCAGCGCTAATGCATCGGCTGTCACCTGCATTCGCGCTCGGGTCCTGTTCCTTTAGGGTGGAGCGGGAACGGGAGAGCACCGCCAGGGTCACCGTGTGGCGGCACCTGGGCGTCACCAGGTCCTACACCATGGAGGCGTCGTTTTGCGGGTTTGACAGAGGCCCTTTCAAGGTTTGTTAAGATATAGTCTTTGTTAAAAGTCTGAAGTAATGTCAGAACAATACCCTTATGTAAATCTTATTTTGTGTTATAGGGACTAACAACGGTTTTACACAAGGCTTGTGTTGCCTTCTTGTAAAAGGAACCGTTTTACTAAGGTAAAACGGTTCCTTTTACAAGAAGGCAACACAAGCCTTGCCGCCGCACGGTGGGTTGATTTATATACGTAGTGGACTTAGGACATTAAAAAAAAAGTCATCTTATTTTTACTGATTAATGATGCAAATTTGTTCTACTATCTAATACAGTAAATTATTGTTCTATGACTTTTTATTTTACGCATTATTTTTAGTACTACAATTTTTTAAATATTTTTTTGTATAGAAAAAATCATAAAATCTAAAGAATCTCAAAAATCTGAAAACATCTCCAACTGCGATGTATATATTAAAATAGTACTATTTATTAGCTTATTTTTACAACTAGTCAGCTACTGCGCTTTGCTGCGATTTAGGAGAAATTTTTTTTTTTATTTTTTTTCTTATTAAAATCGCATTTAAGTCTACAAAATCTCAAATTTCTTCCAATTGTTGGATAAGTATTTTAATAGTACAATTTATTTGCATCTAATCGTCTACTGTAGTTTACTGTGACTTAGTAGGTAGTTAGACTTTTTTAGATTTTTTTGAACGAAAATATCTTAAAAGTCACCTAAATCTCAGAATACTTAGCAGTGATAATTATTGTATTCTCTATTCCACACCACCCCAGAGGTAGAGAACTAGGCGCGTTTTTTTTATCAGTGGTCTCCCCAATAGGCCTAATCCACGACTACAAATCTGTGTTCTGTATGTGTGAGACTTACAAAGACAAATTCAAAATTCAAATCATTTACCAATATTTTTAGGAGGGGCCTGCACCATGCTCAACACCATGCTCTGACAATAACGGGTCTTCAGTTAAAACCCCTAAATTTTCTTGATCATCATCGTCAACAAATGTATCCTTAACGATCAACAAAGCTGTTGCTTCTTCTGAAAAGGCTTTGTGTTTTCGCACCAGTTTGTGTCGTATCTTTGAAATATGTGGATCAGAGCTGATTAACAAATTGTTCAAAATATCTTCATTAGTAGCTTTTCTACAGAATTTCCTCGAATTATGAGCACGATATCTCCGAAAATCTTTGTTGCGTGCTTCAGCTGCTTCTTCGGATAATTTTCCAATGGGCACTATACCCAAGCTTTCAATAATAGCTGCTCCGTGAGCTAAAACTTTGTGAACACTTGCAGGCATGTAAAACCAATTATATAATTCAATGTATAGTTCCATGGTGGTTTCGGTATAATCTTTAAACTTCAATATATCAATACGGTGACCCGACGAAATTGCTTCTAATATAGTTTTAAATCTTTTTATTAATTCTTCATTTACTCCTGTGATCGAAGCTGCAATATCGGGGTTTTCGAAAAATCTCCTCGCAGTATTCCCATCATTTGTTGTACCATGACCCTGTTTCACAACATCAATTAAAAGTCCTGTTTCGGATTTAAATGCTTCCTGAATATTTCTCTTTTTGCTCTCCATAATAGCTTTACTGTCACCTTTCACCATCCATGTCTTCAAATCTAATCTGTACGCTATATGAAGAATGCATTCCATGAATCGTATCCAGATGTGTAACGACGATAAACCATATTTATATAAATCGACATCAATTTCTTTTGCCAAAACCAAGGACAAATCATTCATTTCCTTTGGAGTAGCTTTACATATGTCACATCTTTGTGTTGATGTATCGCAAAGAACTGCAGTCGCTTTACCATCTATCATGGTTAGTATTAGGTTGTGCGAGATGGTCAAATCATCAACCACTGTCTTAACTAAATTGTTAATCTCTGCCTCAATCGCATTTTTTTCTTGCAAAATGCTGAATTTGTTTTCCTTCATGAATTTAAAAAACAGCGGACGACACCATAATGAGAAATTTGGGGAATCATTTTCCCATATAACTCTGTCACTAGACACTAATTTGATAGGAATCAAACTACCCATAAATACGCTAGAATCGTCAAAGTCCTCATCTTCTTCATTTTCTCTTCCAACTTTCTGCTTATAATTGGCTTGATTCGAAGCTCCGTCAAATCCCCATTTACTAATCAGTGTCAAATCTTTACAAGTTTCACTAATTTCGTTTGACATTATAATTCTCTTCACAGTAATATCCAATAGTGCCTGCAATTCTATCGTAGCCGTTTTATCTGTTACTACAATAGCAGTTTTAGGTGGATAACATTTAATTTTTTCATTTTGCAGTGCGTAGTAAGAGGGATATACGTTGGTACCAGTTACTTCTGCGATACTTTTTCGTAGCGTATTATATTGCCATTTTGACAATTTCAAAGACAAAAACAAGCCTAAAGCTTCATCTGGAGAGAATACTGATTTCTTTTTATTTCCAAAAAGACAATCTTTTACTTTTTGCACGTCCTGTGGATGCTTGAGCAGATGCTGTAATATGTCAGCAACATCTTCCTTTCCTTCTGCTTTTAAGTTAAAAACATGGGCATGTGACAACTCCTCTGAAGCAATAGTTTGCGTAGTAAGTTCCGTACGTCTCTTTTTTTGTTTAGGACCTAATTCTGTAAATGGTTTTCTCGGACTTACTTGAGTTGATGTACCAACAGACACCTTTTCATGAGATGTAGTTGATGTGCTAGGAACTGGATCGTCGTCGTTTTTTGCAAAATCTTTCATAAACTCAGGCCAAACTATCTCCGATGCCAACCAATCACTGTATTTACTTCTAAATGTATGTTCTTTTCGTTTAGCATTTTCCCATTTTTTATAAGTATTATAACAATACTTTGCGCAGAATTCCTTTAGCAAATTATCATTATCTTGATTTAAATCACACAATTTTGACTTGATAGCACTGTATAAAAAGTTATGATCCTTAATACTACCACTTGATTTCAATTTCACAAACATATCAACATTAGTAACTAAATCACTAAACATTTTCACAAAATTCTCGAAAATCAACTTTTAACAAAAATCAAGTAACGAGCGGGTAGTCCGTATGTAAAGGGTGGTTACAACGAACTGATATCATTGTTTTCAACTTGCTACCCCAAATATTTTTTACCTGCAAATTTACTGCCCTCTGATTGGCGCACGTCACTAATGACGACTCGTCTACTGATAAGAAAACCGGTTTTGGTGTTGTGGAAAGAGTGGTGTGGAATGCAGTTGCACAAAATATTTACAACAAACTAATAATAATAATCCTAATAATATGCACCATGCATCGAATTCTTTGTTTTATTCATACAAATTAAATCTCTGAAATTTTAGGGTAATAACCTACTTTAAAAAAAAAGTTCCAAAACATAAAAGTATGGTATAAGTATATACAATGCAAATATATATTTAAAAATCCTTAAGTCCCAACTTCGCGATTTCAGCCCACCGTGCGCCGTTTAGCTACGGTTAAACGGTAGGTATACGGTAAGCCGTATACCTACCGTTTAACCGTACCTAAACTGCGATCGCCAATCCGCCTGCCAAGCGTAGCGATTATGGCAAACCCCCCCTTTTGGGAGAGGCCTATGTCCAGCAGTGGACGTCTTGCGGTTGATATGACGATGATGATGATGAAAACCGTTTTGACTTCAAAAATTCTCACCATAAAAGGATTATTATGGAGTAACATAATAATTGTACGCATTATATCACACTTATACTCCAATTAGAAATGGCAGATCTTCAGATTAATGATAACGAATACGATACTTAGCTACCCGCCATGTGGGCTAATACATCTAGCGGTGTCCATCCCATACTCGATACCAGATCCGCCTGATAAGGCTTCAGCTGCTACAAATCTTCCATCTACTTTATGTGGGAAGACAGCTATTCGAACGTTGTTTTATTAATGAATCATCCTTGCGAGAGCCTGGCGTGATTGCGAACGTTTCCTCTCGATATGCTGAACGTAAACTGTTTTAATTAAGTTTCGCTTGTGGGATTAATGTTAGTAGCAGAAGAATTAGTATCGAGCAGGCGTAGGTATAATCTTGTCATTGAATAAAAATAAATTATTTATTAACCTGTTCAATTTTGATAGTTACCTACAGCAGTTTTCTTCACTTAATTTTTAGAGTAGGTAGAGCTTTGTCTTACACAACTTTATATTACCTACTTGCCGTTTTACTTAGGTAAGTAGATCCTACGGATGTCCCTTAACAAAAAAAGGACAAAAAATGAATACCTTATCAGTGATTCAAACAAGATTTCCTATAACTATGAGTCTATGACTCAACAGAATCAATCATAATGCATTCGCAAATTCGAGGCACGAAGTATCAATATTACATGACGTACCTACACATGTATGAATAATACCGGTCAAAACATTGCTACGGCCCCGGCGACACACCGGTGTGTCGCGAATTAATCGCGAATTTAATGTTTATTTACATATACATAAGATTTACTTTATATTAGGGAATTTTCACATGTTGGGCCCGAGTGGTTAAAGTCTTTTCGGACGTCCTGATTGTTGATATGAATAAAACCAACCGTGAGTGTGACGCAACTACAGCTAATAAGTATATTATTTAGAATATAAAAAATACATGCATTTTCCCCAATCACGTTGTATAAAAATATTGTTCTCATCCCCAGGGCTTCCACTTAAACACTCATCATCTGCAGAGCGTGGGCAGCGACTTCTGCGAGGCTCTAAACGGCCTCAACGACTCGGCCACCAATGTCGACATACAACTCACCAAGGATCTGAACGGGTAAGTAAACAACTTGACACCAAATCCGTCGTTCACTTCGCAAAGTAGAAAATCGCTTAAGAGAACTGATGTTGACAAGCGGTTTGCCAATAATTTAACACCAGTAAGGCCAAAACCACATTTACGTTAACTTTGTTTATCGACAACACAGAAACCACAGTGCTTTGCCTATGAATATTACATACCTACTGGCTTAAATCTTGTCGAGGAAGAAAATACAGTTGCTGATATTTGCGGTTTCAATTTTTATAAGTACATAAATGTTATTGATTTTCTTTATACATTGTCGTCTATTCTAAGGAAAGTCTTAAGAGGGCGTTAGACAACATATTGACACTTAACTATTTGTTTTGACAGAAATATCATAGAGATCAATTTAATCGGTGCAGAAAAAGACAGGCAAGTTACAAACACAAAAAGATACACTGGCTACTAACTCAACAGTTCTTCGTAAAAACAATCACCTTACCTATTCAGTCATTATACTCAATCTATGTCACTGTTTTAAATAAGTATTAACAAAACTACTATATAGTTCGACGTCAAATTCCAAAAAAAAACTAATGAGCTATTTAGCTTCACCGATAACTACGGTTTTAATTCATCAGGGTTGAGGTTTTACTTACCTAGTCATTTTCAGGTTCCAACCTACAGAATGCCATCGATATTAATACCTATCAAGAATATCCTTACATATTGCATGAACGCATTATTTAAGCTTGTTTACACAAGCCTAAGGTACGAGAACAAGATACACAAACTCGTATACCCGCAGCGATAATAATCACATACAAGTTTCGCAACTATCTACCTGCTATAAGTTAGTCATAAGTATCCCTTAGGTACCTACAAACTAAAGAATGTAGGTACGAAATTATGGTGTGTGTGCTAAAAAGGGCTAGGGTTAACTATGGCTAATGTCCGTTATCATGCGCAGGTTAACATACTAATTTAGGACTGACCGATACATCTATCTGGTCTTTGTTTTTTGTACAGGTTAGGCATGCTTACGAAATTATTTCTTCGAAATGTTTTCATATTTGAATGAAAGTCCCTTGAAGACCAAAAACTTAATCTAAACATGCTTGATAAATAATTTATCTATACCAGATGTAACAGATTAAAATAAAGGCAAAAAACAGCTTTTCAGTACTTTTTGTCGAGTAATGAAAACATAAATGTAAAGCACGGTTCTTTTTATTTGTAATTTCAGAGTGGGCCACATAAGTAATAAAAGTTGTTCATTATATGTAACGAGCACAATGGCCCCCTTTTCAGGTTTTGCGTTTAATTTGTTACACCCCGTAGGTATTTCAAACTTTTTAATGTTTTTTTTCCTGGTATTTTAAACTGAGTTTTTTGCGTACAGTGAAATTGAAGCGGACAGCGAAGGTGGCTCCGGTTCAGACAGCGTTTTGAAGACAGACTCCGATGAGGACTTCGACTAAATTCGATCTTCTGTACTTATAACCTTAGGCTAAGTGCTTGCTACGAAAATAATAAAGCCAGGTGCGGTCTGTGTCATGACCTAGTGTTCAGTCAACGTTAGTCTAGTGTCTGACAGTGACGTTCAACAGATCTACTTGTGTGTCTAAAAAGAGTAATAGTAACAAAATTAGGAGTTCATAAACAAATCAATGGTCTAACATCGATTTTTTATGTTCTTTTGTGAAATCCAGCTACTATTCCCAAAAAATTGGGCTGTAGCTACTTTAGAAGTCGTCCTATATTGTTATGAATTAACACGATATTCGGTTTTGCGATTTTAGTGTTGCCCTAAGTTATATTAAGTACAAAATTTATCAGTGTATTGTAAGGCCGTGATCACATAGATTGCTGAGTTTGTTTTGATGTGATATAAGTTAAATTTTAAGTGGCTTGTGATCTCAATTACAAATAAATTATAAAATCAGATTACACATTTAGTTTTTTATTAAGACTGCGACCCATCCTTTCTGATGTTTTGGTCTATTAAGGCGCTTCTCTGACCAAATAACCTTGAGCATTCGTACCCTCTTTGCCGCACCCCACCTCTACAATACTTCGTTAAACACTACTAGCGCCATCTAGTGAACAATTTACGAATACAAGTAAAAGTCACAGACCTTAGAATTCACAGACACGGCGAAACAAAAAGTAGGGTTATGAATTTGACCGGTATGTATGTGTATGTTCATCTGTTCACTCACAACTTCTAAACCATCAACCATTCGATAGATGATGATCGTGATGGGTCGTGATCGATATCTGAATAAATGAATGTGGCGAATTTGGTCAAAATGAAAATCCAAGATTGCAGCTGCAAAAACTTTCATTATTTTTCGTCATGGGTGTCGTTTTCATGGTTTTTGAGGCTGTTAAAGCTGATAGTGAAGTAAAAATGAAAATCCAATATGGTGGCTGCGAAAGTTTTGTTTTTTATTTAAATCATACGTAAGAAGGAACTTCGTTCCTGACATTTCTAGTTTACATATCCCCAAAATCTAAATAACGGGTACGTGTAGGTGTGTTTACATGCATCAGAAGGTTCGTTACCTACACTTCTATCTATAACTGCTGTCAACTCAATCTTTTTATTTAATTGAGGAATATAAATCAATATTTTCTTTATTTTTTTTTTACTCCTTTTTGCCTTTTCGATTTATGAAGGATTTCTTATATTCATACCTCGAGGTACCGGGGGTCGACTAACTCTGGCAAGAAACAATCTACATAAAATGAAAGCTTTTCTTTCATATTCTCCTTCCAGAATTTATCATCTCTATCGATGTATTCCGTTTTTAGCGGAAGGTTTTTTGACCAAACTGCAAATAAACACTTTGATCGTTTAGTAACGCCCCTGCACTTGAACTATCAAGTGCAGGGGCAACTACAAGAGCAGGAAATCAATAAAAACCACCATTGAAAGAATAAAATAAGTCACCGTAACAGCAATAAAAATGTTCACAAAATAAAATCACATTTTCATGAAAAGTTGCGGGCGCGGGCGTCGCGATGACG
Source organism: Melanchra persicariae (assembly GCA_947386135.1). Classification (NCBI taxonomy): domain Eukaryota; kingdom Metazoa; phylum Arthropoda; class Insecta; order Lepidoptera; family Noctuidae; genus Melanchra; species Melanchra persicariae. Next base: position 10,007,392 of record OX376644.1, read on the forward strand.
AAGAAAAGAAAAGTGGATAGATAAGGTTAATAGGGAAAATTGGTTTCCAACAAAGTACAGTAGGTACTTACTGTTTGTTCAAGGCACTTCAGTCTCGATTGTTTTGAATATTTAAAACAACGCAGCCGTTTATATAGTTCAGAGATACCAACGATGTTTTTGCATATTTTGGTGTTTAGTTTTTATTGTTATAATGTTGGAAAAGTCAAATCGTTTGAAAGTCAAATTAATCCCTGGATATTAATTATCATCAAACTGAAACTTATTCAACAAATCATTTAATTGAATTATAGTAAGATGCAGAATTCAGAAATATTTAGATGCTCGTCTATCATTTTTTACAAAGAACAATCAGGACCCTAAAACTTTAATTCGAAAAACATAGGTAAGTACACCAAATTAACCTTTTCACCGCCAGCGTACACAGAACGCGATGCCTCGCCTAGCGCCAAGCTATACACGTATAACGAAATATATAGTAAACAGTAGTGATGAGGGTAGCGTCATATCGATGAATGAAAATTATACACGTTAATTTATGTTTTATTTATAATTTTACTGATATAAATAAAAACTGATTAACTATTTCCATATTTATTTTATTTCACAGTATCAATATTAAGAAAAAACAATATAAATTATAAATATCAAAGAAACAAATACGTAACTCAATTAGAGCCATAAGAAAAGAGGTACATCTCTAATTGTTTCATGACGTCATTCTTTGACTTCATTTCAAGTCCTTGGCGCTCAGAACACGTTAAATTCAATTCTGATTAGGGATGTGGTCGCGCTTGTAAAAGGACAGTTATTATATTTTACGCTAGAGATATCGGGCTCTGATCAAAGTTACACAAAAAAATCCATTTAGGTAGAAAGACCTATTTTACAAGGAGTTTTAAGTCCTCAGCGGACGAGAAATATTCATTCTCCAAGCATCGCTTAAATACCATATAGCAATAAAAGCCTAGCCTGGCGCGATCAGGCATGTGAGAAAGCGGGCCGTAGGACAACAGCAAAATACCTACACACACACACACCATGTGATGGTGTGTGTGTACAAGCACAAGATAACTGAGCCATTATTTTTTATTTTCCATTCAGAATTGAATCTCACATATAGGTACAGTTTTATTGAATAAACGTTATTATTATTATCAAGCTGGACATACCTCAGAATCATCGTCTTCTAGTCCAACATTCTCCACAAAATACTCCCGAGTCCGATTCCACACCTTGTAGAATACTGAAAAGCTCATCCGTATCCAGTTCTTCGTTCATGTCAATAACTTACTAACGAAGCAATAAAAAGTGCAACAAATATTGGTGCAGACTGCACTATGACAAAGTGACCTTGACAGCCATACGTTTATGACGTCACAGAACGTCTTCTATAATAGTCCGTGGCGCCCGGAGCTCTCACAACTATAGACTTATAGCTGACAACCAATTATTTTGTAGAGATGGGAATATAATTATCGATAAGGATTGCCAACAACTATTTAATTCCGGTTCGGCACCTATCCGACGGTCGAAATTCGTCCATTATCCCTTTGTTATAAAACTAGTTATCTGAATTCATATTTTGCTGACTTCAAATTGTTTTCGATAATATATTTCTAAATATTTCAACGGGTGAAATCAAACAGTGTTAACTTTCGCGTCACATCACTGGCCGACTATATATAAAGTCCTTGGCGTTCTGGGGATATTAAAAATGTTCGGAGTTTTTGTTTTTGCCAATTTTAAGACAATTAAGGGCTTCTTTTGTGTGGAAAACTAAAAAAACAGGGTACTAGAGTGCTTTTAAATAATGAAATGAAAAGAAAAACCTGTTACATACAGGAAATTTATTTTTATAACATAGTTAAAATGAAGAGCTTCTAATGAAGTTGTGGCGCTGGTGGCACGAAAATCTGAAACTTCTATTGATGTCCGTGGCGGTGAAAAGGTTAATTCATTTTAAAAATCAATAATAACAGGATAGGTACTTACTTGCAAGTTTTTATGTATTTATTGATTTTGATTTAATATCATATAGGTATACGATCTAATTGAGTAGGTATTTTTCATAACGTTAAAATCCATTTTATTGATATCGAATATTTCCCTTAATCAAGACAAGTCGCCCTAACGTGCGCATACCTACGCAACTTGACCTTGAACTGACCAATAGCAGACGCTCGTTCTTCCTCGCCCCCCGGCCCGCGGTGGTGAGTCGTGCGCCTAAGAGTTACGGTCTATAGGCTCTCTAGTGGTTATATACTCTATGGTAGGTACTCTATAATATTATTAAAAATGTTTGAAAACAAAACACGGAGGGAAGACGACGAGAGCGACACAGCCTCCTCGTACGAAAGCATGCAGCGCACTGCCGCCCGCACCCCGCGCATGCATTTTATCATAGAATTCACACAATTATTTTAATAAAAAAAGACAAGCGATCTTTTGAAATAAAATAAAACGTGAATAAGTTAGATTTTTAAATTACCTATCCATTAGTCTAATCCTCAAATGATTAGAGCGTTGCCTTTAGCAACAGATGCAAAAAAACAATAATGTTAGTAATTTTTTAAAAGTCTATTTTAAATGTATTTATAACACCTAAAAACAAATTAAAACGTGGAATGTGAAGATAGGATATCGGAAATTAATCATGTGCTTTTAGATGTCGTTTATTTCTCTTACCTAATGAGTTAATAGCCTCTGAATAACGAAGAAAAACGCATTGTCGCAAGGTTTTGGTCGGGGTAGAGCCTTAAACGGTTTGGGTAAAAAACGCAAATAACACATGCATTAAAAATTCCAAAACTATATTGTCATCATTAACAATAAATTACAATTTATACTAAAGTTAAATAAATAAAATTTGAACTGCCTCGCATTAATATTTTCATTTCCTGAACTGGTTTGGTTACCAGAAAATTTTACAATATTAAAGATATAAATATAAACTGTAGAGTTCTATTCAAATTGCTAAAGTAATAATATGACGTCTGATTGCTAATGTGATAATAATAGTTTATAAAAATTAACAAATAATAAATTCTGGTTAGACAAGACTTCGGTTACTTACAACATTTATAAATATTAACAAAATACTGATATAAAACGATGTTATAAAAATTATGATAATAATTATTATCTTAAATAATTAGTGTAGTGCACGAAGCTGTTTTGTTCTAGGATCACACATACTTTTTTTAGCCTAACCTAACATAAGGTAAAATTAACAAAGAAAATAGAATATTGTCATTATTTAAGAAAAGTATCATAAGTTCATAAGAATAATGATGACATCAGCCAGTAATAGTTAATCTATATAACGACCGCTTAGCAGCATTAAATCTGGAAGGGACGGGGGGAGACGAACCCAGGGGCTTTACCATAACTTAAATCCCATAAAATATCATTTTGTTCTGCTCTGCGTCTGCTGTAAAAATCTGAATCTCTCTAAATGCGTCTTAACAGACTCGGAGCCACGTTACACTATGGTAAGGCCCGAGAGTTGCAGCGAGTAAAGCTAATACAAAATATCTCCTTAAAAGGGAGTCCGTTTGTGGCTACGTCCAATTTTTTTTACATAATTTCTGGTGAGAAAGCACCACGAGACAGAAGTCATGTATTATATCCTGAATCGAAAGGCCACCTTTCTGCCATCCTAGATTCTAGATACGTAAAATAAATGTAAATATTTATAAAACTGAATTTACCTAAAATAATAAATACCGTTAATCTTATGAATCGGTCCGATGTGATTTACGTCAGGATGGATAACGAATTTAATAGTAGAGGGACACCCAAAAGGGTATGGAGGGGCTTTCACAGAAAAAGATGCTTGTAGCATTGATTTGTACACAGGAATCTTCCCATAACCGACTTTTGCCAATCCCACGACTAGTCCCGGGATCCAGATTAAATTACCTAGTTTCAATAGAACGCAAGGTTAGTTTATTTTTATACTGCTGACGCCCGTCAGCAAGCCAAGCACCTCAGTTACCAAATGTATTTTTCATTTGTGATGTTGGTAAAGCGTAGTTGGTAATAAATGCTAGTAAATATAGAACTCCCATATAATGCTTTGATTGTACGAATGGACGACTGGCAGTACTGGTGGAAAAGTTTTGTAGCTTCGATTCACACAAGGTCACAGCATTGTATTGAATAGTTGGGGAAAGAGAAAGAAAGATACTACCTATATCAGTGTACGATACTGTGTCTTGTCGACTGCTAGCCGGCCCAGAAATTACAAATGCAAATTTGAACATAGGTATTGAAGAATTTCATTAGGGTTTCATACTTTTATCTACTATAAAATAACAGCTAAGTTAACCAGGTGGTTACATGTCGTGCTTCCAAACTTAACATTAATTCATTAACATACTTATGAGCAAAATTAGCACTCAAAGAATGTCTTTTCCATACAAAGATACATAATTGATTTAAAAATAATTGCAATAAAGTGTATACTTAGGTCACATTACAAATTCACTTTTTACAGAATGGTCTTTATAATATTTTATTATATATATATATATATATATTTTTATTTTTTTATTTATAAGCTTAAACTACCACCCAATAACATGAGGGTCTCACGATTTTTAGGAAGGGTTATTCACACACACATATTTATATGTAATTTCAATTGACGTAGAATTAACTGAAATGATACGTCTTGCATTGCTATAAATATGTTTGTGTTCGCGCGTGTGATGATGCTGGCCGCTGCACGCGCCGCCTGTCTGTCAACGGAAAAACGTCGGACGCGCCGCGGACGCCACGCCGCACGCACGCCGCACGCCGCACGCACGCCGCACGCACGCCACACACCATACGCCGCACGCACGCCGCACGCCGCACGCACGCCACACGCCACACGCCGCAAGCTACACGCCGCAAGCAAGCCGCATGCCGCACGCACGCCGCACGCCTCGCGCGTAGCCCCGCGTCTCCGTAAACGAGACCTAAGGGCCCTTTTCCTGTCTTGCGTATTGTCGTGCGTGTTGCCAGTGACTAAACTCGTGCGTACTATGACCATGCGTACGACTCGCGTCGCAGTATTAACAACACTGAAGGCACTTGGGCCACTAAGGCCGCCCGCATTTGGTTAGCACGCACGCGGGCTGCGCGCCCGCAGCCCATCCGGCGTTCTGCGCGCGCGCTGCCCGCATGGTAGGAAAAACATGTATGAAATGATGGGATAGGATGCGGGCAGCCTGCACTCGGACCAGATCCGCGCGCGGGCGAAAATACGCATGACAGGAAAAAGGCGGGGAGCATTCGGCCAGCGATCAAACACGTTAGGTGTCAACACAGTTACACTTATGTATTATTTACAAAAGACACATACTCTTGCCGATCGTAAATCTAGGTACATAATCATCTGTTCTCTCAAACCGATGGTACATGGGAGGATACACATTGGTGCTCCCTGAACACTGAGGTGTCGAAACGTTGAGGTTGGAGCTACGCTGGCGAAAGCACTTCACGCAGCATGGGTTTTATTTCGCTCTAGGTTCAAACTAGGATCAAACGATTCGTTAGCGCGAAAGTGGAAAAAAAAAACCCACCGGAACGTATAACCGAAATCAAAAATACTCCCAAATTCTAAATAATTCTACCGGCTTTTGAGGTGTAATTGATTGACTCTGTTTCACAATATTGTGTTGTGCCAAACAAAACTCGTTATTGTATGACGTGATGGGATTGGGGCATCCCGTGTCAGGACACATCCCGACACAGTAATGTGAATCTAGCTTGACACAGACTTTCACATTTACGGTATTATAAGGAGAATTTATGTTAAGATGTATTTTTTTTTTATAATTTGTTAAGCGATAGTCGCACACATACGCACAAGTACGTTCGCGTACGTTATCGCTGACATTCTTTTGTGCGTCTAGGAGTATCGCTACAAATGTTTCTTTATGACGCTGTTCGACGGCGTTTGAGTCCACTATTTGGTAAGAACGGCTGTACAAATGGGAGCCACGTGCGTGTGCGTGCACCGGTCATCGGATGAAGAGAAGTGTCCGTACAGCAGCTGCAGCCGCGGGGTCACTGCGCGGGCGCGGGCGCGCGGGGCGGCGGCGCGGGCGCGCGGGGCGTGCGCGGCGGCTGGCGGCGCTGGCGCGCGAGGAACGAGTGGCCGGCCGACAGCAGCGTGAAGCGCGTGTCCACGGCGTCGCGGTGGCAGCGTGCGCCCAGCGCGTACCACGCCGACGTCAGCAGGCGCTGCTCGCTGGCGCCCAGCCGCGCCTCCTGCTCCGCGCCGCCGCCGCTACCGGCGCCGCTCCATCTATAACACGACTTTCTTCAACAAAGCACGGGAAGAGTGGAAAACGAATTAGTCATCTCACTTACTACCCTGAAAGAAAATTTTAAAATTGTAAGTGTTATGCAAATTAATAAATCTTGTGGCTATGATGAAATTCCAGTATCAGTTATTAACGACAATTTATCATAATTATCTGAACACTTCTCGACTTTTTGTAATAAGTGCATTGCAGAAGGCATTTTCCCAGACCAACTTTAAAGTTGCCAAGATCACCCCAATTCATAAAAAGGGCAGAAAGATAGATCCAAAAAACCATAGGCTTTGTTGTCCACTCTTACAAAAATTTTGGAAAAAGTTTTAAAAGATCGCTTAAGTAGGCATACTTGTTTAAATAAAGTACTCGTAATACATCTAACACCCGAATACTGAAACGCCACTCAAATCTCATAATTATCTAAAAGCTACTTAAATGTAAGCATCCCTCAAATTTAAATGGTATACACAAACACCACTCAAGGAATTCGAAACCATGATTAACCAAGCAGTCGTCAAATGTTTACATCATGGCAACATCCTGCTAAAATTGTTATCAGCACGTTCTCAGTTACAAAATAATTTAGTTAACGTCTCGTATTTGTTTTACGCAGTCTTCTTTGAACAAATAATTTCTATAATTATTAATCAGTTGAAATATTATAACAGCGTAATGTAAGTTAGGTTTGAATTACGATTGAAATTATGTATTTATTTACATAAAATACATAAATTTAAGTACATAAATATCAAAAGAAGACGTCATAAGAAAATAAAATTTCTTGAGATAATTGTCGTAGATTGGAACGTCACACTTGACATTTTACGCGCGATTATTTAACAACAAAATTATTTAAGTTATATAATTAATTGATTGACGATGGAGGAGAAGAAGAAACGTGGATGCAATTATACACCTGCTGAGAAAGATATGCTCTTGGAACTGCCTGGTGCATGTAATAGTTTGTTAGTATACAATACATGCTTATAACATACCTACTCGTACATAGCCAGGGGTGGGCAGGGTAACCGTTGTCTGTATCAAGCACTTACTTAACCACTGAAACTTGTGACCACTTACCATCTGAAAGGCTCAGAATAAAAACAAGATGTATGTCTATGTACAATTACTTTTATTTCTTGAAGTATAAATACGGCCAGATAATGCACGTTTACACATACTCAGCTGAACATTTCACAGATCCTAAGTTTAAGTTTCGTCTTCAAGCTGCATAATTATCTTGGCTGTTACTTTATGCACTATTCGATGCACCGTGGGTTGTTCAACCTCAAAAATATCCCCTATTACGCTTTGGTCGCATATACCGGAGAGCTATAAGTATTTGGTCCACTGGCTGTATGGCTCGGTTTCTTTTGGTCAAGGTTTTAATATTGCTACCGAATACAGAGTCCAAATATAATACAGTTTCTTTCGAGAAGCGGAACCGTGAAACAAAGTCCCTGTCGTCGTACTTTTCAAAAGCGTTCAACTTTTCTTCATTTCTGCGCCTCACGGTTTTTTTTTTTTTTTTATTGGTGATGGGTTTGCTCTTGACTCTAGTCAATGTCAGATATGACAGAGACAAAGTCTACGATGGAGCGAGCTTACCCAGAAGGAGCCTGTTCACTCTAACTTTGAAGAGATTAGGGCTGTAAGCTTTTGGAAACACAGACGCAGGCAGAGAGTTCCACTCCTTTGCTGTGCGCATTATAAAAGACGTTTGGAAACGCTTAGTGCGAATTGGTGGAATAGCTACAAGGTAGGGATGGTAAGATGCAGTGCGTCTGGATGTCCGATGGTAGAAGGGGGCCGGTGGGATGAGGTCGTGGAGTTCTTGGGCACACTCACCGAAGTACAATCTGTAGAAGACCGATAAGCAGGCAACCTTACGGCGATGAGCCAAGCTATGTAGCTTGGCATCCACCAGTTTTGCGTCACCGATGAGCCTCTTAGCTCTGCGTTCCACCGAGTCAAGCGCGGCAAGCTGATACTTAGCTGAGCCATCCCAAAGGTGGCTACAATACTCCATGCAGGATCGGACTTGTGCTTTTGAGGCCTTACAGTTGAGCCTTTCGTGATCCGAAAGTGAAGACAAGGACGATAGAGACATTTTTATCACTATTCGAAAAGTTTCAATAGATTTAACATGATTTGAGGGACCTCGCGACCACTCTCAAATCTAAGGGCTGCTCAAATCAGTTGGACAGTTGATTTGGCAGATAAATAACGTTGAGTAGCGTTCCTGTATACGACTTTTAAACTGAGTGGTGTTTGAGCACCACATATTTTAAGCAGCACTTATATTTAACAGATGCTCAAAAAAGACGTTTGGGTATACGAAATTAAAGTTTAGGGGCAGCTCAAACGTTCAAGCAGCCCTTAAACATTTGAGTGGCGTTTCAGTATTCGGCCGTAAGACAATTTGGATATCAGAATAACGTTGGTACAGGAGATGCTATTTATACTTTACTTAATGATGTGGTTAATAAATTAAATAGTAAGATGAGCGTAGCGGGTACTTACTTTATCTTACGCGCAGCTTTTGATACTATTGATCATAACCTAGTCATCATAAATTAGAACATTTTGGCGTGAGAGGTAAAGCCTTACAAGATCTTCTCATCATTTCTAAAAATAGAAAAATGTTTGTCGAAGTTGATTCTACTCACATAAGTGTGTTAAAAAAGAACTATAGGTCATCTATGTTGAATGTTGCAACTGGTGTGCCCCAAGGATCAATTTTGGGCCCCTAAATGTTTATATTGTTTACTAATATACTTAAATTTCTTTCAAAAACTTTTACCAGACATTCAACTGGTAGTCTTTGTGGATGACACAAATGCCGTAGTAGCAGCTAACGACATCCAAGAGGTTACTGTAAAGGTAAATACAGCTCTAGCGGCCTTTCATTCTTGGTTTAATTTTAATAAGCTCAAAATTATACATTACTAAAACAAACATTGTTATTCAAAACAATTGTGCGTAACAATGATAACATGGGTATTCAACTGGACCTAGTTACAATTGAACTTGATAAGGAAGTAAAGTTTCTTAAAATTTATATAGGTAAACTTCTAAACTATGGAAAAGAGAATTAGCAGCACTGGATTTATCATTGTCATCTGCTTGCTATGCTTTAATGATTATTAGAAATAAAGTGAGCATTACACATCTAACAATGGCGTACTACGCGTTAATAGAGTCCAAATTAAGGTATAGCATACAGTTTTGGGGAAACAGCTATCTTTATAGCTTATCACTTAACTGCCTCCGTGGTCGAGTGGTTTAGGCGCTTGTGACCCGGTGGTCGTGGGTTCGATTCCCACGGGAAGCATACTTTGTAAAGTTGTTTCCAGTTTGGCTAGGACATTGTAGGCTTGAATCACCTGATTGTCTGATAAAAAGATGATTCAGTGCTTCGGAAGGCACGTATAAGCCGGTGGTCTCGGCCGCCAAACGGCGGTCGTCAAACCACGTCAGAGGCCCTTGAGGCGGTTTAGAAACTCTGACACTAGGGTGTGTGAGGTCGTTAGACCTTACTGCCCACACGATAAAGAAAGAAGAAGACTTATCAGAGAGCATTTATAATCCAAAAAAGGGCGATCTGTACTTTATGTCCGTAATTCACGGGAAAAACATTTTAAGAATGCAAAGCATTTTATTTAATAAACATACGTTTGTGTAAAAAAGTAATGATTTGACTACCCATCTGTAAACGCGTCCTTAACTCGTACGAGTAGTATGTGTACACACATACTTCTCGTACGATACGATCAATCGTTTTTTAATTCATATTTGGAACATTACGTTGTGAGTGTAGATAAATCAAGGAACTTATATCCAACCTGGAATGCGCACAGGCTGCCGTTACGCGCTCCGAGCGAGATAGCTTCGCGAGAGCCCTCTGTCCCTTTCATTAGGGTGACCAACCAATTTAATGTAGGTAGAGGAGACTAATATAGGATATAATATATTAATATGGGAAGTTGAAACTTTTTTGCCATATCCCTACAATGTTCCTCGGGAAATGTGAAATTTCATGATCACGTCTTTTAAGTATTCGGTACACCCTTCCATATAAAGTTATATGCGTGGCATGTAGGTACTACAGAATAGTTGCAACACACATATTACCTACAGAAATAAATGTTAAAATCAGCCTAGTATAAACATAAAATAACAGACATGTTTAATTATGCTTACGTTGAAGACTACCTCCTATTTATATGCTGCATTGTGCAAATAATCTTATAATTTTGTTCATTATGGGCACCCTACTTCAAGAATTGAAATATGCTTACTTAAAGAAAGAAACACCGCATCCTGCATAGGATTCGCTTTTGCAACCTTGAATCTCACACTTTTTAACCATCTTTATTACGTCCGAATAAAGAAATTGATTGTTTTACAACAAATAAATATGGCTGGTGGGCTACCAGTCTAACTTATATAATTATATATTCTACCTACCAATAATCTTTTCGTTTTTAATTACATTTCAATACAGTATCCAAATTATTGCTATAAAAAAATTCTCATTCTAACAGATGATTGAAAAATATTAGAAACATATCAGAACGAAAGTTAATGTTTTTTAATGTTAATGTTAAGACATGACAATATTATTTTTTCTTTACACACTTTAGAAAGGGACACAGGGCTCTCGAAGCGTTTTCTCTCTCGGACCCGATTTCTCTTTGACCAAGTGATTGTCTGTAATAGAACTTAGCTTCATAAACATAAGGTTTATTTTCATATTGGTGTCAAATTGACAATGCACATTTCAGGTTGGATATAAGTTCCTTGAGATAAATATAATTTAAAATCGTCAATATGGCGCCCAAATCCAACTTTCCTCCGCGAGTTGTATACCTACTCACGTACAGCTCACAGGCACGAACGCGCTTTGTTCGTGTACGGTAAATAAATCCAATGATTTGAAAGACTATGGTCGAACTGTACTTTAATAGGAAATTTAATTTTATATATTTTAACCCCTCTTTTGTTAGGGAGGTGCTATAAAATAACTTTTTATTTTGCTGTCTGTGGATATAGTCATACTTTTCATTTTATAATTGGAACTTTACAAAATAAGCATAGATAGATAAAATAGAATACATAATAAAGACTCACTCGTTCCTATTGCTAGCCGCGGGTGCGAGGTCTGCGCGCGGTCCGGCCGCACTGCCCGCCGCGCGCGAGTAGCCCAACGTTATATCTGATAGGGATGGTTGAGCTGTACATAACAAAAAAAAAATCAAACAATCAGCTACTGTTTGCAGAACTTTTTTATTACCGTAAATTCGTATTACTTTGGCCCCTTACTAAAATATAAAATAACTCTGGCCCAAACCCGTTGTTCGTTTTGGATTCATATATACCCCAGGGCCAAAGTCATTCCCAGTAAAGTCATTTAAAGTATGTGGTTTTCACTCAGGGATATTTTTTTGACAAAGAACAAAATTAAAACAAACATATAAAACGTACCAGAAGCTCTTGGGTCAAGCGACTTGATGACGTCTTTGGCCTTTTCGAGACACTTCTTGTACTTGTCCTCAGTGGCGAGTAGCTCCGCGTCTCTCGCGGCGATCGCTTCCTGCAGCTTAGTAGCGCGACGCCGTTCTTCCGCTAAAGCCGCTTGTAACTCTTCCACTTGCAATGCTGGAAACAATTAGTGACTTCAATGAGTTTTGTAACTAAAAACATTAAATAAGTTAATTAAATACGAAGTCTATGATAGTAAACTTCGTATTGGGGAGGGTTCTGTATTTATGCTTTTGCGGTTGCACAACGACATGCTTTGCTGGCTTGGTGATGTAGATACAAGCCTACCCTACCTCCTCCCTTGGATGCGGTAGGGCGGCGTCGAACGGTCGTGTAGAACCTCAAGGCAAGTCTGGTGGTGTACTTTCCTGAGGTTGCCACCCCGTTTTTAGTCTAATTTCTTCAGAACTAAACCCAAGTGGACACCGGACGAAAAATCCTGCGTGTTTGCGCCGTGCGCGGGGCCGTACGGAGGGATGAAAGAATCCTGGTGATTGAGCGGAGCAGGTTGCACACAACACACCACTTTGGTCTGGATTTACTCTCAAACGGGTAATCGTGGAGCCGCTATCCACGATCAATCGGCTGGGGCATCCCATAAGCGGGTTGTCAAGCGAGGGTCGGCTTATTGAGTGAAGGCAGCCTGCGTGGACGTTTACCAGACTTTCGAACCTCCGTTACGTGCAGACTCGTTTACTTTTCAATAAGCTGGTCCTTTTTTTTATGCCTTCCTCCGAAGGCCGGTGCGTCTGCCTTGGGCCGAGAGAGTACTCGAAATCTCCCTCTCCCTTTCCGCAGCCTCCTTCTGCGCGATAACTGTTTCGCAGAAGGAGACCACTGCGTCCCAGGTCTCCTCACCGCTGGCCATAGAACGGACTACGGCCGGCAGCGAGAGGTCACTGCCTACCACAGAGGCGAGGACACGGCGCGGCTCCTCCCGCGCGGCACACTCTGCCAGCGTATGCCGCGCAGTGTCCTCCCGACAGTCGACGCAGTGGTGACACCGAGCGTCCGGCTCCCTGCCTATGCGACACAGGAACCTCCCGAAGCAGCCATGCCACGTGAGGGGGATCCCTTCTTTTCGCATAATGTTCTTTGTCCTAATATACTTCGGCATAACGATTTTGGCACAATTTGTTTTGGCATAATAATACTTCAGCATAATTTTTTTAGGCATACATTTTATGTTGGCATAATCATCTTAAATACTAATTTGTTTTGGCATAAATTTGATTCGCATAACGTTAGTAGGCCTGATGACTATTAGCATAACGTTAATAGGCCTAATGACTATTAGCATAACGTTAGTAGGCCTAATGACTATTAGCATAACGTTAGTAGGCCTAATGACTTTAATATCGACTGAATTTAATGGACCATACAGGGCTCAATAAGCTGGTCCTATCCCAATTCAGTAGTTCTGGCGTCCACACGTGAAACAAGTGGCGTTCCCGACTTGAGGGCTCCTTGGCAGGGGGAGAGCTCTGACGGTGAAGTAAATCAATCCAAACACATGGATAATGAGACTCACAAAACCAAAAACAAATGCGTCTTCTGATGCACCAACTACAACTAAACCTAGAAGTGCGTGTCGGGATGCGCTTAAGCAAAAACCACCTAAGGCTGCGTCCTCCGATGTACCTAGACACAACTTACCAAAACTTTCCTCTGCGACCAAGGATGCGATGAGAAAGGCGCTACCCCCATCTGCGTCCAAGGATGCGCAATATAACACAACCTTGTCCACAAGGCCTAGGATAGTTCTCGTACGTGGTCCCTCGTGGCCGCAGAGAGGGTCTTAAGTAGGTCCCGCTAGTCTGACCGGAGCCACCGGCTGGGACACCCCACACGACCGGGATCGACATGTCTTCTCTTAGAGACGCCAATCAATCTCCGGCCAAACAAACCACCGAGACGTCGTTCGCCAAGAGGCGTCTGTTTGCACTGGACAAGACTACGCAGCGACATTTTCTGGCGGCCCCTGCCGCAGAGTCGGAAACCACACCGACACCGGCAGGCGGAGCTACCACGGAGATCAAGCGCAGCCTGAGAGATCAAGGGGACAGAAAAACATTGGCGCAGAAGCGTGACCCGAGGTTTCCGTCACACTAACTCAACAGCAAGAAAAGCAAGCCTGCTCGCTCCCACATGGTGGACGGCTCCTTGGTGAGCTACGCTAAGCGGCCGCGCCGTACAGAAACAACGAGCTGTGCGTTGCCGTCATGGCCAAGCATATGGGGGATCTGTCTTACCATCGAAAAACAGCTGCCAGCGCTGCTTATGGCAGATCCCGACCCCTCCAACACAACCGAAAACACCGCGGTCCACTTTAGAGGTAAGGCTTACTTCGCGGAAGGCATTCTCAAAACCTGGACGCTTTCACACTGGCCAGGCTTAAGCGGATCACAACTAACATGCCGTCTCCAATACCGGGGACCAATTTTAACCGTGTGGCCCCAAGCCGAAATACCTAATAAGACGCTGTGCATGCTGTTCGTGCCGGATAATGCCGAGGACACTCCAGCATTCCTCAAGCATCTTACACGCCAAAATTCCAACCTACACATAAACACCTAGACCCTGACACACGAGTTGTTGAAAAATGTTTCGGCACCACTAGTATGGTCCTGCAAGCAAGCAATAATTGGCATGGTTAAAAGAAAAAGTTCGCCGAACACAAACGCCGCGTGAACGCAAAGCTGACGCCGCGTCCACGTAACGCTAGTGAAGCGTCTACGTGATGGCAAATAATGCCAGATGTTAAGTTTACTGGTGCTGGGAATGAGCCTTTGATTATATACACGTCTAGATGACACATCGGCTGTACCGAACGGCTCAAATAAAGTCTACTATATTTGGTAGACTCGCTTGTCACCTACGTCAGTGACATTTGAATTACTTAGTGATAAAGCTTACGAAAAAAAATAATTAGCCGGTTTGTGCTGTGAAATTGTGTAGGAATTATGTGGGAAAACCGTATAATAACACCAAGATTACTTTTCATAGGTAAGTTTTGTTAATTAATCACTATTTTTTAAGAAAACTCGATTTTTTTATTCGATTTCGTCTGATTAGGCGATGTTGCCAGTTTATTACTGGGGAGATTTGCTGAACTTATGGGAGACAAATTACAAATATCATTACATCTTCTTAAATCATAAAATGATGCATAATACTTATTAGGTTGTGTTTGTTTAAAGACGAGAGTATTTATTTGATCAGAAAATTATAACTTACATGAAATCCATGACTTCATGCACTCAATCTGCCTAGTCCAACTATGTTGGAGTAGGCTTCCAGTTAAACCGGATGCGGCTGAATACCAGTATTTTACATGGAGCGACTGCCTACCAGACCTGCACAACCCAGTCACCGGGTAATACAATACCCCTTGGTAAAACTGCTGTCAGACTTTCAGGCTTCTTACGACCCGTAACGACTGTCAAAGATCCACGAATGACAGCCGGCGTCAACGGCTTTACGTGCTTACCGAGGCACAGAGAAGTCTCGGTATGTAAAGATGTTCACCCATCCACGGTCCAACCCCGTCATGGGTAGCTTAACCTGAAGGATCGACCCGTGCGGCTGTAATAACTTAGCCATGAGCTCCTCTCTTCATGCACTAATTAGTATTTTGTAGTTCTTTCTAATATTTCGGGTTTCAGATTTCCTACGGATTCCGTACTAGGAAACCGCTGGAGGGAAATTATACAGCGGACGCGAAATGAAGAACAGTGGACACCTCGTGTATTTTAATTTTTAAATACCTAATTACTGTTTTGTTTTTGCATTTTTTTTATTTTTGTAGAATTTTATTACTGTAAAGAACAATTTAAATTAATAATGTACTTATGCAATAAAACACTAATCTACAAAATAATCACTTTTTTAACTTGTTTTGTTTCACCGTCATCTTAATAAATAATAGAGAAAAGGTAAGTTAATCATTTGGAGCAGGCATCCCTAACTAAACACGCACACCTTGACAGTTTAACTACAATAAGTACACGAGCGGTACTCACACATATCGCGCAATTTGAGACGGCTTTTGTGCGCCCTTTGTTTACATTGCTCAATCTAGACGTGTATATAATCAAAGGAATGAGCTAAGAAAAGTGACCTAATGAAAAATGAAAACATACATTTCCTCTGGCTGTCCTCTATCGCGGATGCGAGTCGCGGATGCGGCGCCTCGAGCGTGGCTTCTAGCTGCATGATGCGCTGGTTGGCCTCGCGGTTCACCGCCCGCTGCTTCTCTAGCCGCGCCACGTAGTCCTCTAAGAGGGCCTGAATGAGTGATACTTCTTGTTAATGATATGTTAAAATATTCCTGCAATAGCCCAATTTCACAAACGGTGTGCCAAAATGGTTGTCATTTTCGCGGTAATTTTCTAATCCATAAAAACCTGTATACTGTCATAACAGCACACACAATAGTTAAACAATCAGCGAAGACTGCATGTGGTTCATGGGACTGTGAACCGGTTAAAACAGAATTGATCAAACTGTAAAAGTAGACGTGGGTCTGTGGCGAAATGCACAATGCCACTTACGAACTACAATTAGATCTGACGCTACAAAAATCCTACACAGCGTAAGCAAGTGATCCAAATTGTCAAACGCGCGTTATCTGACCGTGATCGGATAAATGAGTTTTCAACTTTTTTTTTTTTTTTTTTTTTTAGGTATGACCACTAGCAAGTTAACACACTTGGGATATTAACTGCTTAACCGGACTAACCTGTGGTGGCTTCAAATGAATTTAAAGCCCCCAGCCAAGGCAACAAAACTAGCTACAAGCTAAAAACACTACTGACCGCTCACTAAGGGCATTCCCTGTGGAATACGACCTCGGCTTAGCGGCGTCAGTTTGGGACAGCAAGGGACAATCAGGCTGGGTCGTTTTATTATTTAGGGGTTATTAAAGCTAAGGGCTCAGCGGCGCGGGCTGGCTCGTTTGCAAAAGTCGGGGAGGGTTTTGAGTGGGTCGTCGCGACGGACCTCGGCGGCGAGGTCGGTATACGGAACGCGGTCTGTATCTGTTTATTCTAAGGGTGCTGGTTTCCCTACAGCTTTCCTGTATCTTTGTGATCTCGTCGTCGGATTCGACGAGTGTATGCCGAGGACGGCGAATCTTACTAATACGAGAGGGAGTGTACTGGGTTGCCTTTGAAATCAAAGGGTTTTTGTGCTTTTCAGCGGATTCGAAGAAACGTTTTGTAAGACGTTTCATAAACTGTTTTAGGGTCGGGATTTTAAGGTCGACATGAAGTCGTTCGTTCCGTACATACCACGGGGCGCCCGTGGCTTTTCGGAGAAATCTGTTTTGGATAACTTGCATCCTGTGGATTTGCTTTGGCTTAGTGTGTGCGAATACAGCACACGCATAAGTCATAATCGGTCGTAAGAGTTTTCAACAGCCAATCGCATAACTTGACTAGCGATTTTTTTTCCGGAAACCTGGGGTCAGCAGGAATTTTTAAAAACCTTGGCTAAATGTTTGACGTAATATTAGTAGTTTACTGACAGCCAAAACTTGAATTTCTAGCTGGCCTGTCTCAAATAAAGAATAGCCATCTATATTCGTGTATTAACGCACCTGTACAGAAGCCTGGTCCGCCTGCACTCCTTGGTTCTGTCGAAGCAGCTTGTTCTCGTGTTCAAGCCGGATCAACTGCTCCTTTAGGTCGTTGGGTATCAACTCTCGCGACACATTGTCTTCATTGGCACCTGGAATTATATAGCTTTGTGTTAACAAAATTACATTGGCATTTAATTTAAATATGAGTTAGAGGGACGATGGATGGATTCTGTGAAGATTGATGAAAAAAAAAGGGAGTTAGTGATAGCGTGTTGGCTCGTAGGACAGTATGAAAGAAAAAAAACGTGTTGCCCCGACCCCAAGTAACATGGGATAAAGGCAGGAAGATGATGATGCCATAAAAGGATCACAAAATCGAAAATCGTCCTCGGTGGTCGTAACAGCGCGTCTCGCAGTATAGCTTGTACTATGTGCAACATTTAGTTACCTGCAGTGATGGCAAAACAGCACAGCTAGTCCACGGTGTCTCGCAGCGTGTCACGCTCGTGTAATAGCGCGTCTCGCAGTATAGCTTGTACTATGTGCCACATATAGTAACCCGCAGTGATGGTTGAGCAGCGCAGCTCGTCCACGGTGTCACGCTCGTGTAACAGCCCGTCTCGCAGTATAGCTTGTACTATGTGCCACATATAGTAACCCGCAGTGATGGTTGAGCAGCGCAGCTCGTCCACGGTGTCACGCTCGTGTAACAGCCCGTCTCGCAGTATAGCTTGTACTATGTGCCACATATAGTAACCCGCAGTGATGGTTGAGCAGCGCAGCTCGTCCACGGTGTCACGCTCGTGTAACAGCCCGTCTCGCAGTATAGCTTGTACTATGTGCAACATATAGTAACCAGCAGTGATGATTGAGCAGCGCAGCTCATCCACGGTGTCCCGCAGTGTATCACGCTTGTGTAACAGCGCGTCTCGCAGTATAGCTTGTACTATGTGCAACATATAGTTACCCGCAGTGATGCTAGAGCAGCGCAGCTCATCCTCGGTGTCCCACAGCGTGTCACGCTCGTGTAACAGCGCGTTTCGCAATATAGCTTGTACTATATGCAACATATAGTTACCCGCAGTGATGGTAGAGCAGCGCAGCTCGTCCACGGTGTCCCGCAGCGTGTCACGCTCGTGTAACAGCGCGTTTCGCAATATAGCTTGTACTATATGCAACATATAGTTACCCGCAGTGATGGTAGAGCAGCGCAGCTCGTCCACGGTGTCCCGCAGCGTGTCACGCTCGTGTAACAGCGCGTTTCGCAATATAGCTTGTACTATATGCAACATATAGTTACCCGCAGTGATGGTAGAGCAGCGCAGCTCGTCCACGGTGTCCCGCAGCGTGTCACGCTCGTGTAACAGCGCGTTTCGCAATATAGCTTGTACTATATGCAACATATAGTTACCCGCAGTGATGGTAGAGCAGCGCAGCTCGTCCACGGTGTCCCGCAGCGTGTCACGCTCGTGTAACAGCGCGTTTCGCAATATAGCTTGTACTATATGCAACATATAGTTACCCGCAGTGATGGTAGAGCAGCGCAGCTCGTCCACGGTGTCCCGCAGCGTGTCACGCTTGTGTAACAGCGCGTTTCGCAATATAGCTTGTACTATATGCAACATATAGTTACCCGCAGTGATGGTAGAGCAGCGCAGCTCGTCCACGGTGTCCCGCAGCGTGTCACGCTCGTGTAACAGCGCGTTTCGCAATATAGCTTGTACTATATGCAACATATAGTTACCCGCAGTGATGGTAGAGCAGCGCAGCTCGTCCACGGTGTCCCGCAGCGTGTCACGCTTGTGTAACAGCGCGTTTCGCAATATAGCTTGTACTATATGCAACATATAGTTACCCGCAGTGATGGTAGAGCAGCGCAGCTCGTCCACGGTGTCCCGCAGCGTGTCACGCTCGTGTAACAGCGCGTCACGCTCTCGCTGCACGGAAGCTGCGCGACTGCTTAGCTTCTTATTCTCTATTTCCAGCTTGTCTGCTTTCGTTATCTCGCCGTCTAACTTCTCGTTTAGGTCCATAACCTGCAATTTATTGTAATAAACGAATAAGTATATTAATAAAATAGTAAGTATTCAATTATATTTTGTCGTGGCACTTGGCTTAAGACAAGGTAGCTTTTATAGTAATCAATAAGTTTATAGTGGTGTTTAAAGATCTCATCTTGTCCTGAATAATAAGATATGAAAACCCTAACCATAATTAGGAACTTATTACATTATACGATGCAAATGACCTCGCCTATAATGATGCGTCAACGAATTTACTAATACAGTCTAAATCAATTGAAACATAATGGCTTTAGAGTTTCCTCTTAGTTCAAGTGCCCAACGTTTTTGTAAGTTAATTTCTACTTAGTTTCAGCGTACTATAGTATTCCGCAGGTCTTCACTGTGTAACATAAGAGTTAGTGAATCGTTATCAACCATGCAGGCTGGATGTCACTTGGTTTCTAAGTTCTGTTTCTTTATATTTCTATTATGATGTCTCACAATTTTATAATCCTTTCACGGTCTTAAGCTACCTTAGTCAGCAACCAGAATGAATATCAATGAGATGAGAAGTCAAAGGTAAAATAACTGAAAGGGCTGTAGAGAAGGTGCTGTAAATTGAAGTGCTAGGCTTAAGTCCATCACCGGCGACAAATAGCAGCGACAGGCGACAAGCGTCACTACTAGTTCATAGAAAAATTGGTTTACCTAGACAGGAATCGAACTGGTTGATTTTGAAAACACCATCCGAAAGTATCGCTAATATGGATCAATTTCTGGGAAGTAATAACATACGGCAAACTAAAGGAAAGCGCTCGTTTTGACAAATTACTTTTTTAATAATAATAATTAGTTCTCGTATGATTTGACCAGTACAATTTGTATGGACTTCAAAAGAGACTGTGACCTCTGAGTTTGTTTCGGTGTTTCTTCTCAGGGTAGTCAGCTAGGAAACACCGGCCTCATCTAGCTTAAAATGACCAAAAAATATTGACGTGTAAATGTGTTATGTTTAACCTACTTACAAAATAAATATCATTTATCATTTAATTATCTATAAGATTGATCGCGTCGATCTCTTTCTATTAGGACGACGACGCTGCGACGCCTCAACCCACTCACCTGTTTCTTATAAATATCCAGCTGCGCTCGTATTGCGTTGGCCTTGGCGGCCGCTTGCTCGTGCTCGATGGCGCGCTGCACGTGCTCGGTGTTAGCGCGCTCCAGCAGCTTCACCTGCCGCCTCAGGTCCACGTGTTCCTCCATCCTCTTCTTATACGACGCCACTGTGGCTTCCAAAGCAGCCGCTTTCGCAGCTGTCTCTCGCAATGCGTCTAACTCGTCTTTTAGTGCTACATTCTCGGAGGCTGCCATCTGCAATGAAGTGGTTGTCATTTTTACTATAAATATCTGTCCTAGTATTACTAGTGTTGTCGACTCATTTAGAGTAATAGCTAACATGGATATAGAATGCCTTGTTGCATTAAGTCCGCCCATGTACCACTATTGTACATAAAGTTTAAATAAATATAGTTTACGCCTATGTCAATGGTTAAAAGATTGGTCATCGGCTCGATTGTGCAGATCGTACAGTGCTTTGATTTCCTTTAAATTACGTATTCCTTTTCTGACTAAGTAATCAGTATTAGACAAAAATAGTTTATGAACAAACACGAGCCTTGAGCCCACGATGCGCACTATCGCCCAGATATACCCTTGTATCCCTCAGGTTACACGGGATTGCCAACCACTTACTTTCTGAACATGAGTATGAATTTATATTGGTAGTGAATGATCTGCCAATAGTTGTCAAAGAGGCGAAGTGTCTGTTGTTTGCTAGTTTTTAAAGACGAGGCAGTTTGCAATCGGCTCCAGTCAGACATAAACAATGTAGCCCAACGGAGCAAATGTAATAAACTTCATTTTAATTTTAACAAGCCACAGTCTGCCGGTTACAGCCGTGCGCGTGCTCCATTACATCATCTGTATGAGATATGATAGAGAGATGTCACTCACCTGGAAACCAGTGCAATTATTTGGAATCCGCATGAGAGAAAGTACAGCCTCATGTTGGAAAAAATACAAAACAGGCTTGCGAGGTTTCTGTATTTGAAAGAGTATGGGATTTACCCGTTTTATCCCCTCTCCCGAGTCTGTTCGTCCTAGGCATGGTCGCAAGTATGTGGCTAGCGTACTGCTAGGTTTGCTGCACCACCCAGAGGTCCTGAAGGCTCTGCGGCTGTGCGCACCGCCCCGCCCCGCTTTGTTAGTTAGACGTACCGTTGGCTAGGACTAATTTACTTAACTTTACCCTTGTGGCACGAGCCATACGTTTGATAAATGGTATAGCGTTATCGCAAGATAAATTTTGCCAAAACTTACCAAGATTTATTGAAGTAGAACAAAATTTAATCGAAAAAAGTCTGGACATATAATGATATATTGTAATGTTTGTTTTTTTAGTTAGTTATAACATCGACTTGGAGGTACCTGAAGGTGTCATAATAAGTAAATAAATGAAACCTGTTTTCATTTCTACGTCACGGTTTAGCACAATGTTTTAACAAATTATATAATAAATGCATAATTTTATGTAACAGCAAAGCGTGCCCATTCTTAGCGTTACGCTGCATAACCATTAGCATAAATGTAATAATTAATTATGTCATATAATTAAAGACTCATTGGCAGTCTAGCTCATTACGAGAATTATTTAGCAAAAACCTAGGCTAATGATGCTAATTTGTTAGTAGCCAGCTTGATGAGAAAATGACTCTGCTCCGTGGTATGTATAGTTATAGTATGTTTAATTCTAATTAATAAAAAGGAATCTAACAGCAGACATACTATTTGAGGCACAATTATAATCCGAAGACTACAAACTAGACAGTTCTTAAACTTTAAACCGCCACGTCAAAAAAGAAAAAGCGTGCCCTCAGCGTCAAGCTATGAATTCATCCTTTAATACCTACAAAATAGTAGTAAGTTCGAAATTATATCGATAAAGCACTAACTATTTATTTTTTAACCTAGAGTATGTTTTTAATAAATGGTACTATACCGGAAATATATAATACAGGAGTTTTATTTCATCTCGCTTTGTCCTTTATGACAGAAACAAAAATGATATGTGTCACAGTTTCGGCGTTACATCCACAATTCAATACAACAATCGATAAAACCAAGCCAATACCATCACAGCACTATGTTCAATCATGACGTACTTTCTTGTCACCATAATATGATGACAGTGGCGTAGCTGGAACGGCTTTTTTAATTTGCTCGCCTCTGCACTAGAGGTGCGCAACCGATATTTATTAATAATATTGAAATAATAATAATAGGTATTTTGCTTTAATTAAATTAAATTCATTTATTTCAGGTCTTTAACCTATATAAAATTTAAAAAAAAATTTACAATTGCCATACCTCCACTATAAACGTTACATGCTATTACAGATTACTAAACATACAAAATAATTACTTACAGAAATTGAAGTTGAATTTGAAATTATACGTCAAATACAAAATATTCACGAATGTCAAAAAATAATTAAAAAAGAAAAAATGACACAAAATATCAAAAGAAAATGTTATATTTGCGCAAAAATTATAAGTAACATTTTTGCAAGAAGCTAAGGGTAGCCATGTGAATGAAATAACATTTGACACTAAACAAACAAAATAATTGTTCTCTTTTCTATTCAGTATGTTTATAATAAATAATTACCATGTAGGTACATAATTTCGTTTTATTTCCTAACGTAATAACCATAAAATTAATAAACTTACCTCAAAATCTTCGTCTTTTAGAACTTTGCTACTCCCGCACTGTCTTTCATTATAAACGTGTCAGTGTCGACTCCTTGCAGTATATTTAATAAGTCTTGACTACTCATATTATAGTCATCCATTATTAATAATATTTAATAACAGTTAACGAACTACTGTATTCAAAAATTTTCCGCTTTTGACGTCATGGGACTGTCAAACATAGACGACTGTGGCGTTCCCGGCACAGACATACAACAGTGTGATAGGGATGGGCATTGTAGTCATTACAATTAATCGATAATCGACTAACACTCGACTTTTAAAGAGCGCATAGTTCAGTATTATAAAATTTTCTTGATTTCTCAAACATAAAAGTTCAATATCAAATGTTTTTTTTATTTATTAGTACAGAATTCAGAGTAAATCAAATATAACGTAGGTTGCCGTCGAGGTCGATATTCTTGTTATATTGACTGCTGCCTACATCATTACGTGTCCTGTTATGGTGACTGTGGCGTCGAAGGCACGATGTTTTCGAACTTTCTATCTGGTTTTCTTTTTATTTATTTACGTTAAAAATTCTATCACCCAGTCGCGACTGTGGCTTGCTGGGTAAATTTTAGTTTGTCGTCTATACATGACTGTGGCGGTCAAAAGGTTAAAATCGGTAGGTCTCAGTCGACGCCCGCTGCAAACTGTGGCAGATATTTTTCCCCACACAGTGCGAGCGTCTTCTCGCAGGGTCTACCTTCTATGGTCTACTTGGAAGTCCCTAAATATGCAGCCCAATTGACATCTGTACTGCCACCTACCATGCCGTGGAAGTGGTAGTACAGAGGTCACTTAGAATGTACCAAGCCAGCATCTTCTTCCAGGGTCTGTGATACACTTCGAAGTCCCTGAACCGCCTAAGAACACAAATAGGAAGTTGTATGTCTACCCTCGCAGAAGGGATAGACGGAACGGTAGTCGGGTGTAGCCGAGTTGAAAACTGCGAGTTGCTGCACTTTCTGTCTTGCTCTCTGTGCCCCAAAATATGCAGCCGAAGGGACCTGTCTTTGTCGTTTAGACTTTTAAAAAAAACGTTGCCCCTGTATTGTGGGTGCGTTTACAAACATATAAACTCACATACACAAACAGCCACACCCGGAACAACTATCTGTAAGCCATACAAATATTAGTTTCGTGCGGGAATAGAACCCGTGACACGCAGCGCAGCAGTCTATCGCTCAACCACTGCGCCAATCGTGGCATCAAAACTTCCACCGACGATACTGTGGAAGTGGCAAGACACGAAGAATAAGGTAGATATATTATAGTTTAAAAATATCAGCCTTTAGCCACTACTAATCGGTATACTTTCATAGATATTATGATTTCGTCCTTACGTAAGTCGTAAATAATGCAGACACATAATTATGTAATGAACACGCACTATTTCAGCAGTGCGAAAATTCAACATTCCACATTTACAATGTTTAAGTTATTTACTTGGCTTGTTTGTATTGAATGTGGAATAGCTATTAAGGTTACTCAGAATTGATGAACTGATGGATTGATTGAGCTTAGCTCTTGTTCGTATAGATTTTCACAAAAAAAGTATTCTATATCCAGGGACTATCGCAATATATGTCGCAGCCAATTAATTTTATCAGTCATTTAATTGGTGGCCTAGTCTTTTCATTTAATTGCGTTGATTTTCCAGCGACCTAAGTGACATATTTTTAACCGACTTCCAAAAAAGGAGGAGGTTCTCAATTCGATTGTATTTTTTTTTTGTGTGTTTGTTACCCCGTCATTTATGAACCGATTTGAAAAATTCTTGTTTTGTGTGAAAGGATATACTTCTCGATTGGTCCCATTTAAATTTTATCAAAATTTGTTAAGCAATTTGGTTTTTAAATCCAAATAGTTGGAAAAAATATGTGGAAAAATCATCCATGTAGGTATACGAAATTGCGTATTTTTGCTTTCCTGTGACTTTTGTTCAATATCGTTTGATGACTTGCCCATGTCACTTATGTCGCTGATTAAACGGCGCAGTTCAATGAAAAGGCTAGGCTTTTAATGAAACGGCTGACTAAGCAAGTTGGCTGCGACATATATATAAATATCTTGCGTTACCACTTACCAGTGACTGACTGAGTGATTTAGTGACTGACAAACAACGCACAGCCGTAACCACTGGTCGTAGAAAGCTGACATTTGGCATGTGGTTCCTTGGGGAGTGTAGGGGAGAACTAAGAGAGGATTTCCCGAAATTCCTACGGGAACAGTCGCGCGCAAAAGCTAGCTAAATTATCTGAAAGCGACTGGTTATTGCGTCGGATCGAGTAGTTGTCGATCTTCATTATGAGTGATGGATTCGATTGCCAACACACAAAAAATCACACTGAACCTCAACTTTGCTAAACTTTTCAGCGTGTATAGTATATATACTTGTGCGATGGTGTGTCTTTTTAGGGTTCCGTAGTCAACAAAGAACCCTTATAGTTTCGCCATGTCCGTCTGTCTGTCCGCGGTTTTTCTGAGACTGACACTAGAAAGTAGTGCTAACACTATATATTGGCGAATAATATACATCGATATATAAATAGAAGCTTTAGTAAATTTTAGTTAGAGTCAAGGCATTCCCCCCCCCCGGCTTTCGGCTTTCTGCCAGCTAAACGGTTGTTTTTGGAGATGTGAAATAATTCATGGTAGTAGCAATTTAAAACGAATGCTTATGGAAAACTATCTAAGTAGACTACAAGTTAAATAGTCAACCAACCTATAACATGTTCTTGGCTAGGGAAAATTTCGAACAAAATACATTGAAAATTAGTTAGATTAAGATGTTTACAGCCGTTTTTAGACGTTTTAACCGTTAAACCGTGAACTCAACTAATATATTCACAGAATCAAACAATAAGCACCATTTTAAGTCGGCAATTGTGACGTGCAACTACAGAACCTTACACTGCGCGTGGCCCGACACGCACTTGGTCGGTTTTTTACCCGACTGCGTCAAAAGGAGGGTAAAGTTATTCGAGCACATGTGTATGTTGGCATTTATGTCCATTTCTTTAGCACGCCCTACAACCCAAACGGCTGAACGGATTTTGACATATGAGGTGTCGTTGAATTCGTCAGAATTGTGGTACTAACTCTAACTAAACTCACTAAAATGTAGGAAATAAAAAAAAAAATATTTTGTCAAAAAACCCGACCGCTAAAAACGACAAGTTCAAAACAAGTCGCTTTTCAAGCAGTCTGATGCAGTTCAATCACAGATCTGAGGTAGTAATTTTTTTTTTAATGTAACCAACGCACTTGTCTCATCTCCAATCAAAATGGTTAACTGGGTATCATGAAAACACTACGCCACTAATATTTCTACATTACATGACAAAACGAACCTGCAGCTCCTCATTCCTAAGCTTCAATAATGCCAGTTCCCGCTCCAGCGCGTCGGCGCGGGCGTGCTGGTCGTCGCGCTGCAACTCGACCTTGTCCAGCTCGTCCTTGAGCACGTCGAGCTGCGCGCGCATGGTGGTGTAGCGCAGCGTCCCGGCGTGCGCGGGGCCCAGCGACGTGCCCGCGTCGTCAAGCTCCGCGTCGCCTGACTCGACAACAGACTCCCGTGCCGCTGTCAACCGAGCCACCTCACTCAGCAACGTCATCTTCTCCTCTTGAAGAATTTTTACCTGGAATTAACGATTTAACTGTAAATTGACGTGAATGGACCACTAGTCACTTTATTATTTTTTGATGACTTTCAAACGTCTTTTAATGTTCTAATTGAAGTAACAGAGTGCCAATTGTAAGCAACTTTTCCATTCACAATCTGACAAAAATGTGGAAATTAAGGGTTTTTTTTGACAGATTGGGACTGAGATGCGATAGCGAACGTTGCTTAAAAATATGTAGAAATGGCATTCTTATTTTGACTCTTTCCATTAGAATTTCTTATGCTTGAGACACGGTAGGTACTTTGGCTTTAAATCGGGCAACATAAACGGGAAGTTAATACACGATCGAGGTGCGAGTCAGTCTAGGAACATAAATAGAAGTCATGGATTTAATTAATTTACATTTCTTATTTAATAAATTAAGCCTTAATTTAATTAATTGTCCTTTGTCCAGCAGCGGGACAAAATAGACTAGATACCTAGGTAGAATAAATTAAGTTACAGTACCTACCTACGTCACATTATTTTAAAATACTGTGGCTTTTTGCGGTTTAAAGTGTTTGTATCTGAAAATTGTGTTTACAAAATAATTAGAAACACAATGTCTATCTGTCAGTAAGTGTTTTAACTCCAGAGCCACATATAAAACTCACGTGTTATACATATATTATTTTTGTTACTAGATTTTTAGGACGTTTTGTTGTGGGTATATTTACAGCACTCGAGCTGAGCCAGCAAGCAGGCAGCCAAGTCAAGATGTGATCGCTGTTAAGAACGATACCTAAACTATAAGCAGATGGTACCCGTAGAAAGCTCCGTGGTCAAACAATTTGGTGACTAACATACACTTCACCTGTACCTATTTATAAAGCACTAGCACTTCGCCCGCAACTTCGTCCGCGCGGATTTAGTAGGTACTCCACAAACTTCAACGCCCCCTATACCCCCTTATAAAGGTTAGTTTTGGAAAATTAAGCACAACGATTTTCATTAATTACATTTATTACTTAGCCATTTCTACTTATTCTATGGTCTCAGGTTCAGCGCAACTGTTCACCCCGTTCACCCCGTCAGGCAAAAAGTGTTAGGTACCTACATCTGCTTCAATAATCCCATTTTTAGTTCGTTCATAGCATTCCGACGTAAACTAAAGCAAGCAATAATGTCCTTCCCTAAAAACTTGCTGCAACCCCTGCTTCACCCCTTATTATGTATGCAGTTTGTTTGCGAAAAATCCAAACATTTGTTATTCTTATTGTTTTATCGAAATCATTTTCAACTTCATCGGACCAAGCATTGTTATGATTCTTCCCAGTTCGCTCAAGCCGCGACATCCTTACTCCGAGCATGTTTATTACCGTCGTAACTTTTTTAACGAAAGGTCCGATTTGAATAATTTAAAGTGTGATTTACATGGACATAATCAACCTTAATTATCAAACCATTTAAATGGATAAGGATTAATATCATGATACTAAAATCACCATTTTTTATTTCACCATGGGATTTGCTTGAATAATATGAACAAAAAGCGGTCATGGTGACTTATCCATAATAGTTAGACATATGTTATCGCGGACTTTTTTGTAGATATTGATGACCTCTTTAAAATTGTAGTACATCACTTTGCTCTATTGTCAATAGATTCCGCAGCGTACGCTATATAAGGATTTTTTCTCACACCTTGGGTTACATTATCGAAGTTTTCATACGGATCCCTAACTTTTTTGAAAATATTCTATA
The DNA here is from genome assembly GCA_947386135.1 of Melanchra persicariae. Taxonomy (NCBI): domain Eukaryota; kingdom Metazoa; phylum Arthropoda; class Insecta; order Lepidoptera; family Noctuidae; genus Melanchra; species Melanchra persicariae. Next base: position 10,036,022 of record OX376644.1, read on the forward strand.
GCCTATGTCCATTATCGACAATGTACGATTCTACTGGTGAAAGAAAATCGGTCCAGTAGTTTCGGAGCCTATTCATTTCTAACAAACAAACAAACAAACAAACAAATCTTTCCTCTTTCTAATATTAGTATAGATGACGTAGTTATGGGATAATAACTCGCAAATGTGGCGTCTTACAGTGTATGTACATAATTATGTAAGTAGGTATACATATGATCCGATCTCGAAGCACCCAAATGATGCTTAACCGAGATTCCAGGGAAATAACTAATATATTTATATATACAGGTGAATTTGTAAAGTGTGCGTGAATGGCCAAATCTATCTGTGATCGTGAATGGCTATATCTAGAAACTATGAGGAATAGCGAAAAACACTGAAAGGAGTCTCGAGCCTGATTTTGATGAAATCTAGAACTACTTACATCATTAGATTTTGAAAAATCGGTATTCTTAGCCGGAAATCAAACCGTTTGATTTTGAAAAAAAAAACATCCTGTATTGAGGATATAATCCGCAAGGTTGTAATGGAGGAGCGGGCCTTCACAAGAGCCTGCCTAGCAGGCATTGAGGACCGGCTCTTGCCGGATAAACGCCTCCGACCGCCGCTCCCGCGGACAAGAGGCAAGGCGTGCCGGGGCCATCCTCTCAAGGGGAGGACGCTCTTCTCCCTTCCACTACTCCGTCCAACCAGCTGGGTTGGACCGAAGTCCCGAAAGTGTCACTAATAAGGATCAAATTCTGGGAAGTAACAATACGTGGCAAACAAAAGAAAATACTTACCTCATTTTTAACATTTTTTTCAAAATTCTGCAAGCAATAGTGTTCATCAACGTCGGACCCGAGAATCTACAACTGCATCATTGCATTTTAAAAAATATCAGTCAAGATTTAGGTAGGTTAAGCCAGAAAAGTAAAAAGAAATTTGTTAAAAATTTGCGTTTTCTTTTAGTTTGCCATGTTTTATTACTTCCCAGAATTTGATACTTAGTAGCAACACTTTCAAATGGTGTAATAATACAGGTTGTGTTTTTTTTTTTTCAAAATCAGCTGGTTCGATTCTTGGTTAAGAATACCGAGTTTTAGTTTTCATCAAAATCGGGATCGAGATTCCTTTCAGTATTTTTTGATATTCCTCATAGTTTCGGATTTGGCCCTCCACGCACACTTTAAAAGTTCACCCTGTATATACAAATAAATCATTAAGTACATGATATAAATATGTAGGTAGTTATATAAATTGAACAAGTAGAAATCGCAGAGAAAACGGAATTTACAACAATTCACTACAAAGTTTCACGTTATAATAATATTATGAATCATCAAATTAAAAAAAAAGTTTGTATATTTTAATTTGATGCAACGCAAACGCTTGAAATAAATTACAGTTTCATACATAATAATAACACTCAGGTGTAAAACGGGTCGCAAACTAACATAATTACGGTAGTAAAATAATAACAAGTGTAATGTAAGTAAACAAACCTGCGTGTCGAGTTCATGGCACCTCTGCGCGAGGGCTTCTTTCATGTCCGCATCCGTCTGCTCCGGCGGCGGCGCGTCCAAGTGCACACTGCCGCGATTCACACCCAGCGTTAACGTCTGCAGTTCCTAACACAAAATAATAACATTCTAAACAAACCACTCATACAGTTTCACACTACTTTTACTTTCAGGCAGACGTAAACACCAGTGCAGCCAGCGGCGCCACATTCTACAACTGACAGACGGTGAAGTACTGTCGTATCCACCACTAACATCGTGATCCAAGGACATTAAAAATGAGCGTTACTAAAATTGAATTTCTTTGCCGCTTCAAGTAACGAGCATGCAACTTTGAAAAAGTGAAGCAAGAACGTAGTATGCTTGCTAAACTCTTGCGATGATGTGCATTAGATTAGTACGCTCGACGCTCATATAATAATGTAAGTAATACTAAGTGCATTGAAAAGACGGTCGACTGAACTAAATTACACATTACATAAGAATACTAATTGGTTACGGATGGATAACATGATAAAGTGTTTGATATTTATTTTATTGTACAAAATGATGAGATCGGTGCTACTCTCGTTTTTTGTTACTATGCTTGTACGTATTGTTTATAATCAGTCTTACATATATTATAATAGGTACTTACAATGGATTTTGATTATTAGCATTATGCAAATTCAAAAGTATAGGTACTACGTACACTTTTTTCGGTGTGCTATTTTAACAACAAAAAAACCGGCTAAGAGCAAGACGGATCGCCCAGTGAGGGTTCCGTTGGAATAATATTTCTCCATTTTCATGATTCAGTTATAAGCGACATAAAACTAAGTTTAAAACTTACGTTTTTGAGGATTAGGTACCTATTTAAAAACAGACATATCCACTTATTATTTTATTTTTCCCGTTATATTTACCTACTTGCTAAAGTAGCCACATCTTTCATGGGGTACTGTTTAAAATGTAACAGTAGAATGCCTCCCCAGATATTAGAATTAAATGAAACAAAATTTAAATCACTATGCAGGCAAGCATATTATAAGTTAGGGGATTACATTGAAGATAAAAAGGCTTGGCTCAATGATGGTACTGTTCCACAGCCACTAGGGCGCACAAATTATTTTATTTTATTTTTAGCAGTTGTGAGACCCGCTGAATATTGTAATATTGTAAGAGCTTAGATTTTTCATTGTATAGACTCAATTTTGCATTGTATAACATTAACGGCACATGTGTGACTGTGAGTACTGTGTACCTTCAAGTTAAACTATCATTTTTGGCTCACTCAAAAGTCTCTTTGATGGTGGAATTTGTGTTTCATTCATCATTTGGCTCCGTCAGCTAGGACTGGTCATCTCTCAACTGCCACGGTTTATTTTAATAATGTTAGTACTTCGAATTGTTCCTTTTTGCTTTTGTCGTGCACGTATTTCTACATCGTTCTCACATACCTCCCTATATGAATAATTTCAACAAGAACAATGTAACCACAACTTTGTAATAATTAATTGATTTAAAAAGAGTGTCCATGGAGTTTCTTGCACGTTCTTCTTCATAGAGATCTACGCTTTGGAACGTGCAAATAGCGTCACCTCTTTGACTGACCGACCTTGACAATTCAAGTGCCTATAAATGGTTTAATTGAAATAAATGCTTTGACTTTGACTTGCTTCGCAAACTTTTCATACTTGCACTCGACGCTATTATTTTATGTAAAAAAGAATAGCGTCGAGTACGAGCATGATTTGGCAATCAAAACCCACCATGCGGGAGTAATTGTATTCGCAAAAGTAATTGTAAACTTATATTTATTTAGACTGCAAATGTGAGTACAAGGTCAGTTGTAATGTCCACTTACATTATCTTGTTTGATACAGATTTAAACAATAAAAATGTAATGCATGCTAACGAATAAGAACTTTAAGCAATAGCAATATTGTCAGTTATTATTATACTTACATGTACGTGTGTTGCCAGACATAAAAATATACATAAAATTATGTGAAAATCAAAGCATTACATATTTTGAGCACAAAGAATTTATGCTGTGATCAACTTGCAAACCGATCCGAGTCTTGATGAACTTAAAAGGAGAAGAATACTTATTGGACCGCCTTTTATTTAAGCTTTTGTGTGTGAGATCATCAATATATCACGGATATCTTGATCTCACAATTATATGAGCTTGCTTTTAACATGAATGCACCGGAAGTGTCAGCCTAAAGTAGGCTTGCTTTTAAACATTATTTTGCCAAATCTATTGAGTACACGGCAGTAAAAAGAATAGGAATCATAATAAATATGTGAATCTTAAACATACATCTGTAAACTTGGTCCTTGGTTTTGTGTTTCTGAATAACAACATAAATGGAATGACGAAATAATTCTAATACTTAGATATATGAGAGTAAAAATTTTCGTAGAGCTGAGGATTCAGCCCCCCTTGGCGCCCATGCATATGAACCAAACAACATTTTGAATAGAATACTGGAAGCCATTCTTGAATCTGGCGCAGTTTATAATACAACTAGGTAGAACCTGCACCAGCCTTTGTATTCTTGTGCCTCTATTTATTAGTAAGTAATATCTTCTTTTTTTCTAGGTACGTAAAGATATAGTTTGACTATATTTTACAAATATCTGAAGACTACTTAAAAAAGCTTTCTATTACATAGCTACACATACTACTGCTAAAATATTGATACAGTCAGACAAACTAGTTAATCCATAATAACAACGAACTATAGTGTTCTTCTAAGTTTTCTAATAAACAACAGTCATTTTCACAGCACAATTCCCTCAGTGCCTAAAGAGATATATTATTAAGTTGGTGGTGTGCATATAAATGAATAGTTTCATATCGTACCTGTATCGCTTGCATTATCGATCGCTGGCATGATAGCTCCATCTCCATTATCCTTGTGATGTACTCCTCTTTCTTAACACAATTGACAGCACAACCTATTTTCAAAAGAAGAAGAGAATTACTTGACAAAAAAGAGAATAGCTTGTTCTTTTGTTATTATTAATTCATTTATTTCAGACATAGTTAGTACACATCATACATAGTACAATTAAGTACAATTAATATAGTCATCAACATTCATCAATCACAGCGACGACGGCGACGACGACGACGATGCTCCGGAAGTGACCGAGGTAGACCTGAGAGTGGCGGTTAACCGGCTGAAGGCCAGGAATACCGCCCCAGGACCCGACGGCTTGCCTGGAAAAGCCTGGGTCCTGGCCTCGAAGGCTCTCGGGCCTCGACTTAGGGGGTTCTTCAGCGCATGTTTGGAGAGGGGCCAGTTTCCACTTCGTTGGAAGACGGGGAAACTGGTCCTCATTAAGAAGCCGGAGCGCCCTGCGGACTCTCCGTCCGCATACCGGCCCATCGTGCTGCTCGACAAGGTGGGCAAGCTCTTTGAAAGAGTGATTGCAAACCACCTCGTCGCGCACCTGGTGAGAGTGGGGCCGGATCTGGCGGAGAACCAGTTCGGTTTCCGCACGGGGCGCTCAACGGTGGATGCCATCATGCGCGTGAGAGCTCTCACGACGGGGGAAGCGGTATCCCAGGGCAAGGTCGTCTTAGCGGTGTCTTTTCACATCGCCAATGCCTTCAACACCCTGCCTGGAGTTGCATTAGGGAGGCACTCCGGTTCGGGAGAAGGCACGGCTCCCTGTCGTTTCGTGCGACACAGGTCCTCAAGGGGCATGGTTGCTTCGGGAGGTTCCTGTGTCGCATAGGCAGGGAGCCGGACGCTCGGTGTCACCACTGCGTCGACTGTCGGGAGGACACGGCGCGGCATACGCTGGCAGAGTGTGCCGCTTGGGAGGAGCCGCGCCGTGCCCTCGTCTCTGTGGTAGGCAGTGACCTCTCGCTGCCGGCTGTAGTCCGTTCTATGGTCGGCGGTGCGGAGTCCTGGGACGCGGTGGTCTCCTTCTGCGAAACTGTTATCGCGCAGAAGGAGGCTGCGGAAAGGGAGAGGGAGATGTCGAGTGCTCTCCCGGCCCGCAGCAGGCGCACCGGGCGTCGGAGGAGGGCATACGCTGCCCTCCTTCTGCCCCCCTAACTGGGTCCAGGGGCGGCGGACTTGGGGATGTCCGTTGCCCCTCATTCATCCGGACCCGAGCGGCGCGTGGTGTTCCCGTGCGCCCCTCTGACGTCGTGGGGGGAGTTAAACACCTCACTCCCCCCGCTTACGAGATGTGGCCCGCAGAGGTGGGCCGGCACCAGCCGGGGATTACGGAAGTCGCATACGTTCCCGCGATCCCCGGCGTCGGTGGAAGATGGAACACCGGGGTGGTTTTAGCCAGTAAGAGTCTGACAGACCCCTCCGCCCGCCCCAGGGCGGAGGACATCCATGAGGATTTCCCCCCGTAAAAAAAAAAAGGGAGGCACTCCGGTATCACCGGATGCCAACCTACCTCCGTCGCGCGGTCGAGGCCTATCTGACGGATAAGGCCGTCACCTACCCCGGTCACGAGGGAGAGTGGATTCGGCGAGAGATGTCGTGCGGTGTTCCACAGGGCAAAGTAACTTAAACATCATCTTAGTATACCAGTCTGCTCGACAAGATTTTGACAAGTGACACACTAGCTGAGTCGACGGGGTTTCGCGTATTACGTCATGAATTTCAGGAATTACATTAACTTTTAGCAATCGAATTCATTATGAAAAATTTGTTTCCGTAGCTATTTTATACGATGTGAGAAATATCTTAAATTATAAGTTATGATCGTTCAAATTGCGCTAGTCTACTAAAAAATGTGTCATACGAATTACTAATACTTTCCAAAAAAGTACTACAACTTAGATTCGCTGAAAATATATACGTAAACAACCTTCTCGCTAGCTGAAAAACTGCAAATGGGCAAAATCAAGACATAGTCATGCTATTTGCGTTCTGCATTTTGTCATTTTTCATAAATTAGTTTTAATAAACTAATTATGAAAAATATTTTGGTCAATCCTTTTCTACTAATATTATTTTATTTATTTATTTATTTATTCACCTTACATTATACTATACTATTAATATTATAAATGAATGTTTGTATGTTTGTGTTACAATCAGGCAAAAACGGCTGAAGGGATTTGGATGAAATTTGGCACACATGTAGTTCATATCCTGGAATGAGACATATGCTACTTTTTATCCCGGTAAGTGGCATGGATCAATGAAGACTGAGGAGGAAGGGAAATTCAGAGCCGCTGTTGCCTTAGTACTTCAGATTCACAAGTGCCAGGAGACCAGAAACATCAAGTACCAGGAGACCAGAAACATGTCATAGTATTTTTTGGGCTGGTTAGGGTAAGTGTAGGGTAGGTGTAGGGTAGGTGTAGTATAGGTGTAGGGTAGGTGTAGGGTAAGTGTAGGGTAGGTGTAGGGCAGGTTTAGGGTAGTTGTAGGGTAAGTGCAGGGTAGGTGTAGGGTAGGTGTAGGTAGGTGTAGGGTAGGTGTAGTTACAATACAAATCAAGAAACGTCCCTATTTCCGATTATCACGCGGGCGAAGCCGCTGGTAGTAGCTAGTATATAAATATACGATCAAATATTGACCAAAAAATTATTATGTTGCAATTTTCGTGGCCCTGGTTTTCGAGGCTAAAAAACATAAAAATTGTGGGATTCGGACACCCAAACTCCAATCAAATGATTAGGAAACTACTACCCCTATAGGGTAGTAGTTTCCTAATCATTTGATTATTTGACGAATTCATCCATATTTCTAACGCTATATGTAGCGGTAATGATTTTTTTTGATATCCAACGTCCAAGTTTAGCTCCAACTGTGTTTGTTTACGTTTTTATTTTGAATAAATATCACAAACTCACATGTAGATACGATTACAAATACGAACATTATGAATCTCAATATCGTGAAGAACCAGAAAAAGCCCAGATCTAAATGCAATTTACAAACACAGATCCAATAACACGTAATATTCATTATAGCCACTTTATTTTTGTTCAAAATCGACAACCATTTTGTTTTTTTTTTGTTAGGGCGTGCCAAAACGATTATGGTAATCGATTTTTTTTTATTTTGAACGACTCGATCAAATGAAATGAGTGATTATTATAAAACGATTCTTAGCAATTAGAAAAATACGTATAAAGTATTAAATACAATAAGCACATAAGATAACTATTAATTTTGTGATTCGTTAAGTTAAATAGTTTTCGGATATCAAGAAATAAATCCAACTCAACAAAAAAAAACTCAAGCAACAAATTCATCGGACCCGCGCGGATTTCGCGCCCAATTGTCTTTATTATTCAAAATTTAAATTCAGAATGCGCTCGTGACTTAAATTTGTTTTTTTCTATTGTTTAAATTAATAATATTATGGGTTAGGTACCTAGTTATTGGATTGGGTTGATTTTATTGAAAAAAAATTAAAATTCGATATGCAACAAATAATTTTTGAAGGTTTTCTATCCTGCCCCAAAAGGAGGGTGAGATTGTTTATCGACAATATTGTATGTAAGTAAGTAAGTATATGTGTATGTATGTTAGTAGTAAATCGTCTATTTCTGTGAAACGCCTGGCAGCCTAAGGGACTTGATACACAAAGCGCTCAAGGCGCGCGGAAGGTAAGTGGCGGTGCGCGGCCGTCGCGGTACCTAAATGAATATGAGTTTGGCCGCGCGCCCGCGACGCTAAGTGTATTTCGTTCCTTTGACGCCATACATTTTATCTTGTCAGCAACCTGTCCGTGGGCCCCCTGTCCGCGCGCCCTGTCCGCTGTGTATATCAAGTCCGTAAACGGTTGGACAGATTTTTCAAAAGAGGTATAGATTCGTCTTAGGTGTCACACATTTTGAACAAAAACTTCGCGTCTCTTTATGAGAGGGAGTCATGTCTGCCTAGCCTTTTCCCAACTATGTTGGGGTCAGCTTCTGGTATAACCGGATGCAGCTGAATACCAATTTTTTACATAGTGTGACTGCAGCGTGCTTTCCGGAGCACGGTGGAAACTCAATATGTAATTGATGGTCACCCATCCTCGGACCGACCTCGGCAAACGAAGCTTAACTTCGTAGTTTAATTTTTACGACTGTTATTATTTACAATATACAATAGTATCAAATAAACCCTTTTTTTGAAGTCAGATAAAAAGTAACAAAAAACCTCTGTAGGATCACGCATGTCACGCATCTACTCACACATAGCTACAGCTACATACCGGCTAAGGGAACATGCAATATTTTCAATTTGCTTTAATTTTGAAGAATAAAACTGGTCATTTGATGATTTCACATCCATAAAAAGTGACAGGATAAAAAACTCCAATAGTAATATGGCGATATTCAATTTTCATAAAGGGCCCTGTATACGTTGCCCGAGAGCGAGCCGACCAACAGTTTAGGCCAACGAGTATATCCGCACACTTAACATTTAAACTTTGTTTGACATCGGCACACTAAAGTGTGCAGTACTTCTTTATAAAAAATATTAGGTCACACTCAAATTTACTCAAAATAAAACGAAAGGAACGAAACGTTGAAATCATTAAAAAAAACTTTTCTATTTTACATCTACCTAACATAAATACATTTTATACTGGGCATTCTGTAGGAACCTGCCAAAAGTATCAAACATCAATAATTAATAAAATATTTCTGAATTTATACGACCACATGGACAACCTGGCGCGAAATTAATTTATTTAGTAGGTTTTATCCCTTGATGTCAAAAAACCTACTTCTAACCTTTAAATAAATTACATAAGAAAGTAATATTAATTATTATCATCAGTACTCATTCTATTTTATGCCAACGCATTTTTTCTAATTTCTAAGAATCGATTTATGAAGATCACTCATTTCAATTAATCGAGTACATCGAAATTTAAAAAAAATCGTTTAGCAGAATCGTTTGGCTACACCCTAACAATAAAAAAAAAACAATATGGTGGATGATTTTGAACAGCCCATCACATTTTACACTTTGACTTTATTTATGAAAATTAGTAAAGTTGCAGTTTAAATATGAACGAATTATTGGCGCTAACGTTTGACTTATTTATCCAATTGCTTTAATTAATGCCTTTACATAAGATTTTTTAAGTAGCTTTATCAATATCAACATTATAAATTAGGATGTCGTATGACGTAACTCTTTAGTACCTAAAGATACTACTACTGAGCCGGCGGAGGTACGTCTGTCTAGTACCTTTAGGTACCACTACCGAACTATACGGTTAATATCAATATTTTTTTCTGTTTGTTTCTGATGCATATACCTACTATGATTAGTTTATAAATTGTAAATCCGCAATTGGCTGTAATATTATTTTATTTCTTTTAAATAAAATTGTTAAAGAGCTGTGGATTTTGTGAATGAATAAATAAATCTATGTATATACTAATATAATAAAGCTGAAAAGTTTGTTTCTTTGAACGCGCTAATCTCTGGATTTACCAGTCGGATTTGGAAATTTATTTCTGTAAATGATAGCCACATTCATGAGGAAGGCTTTAGGCGAAGGCTATATACGGAAACGGGAAATTCCTATTTTCCCGTTTCCGTATTCCTACGTATACGCGTACGAAGTCGCGGACTAAAGCTAGTAATTAATAAGTCTTAAAAAATAAGCGGCTAGGAATTGCTATTTTTTTATTCTTATGTTTTCTACAGACTACCTTCTTTAACTTAAATGTAGTAGGTATAGGAATAAACAATCAGCCGTTAATGTTCCCACGGCTCGGAAGCAGGCCCCCTATCTGTGAGAGAGAGTGGGCTTTAATCATGCGCGTCTAGATCAAATCGACACTATGTCTTTGAATTGTTGGCTCCTCACAAATGAAACACCTGTACCAATTACCCATGTTTGCAAATGAATAAATGATTATGATTATGATTACAATTCCTCACAATTTTTAGGGTTCCGTACCCAAATAAATACGGGACCATATTACTAAGACGGCTTTTTTTTCTCCATCTTGTATCCATAAACGTAGTCAAAAGTTGGGATATATCACATTCAATTCCAGTAGAAAATCATGCAAGTGCGAGTCCGACTCACGCACGAAGGGTTCCGTACCGTAGATATCTATAAAAAATGGCAAAAAATTACGATTTTTGTATGGGAGCCTCATTTAAATATTCATTTTATTCTGTTCTTAGTATTTGCTGTTATAGCGACAACATCATGTGTGAAAATTGCAACTGTCTAGCTATCTCGGTTCATGAGATACAGTCTGTTGACAGACAGACAGACGGACAGACAAGCGGACTGCGGAGTCATATTAATAAGGTCCCCGTTTTTACCCTTTGGGTATGGAACCCTAAAAAACAACATGCCACTATACTTACATATAAAACTCTAGATAGAGATTTTATAAGGAATGTTTTCAGAGAGAAATGGCTTATAGAAACCATTTCAAATCGGCTCCAAAATAAACTTACTCAAAACAAGTTGAAGCAGTCGGCCCAAGTCTGAGGCATCGGCAGTCTCGGCTATATTTACTACATCTGGCCTTGAAAACTCTTGTAAACTTAAATTTAGAATATCCTGATGATAATCTGCAACAATAATTTTTTGTTTTGTAAAAATAATAGATATATAACCATAACGTTAAATAGTTTTAGCTATTAATTTTACAGTTCTAAACAAATATTTTATGACATCACAATAATTTTGTTATCTTGGCAGCTGATTAATATTATTAAGTATTTTATGTATAGATAGGTAATAGATAAAATGTGATGATTTTGGCTTAGAAACACTACAAAGAAATAAATTATATTCTACAGGAAATGTGAGTTTTGCTAATGCAGGATTGAAAAAGACATATTTTCTAGATAAAACTTTGTTCTTGAATATTTAAACAATGATTTAGGACATTTCAAACACAAGGTCTCGTGACAACTAAGCAATGAAATTCTGTCTGATTTTGAAAATCCTTGCATTTCAGTACTTTTCCACAGCAAAAGAATAGCACCATCCCATCGCTTCCGTGGGTGTCCTAAGAGGCGACTGAATGAGAGAGAATGAAGTAAGAGAGAATGAGCAGCACCATTCTCTGTAGGTACATTGCTACAGTAGAGATGGGTCTAAAATTAATAAGCTGCTAAATTAACACTGCTAAATTTTTTTAGTGTCAACACCTGTTAAATAAGTTCTGAGATAGCTGTTAAATTTAGCAGTCGCAACAAAATAATATCTGGTATCAGCCTTGAGCCTTCGTCTGTGATTGGCTGTTTGTTTTGATAATATGGCGATACAAGAAAAAAAAATAAAACAAAGAAACAAGAAAAAAAAACAAAAGACTATTATATAAAAATTACGAATACTAAAAAAAAACATGAAAAAAAAAAGAAATCGTTGTAAATAAATTGATTCTCATTATAAATACGCCAACAGAAAAAGTTGACAGTCCTAAGCCTGTGAAAAGTATGAAGGAAATGAGAATTAATTAGGTCATAAAAATCTGTCTGTGACTAAATTTAACAGTTGCTAAAAATAAGCCTGTGAAAAGTATGAAGGAAATGAGAATTAATGACGTATAAACTCACTCTTTATACGTCTGTGACCAAAATTTAACAGTTGCTGAAAATAACTGCTAATTTTAACTGTTAATTATTTTTAGCATTAGCATTTAGCAGTGTTATTTTTTTTTAACGTTTAAGCCCATCTCTATGCTACAGCTACACTGCGATCGCCAACCCGCCTGCCCAAGGTGGCGATTATGGCAACCCCCCCCCCCCCGGCATTTGGGGGAGGCCTATGTCCAACAATGGACGTCTTTCTACTGATATGATGATGATGATGATGATTATTATTATTATTTCATATTCATTATTGCTCATAAGGAGCTCATTGCTAAATAATAACAGCGGCAAGGGTCGAACTTAGAGGTTAAGCTACGCTGGCTAAGGTCGGTCTGTAAATGGATGACAATGTATTACATTCCGAATTTTCTCACGAACAGGCATAGATACAGATGAAGGTCAGATCGGCAGTCGCTCCATTTAAAGTACTGGTATTCAACAGCATCCAGTTAGTTCGGAAACCGACCTCAAGGTATTTGGGATACAGCTAGGCAGATTAATTTAATATTTTTACATACCTACAACACCCTCTAATATTTTTTTCAAGTTGCTGACTTTTAACCTCCAGTTGTATCCTACATCTGTTTTTATTTTCAAATTCCAACCCGGACTAAAATACTCTGGTGCAATTTGTGTGAGAGCCTCAGCGATCGCCACTCCATCAGACAGTTCTGAAAAGAAAGTAAATCTACTTAGAAAACCTTATCTTCTTTATTTATTTAAAGAATTAAAATAAATAATTATAAATACAAAGCCAATTGTAAAATATTTTTAAAGCGAATCTGTCGTAGATTGACGGCGCTACTGTGGGACTACGGACAGCGCCATCTAAAAAAGTGTTACGAAACCTAATAATCACGTGATCGGAAACGCAAGCGCGTCCTACCGCTTAGATTGATGGCGCTACTGTGGGACTACGGACAGCGCCATCTAACAAATTGTTTCGAAACCTAATAATCACGTGATCGGAAACGCAAGCGCGCCCTACCGCTTGGACACGATCGTCGGTAGAGGGGACAGCGAGTACGGGCGGGGCTAGGGGTGGTCGCTCCAGCGCTCGGGCACTCTGGGCTGAACGCTCCAAACCGTCGCACGTGACTGTTTCCTGTGTAAACTGTTAGTCTGAATAAAGTTATTTTAATTTAAATTATCTTTCGTTCGAGTGCCTGCGACAGTGTCCATACCCAAAACTATGTCGAATTGTGAAAAAGACTCGGTGCTTCGCGTCTCGGCCACCCATGACGCGACAAATTTATTATTCCAAGCAATAAAATAAATATACACCATGAGATCACACTTACTTAAAAAACTGTAACTAGGTACCTACTTTGACTAACCACAAAACCGAGACAAGAAAAATCCAAATCAGGCTTTTAAAACATTGTTTGTTTATTGTTTTACCTACATTTTGATTATGTATACGGCTGCTATCCGTCCGGGTTTCCCCGGGTTTGTTCTAGTTTGAAGGGAGTCCGGGCGGGCTAATCAAAAAGGGTCCAAGGAAAACCGGGTCAGTTTTTGTATCCGGGAACCTCGATTGATGAAAAAATGGTAGCAATGAATTAAAACAAATCTTAGTTAAAAAATAATTTGTAATTGTAAGCCGCATTAAAGGTTAGTATGACTTATTACAACATTGATTCACAGTTTTTTAGGCTTTTGTTAACAAAGAAACTTTTAACGAACTAAATACATATCGAGTGGTTAATAGAAATTTAAAATTTGATTTGAGCCGGGGTGCTGAAATTGACGCTTCACTCGCTCTCTATTTCGAATTCGTTTGATTGTTATACTTTCCACATACGTCAATTATTTTCGTAAATACACCGTTGAACAACTATGAAAGCTAACACATTGTGATAATTAAATTCTACCCTGCACAGGCAAATATTTGCCCCCTCGATGAGCAAAATCTTGGTTCCGCGTCTGAGTTACATTTTACATTAAACTTGTCTCTAATGTATTTTAATATAGCTTATATGATTATTGATAAAGTCGGGTCGCGGACTCGCGGAGCAGGAAGAAATTCGTACAATGACCTCTTTTTGTATATCTGTACCTATTCTTAATGCTCCGCGACCGGAATTTAGAACCAAAACTTATTCAAATATCATTAATCAATATAAAGTTAAAAACAATTTCTAATTATTATAAATTGTTTTAACTTGATGCCAAAAAGAACACTGTTCCTAGTTATTTTTGTTACCAGATTATACTTGAAAGGGAAAAGAGTGTATAATTGAAATTGAGTTGATATTTAATTTGTTACGTAGTTTACGTACTGTAGTTTATATTGCAAAGAAGCTAAATAATTTTTAAAAAATATTTAAAGGGGTCATTTTCACCATTATTGTCCTGGGTTTTTAAAGTATTAGTTCGCAAATCCTTGTTTAATGCATTAGTTGCATCAGCCAAATCTGCGAGGGCAGCCTTTATGCAGTAAATCGTCTGCATAAAGGTGGTAGGAAGAGAGAAGGTTTTTGGATATAGGATAAGGTTTTTAGATAGCGTTTATAAATATTGCGAAGAGTAAAGGAGATAAAACGCCACCCTGAGGTACACTGGCTGTTGTATAGCACCAGGAAGAGTTCAATTCTTCTATGCATATACGTTGCCAGCGGCCATACAGGTAACTGCGAAATCAGTCAATCGCCGTTGGAGATATGTTAAGCGAGCGACGTATGCCAAGCAGGATATTGAAATCGACAGTATTGAATGCATTACTAAAATCTAGTAAGCAAAGAATCGTCAGATGTCCTCGTTCGTTTAAAAATAAATGGGGAATGATCCGGAGCTGGATGGTTTTCAAATGACCCCTCCCGCTCTGGGTGGAGCGGCAGGGAGTGTCAGACTTTTACTGACTAAAACCCACCCATAATCCTCCTAGTGCCTTTCTTTCCAGGGCCGCGGTAACTCTTTCGAACATATTCCGCAACCCTGGCAGGCTCTGGCCCTAGCGGGCCCCGTCTCCGTTGCTGACTGCTCTTTCCGGCGCGTTTGGAGCGGAGGCGCAGCGACTAACGTTCGTCTGGGGGAGGCGAAATGGGGCCATTACTGGCACTCCATTTCAGCCCCCTCCCGAGCAGTGGCAGCGGCGGCGACGGTGGCGGCGGCTGCGGCGGAAGCGACGACGGCGGCGGCGGCGGCGGCGGTGGAGGAGGGTGTTCTCCTCGTCACGGCCCGGGCGGGTGGACCGCAGGCTTTGCCCCCAGCTCAGTGATCGGCCGGCTTGCCAGCTGCCGCACATGCGAAGCAGTGCGGCGCGGCGTTGCACGAGCCGGTCCTGTGACCGGGCTGACCACAGCGGAAGCAGTGGTCACTGCGGTCCATCTCCGAGGTGCAGAGTGCTCCGACGTGGTTGCCAACTTGGCAACGGAAGCACCTCAGAGGTCTGGGCTCCAGCAGTTTCACCTGCGCGGAGACCCAGCCCACCAAGCTGGATGGTTTGAGAGATAATTTCATGTAGTTGATTTCAAGGTCCCATTACATGGCGTCCCCATGTAATGGGACCTTGAAACCTTGCTCCGGATCATTCCCCATTTATTTTGGCATGTAATTAAATCGATATCTGTATTTTCCCTTTTTTCGAACAAAATATTTCAAAGTTAAATCAAAAATACTGACTTGCACACAAATTATGCACACTAAATAAATCATATTAGATATACTGTTTAATGGTATTTGCAGAACTGTTTTACTGAACGAATATTTGGCTAATGATATTTCTGGGTGGTTTAAAAAAAAATAACCACGAAGGGGATGGCCTTCTAACCTAACCTGTCCGAGTCGGGGTGCCCAATGACCGGCTACTATTATAACCATGATAACCACCTGCTATTTCAGGGAAGTGCAATTTAGAGTGCAAGTTAGTATTTTTGATAAACAATTCGTATTTTTGTTTTATAAATCATAAATCCGATGTATGAACCACATTTTTGGTGTGAATTCGATAAAAAGGTCATCTCGTTTTGGATGATTTTTTTAGTTTTTTTTTGTAACACATGTTTAGTTAATCAATTGGGTTTTTTTGCACAGCATTCTTTTTTCTGATATGCATTCAGTAAATTAGTGGAGTTACCTAGTGTGCTGAAAAATTATACAAATGTGCATTTAAAATATCCCATTTATTTTTAGCCAATTCTCTGATTGTGATGTTAAGAAGAGCATAGTTTCAATCACTTCTAATCTACCTAAAAAAAAAAAAGTTATTTTGTCAGTCGAAAAATGATATTCCCTGTCCTCGACGAAATCCTTCCTATCCTTTGCTATATCCTAAACTACTCAATATCCTATGAAGTCTTTCCATCAACTTGGAAAGAGGCCAAAATCACTCCCTTGCCAAAAAAAGCAAATCCTACTTCCTTTTCCGAATACCGTCCTATTTCCATCTAGCCTTTCCTCCCGAAAGTCCTTGAACGCCTTGTCCACAATCAGCTTAGTGCTTTTCTTTGTAAGAATAGTCTGCTGAATCCTTCTCAATCCGGATTTCGCCATGGTCATAGCACTGCTACAGCCTTAGTGAACGTTCCCGATGACATACGGCTAGTCATGGAACGAGGACATCTGACGATTCTTTGCTTACTAGATTTTAGTAATGCATTCTATACTGTCGATTTCGATATACTGCTTGGCATACTTCGCTCACTTAACATATCTCCAACGCAGATTGACTGGTTTACGCAGGTAACTGCGAAACCAGTCAATCTACACTACAGCAACGTATATGCATAGAAGAATTGAACTCTTCTTGGTGCTATACAACAGCCGGTGTACCTCAGGGTGGCGTTTTATCTCCTTTACTCTTCGCAATATTGATAAACGCTATCTCCAAAACCTTCCCTCTTCCTACCACCTTTATGCAGACGATTTACAAATCTACAAACAGGCTGCCCTTGCAGATTTGGCTGATGCAACTAACGCATTAAACAAAGATTTGGCTACAATTTGTGAGTGGAGTGAGGTAAATGGGCTTCAGGTAAATCTGTCGAAGACCCAAGTCATTGTTGTTGGCAGCTCTAGAATCATAGCAAAAGTAAATTGGTCACAGTTTCCCCAGGTACAATTTTAACGGAACTACTATTCCAATATGTGAGAAGGTTAAGAACCTTGTGGTTTGGATCGACAAACAACTGTCTTGGAGTCCGCAGCTCCAGGACTTAAGCCGCAAAATTTTTGCATCTGCCAGGTCCCTTAGACGATTGCAGAACTTTCTTTCCACCGCCACTAAAACTGCGCTTGCACAGTTCCTTCTGCTTCCCATCCTTGACTATGCTGATGTCAGTTATCTCGATCTCACCCAGGCACAACTAGATTAACTTGAGCGTCTTCAAAACCTTTGCAAAAGATTTATATTTGGCCTGCGCAATTATGATCACATTTCTGAATTTCGCACAAAGCTCAAGTGGCTTCCCATACGTCTTCGCCGGGATTCTCATATTTTATTTCTGCTCTACAGTATTCTGTTCAATCCTACAACCCCTTCTTATCTTAAAGAACGTTTCAAGTTCCTTCATGACACACATAATAGATATCTGAGGTCATCGGAAAACTTGAGATTAGAGATGCCGATGCATTCCACCAGCTTTTACGACAAATCTTTTACGGTTCAAGTGGTGCGGTTATGGAATGCTTTGCCCGTGTCGGTAAGGCGTGCGCAATATTTGTCCAGTTTTAAAAGATGGTCAATTTCACTACCTTTCTCTTTAATCGTTTTTACTTGGGTTCTATGCTTTTGTTTCATTATTATTATTGTATATATTTATCTATTAGTATTTATCTACACTAATAATAATATTATAAAGAGGAAATATTTGTTTGTTTGTTTGTTTGTTTGAAATGAATAGGCTCCGAAACTACTGGACCGATTTGAAAAATTCTTTCACCAGTAGAATCCTATATTATCGGTGATATTCAAAAAAGTTAGGGATTCGTATGAAAACTTCGATAATGTAACCAAAGGTGTGAGAAAAATTCCAAAAAAATCCTTATATATCGCGTACGCTGCGGAAACTATTGACAATAGAGCAAAGAGATGTACTACAGTTTTATAGAAGTCATCAATATCTACAAAAAAGTCCGCGATACCATATGTCTAACTATTATGGATAAGTCACCATGACCGCTTTTTGTTCATATTATTCAAGCAAATCTCTGGTGAAATAAAAAATGGTGATTTTAGTATCATGATATTAATCCTTATCCATTTAAATGGTTTGATAATTAAGGTTGATTATGTCCGTGTAAACTACACTTTAAATTATTCAAATCGGACCTTTCGTTCAAAAGTTACGACGGTATTAAACATGCTCGGAGTAAGAAAAATGTCGCGGCTTGAGCGAACTGGGGAGAATCGTACCAATACTTGGTCCGATGAAGTTGAAAATGATTTCGATATAACATTAAGAATAACAAATGTTTGGATTTTTCGAAAATAAACTACATAAATAATAAGGAGTGAAGCAGGGTGTTTTAGGGGAGGACATTATTGCTTGCTTTAATTTACGTCGGAATGCTATGAACTAAAAGCGGGATAATTGAAACAGATGTACCTAATAATTTTTACTTAATCAACCCCTCACGGGGTGAATCTGGGCTCGAGACAAGTGAGATTCTGTCAACGGTGGTGTGGCGTAGGCGATTGTCAATACGTCAAAAATGTATAGGATTGAAAGATACTATTGAAATGTCACGTGGCCAAATTCCTACATTTTGGCATTTCGACAGTCGCATTTGCTAATTAAATGGTACATTGTCGAGGGCCTCCTGAGACCATAGAATAAGTAGGCTAAGTAATTAAAGAAAATCGTTGTGCTTAATTTTCCAAAACTAACCTTTTATAGGGGACGTTCAAGTTTGTGGAGTAGGTACCTACTAAATCCGCACGGACGAAGTCGCGGGCGAAGTGCTACTTATATATATAAATAGTACACCTAAGACTACCTACAGTACTGCCTTTCCTTTTCTCTTTAAAATCCATCCAAAGGTTGTCTTGAAAAGATCGCTTTTAACAATAAAGCCACCACATTGTGTCACCCTATGTAATGTTTTCTTCATCTGTATTATTTTGTAACTTATATAGTGTACATAATAAAGAGTATTCTATTCTATTCCATAAACATAATATTCCTATTCAATGTTTCAAAATTGCCTTTATTTAGTGATTTAAATGACAAAAACTCCTAGTGCCTTTGTATTATACATAATAGCAACCATTAAGATTTACTGATTATATTTATCTTTAATGAATGCTAATTATTATCACATTCACTATGTATGGTAAATTTTGTTTCTAACTTCCCTTTTCCTTCTAGGACTAGATAGGTACATTATACACACAGGACAAGATAGGATAGGTGTGGGCAGATTTACAATGACATTGCAAACCATTACCATTTTGGCAAATGGTACACTGCATGACCAATGTACTTAGAGTAAACTTCTTTAACCATTCGAGGCTACAATGGCGAAAATAACTTTAAATTAAGCAATATCGCAAACACAAGAGTGATGTCCCAATGAAATAAAACGAACAAAGTGACGAAATTATTGACTTACTGGTCGACTCCTAATAGCGATGTGAGCCCATTCACAGTATTCAGAGTAAATTCTTATCGTAATGCCAAATATCAAATGCTAGACTGTAAAAACAATATTTACCTGATGGATTTCCATGTTTTGCTTTGAGACCTAAAGTCTGCAACCACTTAATCAGATTGTCACATAAAACCGCACCATTTGCCTCCATTCTGGATACAATAATAATGTCACCCAGTAAACTGACAATATTTGTTTTATTTTTTGATTGCAAACATTATGTTACTAGCAAAATAAGATCTGATACAGCCAAATTATATAGAAATATTTATACGAATGTTTTTTGTAATGTTATCCGTGACGCGTGACGTCTGCTTGTGCGTTTACAAAGTAAGTCAAACAATCTGTCAATGTCAGTCAAGCGACCATTTCGGTCAATCTCGTCAGTGGCAGTGGAGTGCAAGTTGGAGTGCAAGTTGGAGTTCCGCAGCGAACAACTGGCAAGGCATCCGCGCAAGCGCCGCCATTCCGCAGCATGCCCGACTTCGCTTCAATGTATTGCATCAATACATGATCACCCCTAACTGAAAAAATACTTTAAACCGAGTTAGTTGTGATTTTCATCTTTTAACTGATTTTTATTTAGCTCAAAATCTGTGCAAATATCATCAAATCGGTCATTTTAAAACTCTATTTCAAACTAAATATCCAGTATCTTCTGATGACTAAATCTCAAAACAGACAATTTTTACGGGACTTTTTGCCTTAGTAGTTTTTTGTACTCTTGAAAAGAGCTAGGTATACAACGATAGCAAATTCATTTTGATTGGACATGGGTACAAAACTCCCATCATCCTTTGTACACCGCAAAAAAATATTTATACCTACTTATTAAAAATAATTTAAAAATTTGTTATTTTATAAAAAAAAAATCCGTGGCTTCTGGGGCGGCGAAACTTATTGGCCTGGGGCGCCAAATTTTAAAATACGCCTGTGTCTGTAAGATAGTTGAATAAATCACATTTGCATAAAATAATAATTAAGTCGTTTAATTAATGAATTATGTCACAAAGTCAATGGGGATGATATTATGCCAACCAAACAATTTACATTTCTACCTGAAAATATTGACCAAATTTTATTATTTTGATTACAATCAATCAATGAAAACAATCGATTCAATGCACACTATTTTTTTTTCTAGCGCGTTCATACTTGATGCCACCTCCACGAGACTTTCTTTCTTTCGAATTCACACACTCTCTCTCTCTCTCTCGATAGAGATAGAGAGAAAGTGTGGATTTGGTCAAACGAAAATTCAAGATGGCGGCTGCAAAATAGTTATTTGTTATACAAGAGTGCAAAGTTGCTTTTAAACCGCGTGTTCAATTTTGATGACCGAGCAAGCGAAGGATTCTAAAATTAAATCACGAGCGCAGCGAGTGATTCAAAATTGGAATCCTGAGCGTTAGCGAGGGAATCAAAAGAGCACGAGGTGAAAAATCTTTAAATTGAGTGTAATATTTTTGTTTGGTACTGTACTATTGGTGTTAGTCACTTGTGTACTGTTTTTCGGTAAACTAGGTATCTGTCATACTTTATAGTTGTACCGATTCATCGGATTCCCATGATGAAAAACCACGTGTGTGTATTCCCAGCGGAAAAAGGTCGATTTTCCCGCTGGGAATACACACACGTGGTTTTTCATCATGATAACGCTAGACCTCACACATCCTTAGCCACTCAGCAAAAATTAAGAGAACTGAGAACTGAGGCTGGGAAGTGTTAATGCATCTGCCGTGTATAGTCCTGACCTTCCACCTTCAGATTTTCACCTGTTTCGGTCTCTTCAGAATTCTTTAGGCAGTGTCAGGTTAACATCACGAGAGGACTGCCAAAACCACTTGTCGCGGTATTCAGAAGTCCCAAAATTTCTATAGCAATGGGATCATGTCCCTACCTACAAGATGACAAAAAGTTATCGAACAAAATGGTAAGTATAAACTACTAAAAAATGTTTTGATTTTTCTTAAAAAATGAGAAGAAACTTTTTCCCCAACCTATTATAATTATTATGTACCTAACATCTTTTTAATTCAATAAAAAACTTATTTAAATTAACTAATTTAACTTATTTATTTGTACTTACTTACTAAGTGCGATTCTGTCAACGGTGGCGTGGCGTAGGCGATTGTCGTCAATACATCAAAAATGTATGGGATTGACAGATGCTATCGAAATGTCACGTGATCAAATTCCTACATTTTAGCATTTCGACAGTCGCATTCGCTAATTAAATGGCACATTGTCTAGGGCCTCCTGAGACCACAGAATAAGCAGAATGGCTAAGTAATTAATGAAAATCGTTGTGCTTAATTTTCCAAAACTAACCTTTAAAGGAGGGGGTATATTATAGGGGGCGTTGAAGTTTGTGAAGTAGGTACCTACTAAATACGCGCGGATGAAGTCGCGGGCGAAGTGCTAATAATAAATAAATAATTACACGACGTCATACACTAAATATCTGCTGAACTGAAATTAAGAACTTCTACATTTTTCCGCTGCGACTACGGCGTGAGGCAGCCGTCGAGTTCAAAAACTTCACCGCTCAATCTCCACCGACACACCGGTGTGTCGCCTGATTTACGCGTTATATAAAACTATTATTACTAAAACGCAAGGTACAGTTCTCGTCAAATAACTTTGCCCCTCTGAAGTTGGCTACGAGTGGCTGCGTAGTAGTCAAAATTACGAATAAACTGCAACTGCGCATGCGCGGGGAGGGGATTATGGCGGCGCTATTTTATGTCTCAGTCACTCGTTTACGTTCGATGCAGGCTTGCGTCCCGCTTGCTCCCGTCTGCGTGACTGCACCTGCGCGATCTTTGCAAATGGCTAACTTCAGAGGGGCAAAGTTATTTGACGAGAACTGTACCATGATTTTGATATTTGACATGTCGGGCGCTTGACCCGTTCAAACGCTTTCCCCACAAACGCAGCTGTGTTGGTTGACATTTTATTGCCAGATTGAAATAGAGATAGAAAATTGACAAGTAAAATAAAACAGCAGGCTGAGTAGGAAAATGTAGTTTTTTATTAATTGAGGTAAATGCCCTCTTAATCTATTTTACTGATTGCTAAAGTAAAACAAGAAAAATGTATGTACCTACTGGCACAGATTACCAGATAAATCACTCCATATACTTACGCGCGCTAACTAGGTACCTACCGGTCTCCGGGTCGCACGCAACGTGTGCGTTTCGATGGCGCGGCCACGTTTTTTTTTTTTTTAAATTACGCCACGATTTTGTAAAAAATTGTAAAAGTAGACTCCCAAAACCATAAAGGATAGTGGACAAAATGTTAGGACGGCACACCCAAGTCCGCCACAGCTTACACTACTTTTATTTTGAAGGTATCACAGCCAAGTTTCTCTGTGCCGCCTATGTGCATCAAATTCTGTCCCTGGGTTCTCTATTTATTTTAAGGTTTAACTTACTGATCATTATTAAGTCAAGCATAACATATAAAACATTTCTTTTAATTCAATTTAAAAAAAATAAACATTGATTTTTTTTTTTTAATTGAATTAATTTAAAAAAAATTGCGTTATAAACTAAAAAAACCATGTAATAATTAAATAGTAATATAGTAACAGATCATGATGATAATTAAACACTGTTGTTTAATAATCATCATGATCTTTTATTATTTAGTCCAAGAAGAGAGAGAGCCGGTCTGTGGATAATCTCTTCATAATAATATCTTGCAAGGCTCAAAAACCATATTACGACCATTACGTCGGCGCAGCAACCCAAAGTATGGTTCCCTGTTTTGCATGAGCAATAATAATACTTTAGTGCATTCAATCCTCTCTCATCATCGTTTATCAACACATATGTGTAATAATACTTCTACCTCGTGTACCTTTTTTTTTAAGGATGGGAAATCACCAAAAGATTCCACTCTGGGTGGAGCGGAAGGGAGTGTCATACACTTACTGACTAAAACCCATCCATGCTCCTCCTAGTGTCTTTTACGTTCCAGGGCCGCGGTAACTCTTTCGAATAAAAGCCGCAACCCTGGCAGGCTCTGGCCCTAACAGGCCCCTACTCCTATGCTGACATCTCTTTGAGGCGCGGGTGGAACGCAACGCGCCGTCGGCCTGGGCCAGGCTTTGATCGGATGGCGATCCACCCAACGCTCGCCGTTCGCAAACCCGCACCTACGGTGGCCGGGAATCGCCCAACGACTCCCGACGCTCGGTGCGTCTCAGTATGCCGCGGCGGCTGGGGCGTGAGGGTTGTCTCTCCCTCACGCGGTCCGCCTCCTCCTTCACTAGCATTACTGCTTCGCAGAAGGAGGTGACGGCTTCCCATACCTCCTCGCTCCGGACCATGTATTGAACCAGGGCCGGACGCGAGAGGTCGCCGCCGCCGATCGCCTCGACGAGGAGGATAATCCAACCAGACGGATATTGTGTCTGGTGGGCAACTGCCCAACTGTTGATATTCGGGCTTTGCATAAGATCTAATCGCACGGTAAACTCTGATATCGCGATTTAGGATTTTGTTCAGTTAGTTCGCAGCTGTCGAGATAGATGGCGCTGCGAGTTCTCATTTTTTGATTATAAATAATAAACCATTTATTTAAAGTAAGAAGACACAGTGTTAGTAACAATGCACTTACAAACGATGTTAGTAATACACTTAAAAAAAAAATGAAATACGGATTGTGACATCATTGCTGTAAGGTGACAGGCCCAGCCGAAACCCTGCAGCAGTGGTTCACAAACGCACAATCCAGATCCAGTATCGGGGCAACCCCATCAGCACCCAGAATGCGTCATTGTATTGGATGCGAAGGGCGCCGTATGCTGCTACGTTGATTTTTTGTAGCGATATTAATGTCCCCTACATCACTCCCCTCCGGAGACCGGAGGTCGATAGTGGATGAGTCGTCCATACATCTTGAGATGCTTGCCAGGCCAGTGGAAGGTTGGTTCCAGTGAGTCGGAACCGGAAGTTGCAGAGTTCTCGGTGAGTCGGAACTGTCTGCGTCGCAGAGTTCACGGTGAGTCGCGTCCCCAGTGAGTCAGGGTGCTGCTGCTGGCGTGACTGCTGGTGTCGACCAGGAGAGGTTCTTCAGGGCTCTTCATGTGACTGGCCGAAGGTACAGTGTGCTTGCCAAGGTGGGTTGGAGCTGTGCGAAGTGCTGACGTGACTGCTGGCGTCGACCAGGAGAGGTTCTTCAAGGCTCTTCATGTGACTCGCCGAAAGTGCAGTGTGCTTGCCAAGGTCGCTGGTGAGGTTCATGATAGAGGCTGAGGATGCTGACCAGGAATGCGCGTCTGCTGCATGCTGGTGGTCAGAATACCCGTACTGGCTGTATGACTCGCTGCTCGAGAGCTTGAGGTCACGATGAGGAGAAGTGATGATGATGACGTCATGATGGAGTAGCTGCACGAAGGCTGCGCTGACGTTAAATGTAGAGGGTCACCAGTTTGGAGGTAGCAAAACAGAGAGTAAAATCCCACATACCTCCATTGAAAAGGGAGGATCCTCCGACCGGACGATTGTTGGTGTCCGGTGGGCAACTGCCAATGAAATGGATGGTCTTCGTTATTTATTATATCTTGCATTATTGATGCATCTGACTTTTTAGCACCATGTGGACCGGTGACCTCAATGGTAAAGCCATCCGTACACACAAGCATAATAAACGGTTTTAATAGATTGTTGTATTTGTGAGGACTATAGGTTTCAACTTAGAACCTATAATATATATGCCCCGTCACAAATAATGATGGCTTTTCTATTGGCAATGACAGCCTCAGCATTTCCAAATAGTGTGTTCGGTACTTGCAGATTCCGCTAGACTATTTGTTCTCTCGTAATCCCAACCTAAGTGTCTCGGAACAAAGTCTCTTGTCAGAGCATCACGAGCGGACTTCATTGGTCGTCTCATGTGAAATAACAAGGCTAACCTTTCGTTAGGTTCTCCCGTTCTCAGTTTGGTTTTAACACTATTCCAAGAGCAGTATTTGGCTGATTGCAAGATGTAGATAGTCTGTTCTATAATTACTAAGAATTCTTCACGAATTTCTGAACTAGTACTCGTACAGTTCATTTTCGCCAAATTGGTCATTGTGTAGACTGTATTAAATGATATCAATAAAATGACGAACCGCTGACAGAACTGACTTTCTTTTTAAAAACATGTAAAAAGAGAAAGAACCATAAATATGTATCAAAAAGATTGCAACAAACATTTTACTCAGTTTAGATACGTACACGGATATATGTACTTTTTTTTTCTTTCTTTACATTGTTCTCACATATAGATGCAACAAGTAACAAGTAACCAGGATTGTTGTAAAACATAAAATGGTTTAAGAGTGGAGTTTTGGAAAGTGTTTTTTTTTTACTGACTGACTTTGACAATTCAAAAGTACCGGTGAATGGTTTATTTCAAATAAATGCTTTGACTTTGACTTTTGACTTACCTTACTTTTGACCTCAGGAGTATTTTTTAATGCGTCATAATTAAAAATGCTTATTTTTGGTAGATGTTTCGAGTTATATTTATTATATGGCTGGCGGAGCTGGGTGTATTTTGCCCACCGTCCTTTGTCAAAGCTATGGTTAAAAAGTTATAAGGGTTTGAACGTGGCCGCGCCATTGAAACGCTCCGAACCGCGCGGCCACGGAGATCTTTAAAACTAAGCATTGCAGAGACCTGAAATTTTGGTTAGTAACAGATTGAATTTGTAAAAAAATTGTAAAAATATAGAAAAAAATCCTGGGCTTATATTTTAGGAGCTGTGAGACTAATACGCCATGGCCGCGCCATTGAAACGGTGAAAAACACATTTTCGCCTATATCTCGCTGAAAAAGCAACGCAGACGTCTGAAGTATTTTGTAAAACCCAGATTTGAATTTGTCAAAACTAGTAAAAATAAAAAAACAAAAAATCCTCGGTTTATATTGCAGGAGCTAAAACTAAAACGTCGTGGCCGCGCCATCGAAACGGACACATAACTTCTATATGCGTCCGAGACAAGAATAGAAAGGTCAATGACCTCCATTTGTCAACTGTCATTTGAAAATTACGTTTAGCAAAAATCTACTTTGTGCAAATTAATTGTAAATGAACGAACAAATCAATGAATAGTGTTTTCAGTTTCTTCTATTTTGTATTTCGTTGTATAAAGTGTAACAACAAATACCTACCGACATCTTTATCGAAATAGGCAGTCCTGGCAATACACAATAACCAAGCGGCGGCGCGCAGCCACAAAGTAAAACTCACTTTACGCTTGTTAGGTTAGGTACATTTTCGTTCGAAGCGTCTAGCGACTCGAAGGTGTAGGCTATTATAGCAGTTAAGTAGCTAGTGAAAATTTTGTATGGAGTGATTTATCTGGTAATCTGTGGTACTGGTTTAGTAAACTTTGACTGTTCCTGTGCTGACTTCCATGCATGCCCGCAAATGAACTTGCCGCAATAATTTTATAAGTACCTAGCTCATTTATTCCTAAAATATGTTCTCATTGCTCTCTTCTTTAACATAAGTAAAATCACATCCCATATATTTGTTTTCCCTTAATGCGTGATTCATGACTCTGTTCCATAAAGGGTCAGTACTTAACAATTGTGGGTCACAGAACAATATTACAGCTACTTGAGCTCGTGTCAAGGCAACATTTAACCGCTTTGGACTTCCTACAAATCCTAAAGAATGTTTTTGGTCTTCAGACACAAGGGCCTCAGATGAACGCACCGTTGATATGATAATGAGTGATCGTTCTTGTCCTTGGAACTCTTCAACGGTGCCTATTTTCGGACGCTCCAAATTCATGTTGTCGAATAGACGTCGTAGATGTTTTGTCTAAAAAAAAATACTGTGATTATTACTAATACGGTATTGACACCATATTCTAAGTAGGTATTGTTGTGTGATTATAATTATAAGGGATTTTACTTAAAGAGGCAGCACCTCAGAAATGTTTATTTTAGTAATATTTAATCAAAGTAGGACATTACCTGTGCTATATAAGGTGTAATGATACCAATTTCATTGGGAGTAATATTTTTCCTATACAGTTTACACACAGTCAATGCAACCATGGATGCTTCTTCAGGATTATACCAAGAAGGGCTATCCACTGCTCTCGCATTTTTGCCTTTAACGCCATGGACAAAAACCCCACCAGTTTTTACATTATCAGTCATTTCAAATATCTCAGAAACAACTTCAAGAATTTTCAGAACAAATGGCGTGTTTCGGTCTATTTTAGCAACTAAAGATGAATCATAGAACATTTCGCTAGGCAATGTTAAAACATCCGGCAAAGACCTGTAATTAACAGTTAACTGTGTAATCAGCTTATTATTAAAACCATTTTCGAAAGCGACAAAATCTTTTTGGTATGGGAATGTGTCAAGCAAGCGTGACAGGAATGAAATGTCCATTCCGTACTCGGCGCTATATTTCGACAATACAACCGGGCCAAGCTGCATTGGGTCACCAGCAAGAATTATTTGACCACTTTCTTTATTAACAAATGTCATAGGGATCATAATATCTGGTTCTATTGCGTGTCCAGCTTCATCCACTATAATGTGTGTGTAGTGCCCTTTGGGAATTTCCATCTGCGCCAATGCTCCGAGACAATGACATGTCCCGATTGTAACACGGTATCTGCCGACATAAGATGCCGGGACATTCATATTTATGCCATTTTGGACCACGTGAGTTGATCTTGTTGTATTTTCTAAAGCTACGTTTAATGTAGCGCAATAAGGTTTTATAATATCTGGGATGTTTTCGGAGTCAACTAAATAGTTAGCAATGAGTCTGATTATAGAATTGGAAAATAGTTTCCGATATTCTAAAAGTCTTTCTGTTATTAAATTGGCTGCACTATTTGACGGCGTTGCTACTAAAATTCTGCTGTCCGGTATAAGGGCGAGTATTTGCAACAAAGTCTCTACAACCGTGACGGTTTTTCCAGTGCCAGGGGGTCCATATATGCAATAAGGCATCGGACGGCACTCTCCAATTAAAATATTTCTCACAGCCTCTTTCTGACGACAGTTTAAAGTTGGATTGAACCATTTCATAGTTTTTAATTTTTCCAATGTTATTTGGGGTGGTCGTGTTACCAGTCGAGATGGGAATAAGACGTCTGGACCCAATGTAGATATTGCCAGATTAATCACATGGTGTAATTTTCTAAAATTAGTTCTGTTAAAACAGAATTCTACAGAAACATCACTTCCCTGGTAGGTTTCATGGAATCGGGGATGGAACTTTATCAGTAATAAGTCCCCTCTAATAACATGAACAAAGCCCTCATATGAAGGAGCATTGTCATCCCACATATCTTTCACAATAACTTTGTCACCTGGGATGATAGAGGGCCTCTTTTCTGCCAAGTTGTTTACTTCAAGACCAAGGTACTCCTGATATTTTATTAAGAATGCAGATGGCATATTAAAAGCCTTCATATTGACTGTTGCTTGAATCTCTTCCAGATACAACAAAGTGTGCCATCTATCAGTGTAGTTGGTAATATTCAAATTTTTTAATAGACATGGCAAACGGGACTCAATTCTAGTTAAAATTTCTTTGGTATCATAAGTATTTTCGTAGTCGTTGCCTAAAACAGCAGACCAAATTTTATCTGGTATATTGTAAATTCCAAGTTTCACTGCAACAAAACTAGGAGCTTTCTTTAATCGCACTCCAGGTACATGAGAATTATCAGGGCTATTTCTGATTTTTTTTATCATCTCATTCATATCGCCGAGTCCGTTCTTGAAAACATTTTTATGGCCTTGATTTGGATTAGTAGAAAGAATGTCACATATAATATTTATTTTAATCAATCTTTCAATTTTAAATCCTCGAAATGTAATGATCATATGTTCTTTAGACATTCCATAAAATTTTGGATGACAAGTGACTGTTAAATAGAATGTTTTATTTGGATACAACCTTGTTGAATTGTTTAATGTTGGACTTATACTGATTTGGGAATCTCTTTTCTTGCAAAGTAGCATCCATTTGTACATTATAATTTGTTGATTACTTTTGTTTGTTATTGCCAGATTTATTTGGGGGTTTTCATGGAAATTGACGTTTTCGAAATTCAGAGGGTATGTTATTTCAATATTATTAAGTCTCTCTGTTTCTAAGCTTCTTTCTTCTATGTCCTCCACTTTGGGAGTGGTTTCATCATTTGTTTTAGGATGTTCTATAATATCCATTTTTATCACTCTCCATAAGCTGGAACCTTGGTTGCTCTCCACAGCTTCAATAAGGGCCTGTAAACGGTGAGATAGCGGTCAAACACATTAAACATAATAAAACTAGAGGGTCCGTGCCGCGGATTGATATTCAGTTACGTACACGTAGCTTCCCTCCAATTTAAATGACCATAAAGTCAAATGAAAGAGCTAGTTCCAGCAAGTGTTCTTAAACCACGAATTCAATTAGAACAGGAGACATAGATAAAACTATGAAAACATGTACAGGAGGAAATAGCGTTTGAGAATAACTTGAGAAGGGTCAAAGTTATGTGATTTCCAATGCATGATGACAAATCTGTTCATCTATGTTCTATCAAATAGTCATTAGATAGAACAGTTGGACTGACTCATTAAAGAATTAATAAAAATAACTTAAATTACCTTAGCTCCAACATTTGGTTCACCACCATTGATAACACAATGTTTGTTGAAAAATATTTGTTTACTGCAAATTCCATTTTCTCCATCCCATTCAGTTATGAAAGTAGACAGCAATTTGCTCCTCAATGGTCGGAATGAAATTACTTCCACTACCTAAATAAATTTGAATGTTATCAACAATCATAAAACTCTTAGCGCCAGCATCTCTCAAAATGTGCCATTGACATTTAAAGCCATCGATGTATTTAATACTTCAATGTTTAAAGGGGTATTGTTGCTACAGGAATATTATTTTACTTTAAATGTTTGAATTTCGACTCTCAACATATTTTTTGGCTTCGGCTTTGCACACAGATACGACGGTTGATGTTTAAGCTATACATATACAACATCCTAGTGCCACAATAGAGCTAAGTTTAGACTAAGACACTATACAAAGAAAAGAAAAAAGAAAAAGAGTTTATTTGCGCCAAGCATGATGCACACCATAAAAATATATTGTTATGGGAATACCTACTTGAGTGCGAAAGCCGTATCATCGAATTTTGTTACTTCGAAAACCTTTCAACGACATCTCTATACTGCGACGGCTTGTTAAATCGACGTCTTGTTACTGCGATATTTCGTTACATCGAAAAACTGTACTGCGAACGATTTTACTACGTAAATATCATACTGCGACGCCTTGTTAAATCGACGTCTTGTTACTGCGATATTTCGTTACATCGAAAAACTGTACTGCGAACGATTTTACTGCGTAAATATCATACTGCGACGCCTTGTTAAATCGACGTCTTGTTACTGCGATATTTCGTTACATCGAAAAACTGAACTGCGAACGATTTTACTGCGTAAATATCATACTGCGAAGCCTTGTTCAATTGATGTATATATATAAATGATTAAACTTTAGGTAAATAATTTAGCAAAGAGGCTTAAGCACACAATACCAATAACATTTGTCGTTCACATTTTTATTCAAACAAAACTCATATCCACTAATAATCAGTATGTCATTTCCGCGCTTCGATTTTTCTATGATAACAGAGTCAGTCATTTTAGCAATAAACAGTTATCAATGTCGTCCGAAGTAAGTTTTCCTAAGTAACATCACAGTAACGAGACATCGATTGAACAAGGCTTCGCAATATGATATTTACGCAGTAAAATCGTTCGCAGTTCAGTTTTTCGATGTAACGAAATATCATAGTAACAAGACGTCGATTTAACAAGGCGTCGCAGTATGACATTTACGCGGTAAAATCGTTCGCAGTACTGTTTTTCGATGTAACGAAATATCGCAGTAACAAGACGTCGATTTAACAAGCCGTCGCAGTATAGAGATGTCGTTGAAAGGTTTTCGAAGTAACAAAATTCGATGAAACGGCTTTCGCACTCAAGTAGGTATTCCATTGTTATGTAGGTAATATAAATACCTACATCATACACTAAATGTTAATGTCGCAGCCAGCTGTCTTAAACAGCTGTTTAATTAGCAGCCTAAATGACATCCAACCAATGCGTCTAATAACATTTAATGAATGGGCTGGCAGATGCTTGAGCCGGTGATAGAATAGGGTAACCGTGTGACGACATAATATACATGTATATGAAATATTTAATATTCGGAATTCTCACAGACTTATCTTTGTCGTAGTCATATCGTGCAAATGGCCACCTCAAACTCAACCTCGACGACACACGGTGGGCTGAAAATCGCCTTTCATAGACATAGAGTCTTGAATTTTGAAGAGTCCTTTTTTTGTCTGGAAATGGATTCTGCTGATCGTTACTATTCTATAAAATTTTTCTAAATGAAATAGAAGTGAACGAACTTTTGTGATTTCTTAGACTGTATTGGCCTTTAGTATAAAAATTTTGTGAACTAGGCTTAGCATACTCATATTTAAAGCATTTAACCATTAAAATGAATCATGAACATTTTTTTATTATAATTTTGAGGATTTAAAAATAAAAACAAATGGTGCCGCAACATGAAGTACTTATGTCAAAAAATCACAAATAAATAGCACTATATCTGTGTGTAAGGATATAATGGCCAACCTTATGATTCCAGAGATAGCCTCATTTTTCATGTCAGCGCCTTACAAAATTTTCTTAAAAAAAATTATAACACCTTTTCCTTTTCCTGCAATTGCCTCATACGAAATTTTATAGAATAGTAACGATCAGCAGAATCCATTTCCAGACAAAAAAAGGAGTCTTCAAAATTCAAGACTCTTAGATGTCTATGAAAGGCGATTTTCAGCCCACCGTGTGACGGAGCCTAGCTGTTCAAATAAATGCCTAGATGTCACTTACGCCGCCAATTAAGTCACATTAATTGCTATTATAATCAAATTTGTCGTTGATTGTCATAGGTACGCTAGATATTATCATACCTAAGTGTGACTGACTAAAGTAGGTACGCTCCGACGTACCAGGTTAGAATAGAATAAAAAATATTTATTCGACACAGACACAACACAACAGCAACAATAACAATACCTATGCGTTTTATCCATTTTTTTTCCAAAATTACTGCAATACTACAATTAATACAATTTACTGCAGATCACGCACTAATTATACCTACGTTCCACTCATATCACTCTAGGAGCCACTTTCCTGTTGGAGCTCAGACCAACAAAAAAAGGTAGACAGCGCACCGCGAACATCAAAAGTGAAGCCACAAAACCGTGCTCCTTCAAGTAAATACACAAGCTCACCCACACACCTACACTAAAACCATGCTCATCGCTCTTAGTACGTCACAAGCCGTCGTCTAGAAAACATTAATAGAAAAATATATTATTATGCCTTCCGTGTAGTAAAAATTTGTAAAAATAATAGCAAATCACATAAAAAGTCTCACGGAATCACTTTTCACTTATAAGTACTTGAAATAACATCGTTTTTATTATAAATTAACTATGAATTTTAGGTTACTTGGAACAAAAACGTCAACAAACGAAAGCAGTGACATTAAGTGTGTGGGTTGCCATAATACGATTTAATATTTCCCCGTTCGATTAAACAAATATGTATGATTTCTTTCTTCGAGTTATATTCCTATTTTCTTTTTTTAATGTATAAAATATTTCAGATTTGAAGTTTTTCAACACATTTGCGAGAAAACAGTACAATAGGTAATGAAAAAAACTTTTTATTTTTAGATTGTCGGAAAGTCGCAACAATCTTTGACGTTTGTAGTATGAAAATAGCGCGAATTTGCAAACGGAACTACATCTTTCGTCTCATTTTCTCTTTAGTATTAAATTGAGACAAACGTATTGTGCAAAAGCGCTTCCAAGTAGGTTCAATCATTCAGCTTACATTTTATTCTCGTACTTATTTATACTCCTATATTAAATTTTTAAAAAAATTAGGGATACGTACGGCGCTATTCAACGGAGTTAGCGGTAAAATATGTACTTAGGTGAGAGTACCTATTTTACCGCACGTTCCATTGTGTGATGCGTTATATTTTCTTTACTTTCGAATAATGTATACAATCTTCGTTAATGCATTTTTTTGAGCAAATGTGTTGACATGACTTGTATTTGTTCATGATAAATAAAATTTATTTTGTAAGCATGTTAAACATAACATTTACACGTCATTGTTATGTTTTATCTTGATAGTACCTACTTTTTCTTTAGTCAGTGATTTTGTTTTGGTGGTCTTTTTTAATTTTTTTAAATTGATTAAAAACATAATTACCTATTTTATTTTTAAAACAATTTATATATTGACTTACACTTGTTACTCTTCGACAACATTTTATAACTTAACTTACGTAATTGAATGTAGGTATGTGTGATGTAAAAATTTGTTTTTAGGTATAGATCTTTCTAAAAAATTAAGTTGCAATACCATACTCAACAATATCTTACTTGTGCTGACTTGCACAATATTAGCTTACCCATAAAATATTATTTCCCAAGTTATAGGGAAAAATATTAAAAAATGGCAACCCTTCGAGACACACATAGATAAAAAGATGGCTTCATCTTTGATGTTCGCAGTGCGCCGTCTACCTTTTTTTGTTGGTCTGAGTGTTGGAGTAACGTACCTACACAGGAACCCCTTATTGCCCCGCGCACACCGCACCTTGTGCCTATTTCGAAATATAAGTAGGTACTTAGCAAGATTGTTTAAAAATATACAATAGTTCGCAATGATGTTAGACCGCTGAGCCGGCGCTGCCAGGAGCAGTTTGTGTTATCAATGTTATCATCGGTTGTCTAAGTTTTATTAATTCGTAAGTAGGTAAGTACCGATAAAAACGACCTTTCATCATGGAACTTATTCTCCTGCGAAAAAGAAAGCGGAAATTCTACTAAGAAAAATTTTGAAAGGCGCTAAGGATCCAAATTATTATGTACCTATTATAAAGCTTCTCATTTTGTATTTTAGGTAGGTAATTCAAATTAATGTTTGTAAGTTGCAGTTCTGTTGATTTCTCGTCACTCGCAGTCAGTCGCTCACTTAGTAATAGTATAACGTAAATTAATTATTTTTGTCAATTAAAACTTTAATTTACAGTCACTGGTTTAAATACCTACCCATATTGATTTACACATTCCACGTTTTTTACGGTTTTTTTCATTTGCTTTTATATTCATAAAATTGGCTCCCCTGGACGATGATAGATGTTGATATAATTATATGTCGCAGCCAACTAGCTTAATCAGCCATTTCATTAAAATCCTAGCCTTTTCATTGAACTGCGCCGTTTAACCAGCATGAAAACTTGAACAAACGATTAGGTCGCTGAAAAATCGGTGCATTTAAATGAAAAGGTTAGGGCACTATTTAAACGGCTGATTAAGCTAATTGGCTGCGACATATAATATAATTATCAATAACTGTTTGAGCTACATTTGTGAAATTTGGATTCAAGACAAGCTAAGGGGCTTTAATAAGGTTCAAAATTTAATGTAAGTAGGTACTTATATGTAGGTTAAATGAGACTGGGGACGCTGCCGCGTGTCTAGATGAAATGCAACACCTAGGCGAATTCAGGTGGGTTATGATTTTAAACCATAATATGCTACATTGCATGTTATGTTTGTACAATTTGTACCCGTCATTATTCATACTTACATTGTTGTGAGTAATATTCATAGGATTATCTTCATCATATTTAACCTTACACAGCAATTCCAATAGGTCTCCTTGTATAGGAACAAATGTACCAACAACATTGTCCAAATTGAATTTCAGGTCACTTTCTTTAATTATCACCATCCGATCTTCTCGAAATTCTACTTCACCAATGAAAACATGTTCTATTACATTGTAACTGGTTTCTTGAACATCAACATCAAAGTCACCCCAATGTTCTCCTTCGTTTTGGAGGATTCGCACTATAACCAGGGAATCTTTGGTATCTTTGTAGCACAGGTATACAACCTTGTCGTTTAGTTGTAAATTAATGGAGCAAGCAGTAGTGTCATAAAAGAACATCCCATCAATGAGAACATATTGGTCTTCTATGCTTATGTATGTTATTACCCCTGAAAATTGAAGTAAGAATAATTTATCCTAATAATTATGTTATAAGGATTAAAGTTAACAATATCAAATTATGGAAAAAAAAACATGCAACAAATAATTGAATGCGAAAAAATTGCTCAAGCAATTTGTTTGCATGTAATTTTTTGTTTACACAATTATTTTGTGTAAAATCACAAGTACTAGGAGGCCAGAAACATGTCTATGTATTTACGGGGCTGGAATAGGGAATTTGCATGAAATAAATATTTAGTACATGTACAAATTATCTAAATATATACTAAAATATAATACTAACAGTGAAAATATAATCAAAATTGATAAAAAAATAAATGAGATAAAACTACATACTTTAAACAAATATAATATGTGACCCTCTCGTGGAAACACTGTTTTTTGTGGCAGTATTGGACTTCTCTTTCTAATAGTAAACTTTGAAGCTTATAACTTCATTGCTAATGAAAGTATTTTAAAATGATTTCATAATTGTTTTCTAGAGCTAATAAGTACTTTAATTTGCAAATAAAAAAAATGCATGCATATTATCTATTGTGTGCGCTGAAGGTTCAAGAGTACTATGAAGAAAAAGCTTAGCAGCGGCCAGCTTGAGAGTTACGGAAACGCCAGAGCAGATAGATCATCAACACCAACAACATACTCACTATGTGGTGTCCCAGCGAAATGCTGAGATACCAGATTTTCAAGTTCTTTCTCAAGCCGGCTCTTAAGTTCATGCAAACGAAGTCCCGGGCAGAAGCTAGTACTTTGATACGCATTTAGTAAAAATTCGATTCATATTAAAAACATAAGTACCTACACTTCAATGTTATTTAATTTATTAGAAATAGATGTAGGTATAGATAGATGTGAAAGTTTGCGTGTTTGTAAGTTATTCTAACAATTACATAATTATTAGGCAGGCATTGTTGCCTTCTTAATGAATAGCCACGAATCAGTACATAAACATAACTTGCAAATTGTGGGGTACTTAAAGTTGTGCACATGATTAATGTCATTAAGTATGTGTGTTATGCATAAAAGTAAAGGATTTATGATAATCAAGGTGGAAGCGCCAGGGTAGCCTGCAAAATTCAAAATTTCTTATGTTTTTAGCAATATGCAGGTCAGTGTCAGGTTGTATCTTGGTCAAAATATGATTTGTGGCCGTGAACTGAGAAAGTTCTATTGATGATTGTAATGATTACAGTTCTGTAAATATGTGCTTGCTACGACCACAAATCATATTTTGCCTGCAAATTGCAAAAAACGTAAGAAAATTAATTACCTACCAGTCCTTTGAAGACAAGCATTCTCGGGTACCTCTGGTGGATTGGTATCATCATCTTTTACATCCTCTAAATCAAGTTTTAAAAGCTCTTCAATAAGATAATTTTCCATTTCATTATCATATTTCTGTATTGAATCATTGAAAAAAAAGTAATTAAAAAATGACTTGATGTAGGAGACCATCTTAGCATACACTTATATGTAATGGCTGACTGGGCTATGAAGTTTTAGATTTTTAGTTCAGTTATTGGACAAATCCTTTGTCATACTCAAACTCCCATTCAGTAGACTTCAGGTAGTCAAGCTCTTTTCTCAAAGATTGTATTCTCTTTTGGTGCAATTCCTTTTGTGCATTTTTCATTGATTGTTCAATGCTGAGTCCAAGATCAGCATGGTTTAGGGACTGGTCGAAATTCTGAATTCTACTTTGAGTTGTGCTCTGAAATTAGAAACTGCTAATATTAATTGCTTAGGTCATAAATAATGTAAGTACTATATGCAAGTAGGTAAAGGCGTTAATAAAATTATGGGGCTCATAAAAAACATAGGTAAATAATTACAATAAAATAATCATGTCATGCCTTCAATGGAAAATTTCCATTACAGCCCAAGTACTGGAAACTCATCAACAATTGAAATAGTTCGCAGTAAACGCTTTGACTTAACCACTTGAACTACAAACAAGGCATTTAACTCAACACTCGGCTACTCTCATCCAGCAGCCAAGACGCCCTGCGAAGATCAAAGGGAGTGGGTTTAAAATATATTTTGAATAGAACATACTTGAGGAGTCTCTGGTTCTGATGGTGAATAAGTAGACTGCGAAATGTTACTCGAAGTGGACATTATAAAATATGTCAATCAAGACCGTAAATAGTATCCCGGCCAGGAAGTAATAATTCAACATTATAGAATTATTTCATTTTGTGGTCAGTGGGTATCCTTAGTGTGACTTTAATATTATCTGAAGATAGTTTTATTCTACAAACACAGAACACATACGCCTAACGGTCTACAATACAACATACTAGACAGAGGTTTGCACCGGACAGTGTTGCCAGTCGGGTCTTGTCAGAAATTACCTGAAATATAAAAAAGTAACCTTTTTGTAAAATAAATAACCTTTCATATTTTTTTACTGGAAAGGTATTAAAATTTGTAAATTGATACTATAAATATTTTTTTACTGAATATTACCTGTATGTCTGACTGCACCATAGATATGTATATTAAGCAGGTACAATAACGGGTTGTAGTACAAAGACATTAACTCAAAGCGTGCGTGTCCATTTATATGATTCATTTCACTTCCTACTAATTTCAGAGCAGTACTCTTGGACACAGCGCGTATCGTTAGGAGGTTCCTCTCTCAGGAGCCCTGACCACCGGTAGCTTGGATTCTGTTCCCGATACCGGTGGGCTACTATTTTTTTTATTTTTAAATGTATTTTTTTATTTTTATAGAAATATTTAAAAATGTAAATGATGTGTGTTTATAAATAATAATAACTTTATCTGACAGTTATCTCGGGGGACGTAGTATGGCCCGGCGACCACAGCCACATGACTCGACCACTCTGCCATGCTCTGTAGTACGAGGTCCTGAGCCCTGGCAGAGTGGTTGGGATTGCCCTGGAGGAAATGGAATTGTGGCATTATCCACAATCCATTCCCTCGGCACCAGTCCTAGGCCGGGAGTCGGCCAGTCTCTTACAAAGAGACAGAAGAGCTTCTTTTTGTCTGTAAATAAAACATGACGTGTCCATAAATTTTTAGGTTTTAAGTATAGGCAATAAAATTGATCCATTATTGTTAATTTATTATTTTACGTTGACATAAGCTCAATCTAGCCTGAAACACAGGTTAAACCTAGTTCAGGCAAATAAGCAACTGTGTTCTTTAAATTTTGTGAGATATTTATTGTAAATGTGTCCTATTTTATAAATAAACAATTTATTATTATTATTATTCTCTTTATTCATTGATTCACATATATTTTACATTTTTAAATATTTCTATAAAAACAATAAAAAAAAACATTTAAAAATATAAAAAATAGTAGTCCGCCGGTGTCGGGAGCGAGGTCCAATCTACCGGTGGTTAGG
Organism: Melanchra persicariae; assembly: GCA_947386135.1. Classification (NCBI taxonomy): domain Eukaryota; kingdom Metazoa; phylum Arthropoda; class Insecta; order Lepidoptera; family Noctuidae; genus Melanchra; species Melanchra persicariae. Next base: position 10,075,220 of record OX376644.1, read on the forward strand.
GCTTCAGAGAAAGGAACCTCCTCACAATACGAGCCGTATCGAGGAGTACTGCCTTCTGTATCAGGCCCTTTATCCAACTGCGCAACGCCAACTTCGACAGATGGTCGTCGAAGCTTTTGGCCATCAGGCCGTTGGCCGTAACGACCATCGGCACAATGACAGCCGAGTCCACATTCAACATGTCAACAACCTCGTGCACTAAGTCAAGATACTTGATTTGTTTTTCTTTCTCAGCTTTCACGAGGTTCTCGTCATGTGGAATGGTAACATCGATTATCATTGTGCGGCGCGCTAATCGGTCTATCACCATTATATCGGTCTTATTAGCGACGATAGTCCTATCAGTGATGATAGACCGATCCCAGTACAATGTGACATGGTCATTTTCGAGAACTGGGTCGGGCACATACTTGTAATACGGTACCTCAGAATCAACAAGTTGGTATTTCAAAGCAAGTTGCTGGTGAAAAATCCTGGCCACTTGGTTATGCCTGTGCAAGTACTCGCCGTTAGCCAGACGAGAACAACCAGAGATAATATGTCTCTGGGCACGCGTGAACGTGCCCTTCAAGCTGCCGGATTGTGTGGCAACTTTCAGGACAACGTCCACGCCGTCCAGAACCTGGCGACTAAGTGCCGCCGCTGTTAAGCCCACCCCGGAGGCAGTCTGAGCCATCTCGCTGAACCTCGTCAGCCGCGGCCACCCTCCTTTGCGCCCGCTTTGCAGCGCTAGCCCTAGCCTTCGCTATATTGCTGCCTAGCAAAAGCGGGGATGCAGCGGAGTCTCCGCGTGTGTACACAACCTTATCACAACACTGAACCACAGAATACTTAACTTAATAGAAGCCGCCCTTTAGTTTTCTGTGGTTCTGTGTTGTGTCATGGTTGTGTCAATGTCAACTTGAGTCAAGCATGTGTCAATGTCATGTCAAGTACTAAATTATTATTATTATACTCTTTGTACTAAATACATAGGTAAACTAGTAGAAAATAAGCAAGATGTACTTATCAAATCAAATTTAGAAAAACCGAAACCAAACAGGTTAAACCTTGACTGAAAAAGAATCTATTGGCAGAAGTATTTTTTCGAATGAATATTATTTAAATTTCGAATTCAACAAAAAACTAAAGAGGCAAAAAACACAATGACTGAAAAAAAGCTTCTTTTTACCAAGCGACGAAGTAAAGATAATGATAATTCAGATTACTTAGGGTCGCAGTGTTTTCAAATCAACCCCAATGTTGTTGAAAGAGAAATACCAACTAATGGCGAGGAGTATTTGTTAAAAGTAATGAAAGAACGTGCGAAATGTGCCACAGTTACTAGGTGTAAATTGGATGTCTTATCCAAACTAACTAAAAGGCGCAAGACTGATATCACTGAGGTAAACCTGCATCTTAAATTTAGGTGATTTAACCAAATATTCAGTATATTTTTTGCATACACTCATTTTAAATCGCATTTTTCCTTACAGCTTGAAGCTGAGAATCCTGAAGGTTGCGGTCTCTCTGATCATCATTTAGATAAGCTTAAACCAACTATAGAATGGCAAAACCTTCAGATAGCCGATTTCTCGGAGCTTCACATGTATGTAATTCGTATGGCTGCACGAAAGAAAGAGTTACTGCCTTCGATCTTTCAAGAAACATACAATGGGTTTATGCACAAAGGTGGTATACTATGGGATAAGGTATTCAATAGTACTGAACCTACACTGTCTCATGTAGTTGGACTGACACAGTGTGTTGTTGAATCTGGCTTAGATACAATTCTCTCATTACTTCAAAGAGTGAAACCAGGAGAGTCCATTGATCGCAGAACAGGTATGTATAGCAATGATTAAGAGTATTTTAAGCCTTATTTTTTTTAAACACGCTTGCTTTGCTCGTCTTTGGCATGCCATCTCAGATAGGTACCTAACGTATTTTAACTTTCTATGTTGCCAAAAAAAAACTCAAATTGCAAAGAAAATTATTCTACTTATTTTCTTTATTTACAAATATACTTACATATTAAATATTTGAATATAAAAAACATATTACCCCCAATGATAGGGGAACAGGGTCCAAACTACCAGCTGGCAGAGCTCTAAGAGAGGTACAATAATGAGCTTTTCCAGTTTTAGCTCTCTCTGAATCAAGCCTTAAGAGCAAATCACCAGTAATATCATCCACTTTAGTAATATCCACAACAGGTCAGCATCATCTGCCTTTCCTGAACTATGTTGGGGTTGTCTTCCTGTGAAAGCAACTGCCTACCTGACCTTAACGGCTGTCACCAGTTGCTGGGTGACAACTGGGACCAATGGCTTAACATGCTTTCTTAGGCACAGAGGAGTCTCGGAATGTTAAGATGCTCAGAAAACGTAGCTGAATCTTGAAGATCGACCTGTGCGGCTACTAGCCTATTGTGGCTATTATTATTCAACCACAAGCTTCTTTTTTTAAATTACCACCACAGGTGTTATTCCAATACAAATTTTGAATTGTTATAATGTTCTCATCTGGTTCAATATCTATTGAAAACTTAATGATGTTGATAACTAACAGAGAGAGTAGTAGGAACTTTAAAATGTATTGTTTTTTTCTCTCCATTTCAGGATTATGGCTGCATGCACTTCTCACTGTTGCAAGACATCCACCACAATCAGATGATAGCTTTATACTGAGAAATCTATGCAGAAGGTGTGTAGAAATAAGGTAATTATTCAGCTTTTTATACTCTTTGAAATGAAACAAGATAAAATTTTAATTAAAAAAAAACAAAAAATATAAATTTGCATACTTATAACAAGAATTAAAATTATTTTTATACAATGTGTCAGAGAATAAACGTAATTCCTTAAAAAAGAGGTCATTACTCATCATTATGAATGAACTGTTCAATCTCATGATACCAGATTCTCAAAATGCAAGATTCGCAAAATACCATAGTCTCAAAATAGCAGATTCACATTATACCAGAAGTACAGTCAAATGCAGAATTTATTTTTCTCCCTAGTAGGGACAAAACAAACTAAAAATAAAGAAGAAATATAAATTAAATAGGGTACTTATTTGCACAAAAAGTTACAATAAATCGTCGATAGTAAACACACACAAAATAAAATAAACTGAAACTAGGGATACATCAAGTCCTTTATCATCGCCATATTGTTGATAAAAGTTTTATACACAATTAATTTGTGACAATGTATGAAGTTGGATTTGAGAGCTGAGTAGAGGGCTAGAAGATCGCTTTACCACGCTTTACCGTGTGAAAGAGATTAATTTCATGTCTCTTTCATACTTACAAGTAAAGCAAACATTCCTTTACTAGTAAGTATCCTGCTGTCGAATCCAACTTCTTATATTTTCACGAATATAGGTTACTGTAAGTTTCTTGCTCAAGCAATCGCTCTCCTCACTGTCCAGATTCACAGCATTTGATTGCTTAAATGAAAATTACATCTGGTAAAATATATAAAGTTACCGGAAAATTGCTAACGCCGTAAGATTGTAAAATATTGTGTGAAATTGTAAACTATTGAATTTCGATGTGATTCATTTGTATGTGTTTACAGAAATGTATGTAATCCGTCATTGAATATGTTGCAGCCAATTAGCTTAATCAGGCGTTTCATTAAAAGTCTAGCCTTTTCATTTAAAAGTGCCGATTTTTCAGCGACTTTTGTGACATCTTTTGTTCAATATTGTTTAATGACTTGCCCATGGCACTTATGTCACTGATTAAAGGGCACAGTACCATGAAAAGGCTAGACTTTTAATGAAACGGCGCATTCAGCTAGTTGGCTGCGACATATACAATTCCTATTAAATGTACATAATTCCTAAAATCCTATGGAAATTTGTGAAATAAATTATATTATTTAGACACATTTCTTAAGAAATCTATACATTTCCTAAATAACAATTGGAACTGTAATACATTTAAGATGTCAATGGTACAGCATATTCGGCCATTGGGCACCCCAACTCGGATAGGTTAGGTAAGCTTAGTTTTGTACCAAAATTGTACCTTTTTGAGAGAAATAAACAACTATTATTATGTTTGTCTGCGTAGATACACTATAGTAGGCGCCAGATAAATGAAGAATAACGGTCATTGACCTTTCCTTAATATCTCTTCGTAAGTACCCCAGTAAATTATGAATCGTTTTTCATTGCTAGAATAGTAAGGATCACGATAGATGTCGATTCAGGACAGCTTTGTCATTATTTCTGTTTTTGAAATTAAGTGTGTCAATAAAATGTAGGTGGGTCAATGACCGTTATTCTTTGTTTATCTGTCGCATACTATAGATGTTGTATTGTAAGTGTTCAGATATTTTTGGTTAATTACGTGTAAAGAAATAATTGGTTCAATAATTGTAGATATTCAGAAATTAATGAAGTAATAAATGTTCAGATGTTAATAGTAACTTGTGTATGGAACTTCTTGACATTTTAAATTTTTCAGAAGTATTTGGTAAACTTGTCTGCTACAATACAACGTGTAGGTAACAGAATAAACGCAATACCTCTTAAGGGGTACCGGTTACCGCGATTTCAGTGTTGGTCCCATAGTGAAAGTTGTTCATAATGATGAGTACAATGACCCCTTAAGAGGTATTGCGTTTATTCTGTTACAGGTTGTATATCGGACGGCGACTGTAAATGATGAGTACAATTACCCCTTTTCAGGTATTGCGTTTATTCTGTCACACGTTATATTGTTTTAGTATAGGAATCATAAAATCTATATCTAGCTATATGATCTAATAATTAATAAACTTCTTATAATTTTTTTATTTTCAGAGCTGATTTAAATACGGATGACGAAAATGCAAACGGACTCGCAAAACCTTTGAATATTTTTATATGTATTATAGCAAAGTATTTTGGACAACATGACTTAGGTGACTATGAACTTTATGATTCTAAAGTAGGCCAAATTTATTACGATACAAAAGTGAAACAAATAGTTTACGAATAATTATGTAAAATCAACGAGAGAATATACCTAAGGAGATAATTTCCATGTTTAGGGCAAATTTTTCAATAGTCAGATAAACTATTTATCTACCTTTATAGAGTTTGAATGAAGTAGTTTACGGTTCTTGCCAACGCGTTTTAGCGCGCGTCTTAATAAATCACCCTGTATAATAATGTAACAGGCTCAGCGCTGCTGAAAAATTGTTGCAAATTTTACGCTCTACAATTTTGAGCATCATGTGTTACTAACATCATATTGCGTTTATTTTGTTATAGTTGTATAGATCACCTTAACGTCGGTTATTTGTTTGCCCTGTTCACGATACGCCTGTTTGTTTTTCGAAACGTGGTATAATAGGTTCACCTTAGAGAAAAGGAGTTTAATTTTTAACCGACTTCTAAAAAAGGAGCGAGGTTCTCAATTCAGATGTTTGTTTTTTTTTTGTGTTTGTTCGCGCATAACTCCGTCGCTTGCCAACCGATTTGAAAAAATCTTTTTTTGTTGGAAAGGGCATACTTCCCAAATGGTCCCATTGAAATTTTATCAAAATCGGTTCTGTAGTTTGGTTTTTAAATCCAAATAGCTGGAAAAAATACGTGAAAAATAAAACTTTTTCACAAAAAAAAGAAACCGACTTCCAAAAAACACTGCTACAAAGTTCAAAATAACTTTAATTTCGGCAGTCGGTGTCAAATAACGAAGAAGCAACCAAAAACACCGACTACCGAAATTAAAGTTATTTTGAACTTTGTTATGTTTTTTGGAAGTCTGTTTCTTTTTACTTCGTAAAGAGGTAGTAAATAGTTTCATAAGCTTGGCGGCTATTTTTTTTTTGCTCCTTTTTCGATATTTGTAGTCTGCTTGCCTTAAGTCACGGTAAAAATAGGTTTATCACAACAGAAAGAAAAAATGTTTATTGTCACCAAGCGCGACGCATACAAAGAAAAAAACAAGTAAGAAAAATATTCATATTAGGTTATGCAAGTTAGGAAGATGAGCATTACATTGACGCAACACAACCACCCACAACACATATATCCTTCTTCTGACGCAGTCGGGTAAATAGTAAGAAAAAAAAAGAGTAAGAAAAAAAAAGAGTAAGAAAAAAAAAGAGTAAGAAAAAAAAAGAGTAAGAAAAATATTCGTTTTAGGTTTGAAATTTAGGAAGATAAACATCACATAGGCGCAAAGCGGAGGACGCGCCAGCTAAGAAAGTCGATTTTTATTTGCTCCGTTCCCGAAAAGAGACTGCTTGCGTTTCGTCATGTCATGGTCATGGTGAAAATATAGGTGAATTGAAAGGTACTTCACAAACTTCAAAACCTCTCTACCCCCTTAAATGGGCAATTTCGGTAAATTCGACGAGAGGATTAATACATTTGTATTAACGATACCCGCCGGCTGTAAATGTGTGGGTGGGCCCATTAAACTGAATAGAATACTTCTTAATTTTAGATCCTTATGAACCAATACTTTTTTTTTTTTTTTTTGTTTTTTTTTATGGATGGGAAATTATCAAATGACTTATCCCGCTCTGGGCAGAGCGGAAGGGAGTGTCAGACTCTTACTGACTAAAACCCATCCGTGCTCCTCCTAGTGCCCTTTGCTTTCCAGGGCCGCGGTAACTCTTTCGAACATAATCCGCAACTCTGGCAGGCTCTGGCCCTGACGGACCCCTACTGCTATGCTGACATCTCTTTGAGGCGCGCGTGGAACACAACGCGCCTTCGACCCGGGCCTGGCTTTGATAGGACGGCGAGCCACCCAACACTCGCCGTCAGCAGACCCGCGCCTACGGTGGCCGGGAATCGCCCTGCGACTCCCGACGCCCGGTGCGTCTCCCTATGCCGCGGCGGCTGGGGCGTGAGGGTTGTCTCTCCCTCACCCGGCCCGCCTCCTCCTTCACTAGCATTACTGCTTCGCAGAAGGAGGTGACGGCTTCCCATGCCTCCTCGCTCACCATGACCATGGATTGAACCAGGGCAGGACGCGAGAGGTCGCCGCCGCCGATCGCCTCGACGACGCACGGCGGTGCTCCGCCCAAGCGGGGCAGACCTCCACCGTATGCTCCACCGTGTCCTCCGGGCATGAACCAATACTACAACACATTAGGAAGTATTTTAATAAAACACTCACTTATTAATCATAAAATCTGTGTAAACTCGAACCTGGTGTAAGCACATACCTAACAAGCTAGTCATTAGTCACAGATAATCAAATTACATACTTATTTATTATAATTATGTTATAACAGTAAAATTCTCACAGTAAAAACCTTTATCAAAAACGAAAAAAAAGTAAATAGTAAAAGAATTCTCAAAAATAACAGTCGTACGGCGTTTCATACAAACTTTCAAGTAAGTACTTGTTTTGAATTCATACGCATAAGCAAGGATACATAGGTCTATAAAGTTAATTGAGAATATTTTCACACAAAGATATGAAGAATCACATAAGAATGCGTCAATGTTAGTGCACTACTAATAAAATAAATAAAATAAAAAAGCCTTTTATTTCTTGCGAAATCACGATTACAGATACATTCTTATCATTTTTTTATGGTTTGATTCAATCAGTATCCTCTATTATTGTGTTTGTTTCTAATTTATTATTCTTAATTACTAGTTTATTTATTTAATTAATACGATTTATTATTATTACTATTGATTGTTAACAATTTATCTATAATATTACACTCTCTAATATTATGAAATTATTAATCTAATATTACGGAAATATTATTATTATTATTTATTTATCTTTTTTCTGTTAATTTTAATAACTATGTTGACATGCAAGAACCCCTTCTTATGTGAGGGTGAAGGCCTCCTCCAGATTTTTCCATTTGTCCCTATCTTTGGTTTTTGTTTTCCAGTGTTTTCCTGCTATTTTTATTATGTCGCTTTCCTAGCGAGTTGTTGGTCTTCCTCTTTTTCTAATGCCCGCAGGGCCCTGCCATGACGTCAGTCTGGTAGTCCAACGGTCGTCCTCCATCCTGGCCACGTGTCCTGCCCAGCGCCATTTTAATATTTGTGAGAATTGAAGTGCATCTATAATTTTAGTCTTTTTTCGTATAGTGCTATGTGGGATTTTTTGTATTTTTCTCACATTTGTGATGCTTCTCTCCATGCTTCGTTGACAGGACCTAATCATGTTTTTCACTCTCAGTGTGTACTTCCATGTCTGGCATCCATAGCTGATGGAGGGAAGCAAGCAGGTGTCCATGACTTTTTTCTTTAAATTAATAGGCATAGTTCCTTTTAATATTTCCTTTAAGCTCCAGAATATTTTCCATGCGCCTGAAATTCTTCTTTTTACTTCTAATTCATTGTTTTCCTTGTCAAAAGAAACTTGTTTTCCCAAGTATATGTAGCTTTCCACGTAATCTAATAAATTTTGGTCAAGATACAAGGGATATTTTTTGCTATTAGTCATAATTTTCATTTTGTTTAGATTCATTTGCAAGCCTACTTCAACGCTCACAGATTTTAGTGAGAGTCTCATTGACTCTGATTGTAGTGCACTACTGCTGAAAGTTAAATAGAATTACCCCTAAAAGTGACTCCCAATATACCAGCAAAGAAGAGAAAAAAAAATAGGTTTAATGTTTCGTTAATATTTCCAAATTCTCAATTTAATGGAAAAAGTAAAAAAAAATCAATTAAGTAAACAAACAACGATTTCTTTAAACCGTGATTTTTAATCTTGAACATTTTACTTTTAGTCGAGTTTTTATACTAGGTATGTTTTTTAAATACGAGCTTATTAATAAAAATATAGCATTTATTTAACAGGCACACAAAAAGTTGACTTACGTAGACTGTTATTTGTGACTGAGGACTAGCTTTTGTTAGGTATGGACTTTAATTACTGTAAATACTTTGATATCTGTGAAGCGAATTTACACCACGTTTATATGATGAATAGAATAAGTGATTAAAAGCAACTACGCTCAAGAAAACTTTGTATCCTTACAAAGTTTTCTTGAGCACCCTACACGAGTAGCTCTTAATTTGTGCGTATTTGTGACAGAATCCAATTTAGGAAAATATTTATAATTTTCAAGTAATCGCACTTTTTCGAAAAACCGAAAAAATATCGTTACGCCTAAATGAGAAAACTCTAAATCTAATTCTGTCACAAATACGCACAAATAAAGAGCTACTCGTGTATGTTTATTCTACTTGCGCACATAGTGGTTTTTGAGATACACGATTTTGCAAAACGTTACTCCAGCAGGAATTGCAATATCTCGAAAACCTGAAGACGCACAAATTATATTTAAATTATTAAAATTAAAATGATTAAATGATAAAATTATATCTCAGGGGCCCTGACCACCGGTAGCTTGGACCCTGTTCCCCGATACCGGTGGGCTACTATTTTTTACGGAAAAAGCAGTTTGATAGCGCTTTTTCGTCCGACTTACTTTACAAATGTCACCGCTTTAGCACTGCCGGCACACCGGCGTGCCGCGAGTTTTTCGCGATTTTAATGTTTGTTATTACTATTACGTAAGATAACACATCACATAATTTGGAATTCCCAAATGTCAGTGCTTGAGAGGTTGGCAAACCAAGAGCTTATACGCAATGCTAGATAGCTCGTCAGACGACATTGGCAGTTGTGAATCGTCATTCGTGGTGTTTACATTTGTTCAATACCGAAAAAGGTTAAGTGTTACTCGTCAAACGTCATTGGTAGTTGTCGATTCTCATTCGTGGTGTTTTTATGTCTGAATAAGAGAGCGTGTTATTTTAGTTGTCGCTTTATTTATCTACTAGCACTTCGCTCGCGACTTCGTCCGCGCGGATTGAGTAGGTACTCCACAAACTTCAACGCCCCCTATACCCCCTTATAAAGGTTAGTTTTGGAAAATTAAGCACAACGATTTTCATTAATTTACATTTATTACATAGCCATTTCTACTTATTCTATGGTCTCAGGTTCAGCGCAACTGTTCACCCCGTTCACCCCGTCAGGAGTTGATTATGCAAAAATCGTTAGGTACATCTGTTTCAATAATCCCATTTTTAGTTTGTTCATAGCATCCCGACGTAAATTAAAGCAAGCAATAATGTCCTCCCCTAAAATCTTAATCACCCCTGCTTCACCCCTTATTATGTAGGTATGTAGTTTATTTGCGAAAAATCCAAACATTTGTTATTCTTATTGTTTTATCGAAATCATTTTCAACTTCATCGGACCAAGCATTGATATGATTCTTCCCAGTTCGCTCAAGCCGCGACATTTTTCTTACTCCGAGCATGTTTATTACCGTCGTAACTTTTGAAGGAAAGGTCCGATTTGAATAATTTAAAGTGTAATTTACACGGAAATAATCAACCTTAATTATCAAACCATTTAAATGGATAAGGATTGATATCATGATACCGAAATCACCATTTTTTCAAATCACCAAGGATTTGCTTGAATAATTTGAACAAAAAGCAGTCATGGTGACTTAACCATAATAGTTAGACATATGGTATCCCGGACTTTTTCGTAGACATTGATGACTTCTATAAAACTGTAGTACATCACTTTGCTCTATTGTCAATAGATTCCGCAGCGTACGCGATATAAGGATTTTTTCTCACACCTTGGGTTACATTATCGAAGTTTTCATACGGATCCCTAACTTTTTTGAAAATATTCTATAGCCTATGTCCATCATCGATAATGTACAATTCTACTGGTGAAATAATTTTTCAAATCGGTCCAGTAGTTTCGGAGCCTATTCATTTCAAACAAACAAACAAACAAACAAACAAACAAACAAACAAGCAAACAAATCTTTCCTCTTTATAATATTAGTGTAGACTAGCTTTTTTCCGCGACTTCGTACGCGTATATCCCGTTTTTCCCGTTCCCGTATAGCCTATATATCAGCATGAGCCTTCCTTATGAATGTCGCTATCATATACAAAAAAAAAAGATTTTTCCAAATCCGACTGGTATTTCCAGAGATAAGCACGATAAACAAACTCTTGAGCTTTATAGTATTAGTATAGATAGATTGAATCATTAATATCTATTTACTTTTTATTAGTATGGATAAAGTTAAAAGAGATAGAAGTGTTAACTTTCCCTTAAACTGTTCTTGAAAATTAACAAAGCGTACTAAATAAACAAAGATTTGATAGGTTATTAGTAAAATTACTTGAAACATGAAAACAATAAGTACCAGTCACCTTTGCGATTAAGGAATTATTTTATCTACATACTAATATTATAAAGAGGTAATAATAATAATAATAATCGGCCAATGGCGTAATAGCCAAGAGCCTCGACTAACATCTCAAGAGGCTCTCTTTGTGCAGCTGGACAAGGGCTTGATCCCTGGGCCTGAGCTTGGACCCTGTTCCCGATACCATCATTATCAATGGGTTGCGTCACATGTAACGGTACCGAGACTCTCACCACGTGATGATCCGACATGAAGCACTCAATAACAAACGAATGGCAGTCTCCCAGCTGTCTTGCTCGCACCCATACATGATCGATACACTACACTTCTCTTGCAGCCGCGACGATAGCCTCTCGCGTCACCTCCGCAACTGGTATTACTGCTGATCTAGTCCACATAGGCAGTCTTTATATTTTGACACCATTTGACTTTCACTCACTCCCAACAGATTTATGTTTACGTCACCTTACATGATTATTTCCTCACTCGCTGGGATCTTCTTGATCATCTGCTCGATTTCGTCAACAAATAACCACCGGTAGCTTGGACCCTGTTCCCGATACCACCATTATCAGTGCAGGGTTGCGTCCTCTTTGTGCAGCTGGACAAGGGCTTGATCCAGAAACAGTACTTTTGGACACGGCTCCTATCGTTAGGAGGTTCCTCTCTCAGGGGCCCTGACCACCGGTAGCTTGGACCCTGTTCCCGATACCATCATTATCAGTGCAGGGTTGCGTCTTCTTTGTGCAGCTGGACAAGGGCTTGATCCAGAAACAGTACTTTTGGACACGGCTCCTATCGTTAGGAGGTTCCTCTCTTAGGGGCCCTGATCACCGGTAGCTTGGACCCTGTTCCCGATATCATCATTATCAGTGGGTTGCGTCACATGTAACGGTACCGAGACTCTCACCACGTGATGATCCGACATGAAGCACTCAATAACAAACGAATGGCAGTCTCCCAGCTGTCTTGCTCGCACCCATACATGATCGATACACTACACTTCTCTTGCAGCCGCGACGATAGCCTCTCGCGTCACCTCCGCAACTGGTATTACTGCTGATCTAGTCCACATAGGCAGTCTTTATATTTTGACACCATTTGACTTTCACTCACTCCCAACAGATTTATGTTTACGTCACCTTACATGATTATTTCCTCACTCGCTGGGATCTTCTTGATCATCTCTCGATTTCGTCAACAAATAACAATCTATTCGTTTTTGGTGGCCTGTAGACTGCAATTATATTTAGAGTTGAGTGGTCAACAGTGAGTTTACCATGAAGTCCTTCCAGTGAACACGTTAGGGTTTTGCGCAAATTGAAAATAAAGCATTCTTTGGCATAAATAAGCACACCTCTCCTTCTCTTGAAGTCTCCCTCGTGTTTGAAAATAGATTGTACCCCTGTATGTGGTATAATGATAACTCATTCTCCTTAATATTAACCGCTGTCAGCACTAGCATTCCTATCTATTCAGAGCAATTATTTACAAAAATCTGCAGTTCATTAAAGTTTTTTCTTAGCGATCGAAGGTTTAAGTGTATTATGTGTTAATATTTGTTGTCTCTTTCTTATGAGTATTTTTCCATCCTGTACCCAAATGTACTTGTAGGTTTTCTTGAGCTGGTTTTTAGTAACCCATAGAAGGTTCCTTTTATATCTAGTGAGATTTTCATTGAATAAATACGGTTGTCATTATTTGTACCATAAATTTCGCCAATTGTCAAGGGACTTTATTTTTTTTCCGGTTGATTATCATAATTTTCTGATACGAAATCAACCAGATCGGCCAGCTCACTCAGCTTTTTTCTCCATTTTGTACACCACCTCCATTTTCCTGTTCATAGCAGCCAGGTTCACTGCAATATCCGGTTTTTCAACACTAGGTGAACTAGGGTGCGACCCGGGCAGGGAACCACAATCCTCACATTTTTCATTTTTGAAGATAGCTCTAGAGACGCACTTTTTGTGGAAGACTGCTTCATACGAGCCTTTGCATTTGCTCTTCTCATCTTTCGCGATCCAAACAGTCTTATTGCATTTCTTAGACTCCACCATTATTTATGCTTATAAGATATTAGCAAAACACTGTTATTTATGTATTTATGCACATCTACGTATTTGACTTAGGCGGGTCTACGAAACAATAGCCGTACGGCAAGCGCGCGCGCACACGACTGTAAAGTTTGTGAGGTTGTAGGGACCTCTGGATCTACTGAACCGATTTTGATAATGATTTTTGTTATGGTAGCTATACGGGAACTGGAAATTCCAACGGGAACGGGAAACAACGGGATATACGCGTACGAAGTCGCGGGCAAAAGCTAGTTTTTAGGGTTCCGCGTACCCAAAGGGTAAAACGGGGACCCTATTACTAAGACTTCGCTGTCCGTCCGTCTGTCACCAGGCTGTATCTCATGAACCGTGATAGCTAAGCTAGACAGTTTATATTTCTGTTGCCGCTCTAACAAAATACTAAAAACAATGAAATTAATATTTAAGTGGGGCTCCCATACAACAAACGTGATTTTTCGTGCCGTTTTTAATAGAGAAATGGTACGGATCCCTTTGTGTGCGAGTCCGACTCGCACTTGGCCGGTTTTTTTATAAAGTTAAGCACTGTTTCGGTGTTTCGGTTTTTGGTTTTCGCTACAGTGTAGCCAAAAAAAAAAGAAACACGGGATTTTGCCACATATCACGTATAATTTTGTTTGTAAAGAAAAAAAATACCCGTAAATATAAAAAAAAATACTTATGTGAAAAAATTACGTGATAACAATTTTATAAAATGAAGATCGACGGCTATGGGAGTTGGACGCAGAAATACTTAGGCGCGGATAAAAAAGAATGTATGGAACCTGAGAAGTAAACTAGCTTCACTTCAGAAACTAAATGTGGTTGCAACCAGATATCTAAGATCTAAGGAAGCGTCTCCACATAAAAAGCGTTTAAAAAGTCGCGGCATAAGTGATTTCGCAGACACAAAATATGTATTTCAAAAGAATCAGTCAAATGTCTGTTCTGTGACAGTAAAAAAAAAATATGTTCCTAATAATCAATGACATATAAATAGTATGGACTGGAAACATCTACAAAAAAGGGTGCCGGTTTTTGTCTCAAAATGTATCTAAAAATGGCTGCCAATACTAGGGTTGTGTCAATCAGAAAACATAGTGTTACTAATAACTAATATCGAAACTAGTACTATATAATAGTATTACGAGTCTTACTATATATCACGGTTGAATCATAATTACAAATATTCTTACAGTTCGTTGTAACAGAAAACAAATCGTAAGTTTACTTGCCTTCTGATATCTGAGAATATTATTAATTTCAAGTGTTTTTCTGCATAGAATTACATGACGTTTGCGCTTTTGCTTATTTTATATCTGGTCTGTAGTTTTTGGTAGGTATACGGACCCTAGTGAAAACCAAGTTCTTCTATTATGTTAAAAGACAGGTGGAGTAAAAATAAAACAAGTTTTTTTTTTAATTTGTTCATTGGTGTTGTGACTGTCTGTCACTCATACCCATATAATAACAACATTATATTTATTTCAAAATATTGTGTGTGTCTGTGGGTGTGAAACTCACTTAACCGTGCTACAGTAAATTTATGGGGTACATAAGTTAAGGAATAAGTTGAAATGAACAAGTACCAATCTATACAATACAAACTTTATTAAAATCATACCTTAGGCAGGTACTTACATGAAATGCACAGTTTTATTACCTTATCCCTAAACCCTGTAACACAATTCCAATTCTGGATCCCGTCTCCGTACCGAGGCCGAGGGTACCAGAGTGGGAAAATGTGCATGAGAAGTAAAATATATAAAATCAGGGTCGCTTGAATGGATTCTTGAAGTGAACCGCTAGCAACTTCTAGCTCAACCGAATAAATGGTTATGGATATCTAGTTGCGCTCAGTGCAAAAAATAAACATGTTATACTTAGTGTAGCAACCATTCAATTACTAGATCTTTCTATCCTTAAGTGAACATACGGTTCACACTCTCTCTCTCAAAACGTAACTTGACATAAAAATAACTTCTAGGTTAGCAAGCTGGTAATTAGCAAGCTATATATCAGCGTTGGCGAGTCAGCCATTTAGCATTAACGTTAGCGTTAATCTTTTAGAGAACCATCAAATCAGCGGCACAAGACCCCTTGGCATCGGCTACACGTGACAAAACACGGGTAGACCACACGATGAAGTGTCCTGCAGGGAAGGATGTTGATCCGGAACGAAATATAACAAACGACGTCTGTACCTGATGATTTCCATGGACGATGATCTGATTATGTGTGTCTTTCCACATGGGTAGGTACACTGTCCACCTCCTCAGGTCTACCTTCGGAACACACCAAGACGTCTCGTCTTTCAGCGTCAGTCTTCAGGAATTCAGGCTAGTTAAAAGAGCCAGATATGAAACAATACAACCCCCCTAATCAGAAACACGTACGAGAACCTCGAGAGGGAAACAGAACAGAAAACCACGTGGGTCTTACCTCGGGCAAATGCAGGATCGAAACCTAGATACAGGCAATATTAGCAGCAATTTTTTTTTTTTAATTATGGAATGGGCTTGCTCTTGACCTCGATCACGCCTGATGGAAAGCGATAGATAAGGTCTTTTGGACCTCATTTAGAATCATCATAGAACACTGTGGCACGGTCTCGGTGCTGTGAACCCCGGGGCGGACCTAGCAAAGTTACTCGAACCGATTAGCACGCATTATAGCGATATCGTTTCAGCACAGCGAAGGAACTAGTAGATATTGGAAACTATTACGGCACCGGTACAACACTATTCCACCATGACATATTATTGTAAACAAACGAATGAAATATTTGGGTTTATTTCCGTTCAACAGACCTTTTTAATATTTTATAATTATTATAACCAATATGTTTCTTAATGTATTTAATGTGTTAAGAATATTACTGTTTCTCTTGATAACAAGGAAATAGCTTGTTTGAAATATAGTAATAGCTTTAAAACCTTCTGGAATACTTTCTGAATTTTTTGAAAGCCAAGCTAGTTTTAGTGGGAACATCCTTTATCATGTGCTTCAACTTTGTTATAGTAAATTGAGGCAAAATTGTGCACACTGATTCTGCTTGTATAGCAATAGTTGAATGAGGTACCAATACATTTTCCTCATCAATCTTCAAAGATCCATCTGGAGATTTTATCAATTTTCCCTCCGACATAGAGAGATATATTTTATCAGTACCATAATTAATCAACTGTGTTATGTCTCTAACTTTCCCTGTTGGATTAATACCAATTGTAAAATTATAAAACACACAGATGAAAACATCGTTTCTTTCCCCAACATCCACCATTCGTTTCAACAGTCTCTTTATAAATGAAGAAACAACATCTCTTTGGGATGAAGGAACATAATTTAAAATTTGTGGAAAAGCTGGGTTGAAATTGTTTTCCTTAATATCTTTCTTTATTCTCCCTAATATTTTTATATCGTATTGAACAGCTTTTATAAGCAATCTAATAGGATGCACTAGCTGATATTATATTAGGGTCACTTATTTTAACACTCATAGGACATAATTGCTGATTTTGAACTTCAGGACAAACACAAATTACTTGATTGGTTTTCAGCCCAATTAATGTGTTATCTTTGATAAAACATTTTTCTGGATCAGCTTGAACAATTTCAATATTACTTGAAAACCTCAAACCTCCTAATTCAATATCTTCTTCGTTATCGCTATCCAACATTCTCTTAATCTCCCTAACATGTGACCGATTTAATCCCACAAGTTAAAAAAAGTTGGTTTCATAATACTTTGCAATTTGTACCCTCATTTGCTTAATTGTTTTGGCTCTACTTGTTTCAAAACCTTTAGTGATAAAAACAGCTATATTTGAAAGAGCAAAAGATCAAATATTATCCGCCAAATTCATCTTTATATGAGACACACCACGAAAATTTGGTTGGAACTCCTTTTAGAAGGTATAATGGGGAGGAATTAGTATATTTTGAAACTGAAATTTCCAAGGGATTCTTCCTTCACAATGGTGATGCTTTATTAACTATAAGCATAAATAGGACAAATTTAATAATAATTATAAAATATTAAAAAGGTCTGTTGGACGGAAATAAACCCAAATATGAACACTAGCCATAAATTCATGATCACATAGCAATTTTTTTATCGTAAGTTTATAATATAAGTAATATTGCATGAAAACCTGCAACTAACCTGTACAAAGACGACTGACGTTGATAATCCTTGGTTTTTGCACCACACTTCACAATATTAACGCAGGAGCATGTTTAACTGCTGTTTTCCAGCATATAAGTGCAGTTTTAAACAAACTTCTCGTAATTTTCTCACAAATGTTATTAATATAAAAATTAAACAACCATTTGACAGCAGAACTACCTCGAAACTGCGCGACTAATATGGCAGATTTGGCACCCACCTACAGCTGTCACAAATTGTTGACAATATGAGCAACAACTGAAACATTGTTGTCTCTTTTATCAAATACGATTACCACATTAGAAAGAATGAAACAAAACGATATTTCACATTCTGTTTTGTAATTAACCCTGTTTAGAATATCGCGGCGCCTCCATATTTTTTCTATCTCAATGCTAATAATAGTGTGCATTTGTATGCATGTTAGTTCTGTGACAGTAAATCTTTTTCGTTATTATTGTATGCATTTTGTATGCATTTGTCAGTTCTGTAACAAATCAAATATCTTGACTTGGCTCACGAGGTTGTGGACATGTGGAATTTGTATGCATGTTAGTTCTGGAACAAATCAAATATCTTGACTTGGCGCGCGAGGTTGTGGACATGTGGAATTTGTATGCATGTTAGTTCTGTAACAAATCAAATATCTTGACTTGGCTCACGAGGTTATCGACATGTGGCATTTGTATGCATGTTAGTTCTGTAACAAATCAAATATCTTGACTTGGCTCACGAGGCTGTGGATATGTGGAATTTGTATGCATGTCAGTTCCATCTACTTGACTTGGCTCGCGAGGTTGTCGACATGTGTGATGGAACTCGGCAATCATTGTACCGATCAAGGGCTTTATTCAGAAAGAAAATTTTTAGGAGGAACTCTAGGTATGGTGTCCTGACTTTCGGTTGGTACCTCCTAAAAATTATCTTGGAGTCTTTTTCCGATACCGGTGGGCTACTATTTTTCTATTTAAAAAAATAAAATGTATGAAATAAGTTTAAAAAATAAATATAAGGATAAACGGTATACTTTTCTCTGATATTTTTACTCATTTTTACCTGATAAGTAATAAAGTAGTTCACTGGGTAAATAATAGCAATAATTTGTAAAGTCAAGGGCACCATTCGTCCTGACAACACGGGCATGCGAACCGTAGTGGTGAGCTGCCCCGTGTCGGCGGCCAAGAAAGTTTCGGAGGGCCGAAGGCTCTTGGTGGGCTGGGTCTCCGCGCAGGTGAAACTGCTGGAGCCCAGACCTCTGAGGTGCTTCCGTTGCCAGGTTGGCAACCACGTCGGAGCACTCTGCACCTCGGAGGTGGACCGCAGTGACCACTGCTTCCGCTGTGGTCAGCCCGGTCACAGGGCCGGCTCGTGCGACGCCGCGCCGCACTGCTTCGCATGTGCGGCAGCTGGCAAGCCGGCCGATCACTGGGCTGGGGGCAAAGCCTGCGGTCCACCCGCCAGGGCCGGATCGAGGAGAAAACCCTCCTCCACCTCCACCGCCGCCGCCGCCGCCGTCGCTTCCGCCGCAGCCGCCGCCACCGTCGCCGCCGCTGCCACTGCTCGGGAGGGGGCCGAAATGGAGTGCCAGTAATGGCCCCATTTCGCCTCCTCCAGACGAACGCTAGTCGCTGCGCCTCTCAGGAACTGACGCTCCTGAGCAAGGCGCAGTGACTGACGCCTGCGGACAGCGAGCAATGGGTAGCTCGCTGTCCGATCAGGTCAGGCCAGAGTCGACGGCGCGTTTCACTCCAAACGCGCCGTCAGTAACGAGCAGTCAGCAACAGAGACGGGGCCCGCCAGGGCCAGAGCCTGCCAGGGTTGCGGAATATGTTCGAAAGAGTTACCGCGGCCCTGGGAAGAAAGGCACTAGGAGGACCAAGGGTGGGTTTTAGTCAGTAAAAGTCTGACACTCCCTGCCGCTCCACCCAGAGCGGGAGGGGTCATTTGATGATTTCCCATCCCATAAAAAAAAAAAAAAAAAGGGCGGCGCGCTGTTCTGTTATTATTGTATCAGGGAGCCTAGACAAAAAGCTTTTCTGTAGCGCTAACGTCAGACGCTCACGACAAAATGTATGGGAATGACATTAGGTGATGACCTTTCCTTTCCACACCTAATGTCATTCCCATATATTTTGTCGTGAGCGTCTGACGTTAACGCTACAGAAAAGCTTTTTGTCTAGGCCTGCAGGGCGTGTTAAAGCGTGATTTGTTCGAGCGAGAAAGAGGAATGGAGCTATACACCCTATATAGCTCCATCCCTCGTCGCTCGAACGACTCACGCTTTAACACGTTATGGTAGGGCCGCAGGTTCGATAATGCACCTAAATGAAGCAAAATCTAGAACTGAGACAATCCGACTTCCATAAATGTGAAAGTTTGTGAGGATAGATTTTTGTTACTCTCTCACGCAAAAACTATTGAAAGGATTTTTATTATTCTGAGTACTTTACAGAGTATCTATTATAACTTAAACATCAGCATAACGTATGTTCTCTCGTTGATTATAGTAGTTGAGTTGGAAATGGTTGTATTTTTGAATTAGTGTCATTTTACATGCAGCGATTAAACAAGTCTTATGCCTTAATGTTGTTGTTTATTTATAATGTATTAAACAAGTCTTATGCCTTAATGTTGTTGTTTATTAATATAGCTATCGGAACTCATGTTCGTTTGTCCAGCGGGATCGGCACCCTTCACCTGGCTTTACAGACCACCTAATTGTCAACATGTGCATTCTAAAATATTATTTGCGATAAGTACCTATATCTCAGACCAACAAAAAAAGGTAGACGGCGCACTGCGAATATCAAAGATGAAGCCATCTTTTTATCTATGTGTGTCTCGAAGGGTTGCCATTGTTTATTTTTTTTCCCTATAACTTTGGAAATAATATTTTATGGGTAAGCTAATATTGTGCAAGTCAGCACAAGTAAGATATTGTTGAGTATGGTATTGTAACTTAGTTTTTTAGAAAGATCTATACGTCCAGTACAATAACGCGTTCAGGGCGTTGTTGGGGCTGCCGCGCAGTGCGTCGGGCATGTTCGCGGACGCGCACGTAGACGGCTTTCACGCCGTGCTCCGCAAACGATATGCCGCGGCGCTCTGCAGGCTGCGCGCCAGCGCCAACTGCATCCTGGCCGTTATTGCGGATAGGTTGGACACGCAGTACGTCCAACACTGGGTAAAGGCCCATACTAAGAAATAAATGTTTTCGTATTGTTTTAATTTTAGTTACTAACCCTAATTTGATTAAGTTTTTTTTTTACTGTACTATCATTCTATGGATTTCGCAAAAATCTGAAATAAAACGTTTTTATTTTATTTTATTTATTTATACCTAAAAAACAAATTTTTACATCACACATACCTACATTCAATTATGTAAACTAGTTAAGTTTTAAAAGGTTGTCGAAGCGTAACAAGCGTAAGTCATTGTGTAAATTGTTTTAAAATAAAATACTTAGGTAATTTTACATTTTTAATCAACTTTAATAAATTAAAAAAGACCACCATAACAAAATCACTGACTAAAGAAAAAGTAGGTAATATCAAGATAAAACATAACAAACGAAACAATAACGTGTAAATGTTATGTTTAACATGCTTACAAAATAAATATTATTTATCATGAACAAATAAAGTCTTTTTCAACACATTTGCTCAAAAAAATGCATTTACGAAGACTGTAGGTATATATTATTCGAAAGTTAAATATAACGCACCACACAATGGAACCGCTTATGAGCAAGTCACCAGATTCTCAACTAACCAGATTCTCAATTCATATTCGCAACTCACCAAATGGACAATGAAACACTAAAGAAGTCACAAAAAGTAACAGCGTAGTACCTAGATACTTTATTCACCAAAAAAAAGTAAAAACACACTTTCTGAAATTGCAATTTCTTCAAAACTATAAGAACTCAAGAGTTTTGAAAAAAAATACGTTTTATAGCAAAGAAGATGGCTAAATGACTGCCCCAAGCATGTATTTTTATTGGGTTGGTATCAGAATGACTGGATCGCAAATTGACCACGTCGCTCTTCGTCCAAATCTCAAAATGTCTTAATCCCAAAATACCTAAGTCGCAAAATGACTACATCGCTTTTAGTCCACATCTAATAATGTCTAAATCTCAAAATACCTAAGTCGCAAAATGACGTCATGCTCCCTGGCGGAACCAACTTTGCTGTAACAAGTATAAGTTACATGAAAAATTCTATGGAATGTCTATAAAATTCTAGTCCTATTAAAAAAAAGTCTATATCTCTAGTTTCGACGTAAACTTTTATTTAAAGTGGTTGCGCTGCAGAGTATCCTTCCCAGCGAAACCACCATGATATTTCTATTACTATACATAGTATTTGCAAATATATAGTATCAAATAATTCTATAACAATTCTATATTGAACTGGCACCCCTAAATCTTCAATCTAATTTAAATATACGAACCAAACGGTGTCTCAAACTTTGTCTTCGAAATAGTCGCTAAGTGCCTAGATTAAAGTTTTTTAGCAAATAACGTTTACGTCAAATATCATACTGTTGGTAACGGAAGGCGAGGTGACATCATAAAGACGTCACGCCATCAGCTGTCAACCGATGGAAGATTATAAAAGGAAACCCTCCCCGACTTTTGCAAACGAGCCAGCCCGCGCCGCTGAGCCTTTAGCTTTAATAACCCCTAAATAATAAAACGACCCAGCCTGATTGTCCCTTGCTGTCCCAAACTGACGCCGCTAAGCCGAGGTCGTATTCCACAGAGAATGCCCTTAGTGAGCGGTCAGTAGTGTTTTTAGCTTGTAGCTAGTTTTGTTGCCTTGGCTGGGGGCCTTAAATTCATTTGAGGCCACCACAGGTTAGTCCGGTTAAGCAGTTGATATCCCAAGTGTGTTAACTTGCTAGTGGTCATACATAAAAAAAAAAAAACGGCAACGGTCTCTTTTTGCTTGGACGGCGGCGCTCGGAACGGACGTGCTACCTGACCATTATCGTGTGCATTGATTTTTAAGCTATGTTTTTGTTCGTGTATTCCTTTTGGCTTGTGTAATTTCTATTTGATTAATATTTACAGTGTTCCTTTTTTATTTGGATAATTTTTGTAAAGTATAAATTAAAGAATATAAGTTCGTTTATTTTTTTTTAAGTTATTTAACTCTTGATTTCTTATATCAGAAGTGGTATAAAGATTCATTGCGCCCACCAGTTAAAAACTAGTTTTCAGGCTTTCAATTTTAGATTAAAACAAGTAGTAGTTAGTAGTAGTTAACAATGGAAAGATCGAGTCGTTCACGTTCAAAAAATAGTGCCCCGCGTTCTAAGCGATCTCGTAGCCACCATAAACGTAGTAGAAGGTCACGTAGCAAGTCTCGGGATTACGATCGCCGTTCCAGGCGTGAACAAGGTCGTCGTGGGAGCCGCGTGAGGACGCGAAGCCCTGCGTCACCGCTTCACCGACGATCGCTTGAGACTATCGTCTCGCGGTTGAAGGCTTTAGAAGAGCGTTCACGGGTAATAGCTACGCCGGAAACTACAGGTACTGCTACTGATGTTTCGACTGCAACCACGGAGAAAATAGTGGAGGCAATACAGTCGTTAAAGTCAGTAAGCACCCATCATTTTTATATTTCTAATTTTGACCCAAATGTGCATGATGTTGATCAGTGGTTTGACGAGGTTGACAGGGCTCTGATTTTGAATAAGTGGTCACAAAATGAGTGCATTTCCCGCGTTGGGAGCTGTCTGAAGGGAGACGCCAAGACTTGGCTTAGTGAATGGATTACAAATGACCGTTCATGGAGCAATTTCAAAAAAGATTTTCGGTCACTTTGTGTCAAGAAAATTGATGTGGCAGGTATTTTGTATGAAGTAATGAGCTCTAATTCCGACAGCTACCCAACCTACGCTGAATATGCACGTAGATGTTTACTGCGTTTACGGATCGTAAAAGGCCTATCAGACGAGTTGATAGCGGCGATTGTTATTAGGGGGATTAAAGACCCTCAAATCAAAGCAACTGCTATTAATGCAAATTTGACACCTGACAATCTCGTTAATTACCTATCTACCTTGGTGAAGCCTATTCCTAAGCAGAAAAGTGACAGTTCGCGTTCTAAAGATCACAAGAGCCCACATAAGAATAGCTCTAAGCGTTCATTTAGGGGTCAGGGTCCCAAATGTTTCACTTGCGGTCAGATAGGGCATAAACAAGCGGGTTGTTCTAAAAAGTTGAAATCAAACGATGCGACTGAACAAAATAAATCCGAATCGAATTCTACCTCGAATAAGGCAGTATGTGCATATTGTAAAAAGCCAGGTCATGATATTAGTGTTTGTTTTGCTAAGCAGCGTACCGATAATAAGTCCAATAAAAGTAATGTAAATTTCTGCTCTGCCCTAATTAAAAATAAGTCCAGTGACATAGTAGTTGGAATGGTTCAGGGTATACCTGTAGATATTCTAATTGATAGTGGGGCATTAGAAGTCTCGTTGATTTCGTCATTCGTGGTCAATCATTTTTCTTGTTCGAAGAAACCTACCAATAAACAACTGAAAGGAATAAGTAATTCCATTATTCTTGTTGATTCTTATGTGACACTTGTAATAAAGCTTGAGGAAATAACCCTCGAAGTAGATTTGCTTGTTGTGCCTAGTGAATACATGAATGCACCAATTATCATTGGTACTGATGTGTTAAATAGGGAAGGGGTAACCTATATAAGGACCAGGGAATCTCAACGTTTAACTCATGATAAAGCTTTAACGAAGGTTTCCACGGTTCAATCTGGTGAGCAACCCAATGGTTTTAAAACTGCATTAATCATGTATATCAGAACGTTCGGCCAGTCGAGATAGGGAGCTGGCTGCTACTCCAGTTTTTAGTGACGATTATGTGACGCATAAAGATGCCAGCCAAAGAATTTGTGACGGAACAGTTCGAAAGTTAGAAGCATTTCTTTATGGCCGAACGACCTGATATCAGAACGTTCGGCCAACCTGAATCTCCATAACTGAGGACCTTAGAGAAACTGTTACTGAATAAAGATTTAGTGACGATTTGGTGACAAACAACCACTGCTTTACTTTTACTCGTAATGCCACCGGTTAAAAGTAAAATTAATTTTAGTTCCTGGAACATCAGGACGTTCGGCCAACGTAATCTCCATAACTGAGGACCTGAGAGAAACCGTTAATGAATAAAGATTTAGTGACGAGACTGAAACGAATTTTTATTGCTTTATTTTTTTTTGTGACGGCCCCTTTAATTAGTAAAATGAATATTTAACATGTAACCTCAAAACATTGGGATTATCGATTTCTCCACAACGAAGAAGCCTAGAAGACTCGTAAAACCCCTGATGTGTTATAAGTTTTCAGTGCAATGGTGTCAGTATTTTTGTTGATTCAAGATTAATCTATAAAAATGCACTATGGCGGATGGCGACTGAAATAGGGTGACCATGTATTCCAACGAAACAAGTATTTATCGTATTTACCTACTAAATGAAGCAAAACACGTTGAAATAAGGTGACGATGTAGGTATTGCAAAAAAATAAATAGATAGTTACGCGGAAGGAAGAATATGAGAAGGAGTGCAGACAACTAATACCTATTTTATATAATATGCATTAGAAATAACTTGTTATAAAAATAACATTACCCACACCACCATGCGTTATGATAGTATAGTATAGTACCAAGGGATCTCTGCACCTGCGTGGAATGCTTTCCTTCCCCCGCAACTTTCTCGCGGCGCCTTGTTGTCTCTCGCCCGCCAGTCATGTCACTGGTGTGACGTCATCGAGATCAGGTGCAGAGATCCTTTGGTACTATAATAGAACCAGACAGGACTATCGAAAATGGGTAGCTTAAGTTCTGGCTGACCTTACCGGAAAGTAAGCCGTAATGTTGTCGATAAGTATTTTTAAGAGTTCATTTGGTGTAGTTATTGTATAATCTTACTATGATTTATCTTTAGAACTGTAATTTAATTGTAAAATGTGTAATCTAGTTTATCAAACTAATAATAATAATAATAATAATAATAATATCTTGGGACAACTCACACACGGCCATCTGATCCCAAGCTAAGCAGAGCTTGTGTTATGGTAACCAGACAACTGATATACATACTTATATAATTTATAAATACATACATATTATAGATAAATTACACCCAGACACAGAACAAACAATAATGCTCATCACACAAAGTTTGTCCTGGGTGGGAATCGAACCCACGACCTCCGGCTTTGCAGTCAGGGTCACTAACCACTAGACCAACAGGCCAGTCAAAATAATAATAATGTCGGGCCACCGAAAGAAATCCTATTTGACAAGTTTCAAGTCAATCACCTAGCAATAAACTATATAATAAAGAATTTTTTCATTTGTGTACCTACCTATTTATTTAAGTATATTTATTTTGTACTTAGTCAAATTTCTCAATCTCCGATGTCAGTCACCTTTCCACTTTCGTTTGCTTTTAGCCAAAATAGACTCGACTAATATGACAAAAACTTCACAAGTGGACACTGGTATGCAGGCATCGGCTCAACGTTGCTTGTACCTATATAATTTAATATTACGACGTGTTTTGCTTCATTGTTTCGGTAATTAAGTACTCGATAAATACTTGTTTCATTGGAATACATGGTCACCTTATTTCAGTCGCCATCCGCCATAGTGCATTTTTATACATTAATCTTGAATCAACAAAAATATTGACACCATTGCACTGACAACCTATAACACATCAGGGATTTTACGAGTCTTCTAGGCTTCTTCGTTGTGGAGGAATCGATAATCCCAATATTTTGAGGTTATATGTTAAATTTTCATTTTACTATTTAAAGGGGCCGTCACAAAAAAAAAATAAAACAATAAAAGTTCGTTTCAGTCTCGTCACTAAATCTTTATTGATTAACGGTTTCTCTGGGCTTCTTCCTTGTAGACGAATCGATAATCCCAATGTTTTGAGGTTATATGATAAATATTCAATTTACTATTTAAACGGGCCGTCACAAAAAAAAATAAAACAATAAAAGTTTGTTTCAGTGTCGTCACTAAATCTTTATTGATTAACGGTTTCTCTGGGATTCTTCCTTGTGGAGGAATCGATAATCCCAATGTTTTGAGGTTATATGTTAAATATTCATTTTACTAATTAAAGGGGCCGTCACAAAAAAAAATAAAGCAATAAAAAATCGTTTCAGTCTCGTCACTAAATCTTTATTCATAAACGGTTTCTCTCAGGTCCTCAGTTATGGAGATTACGTTGGCCGAACGTCCTGATGTTCCAGGAACTAAAATTAATTTTACTTTTAACCGGTGGCATTACGAGTAAAAGTAAAGCAGTGGTTGTTTGTCACCAAATCGTCACTAAATCTTTATTCAGTAACAGTTTCTCTAATGTCCTCAGTTATGGAGATTCAGGTTGGCCGAACGTTCTGATATCAGGTCGTTCGGCCATAAAGAAATGCTTCTAACTTTCGAACTGTTCCGTCACAAATTCTTTGGCTGGCATCTTTATGCGTCACATAATCGTCACTAAAAACTGGAGTAGCAGCCAGCTCCCTATCTTGACTGGCCGAACGTTCTGATATACATCATTAATCGGGGAAGATCTTAGGAAACTCGCAAGAATTCTCGATAAATACTCAGCATTTATGATTTCTGGAACGGCTACGTCTACAGTTACCACAGGATGTATGCACATCAGATTGAACAGTGAGGTACCTGTTAATTATCGTCCTTACAAAATGTCCTACAATGAAAAGCTTAAAGTTAGAGAGATTATTCAGGATCTACTTAGTAAAGGCGTAATACGTAATTCGGAGTCACCATACTCGAGTCCAATTCTTCTAGTAAAAAAAAAAGACGGATCGGATCGTATGTGCGTGCGTGGACTTCCGGGCACTTAATAAAATTACAGTTAAGGACAGATATCCTTTACCTTTAATAGACGATCACATTGATCGACTAGGGAAGTCAAAATTCTTCACGGTACTTGATATGGCTACCGGATTTTTACAAATTAAATTAGATGAGCAATCAATACCCTTAACTGGCTTCGTGACGCCCGAAGGGCATTTTGAATATTTAAAGATGCCATATGGGTTAGCCAACGCACCCATAGTATTTCAACGTATTATTGCAAATACTCTGCGTGAATTCATTGAGGCAGGCAAAGTATTGGTTTATGTCGACGATTGTATGTTATTGTCCCATTCAATCGACCAAGGCTTACAGATATTAGATGAAGTTTTAACAGTTTGACTAAGGCCGGTTTCTCAGTGAATTTGCGCAAATGTTCATTTCTATGCCAAGAAATTGAATATTTAGGCAGAATTATATCAAATGGTGGAGTGCGGCCGTCAACAAGTAAGGTCCAGGCACTCGTAAATGCACCCGTTCCTCAGAACGTCAAACAAGCAAGACAATTTTTAGGCCTTGCTGGGTATTTCAGAAAGTACATAGCTAGTTACTCCATAAAAACAGCTTGTATTGCTCGTTTGACGCGTAAGGGTGTTGAATTTGTCTGGGGACCACAGCAGGAAAGCGTTCGCAAAGAGCTTATTAAGTGTCTTACTAGTGAGCCAATATTAGCTATTATTGATCCAGAACTTCCCGCTGAGGTTCACACAGATGCAAGTAGTGCAGGTTATGGTGCAGTTTTCCTACAGATTCATAAGGATGGTAATAAGCGTGTGGTTGCTTACTATAGTCAGGTTACGAAAGGTAGTGAACAACGTTACCATTCTTATGAACTGGAAACGCTCGCTGTAGTAAAGGCTCTTATGCATTTTAGGCATTACCTCATAGGAATGCCATTTACTGTGGTGACAGACTGCAATGCCTTAAAAGCCACCCAAAATAAGAAAGATCTTCTCCCGAGGGTAGCGAGGTGGTGGATCTACCTACAAGATTTTGATTTTATCATTCAATACAGGAAAGGGGTAATGATACCTCACGCAGACTATCTTAGTCGTAACCCCGTACATACGGTAAATAACATTGAGAAACCGCGTAATTGGGCTCAAATAGCGCAAGCAGCAGACGAGGAGACTCAAACATTAATCAGGTCTTTAGATGAGGGAAACTTGGACTATTCACGCTATGTTAAACGCAATAACATTTTGTACTATCGCTTCACACCTGTAGGTGAAGAGTCCAGGTTACTTTGTTACATACCAAAAGGACATCGTTTGAGCCTCCTCCGAATATTCCATGATGAACATAGCCATATTAACGCTGACAAAACTGCCGACCTTATCTTAAAACACTTTTGGTTTCCTGGTCTCAGAGCTTTTATTTCTAAGTATATATCTCACTGCCTCATATGTATAGCTCACAAAAGAGTTCCACGAGCTCCACTACAACCAATTAACTCATGGACAAAACCAAATCGGAAAGGGGAATGGTCTGATCAGTTGTGGAGGTTACAGCTGATACTCAACATGACGAAGCAAAAGACCACCCAGCAGTCCCCGCTTAACCTGCTTATCGGTGCCGAAGGAGCTACCCCAGTAATTCGCGCACTAATCCGAGACGTTGCCTTCGAATCGTCTGGTGAGAACCGTGAACCGCTACGTGAGATGAGGAGACAAAGGACGGCCGAACGGTTGTGTAAAAATCAAGCAGATCAAGACAGGCTTACTAATGAAGACCGACAGCCTCCACGTGCCTACAACAAAGATAACCTAGTCTTCGTTATCAAGTATTCCCAGTCCACGGGGAAACTTGATCCTGGTATGCGCGGACCTTACCGCGTAGTTGGAGTCCTGGACCATGACCGCTATGAGCTGCAGTTTCTGGCTGGTGCCTACGGAAAGACCACATATGCTGCTGCACAGTTCATGGTACCCTGGAGGGGTGAGTGGACTCCTGAGACATGTGCTGCATTCTTTGAGGGCAAGTATTGTTTTGAAGTCTGGGTGATACGCTAACAACGTGCCTATGTCAACAGCCACTGGGAGGTATGCTAACTGAGAGCCTATGCCTACGGTGTTTGAAGGAGTCTGGGTGGTATGCTAACTAGGTGCCTATGCCGACAGACGCTGTGAGACACGCTAACTAGGTGCCTCTGCCTGCAATGCGACCAAATTACGTATTTGGTGTGTTCTTAGCTAAGATTTTGATATGTCATGACATTTTACGTGTAATGCGCATTACCTCTTATGTATCTAAAATGTTTGTGCTTCTATATCTGTTATCTTTTATGTAACATGACTCTGATTACAGGAGACAGCGAAGACTCGGGCTTCTTATTGGAAGACACTGCTACAGATCAGGCGGGACCGTCTTCTGGAGCTGACGAGGACGTCAGAGCATCAGGAGAAGCCGTGTTGGTAACGGAAGGCGAGGTGACATCATAAAGACGTCACGCCATCAGCTGTCAACCGATGGAAGATTATAAAAGGAGGCACGCGGTGCGGCAACGATCTCTTTTTGCTTGGACGGCGCTCGGAACGGACGTGCTACCTGACCATTATCGTGTGCATTGATTTTTAAGCTATGTTTTTGTTCGTGTATTCCTTTTGGCTTGTGTAATTTCTATTTGATTAATATTTACAGTGTTCCTTTTTTTATTTGGATAATTTTTGTAAAGTATAAATTAAAGAATATAAGTTCGTTTATTTTTTTTTAAGTTATTTAACTCTTGATTTCTTATAATACAATGTCTTTCAGGCGTTTAGTTTAAAACATACAAGTAATATTTTATTATATTATATTTTCTTGTGTTTTAATTATTAGTTTTAATAGATTATTGTAATATTAAATAATATTAAGTGAAACATCTGTGCATCCATTACTAATACTGGCCACACAAAGTAATAAAGTGATAAACGAATTTTCATTATCCTTTACTGCTGTCAGTAAAGTCATTTTATTTTTATTATAGAATACCTACTAGTAGAATGGTTATTTCCTTTTATATTTTCCTGTGACGGCTTATTGTGTGTATCGTTAAAACTACTAGAAGGATCCCTCCTTCCCACTTACCCTACTCAAGGAACTTTAATAAAATCAACTACCCACATTTTAATGAAATCATTGTTAGTTAGTGCGTTGCAAATTTCAACATCGATCTAAGGTGCGTGTGTAACTGTTTACAAAAATGAAGCGTGGAAAGAGATTATCAGTGAGTTTAGAAAAACAAAAGAGTGTTTTCATGCAATATCAAGAACATTTCAAAGGTTCTGAATTGCCTCGTTCATGCAGTGTTGTGTACAAAGATATAAGTGGAACATTATGTGCTCGTATGACTCCTTGCGCGCTATATTTTTCAGCAAAAACGAATTACGCTTATTTTTTTGGCAGTATTCAAAATAGTACACAGGAGGAAAAAAAAAATAGTGGCAGTACTAGTAGTAGTGATACTGATTCTGGTGATTGCATAGATAATGACAATAACTCTGATTCGACTTACAGCAACCAAGAAAACGTTTCCTTTGAGTTACATTTAAATGACTGGGAAAATATCCGCCCGGAGTTTTACTGCGAAGCTCGAAATGATAAAAATAAGCCAACAGTTCACACTCGTAATAAGCGACGCATGCCAAAAAATAAATGGACAGATTTTATGAGGGAGTATATATGGAAAAAAACATCGAATCAGTGTTCATGGGTTTTTAAAACTAATACAGCCAATGAAGATTATTCTGTAAATACTTATGGATATTGCAAAGAATGTAAGGGTACAATTAGAATCCGAACAGAAAAAAAGGGTGATTCCAATGTATCAGTTCATTGCAAGATGGTAAATGTAAATTCACAGTCTGTTGTTACATGAACCAAAAAAAGTTCGAATCACGAAATTCAAGAAAAACCAATTGGCTCCCCAACTGGAAAATCAATACGCTATCGTCATTAGAAACAAAATACTGAATCAAACACTCACAAACGATGATACTAAAGAACCGCCCTTTGTGCCGAGTCTAAAATGTTTGCAAAACATAAAAAGTACAACTAATACGTCGAAATACTTCCATAAAATAGTATTAGTTGCTTTATGGATTATGACATGTATGCCCCCGTATGACAATGTTGTGCGAGATATTCACTTAAATCCATTATATGTGTACTATTGGACTGAATCACAACGACGTTTTTATGAAAACTTTTCACGAACGCACTATACAGCAATAAGCCTAGATGCTACAGGTTCTATATTTAAGAAAGTCAAGCCACCCATACATTCTGATAAGTATCAGGAGAAACATTTATTTTTATATGTGGCAGTACTTAAGTTAAAAACCACATCAGTTCCAGTAACCCAGATGATTTCGGCAAGTCAAACGGTAGAAACTATTCATACGTGGTTAAAAACTTGGATTAATAATATGATTAAGCCAAAAGAAATAATCACTGATGACTCAAGTGCTTTAATAGGAGCATGCGTGAAGGCTTTTACAACTTTTAAGTCAACTAAGGAATATGTTAGTCACAGTTTTAAGGTCCTTGAAGGGAAGACCGAAAATGTTCCTACCTGTTTCTTACGCTTAGATTCATCTCATTTCATAAAATGCTTGTATGGTCTACAGTGTTTCAAGTTGGTAGACGTACGTGTCAAAAAAATTTATTTAAGAATTTTATTACATTTCAAAATTTGCAAAATACGTGGAAAATACGTGGAAATTGCGCAAATTACGTGGAATTTAAAGAAATTATAAAACATTTAGTGACGGTGGCTGTTAATAGATTTGATCGGTGTTCAGAAAACGGAGAACGAACAAGATGTGACATTTCTCAGGAATTTTTACTAAGAGCACTAAAAAATATTGAACTGATTAATGATAATGATGAAATGGAAACTTCTAATATTCAAAAATCTATAATCGAAGAAGATGCCACTTTTATTGATGATGACTATACACATTGTCTTTGGCTTGATGAAATAATAGATAGCCAAATGTTATATGCTGATCTCTGTGATAGCACAATGTACGAAAATATTTATTACTTTCCAAGCTTTATAGATACTTTAAAAAAACTTTTCTATCGTATACCTCTTTGGACCAACTTGATGCTGCCCTTCTATAAAGAAGTTAATAATTCAGCTAGCAGCAGTAACGTTGAAAGTTACTTTAAAAATATTAAGCAACTTTTGTTAAACACAAGAAGTGGATTGTTGCGTTGATGATTTCATTATGAAACACACCGATTATATATCAGGAGAAATTAAATCGGCACATTGTTCCTCGAATAACGACACGTCTACATTGGAAACTTCTTAAAACAAACAGCTTAAAAAATTAGATAAAATAAACCAACTTATAGAATCAAAAAACAATTATGATATTAACTTTAGAAAGGAATCTGAATTTCAAAACGCGCCCATTTATGAAGAAAATTGGCGAAATAAAACTAATGAAGATAAGAAAATATCATTAATAGAAAAAATTAAGCCTAAATGGAACAAGAATTACGTGCAATTGTTGCCAAATGGCAATATAAGTCGCACAAATATTACAGACTTAATATTGCAAAATACTTGTGCTTTTGATGCTGCGGTGCAAGCATTCGCAGTTGCTTATAAAGAACACACCAGTGTTCAAACATTGCTTAAATCACAACACTCATCATTTTCAACGCTCGTAAAAGCTGTTTCTAAAAATGATACTTCTGTGGATGTTCTAAGATTAAGAGCTGAAATTTTGTCAAATTTTTTTGAAACAATAAAGCGAAATAATAATATACGAATTGTTGACTGCAGCTGTAATGTTACCCGAATTTTTGAGGGACTATTATTAAATGAATTTGACAGTGCGAAACATGAAAAGGTATGCCTCGATTGTAACTTCAAAACGGAAAGAACTTGTCCTATATTGCCACTCGATATTTTGATTTTGGCAGAATGCCTGGCAACTGGATTGGAAAAGTCAGCTAATTCAATGTTGATTGAAAAAACCATCGAAAAAACAAACTCATCCAATCATCAGTGCAATAATAAAAACGGAGTAATTACTGAAAAATACAAATTAAGTGATCATTTAATAGTTTTTGAAATTGGTGACAACATAAACATTACCGAAATACCAAACAATATAGTTCTGATCGAGAATAAAAAATACAGTATTGTGGCCGCCATAGAATATGTGCCAGGATTACCAAGTATAAGCCACTTGGCTTAGGACACTATAAAGCACACTGTAAAAGTGGCGCCAAATGGTTTTGTTATGATGATTCTTCAATTAAAGTGACAAGAACAAATTAATGTAAAGATAAATATGCAGTTAGATATATTAATTTATGCCAAAGTCTAATTTTTTTTCACGTGTTTTATAATTTGTAACAAGAAGTATGTTTTTTTTTTTGGTGTGTAACATAAGTTAAGTTGTGCAGTGGTTAATTTCTTATATAACTAGTTGTTTCAATTCTTATTTCTAGGCACTTAGTGATTATTTCGAAGACAAAGTTTGAGGCACCGTTTGGTTCGTATATTTAAATTAGATTGAAGATTTAGGGGTGCCAGTTCAATATAGAATTGTTATAGAATTATTTGATACTATATATTTGCAAATACTATGTATAGTAATAGAAATATCATGGTGGTTTCGCTGGGAAGGATACTCTGC
This sequence comes from Melanchra persicariae, assembly GCA_947386135.1. Taxonomy (NCBI): domain Eukaryota; kingdom Metazoa; phylum Arthropoda; class Insecta; order Lepidoptera; family Noctuidae; genus Melanchra; species Melanchra persicariae. The sequence goes on from OX376644.1 coordinate 10,109,213, forward strand.
AGCGCAACCACTTTAAATAAAAGTTTACGTCGAAACTAGAGATATAGACTTTTTTTTAATAGGACTAGAATTTTATAGACATTCCATAGAATTTTTCATGTAACTTATACTTGTCTTGTTACAGCAAAGGTGGTTCTGCCAGGGAGCATGACGTTTTTTGCTTCGCCGTGTCTGTGAATTCTAAGGTCTGTGACTTTTACTTGTATTCGTAAATTGTTCACCAGATGGCGCTAGTAGTATTTAACGAAGTATTGTAGAGGTGGGGTGCGGTAAAGAGGGAACGAATGCTCAAGGTCATTTGATCACGGAAGCGCCTTAACTGAGTCCCATAAAGTTTATCACGAAATCTGATCCCATCGTGTTTGCGTACGTAATTATGCAATACGCAGCAGGCTTTTATAATTCGTTCACAAAAACTGATTTTCACGTCTAGGGCTCGGTGTAGGTAACATTCACCATTTATTGGTCAGAATCCCAAATGTACATTCCACGACATTTCATCTTGCTCGTGTGAGTCTATAATTGAAAACTTTTTGTGTTTCTGATCAATTTCGACGTGGATAAGGCCGCATAATATGCTCAGAGAGAGCGAAGGCTTCATCGCCTACAAATACATGGCATCTCTTTGTCTTCGCTATCGTTAGGCAATTTAGTATAAATAATAATAATAATAATAATAATAATATCTTGGGACAACTCACACACGGCCATCTGATCCCAAGCTAAGCAGAGCTTGTGTTATGGTAACCAGACAACTGATATACATACTTATATAATTTATAAATACATACATATTATAGATAAATTACACCCAGACACAGAACAAACAATTATGCTCATCACACAAAGTTTGTCCTGGGTGGGAATCGAACCCACGACCTCCGGCTTTGCAGTCAGGGTCACTAACCACTACACCAACAGGCCAGTCAAATGGATGATTTTTCCACATATTTTTCAATCAAACTATTTGGATTTAAAAACCAAACAGCTGAACTGATTTTGATAAAATTTCAATTGTATTAACCGAAAAGTAGGATATCCTTTTACATAAAAGAATATTTTTTAAATCGGATCATATATTATGACGGAGATATGAGGTAACAAACACAAAAAAAACGCCCGAAATGAGAACCTCCTTTTTTGAAGTCGGTTAAAAACGTGCGTTTTTCACCGCAGTGCGCGGCCCCGTGAATGCGTTCATTCTACCACACGGTAGAAAAAACGCACCGCGTTCCACCGCAAGGCAGTGCGCGCAAGGCCTTACTGCTTACAAAATCATCACACCGTTCGTTCGCCACTGCGGCGCATTCGCAACTGGTGTGTGTTACGAACAAACTACAACTGTGCATGCGTGGGGTGGGGATTATGGCGGCGCGATTTTATGTCTCAGTCCAAAGACTACAATAGTATTCTCAGTCGCTCGTTTACGTTTGATGCTTGCTTGCGTCCCGCTTGCTCCCGTCTACGTGACTGCACCTGCGCGATCTTTGCAAATGGCTAACTTCAGAGGGGCACAGTTATTTGACGCGAACTGTAGGTATGACTCGCGTTCCGACCGTTTGTATGAAGTTAGAATAGGTAACTACTGTAGATATTTTTACCGTGACTTTACGAACTACTCTCATACCTACCAAACACCACATCATTTCACAAAAATCGGACGAGCCGTTTCGAAAGAGTAGGTACGAACACAAACACCGTAACACAAGATTTTTTTATTTTAGATTATAGCTCGAATACCTATTGTTATTATAAAAGATTTTAACCTAAGAAATTAAAAACGAATTGTTAAACTTACTTATGGTTTTCTTTCTGATAAAGTTAAGTCGCTCCAAATATAAATAACAATATCATAAACTTCCTCCCACATCCTTGTCTTGAATACTCTGTCGGAATATTCAGGTACCTACATGTTTCTTCCATATTGCTGGTCTGACTCCGATTGCATTAATTGAAAGTTCAATGTCAATAGATATTTGCGATCGACACTCGCGCCGCCAGCACCGGTGAAACACCAGGTAACGACATATCTGGGCCACGTACCAACAGCAACTGCACAACCTATTTGGTCTGTGTGTTGTTGAGCGATCGGCTGCTGCGCTGCGTGTCGTGGGTTCGATTCCCGCAGGGAACAAATATTTGTATGGCCTACAGATAGTTGTTCCGGGTCTGGCTGTTTGTGTATGTCACTTTGTATGTTTGTAAACGCACCTACGATAAAGAAGAAATTCCTAGTGTGGGGCAACGTTTTATAAAAAATTAAAAAAAACTGAGTGTGTCTCAGTGCCAATGTTGCCAACTGCTACCTTTAGTCAGTAGCTAGACAGTTTGCGCCAACTGCTACCTTCAGTCAGTAGCTAGACAGTTTGTAAAAAATTGCTAAATAGCCAAATTTGTTTGACCCAAAAAAGTTTGCTAAAAGTAGCTGATCGCTACTTAGTACTAACTACATAGTAGAAAGGGAGGTAACAATATGTGGTCAAATTGTAATCACGTTTTGCATATATTAAGTCAAACACAGAAGAAAAAAAATCAGTACTTATAATTATTTTTAAGATAAACGTAGCAGGTAATTAAAATTAATCTAATAATAACAATGCCGTTAATCAATTAATGTAACTGAAGAGGCAGATGTCGATGGTTGAGGTTCATTATTGATCTTTGAGTTGGAGTATTTTCCTACAATAGGTAGGTACCCATTTTCTTAAGTATTTATTTTGGCAAAACGCAATTAAGTATAGCAACATTTTATCACTTTTCAAAAACATTCAATGTCATTTAAAAAGTTTCTAGAAATGTAGCTAAAAAATTTAGCTACAAGTTTTATTAAATAGTAGCGCCTGACACCGAAAAATAGCCAGATCTAGCTATGAAGTAGGCATCACTGCGTTTATTTCACCGCAGTGCGCGGCGCTTCATAGATCTCTTTAGGATACAAAAATATTTGCGGTAGATTCACCGCAAATTTGCAGCGAGAGGACAACGGTGACTCCACCGCATGCCTTTTTTTCACCGCAGTGCGCGCACATCTATGACACTCCATACTTCACAGATTGTGCGTTTAAAAAACGCAAGGCAGTGCGCGCTAGGCCATATGTGTAAAATAGTTGGGCAAACGTCATCTAAAACAATTCCAAATTTCAAGTTGATAGCATTAGTAGTTCTTGAGATATCCAGCTGTGACAGACGGACAGACAGACAGACTGAGTCGCACCATAAGGGTTCCTTTTTACTATTTTGGTACGGAACCCTAAAATTTCATCGCCTCTACGTGAGGGATTCAAAATTTTATTTAAACACTTTGTCGGCACTTTTATTTGCACTTTGATACATTGAACTAAACCGCGGACAGCCAGACGGACATGGCGAAACTATAAAGGTTCCTTGTTGACTACAGAACCCTAAAAAGTATGTATACACTTTCAATGTCATTTTAATGTACCTACCTATGACAATTTCTGTATCACGTACCTATACAATTTCTATTTACAGTAGGTATACATTTTGTATACTTACATGATAATATTATAAAAAATTACACAGATACCTATTTAAAAATTGCATTGGAAGTTTACCTAAACTTTTCTAAAAAATTCCAAATCTACGCTTTGGAACGTGCAAATAGCTTCATCTTTTTAAATGGTTTTTTTTTTTTTTTTTAGGTATGACCACTAGCAAGTTAACACACTTGGGATATCAACTGCTTAACCGGACTAACCTGTGGTGGCCTCAAATGAATTTAAGGCCCCCAGCCAAGGCAACAAAACTAGCTACAAGCTAAAAACTACTGACCGCTCACTAAGGGCATTCCCTGTGGAATACGACCTCGGCTTAGCGGCGTCAGTTAGGGACAGCAAGAGACAATCAGGCTGAGTCGTTTTATTATTTAGGGGTTATTAAAGCTAAAGGCTCAGCGGCGCGGGCTGGCTCGTTTGCAAAAGTCGGGGAGGGTTTTGAGTGGGTCGTCGCGACGGACCTCGGCGGCGAGGTCGGTATACGGAACGCGGTCTGTATCTGTTTATTCTAAGGGTGCTGGTTTCCCTACAGCTTTCCTGCTTTGTGCTTTGTGATCTCGTCGTCGGATTCGACGAGTGTATGCCGAGGACGGCGAATCTTACTAATGCGAGAGGGAGTGTTCTGGGTTGCCTTTGAAATCAAAGGGTTTTGGTGCTTTTCAGCGGATTCGAAGAAACGCTTTGTAAGGCGCTTCATAAACTGTTTTAGGGTCGGGATTTTAAGGTCGACATGAAATCGTTCGTTCCGTACATACCACGGGGCGCCCGTGGCTTTTCGGAGAAATCTGTTTTGGATTACTTTCATCCTGTGGATTTGCTTTGGCTTTGTGTGTGCGAATACAGCACACGCATAAGTCATAATCGGTCGTATGCACGTAGTGTAGATGCGCAGTTTACATTTAAGTGATAGCTTGCTGCGTGCATTCAGCATGGAATGGAGTCTACCCAGAGCAAATGCAGCACGCGAACGTACCGCACTTATGTGCTCAGCAAAGGTGAGTCTATGGTCTAATATCACACCTAGATATTTGGCTCGCTTTTCCCAAGGGATCTGCTTACCAAACATGGTGATCGGACTCGGTGGATTGGGAATAAATTTCGCCCGCGGTTTATAGAACAAAACCGCCTGGCTTTTTTCGGGATTAACCTCAAATCCCCAGAGACGGAACCAAGCGCCTAGGTCGCTGGCCGCCTTTTGAAGATTTTTGGCTATTGAGTTTTCACTATTGCCTGAGCAATAGATGGCCGTATCATCGGCAAATAGAGCTAGCTGCGTCTTATTATTCTTTGGGATGTCGCTAGTGAACAGTGTTTTTTAAATGGTCTAGGTAATTGAAATAAATGCTTTGACTGGGACTTTTAACTGATTTTGTTGCGTTTAGGTAAGTACCTACCCAGTTTTGACAGTTTAATGGTTTTGAGGTTATTTAGAGAAAAATGCCGTACCTACCTACCTACACATATTTTTGGGTGTGCGTCGCGAATTTGAAAATAAAAATCAAAATGGCGGCCGGGTAGCTATGCCACAAAGGTTCTATCCCTTTTCGCAAGAACTTAAGATATTTTAGAAAATGTGAATGATATATTATTGCTCGTGACTGTACAACCCATTTCAATAAACGCACTCAATTAGGTACTAGTCACCAGCACCTCCTCAAATTCGTTTATTTCCCGGTGGTCATAATCGCAGTGCGCATGACCGAAAGTTCATTCAGACGAGTAGGTACCTACCTACTTCAGTAGCCCTCTGTCGATTGAAGGGGCATCGCGACTACGCTGACGCCTTGTGCGCAGAATCTAAATTGCTTCTATTTTTTACTTTTAGATAAATAAGCGTGTTGTTCAAATTTCGGTTGTATTAATGCAAAAAGCGAACACAGGGTGAGTTAGTCTATTACTATACTGCTACTATTTCAGATTTCAAGTGGATCATAAAAACTAATTAAGTTTACTTGTAAATATAAGCAAAACCTAATGTCGTGTTTGATCGCAATACTATTGAATATGAATAAATTACGATTACATCCTGCTTCGCACACCTTACCTAAGTACATAAGTTCATGTGTGTAGTAGGCTGGCTGGAGTAGCAAAAATGTTAAGTTAAATCGTCATGTTTTTGTAGAAGAAGTGCAATGCGAATATACAATGTGTGATGGTGGAAGCAAGAAGGGCCAAGCGTGGCGACCCAGCCGGACCATGGTGAGCGCGGCGCTGTGGGCGCTGACGCTGTTGGTGGTGGCGGCTGCTGACTGCTGTTACCTGTTCCCTAGTGGTAAGAACTGTTCTCGATAGGAAACTAGCCTGTTCCCTTTGAGCTGAAGATAAAATAGATTTCATAAAATTCACCAACACGAATGAACCGTGTTTTATTGCTAGTAGGACTGGTAACATGATTTGAAGATGGTAAATGGCAAAGACCAGATAACTAGTGGTTGTCATTTGCAAGTGTGCAAACTTCGTCATCGCATACGAGGCGAAATTGGCGTTATGGAGTGTAGGTAGATAGATTCTATAGGTATAGATTTAATTTGATTTTAACATTTTGAGAAACATTATATTTATACAACGTGTAATAGAATAAACGCAATATGCAGGTAGGTACCTCTTAAGGGGCCGTTGTAGGTACCTACTCATCATTATAAACAACTTTTACTGTGGGTCCAACCCCTTAATCGTGAAAAAAGAAGCAGCTGTCTAGTACATTTTGGTCGATTTATTAAATACGCACATAGGTACTTATTTAATTACTAGCTGTTGCCCGTGACTTCGTTCGCGTGTATGTATTGTAAAATGATGTGGCTAGGTAAGATCAATGTGTTCGTATATCTAATACAGTCAATATCTATCATTGCTTGTCTCTTTTTTTATGTATGGGAAAACATCAAATGACTCCTTTCGCTCTGGGCGGAATGGAAGGGAGTGTCAGACTCTTACTGACTAAAACCCATCTGTGTTCCTCCTAATGCCCTTTGCGTACCAGGGCCGCGGTGACTCTTTCGAACAAATTCCGCAACCCTGGCAGGCACTGGCCCTAGCGGGCCTCATCTTTATGCTGACATCTTTTTGTGACGCGCGTGGAACACAACGCGCCGTCGAGTATCACCTCTTCTGTTCAAATAATTTTTCGTGAGAAACGTTGTAATGATAATACTTCTTTCATTTCATCGCAACTATAGATAAGGACGATAGCGGTATTAACGTCAATTTTCTGCCCAACTGTCTCACTTAAGATTTGCAGATGACTTTGTGGTTTTCACTGAGAACTTCGATGACCCCCAGAAAATGTTTCAAAATCTTTAAAAGCTTCTTTTAAGTTGGGTCTTGGGATGAATATGACCAAGACGAAGGTTATGGCAAACACCATCAGGGATTCAAATCTGGAAATGAATTGTTGGAGATGATTAACCGATATGTTTATCTTGGCCATATCCTTTCAATTGGCAAAGAAAATCAACAAACGGAGGTATCGAGAGGAACACACCTTGGATGGGCCGCTTTTATATGGGCGAAAAATTCCGCAATGTCTGAATTCCCGCCTTTATAACCAGTGTGCTTTTCCCAAAATGACTTACTTACTTACATGGACGCTCACGCAGGAGGCTGTGTACAGACTGATAGTTGCACAGAGAGCCATGGAGCGTTCCATGCTTGGTAGAGGTACGTCGTCGAGATCCGAAGACGTACGAAGGTTTTCAACATCGGAAAACGAATTGTAGAACTAAAGTGGAGCTGGGCAGGACACTTGGCAAGGCGCGGTGATGATAGGTGGAGTAAGGCAGTGACTGAGTGGCGTCCGAGGACTGGATGACACAGTATTGGTCGACCGGCGCGGCGGCGGCGAGATGGGCGGACGATATTGTTGCCATCGTGGGTAGAACCTGGATGAGGCTGGCACAGGAACGTGGGGATTGGCACACGAAAAGAGAGGCCTATGCTCAGCAGTGAGCGAAGTTGGACTGTGGATAATGATGATGATACACGATGTTGATGAAACTTGCTAAGTTTGTTAACACGCAATAGAGCTACATAAAGTTGTCCATGGGAAAACCAACCAGAAGAGAAGTCAACCCCCGCAGAGGACACAGCGGAGCATACGGTGAAGGTCTGCCCTGCTTGGGCGTAGCACCGCCGTGTCCTCGTCGAGGCGATCAGCGACGGCGACCTCTCGCTACCGGCTCTGGTTCACTCCATGGTCCAGAGCGCGGAGGCGTGGGAAGCCGTCACCTCTTTTTGCGAAACAATAATGCTAGTAAAGGAAGGGGCGGGCCGCGTGAAGGAGAGGCAAACGTCACGCCTTAGAAAAGCAAAAGACACACCTGATGATAAACAACTGTTTGTACCCATTACATATACAAACCTCCTAGCCAGTTGCCTAAATTATATTACATCACGTTTGCCACAACTGAGACATGAAGACAGAAAGTATTATTTCATTGTAATTTTACCGACAACCGTACCCTTCATACTATACCTAATGTCGTGCAGCAAAACAAGCATCACTGTTTCGCTGCAGAAATAGGCAGGTACGGTGTACCGTATTTTAGTCATATTATTTTACTAATTTATTTTTCTTTACATACTTGCAGACTCATTTACTTGAGTACAGTCAACCGCTTTTTCCAGAAAGGTTTTTAGAATTTAATGATCACTAAAACTAGAAGGTTTGTTGTTAGCAGCGCCAAAATAGCGGAAACTCAAAAAAACGATCTACTTGGTAAATATTCTGTTAATAGTGAAAATGTTTTTAAAGTTCTACAATAGGTAGACCAGGTACTCACCCGTAATACTTGTCCACAGTTTTCCATGCGACACGTAGAAGTTTTGGTAACTTCGTCATAATCAAAGTAATGGTACACACAGTTTACTTTCTTTCGTCCCATCGCTTTGATTAACGGGGCGTTATCCGAATTTTGGCTGTTTGGGTATCGATTTTAAACGGTCAAATACAAGAATTTAAGCCCGGAACAAAATATATGTGAGGGATACATCCTTGTTTTAGTGGCAAGTGGAAGTCAAAACACGAAATATTATAATTTTCTAGATAAAAAAAAAAATTGAAAAAGGGTCGATTTAAAAAACCATTTTCTATCTCATATCCTAATTACAGCACAAAACAATTTGGAAATTGCACGAACTAATTGAACGAATATTAACACTTAAAACATTTCTTCGTAAACAATATTACTTGTTATGTGATATTCATCAGTACGTATAAACAGGCTTTGCGCGCTGCTTACTTGCGACAAAACGACATACAGCCTGACCGTGCGAGATACAGGACTACCGCAGATCCACACCAACACGACTAATAGTTTGTCCCTGAGCTTGATTAATGGTCATGCCGAAACTATCAGAAGATAAGTCTCCGCAGAGGACATTGTGGAGTATACGGTGGAGGTCTGCCCTGCTTGGGCGGAGCATCACCGTGTCCTCGTCGAGGCGATCGGCTGCGGCGTCCTGGTTTACTCCATGGTCCGGAGAAGAATATAAGAATGAATGACAGCACGATTTGACAGTTATTCCTAGTTCGGGACTAATCGTAAGTCCGTAGGTGATACGGAGTAGAAAACGCCCAACACTAAGGCCGAAACTACAGACTTCGGGCTTAAGAGAGTAGACCCCCTCAGCCGCCGCAACAGAAAAAGACAACCCGGGCGTTGCGTCGGGAGTTGCAGGGCAATTCCCAGCCACCCTAAGCGCGGGCCCGCAGATGGCGAGCGTAGGTTGGCTCACTGTCCGAACACTAACTACTGTTGCGGAATTTGTTCGAAAAGTCACCACGGCCCGGGAACGTAAAAGGCATAAGGAGGAATACGGATGTGTTTTAGTCAGTAAGAGTTTGACACTCTCTTCCGCTCCACCCAGAGCAGAAGAAGTCATTTGATGTTTTCCCATCCATAAAAAACCCACAACGGATAGAGTAGAGTAGAGACTCCGTTGTCTTGGCTAAGTTTGCAAGCCTAGCTCCGCCCAAATGTACAAAAGCCACCAGTGTGCTTCACAGGTTGAGCGGAGAGACGACCGATAATACTCAAGCCTCAAGGGAGTGATAATCTGAGATAAAAGTCAGCTCAATCACTTAGCACTCACAAACCTATATTTACCACCTGATTATGTACATTATGGATTGCAATAAACGTTTTGATTTGAAACCTGCCCCTCGCCGTTCCGAGGATTTTTTCACGTCGGAAAGTCATGGTCAGGATGACGTAGCCGACTGATTCCTCTGCGTCGAAACAACCTCCGCAAATTGGGCTGTCTGTGGTGCATAAGTTAAAAAAAATTATGGGCAAGGATCCGTAATAATAATCCCTATTATTACGGAGGTAATTTTTACTTAAGCTGAGAAGTCAATTAGTCACGTTTATAGACTTGTCATTGCCATTTTTCACTTTTTTCACCATTTTTTGTCATGAAGTTCAGTTGTTCTCTGGCAAATTCATGCACGAAACTGTGAGAAAGAAAGAAAGAAGGAGGAGCGGGTACGGGTCCAGCACTACCATCTCGAAACCTATCTTCGCGAGTTCTTCTGTGGCGTCATTGCCTAGGGATCCACAGTTCCCCTTGAAGCTCTGGAGTGTGAAACCCGCTACTGGTAATTTCTGGCCCTAGGCTGGTCACGACGAATCACCAGCTGACTGGGAATTGAACAGTTTTGTTTCAAAATAAACAGAAAATAATTAGGAATTAGGGAGATCCTGGGAAAGAAATCCAAAAGGTGAAAGGCTCACCGAGTCGAAGCTCCAAAGTCTTGAGCATCGAAGCCGAGTTTTTAGCCTATCGGTTTTGTATCGGTTGCATTTTGGGGAGTGTGCGACGGAATTCCATAGTTTAATTCCGCCAAGCTCGTTCCATCATCGGACCACAAGACGTACGGCGGTACGCCACCGGTACACGGTGGACCTCACACCCACATGAACAAAACGTTTTGGAAACACATGGCGTGGAATTCCCTGACTGAGTCCGTGTTTCCTGATAGTTACAGCCTGGGAGTCTTATCAAGAGTGAGTAGGTTACTTATAGGCAAGCGTGCTCCATCTTCGATCACATCATCGTTTGCCATCAAAAGTAAAAAAAAATGAAAACAAAGTTAGTGGAGCAATTTTTTTTTTTTTGCATCAAATGCGTAACGCCTGGTAAGTATCAAAAGAATCTTTAACTAAAAATACTTTTTGGTGTAATTCTCGTGCTGTTGATGGTAAGTACAGTTTCGCTCAACAGATGGCATTGCAAGTATCATTAAAGATAGGTACTTACCCCTACTTACTATGCATGTAGATAATAAGTTGATTTCTTCTAGATTGCCATAATCCTATTAGGTTTATGTGAACGTTATCTACATTAGTTTTGTATTTTTATCGCGATGCAAACAAAACAGAATACATATAAACAGAAAATAGGTTCTGCTTGTCTTGCTAAAAAGATATGCAAAATACAGCAATAACATATTATTAATATTTGAAAATATTAGGTTTGGTAGGAATAAAAAATAAGGAAATAAATAAGATAAAAATAATTCAAAAATAATTACAAAATTTGTGGGATTTGAACCCACACCTAGTCTTTCGAGAGGCAGGCTTTAAACCAACGGACTATGAAATCTATTAACAATTGATTAAAATAGCCGATAGCTTATGTACATCAGAACGTTCGGCCAATCGAGATAGGGAGCTGGCTGCTACTCCAGTTTTTAGTGACGATTATGTGACGCATAAAGATGCCAGCCAAAGAATTTGTGACAGAACAGTTCGAAAGTTAGAAGCATTTATTTATGGCCGAACGACCTGATATCAGAACGTTCGGCCAACCTGAATCTCCATAACTGAGGACCTTAGAGAAACTGTTACTGAATAAAGATTTAGTGACGATTTGGTGACAAACAACCACTGCGTTACTTTTACTCGTAATGCCACCGGTTAAAAGTAAAATGGATTTTGGTGCCTGGAATATCAGAACGTTCGGCCAAAATAATCTCCATAACTGAGGACCTGAGAGAAACCGTTAATGAATAAATATTTAGTGACGAGACTGAAACGAATTTTTATTGCTTTATTTTTTTTTGTGACGGCCCCTTTTAATAGTAAAATGAAAATTTTACATATAACCTCAAAACATTGGGATTATCGATTCCTCCACAACGAAGAAGCCCTGAGAAACCGTTAGTCACTAAAGATTTAGTGACGACATTGAAACTAACTTGTATTGTTTTATTTTTTTTTGTGACGGCCTCTTCTTATAGTAAATTGAAAATTTAACATATAACCTCAAAACATTGGGATTATCGATTCCTCCACAACGAAGAAGCCCAGAGAAACCGTTAGTCAATAAAGATTTAGTGACGACACTGAAACGAACTTTTATTGTTTTATTTCTTTTTGTGACGGCCCCTTCTTATAGTAAATTGAAAATTTAACATATAACCTCAAAACATTGGGATTATCGATTCCTCCACAACGAAGAAGCCCAGAGAAACCGTTAGTCACTAAAGATTTAGTGACGACACTGAAACGAACTTTTCTTGCTTTATTTTTTTTTGTGACGGCCCCTTCATATAGTAAATTGAAAATTTAACATGTAACCTCAAAACATTGGGATTATCGATTCCTCCGCAAAGAAGAAGCCTTGAAGACTCGTAAAACCCCTGATGTGTTATAGGTTTTCAGTGAAATGGTGTCAGTTGTTGATTCAAGATTAATCTATAAAAATGCACTATGGCGGATGGCAGATTAAATATGTACTCGATATATACTAAAGCAAGCACGTTGTAATATTAAATTATATGGGTACAAGCAACGTTGCTCTGAGCTGATGCCTGGATACCAGTGTCCACTTGTGAAGTTTTTGTTATATTAGTCGAGTCTATTTTGGCTAAAAGCAAACGAAAGTGGAAAAGTAACTGACATTGGAGATTGGTAAATTTGAGTAAGTACAAGAATACTGAAATAAATAGGAACACAAATTAAATAATGCTTTATTTGTAATCCGAAATCCAAAAAAGCGGTATGTAGTTAGGTAGGTATCTAAATAATAATTTTTACTTTTTAGAATTACAGTTAAATTGGTTCACCACGAGAGAAGATAGATCGATTTGACAGCTTCTTGTATTTATTGCTAGATTGACTTGAAACTTGTCAAATTGGATTTCTTTCGGTGGTGGCCCGACAATATTATTATTAGTTTGATAAACTAGATTGCACATTTTACACTTTAATAACAGTTCTATGGATAAATCACAGTAAGATTAGACAATAACTAGCACTTCGCCCGCGACTTCGTCCGCGTAGATTTAGTAGGTACTCCACAAACTTCTACGCCCCCTATACCCCCTTATACAGGATTACTGGTAATTCGACGTATATCCGTCAGGGGCTGATAAGGGGGCCAAAATGCAACAAATTGAACCCCCGTATGTATGGCCGAAATTGAATAATTTTCGAGATATTTGAATTTTAAGGGTTTTTCGAAATTTACTCAAAATTTGACATTTAATTCCAAATAAAAAACCTACGTACCCATTCAAGGGTACCATTAAAAATGATGTTGTAGCTGGCACTTCAATTAAGCTGTGGACATAATTAAAACTACTACCTACTACCAGTAACCCTGTATAGGTTAGTTTTGGAAAATTAAGTACAACGATTTTCATTATTTACTTAGCCATTTCTACTTATTCTATCGTCTCAGGAGGCCCTAGACAATGTACCATTTAATTAGCGAATGCGACTGACGAAGTGCCAAAATGTAGGAATTTATCACGTGACATTTCGATAGCGTCTGTCAATCCTATACATTTTTACCGTATTGACAATCGCCTTCGCTACGCTACCGTTGACAGAATCTCACTTGTCTCGAGCCCAGATTCAGCGCAACTGTTCACCCCGTTCAGTCAGGAGTTGATTATGTAACAATTGTTAGGTACCTACATCTGTTTCAATTATCCCAGTTTTAGTTTGTTCATAGCATTCCTACGTAAATTGAAGCAAGCAATAATGTCCTCCCCTAAAAACTTAATCACCCCTGCTTCACCCCTTATTATTTATGTAGTTTATTTTTGAAGAATCCAAACATTTGATATTCTTATTGTTTTATCGAAATCCACCATCACCCTATCTACAGGCGTTTTAAATGCCGAGTTTCAACTTCATCGGGCCAAGCATTGATACGATTCTCCCCAGTTCGCTCAAGCCGCGACATTTTTCTTACTTCGAGCATGTTTATTACCGTCTTAACTTTTGAACGAAAGGTCCGATTTTAATAATTTAAAGTGTACACACACGTAACGTCCGTGTTTACACGGACGTAATCAACCTTAATTCTCAAACTATTTAAATGGACCTCATGATACCAAAATTACCATTTTTTCATTTCACCAGGGACTTGCTTGAATAAATTGAACAAAAAGCGGTCATGGTGACTTAACCATTATAGTTAGACAAATGGTATTACGGACTTTTTTGTAGATATTGATGACCACTGTAAAACTGTAGTACATCACTTTGCTCTATTGTCAATAGATTCTGCAGCGTAAGCGATATAAGGATTTTTTCACACCTTGAGTTACATTATCGAAGTTTTCATACGGATCCCTAACTTTTTGAAAAGATTCTACTGATGAAGAATTTTTCAAATCGGTCAAGTAGTTTCGGAGCCTATTCATTTCAAACAAACAAACAAATCTTTCCTCTTTATAATATTAGTGTAGAAAACAAACAAATCTTTCCTCTTTATTATATTAGTGTAGAAAACAAACAAATCTTTCCTCTTTATAATATTAGTGTAGACTACACCAAATGAACTCTTAAAAATAGTAGTCAACAACATTACTGCTTAAAAATTAAATTGACTTATAATAAGTTAGGTAGTAGTTTAAAATTGGTCGTGTTAACTAGTAGGTAGGAACTATCATCCCTTTAAAAGTGTCCATCTACTTAGAAGTAAAAAAATTAACAACTGTATAAAACTTAACAATAGTAGGTAAGTACTTACCTATATAAAAATCAGTCTCTTGTCATGAGTTTCTACTAGATTAAGTATCTAAATTATTTTAGTAATTGCTATCATGTTCTAATGCTACATATTTTATAGTGTGCATTGTAATTTTTATGTCAACAGAGCTTTGATATAGTTCACACTTCCCATCATCATAACATACCCATTTACTTTTGTCGAAAACATGACATATGTAGTGACCGAGTTTGCCTAGCACAGACGAAATGTATTCAATTACACCCAGTATATGAAAAACTTTGTTCTGAATTAAAATCGTAGAAGGCATTTCTGATAAACTGTGTACATTGTTGCAATCTAAACCAAACGTAATTATAGAGTCTACTAAGTACGTGCAGGTTACTATTCCATGGCAAGATTCGACAGGGCAGTTTGAGGTATTGCCATTAATTTCAATGGCGTCCTCTAGACCACTAATACCAAACATAGAAATGATGTCGACATTACAAGGTAACAAAGGAACACATCTTGTAACATTGTTTGAGCAATTTTGTGAACATGATTTTATAAAGCGGCCACTAGTGAAAACGTTTAAAAATATTCTTTCAAATATATAGCTTACGTTACATTGGCAGTCAAACACTTCTTTCTTCAAGGTCTTATTACATGAAAAATAAATTTTACACAATTCAACTCTAAGTTGCTCTGCTTCCTTTTTATTGTGAATTATCAACATATTCACATATTTTGCAATTAAATTTTTCTCGCCTAATACTTTAAGTAAATATGGATATATACTACAGCCATAGGCCAGTAAGAATATAGAAGAATCTAAAGCACAAGTGTTTATTATGTTTATGTTTGAAAAACTATCTGCAAAGCCATTCTGCATTAAAAGTATTTTAGGTTTTAAACTGAATTTCGTTTCTTCTCTTGCTTGCCCTTGCCAATTTTCTATGAACGTTGGATTGTCAGAAAAAATTGAATCTTCGTAAAACGGTCTACACGTTTTTTTTCGTTTTGGTACTATTGACTTCGCCTTGGCTTGTCTCTTACGTTTGATTTTGTTATTTTTGTTCTTAACATTAGATACTAAATCTGATTTTGCAAGTTTTATTTCACCATGCAAATAATTGGTGTGTCTTTGCAAAAAAGCATCAATTCTATGTTTTTCAACTTTCGTCTTAAAAGTTAAATGTTTTAAGGTTCTAAAATAACTCTCCGCCCCGGAAGATGATGGCGAAAAATTCTGAGCATGGTAAAAATTTATCATTACATTTGACCACAAAGGTAATTTCAATAAAAGTCGTCTCAATGTGGTTACAAAAGATGGCAAAAAGAATACATTTTCATTAGAGGAGTCGATTGTGGCATCACAATTTTTCTCACTGTCTACTATTATGTCAAACCATTTAAAATATTTTGTTTCTAAGTTATCGAAATCATCATCGTTCACGTCGTTTGTGAGCCATTCTTTATTTGAGGATTCGCCAGGAATATTATAACTTCTTTTATTAAATCATTTATATCTTGCTTTGTTCTAAGATAATCAATTTTTTTATTGAGGGCCAGTTGTACAACACCTCTTATACATTTTTTTATTATCTCAAAATTATCACTTGATTTAATAAAAGCAAGACATCGAATATAAAAGTACTTTACATTGTCTTGAACATTTTTGAAACACATTAGGTGATGTAACGTCTTTATGAAATGGCTTGTATCTAGCCTTATATAAGTTCCTGGTAAATCATCGATCTCCGCGAGTCCTTGCAATATAGCATAACTTATCTGTAGGTACTCTTTTGTACTGTTAAATTTGGTAAATGCTGCTACTATAGCAGATATTAATGCTGATGAGTCATCCACTATCACTTCAGACGGTTGAACAAGACGCAAAGATGTCCAATTTTGTATCCATTTTAAAATGGTAGCATTTGTGTGTGATTCAGTAATCATCTGAAATATCGGTACAGATTTAAATCCAGTAGTATCAGTAATTAAGCATACATATAAAAATAACTGCTTCATTTGGTAGGGCTTACGAACTGTCAGTTTTTTAAAAATTGAACCTGTTGCATCTATAGTAATTTTAATGTTTTCAAATTTTTCTGAGCATAGTCTATAGTACTCAATTTGCTGTTGGGTCCAATAATGCAAACAAAAATAGGGATGTAGTAGTAAATATCTTATAACATTTTGGTACTCTAATGACTTGCACATTTTTAAAAGTGAAGTTAATGGGTCTTTGTCGAAATATGTGGACATCTGATGTTCATATTTAATTTGAGTTAAGGCTGCAGATGTTGGCAAAATAGGTGGATAATCATCTTCATCTTTAAATAGTGTTACTGCAATTTTATTACGCGTTTCTGCTACAGATGCGTCCATTAAAGATTTTGCAATTTTCCTTCTAGTGTGTGGGGTCATTCTTGCTTTTTTATTTGGATTATGTTTAAAATCACTGTCAAAATTCATAATTTTACATTTAAATGATATAACTTTGTTTGAGAGATCAGAACTTGTCATGGTCACTTCTGCATTGCATTGATTACATTTACCATAAAAAATAACATTATTTTCTGATCTTCGAAATCTATAGGTGAATTTGAGGGTACATAAAATTTTTGTATATAGCCAAAACTTTTTTCGCAAGAGATCGGACCACTTATATTTTGGCAAAAGTAATCTTCTTCTAAATGAATATTTATCTCTACATGTCGTGTACACTGGTTCTATTTTCTTTTTGTCGTAAAGATCTACATCAAAGGAAAAACTTCTTTCTTTTTTAACACTTTCTGAAGTTTCAATATCAGATTCTTTTTCTGTTGGTGGAGATTTTGTTACAAAATTATCTGACGTCAACTTTAGTTGTACGTTTTCAAACGAGGAATTAGAGTCACTCTCGGGTTCACTATCAAAAAATAACTTATAATTTCGTTTCACACACAAATGAGCCGCTCGCGGGGATATAACATAGGCAAATTCTTGGGAAATATTTTGGTATAGATTTTTGTTAAATTTTAACTTTGAATGCAGTATGTCTTGTTTAAACTTAGTAAATATTTTTTTCTGTATACTCAGATCAACTTTAGCTTTTCGACCTCTTGCCATCGTTCAATGTTGGCTTCGATGACCTTGTACTTACAAATCCATTAATATAATATAAGCACCTACTTAGGTACTAACTGTTTTTAATTTTTAAATAGGTACTTTAATCATAAAGCAAATTTCACATTGCTGGCTGTTAATTATTTTCCATTCGGTTTCCGCTCTTTTGCTTTTAAAATCTGCCTTAAAAGACTTTGTGCAATCCGCAATCCTGAAATAATACAGTTCAAGATGAAACTTCGTTACCTATTCGATTAACTATATTGAGGATAGGTACGAAGCGCCTGGCCATTTCATGAAATGGTGACAGTTCATAAAATACTAATCAATTGACATGTGGATTGTGAGCTCGGCTGTCATTGAGCCGATCAAGTTGGATCAAGGGCCTAATTCAGAAGGCAGGAAATATACCTACTCCTCGATACGGCTCCTTTGTGAGGAGGTTCCTGTCTCTGCAGCCCTAACCACCGGTAGCTTGGACCCCGCTACCGATACACGGACCTCTATTTTTTTAATACTTTGAAATGTTTTAATGTCCTTTTTTAAGAAATATTTAAAATATATTTTTAAATATTTCTTAAAAAAACTAAACACTATATAAGAAATAAAATTAATAAACGACATGATAATAATAATCTTAATTCAGAAAGCGGTACTTCTGGACACGGCTCGCTTTGTTAGTAGGTTCCTCTTCTGGAACCCTGAGCGCCGGTAGCTTGGACCCTGTTACCGATTCCGGTGTGCTACTCTTTTTGATAGCTAGTGATGGACGGATGGATGGAGATGGACTCGAAACGTGGTCACTCACAATGGGCCTCATCAGAAGGCTTAAAGTCACCCAAAGGGCAATGGAGAGGGCAATGCTCGGACTTTCCTTGCGTGATCGAATCAGGAATGATGATATCCGCAAGAGAACCAAGGTTACCGACATAGCCCGAAGAATCGCCAAATTGAAATGGCAGTGGGCAGGGCACATTGCTCGCAGAACAGATGGTCGATGGGGCCGAAAAGTTTTGGAGTGGCGACCGCGTACCGGAAGACGCAGCGTTGGAAGGCCTCCCACAAGGTGGACCGATGACCTGGTGAGGGTCGCGGGTAACCGATGGATGCGAGACGCACAGGACCGGTGGCTGTGGCGACACTTGGGGGAGGCCTATGTCCAGCAGTGGACGTCTTTCGGCTGATATGATGATGATGATGACTCTTTTTGATATTATTACACGCTACTCCATTTATTTAACAGCCAGCCTGAAGCTACTGAAGCTAATATTTTCGGAACCCTCAGGGCACGAGTCGCACTTGGCTGGTTTTTATATCCTTAATGTAATTTTAAAAAAAATCAATTATGTACATTTACGTCAAAGGAAACAGAAGTGTCTGTTGCAGCAACGGCCAGCGACGAACGACCGCGACGTAGCATACGCTTCAGCAAGCGACAGAGCGTGTCTCTTCTTATTTTCGAGTAGGTCCTCGTAATCATTACAACTAGCGCCTTCCAGCAGAGGTGGATCGGAGTCTGAAAGTATAGAAGTCATTTAGGTAACTTTAATCATAATGATACTGACCATAGACAAATTAATTATCTTCAAAATAAATAAACAGAAAGTAAGGCATTTCGTTCTTTAATTTTATAAGAACGTCCTGTTATTTCCAATCGTTACCTACTGAATTTGTCTTATCGTGATAGATTGCTTAGTTTAAAAGTTATACAGTTTTGTTTAGACAGGGGTTACAACAGAGAATAAAGCGTAACATTTACAGCACATTACGCACTAATTATACATACCACTCATATCTCTCTAGGAGACTTTTCCAGCTAGAGCAACGCACTCAGCGAGTTCCTTCCATTGCACGCCGTCTATCGTAACGGGCTCAGATTCACAAACTCGGCCGTTGATTGGTTACAGACAATTTAAGGATCGGGATCAAGATTGGGTTTCAGATATAATATTATAGAAAGCGGCCGTAACTGAATGAAGTAAAACTAGTGGTCGAAATTCGATCGATAGTTTCAATTATTTTTATTCATGTGACAGTGACAGACACAGAAAAATAATAAAAACTAGAAGCAAGTAGGCCAACAATTTATTTCTAATGCATGTTATATAAAATATTAGTTATCTGCACTCCTTCTCACATTCCTCCGTCCGCGTATCTATTTATTTTGTTGCAATACCTACATCGTCACCTTATTTCAACTATTTCGTAGATAAATAGGTACCTACTCGATAAATACTTGTTTCGTTGGAAATGTTGGAATACATGGTCACCCTATTTCAGTCGCCACCCGCTATAGTGCATTTTTATAGATTAATCTTGAATCAACAAAAATACTGACACCATTGCACTGAAAACCTATAACACATCAGGGGTTTTACGAGTCTTCTAGGCTTCTTCTTTGCGGAGGAATCGATAATCCCAATGTTTTGAGGTTATATGTTAAATTTTCAATTTACTATAAGAAGGGGCCGTCACAAAAAGAAATAAAACAATAAAAGTTCGTTTCAGTGTCGTCACTAAATCTTTATTGACTAACGGTTTCTCTGGGCTTCTTCGTTGTGGAGGAATCGATAATCCCAATGTTTTGAGGTTATATGTTACATTTTCATTTTACTATATAAAGGGGCCGTCACAAAAAAAAATAAAGCAAGAAAAGTTCGTTTCAGTGTCGTCACTAAATCTTTAGTGACTAACGGTTTCTCTGGGCTTCTTCGTTGTGGAGGAATCGATAATCCCAATGTTTTGAGGTTATATGTTAAATTTTCATTTTACTATTAAAAGGGGCCGTCACAAAAAAAAAATAAAGCAATAAAAATTCGTTTCAGTCTCGTCACTAAATATTTATTCATTAACGGTTTCTCTCAGGTCCTCAGTTATGGAGATTATTTTGGCCGAACGTTCTGATATTCCAGGCACCAAAATCCATTTTACTTTTAACCGGTGGCATTACGAGTAAAAGTAACGCAGTGGTTGTTTGTCACCAAATCGTCACTAAATCTTTATTCAGTAACAGTTTCTCTAAGGTCCTCAGTTATGGAGATTCAGGTTGGCCGAACGTTCTGATATCAGGTCGTTCGGCCATAAATAAATGCTTCTAACTTTCGAACTGTTCTGTCACAAATTCTTTGGCTGGCATCTTTATGCGTCACATAATCGTCACTAAAAACTGGAGTAGCAGCCAGCTCCCTATCTCGATTGGCCGAACGTTCTGATGTACATGATAGCTTAGCTCCCTGAAAGGGTTCCACATCAGGTGCTCTAGACCTTCATTTTTTTTATGTCGACAGACAGTACCTACTCATCATGTTGACCAACTATTCCTTAAGCGGTATATTAATATCTCTTATAGATTAGCCGGGCTGCTAAGGTTCCACGTCTTGTATTCAGATCTTCAAAATAAATTATAGCCTATATGTTGGCGAGGACTAATAGCTATACAACAAAAAAAGTTTCATTAAAATCCGTCCAGTGGTTTTTGCGTGAAAGACGAACAACAGACAGACAGACAAAAAAAGAAAAAAAAAAGTTTTTGGCTTCTACTGTTTGTATACAGCACCCCTGGAGTATTTTTTTTAGTTTATATTCAATGTACAGAATTGACCTCTTCTACAGTTTTATTATATGTATAGATAGATAAATTAAAGTAGCTACCATCAAGGAGTTTCAATATCGTTTTAATTTGATTTAGGTGCAGATTATAAAAATAATTGGTTTTGTCTGTTGTTTGCATAGTAAATGAAATACCGCCCAAGTGTGGACTCGCGTACGAAGGGTTCCTATTTACAAGTCTGATTGCGCGGTTGTGCGCGTGATTTCAACCAAAAAATACTTCAGGTGTGATTAATGTTATTTCTTCCGTTTGACTGTCATAGTTTAAACAGGATCAGGACCTGCACAGATGCTAATCACTCTACTGCATATTTCCTTACATACATATTTCCTGGTCCAGGAACTGCTCTGCCTGCCACTTAGTTGTTATTTGGGTGAGGCGCCATATTGTGAAAATGAAAATAATAAAAGTCGAAGCTAATACGCCACTTGATGCAGTTATACATTAAATAACACTACTCAAATTCATTAAATAGGTATTTGAAAATCGTGTCTAGATCTAGTGCTTTCCCATCTTCTTAGCATGGCGGGTTGTGCTGGAGTGACGCCACGGACGGCATAAATATAATAAACGTATTGGGAATTATGTTTGAACCATTTGTGTCCGAGTCTCCTTGGGACCGAGTGCTCATCTCGGACCCAAAATGAATTTCGAATTTTTCGGGAAATCAGCAGCTCGCCTTTTCTTCGACCAGATATAATCTGTTAAGATCTGATGAAGAACTTCGGAGATAGATACCGGAACTCTTCAATAAATGATGAAATCGTATTTGTCTGTTTATTGTTCACACCAGTTTATAACAGAACATCACGCCGGTGAAAGGGTACGCAGATGTGTACAAATCAACCATGGTTTTGGGGTTATCCATTCGGGAATAACTTTATTGTTTATAAATCGATCTTTATGATTATTTTTGCGTTGGGTTTAGTTTAAGCTAACCACTAAAAAGTGAAAAACTAAAAAACTTTTTTACAAAAAAATTACAACCGACTTCAAAACAAAAAACACTACAAAGTATAAAATAACTATAATTTCGGAAGTCGGTGTTAAAAAACGAAGAAACAACAAAAAAACACCGTCTTCCGAAATAATAGTTCTTATTTTATATTTTGTGGTGTTTTTTGTTTTGAAGTCGGTTGTATTTTTTTCTGTAAAACAGTTTTTTAATTGAATAAAGGACATAATCAATAAATATACATGTCGGAGACGGTTATCAAATACAACTATGGGTAGTTGTCAAATCTTATTAAATACAACTGTGGGTAGTTGTCAAAATGTGTTATATTATGCAAACTGAATTGTTCTGTTTGTGTTATTTACTTTAAGTGATTTTAATATCAATTACTGTCTGATAAATCATAACATAATTTATTGAGTACTCGTAGTACACTAGAATTGAGTTTTGAAAACTTTTTCAATAATAGTAATCGTTTGTCTTCTAAAATACAAATGATGACATGTTAATTTGATTTAAAACGATTTACTTTGTTAAACCAGTGTTGTTTATTTACGATAATTATTATTGTACAATTTGATTAATTTGCAATGCAAGTCTTATTAGATTATTCTAATTTTAGTGATTCGTATCAAGTAAACACGTGACGCACGTCCGTGCGGCATTGGACAGAGTTGTTGTGGAGGGAGAACATGGTATTATAAAAGAGCGTGCACTCTGTGTGCCAGTACACTTTTTAGTCTTATCTTGGATTCGACTCACTATAGAGCTCCTGCTCCCGACAAAACTGTCGGTTTACCTGGTACAGCACTGCTGTATATTTACATAGCTGTATTGGCTTGCTGATACACTTTGTACTTGGGTGGCTTAGGCCTCTGTACGAACTGTGACTTTAAAGGTCTGTTCGAGTGACTGTATTTCTATTACTTATTGTTTTTATTGTGTGTGTGTGTTTTTAAAGTGTAATTAGACTCTGTTATTGATATACTGTCTTGTTTATCCCAATAAAATGGGGACGCCAATATCCTGACACTATACCTTACCCACCGCTCGGAGGAAAACTCATCCATTGTTCCTACATATATATAACGAGAAAAAATAGAGAGTGCGAATTTTGTGAGTTTGTGTATTTGATTGTTGAGGGTAATCTCCAAAACCAAACGGTGCACGTATCAAAGTTGAAGAAAAAAAATCAAAAACCTTTTGAAATGTACCTACCTATTGAGGTATCTTGCAGTACCTGATGATTTCATCATTTAACAGATGGAAAAAGTCTACATGGCCATGGGCTCTATTTAAAAATTCAAGCAGGAAAAGCCAAGACTGGCTGCTAGGTTACATAAAAAATATAAACAGTTAAGCTAAAATGTTCCACAGGAATAATTGTCTAAAAGAAAAACAGGTCAGTAGATCAACTGCAAATATTTTATACTGTGGCGTAGACTTTTTGCGAAGAGGTCGGTCATCGGACGGACATCGGTTATCATCGTCGTGTTAAACATGAGGGGTCGCAGGCGGAGGTAGCGCTTTCAATGCCAACCGGCCCGAATAACCCAGCCTTAATACCTAACTACCTTTTTTTTGACCACCATGAGGAGGGAGAAGACGGCGTCTTCTCCGACCTCTTCGGCACTTAAGGGCCTTCTGGAAGGTACCCTTAAGGTTTGAGGACTTAGAGGCGACCTCCGCGATCTCCTCGTCCTCCTCCGCAATCTGCTGCAGCTCGGCCAGAGAGCGGTCCGCGTACAGCATGCGGAACGCACCGTAGCTGAGCTGCACGCACCCGCTGCTCCTTCGCATGAGGTTTTTGGGTTGGCCCTGAGAAGGGCCTTTGGGTTGGCCCTGAGAAGGGCCTTTGGGTTCCAAAAACGCCCAAAGGCGTCCCGCGGGGTTGTTGGCACAGCCACCGCAAGGGAACCAATCAACCCTCATAGGGAAATGGCCACAGGGGCCCTCTGTCGGGACACCGTGGCCATCTCCCCACCCCCACCCAGAAGGCAGGGCCACCGCTTCGCGTGAATTCCAGACCAAAGGGGGCGTGTTGCCTCACGGACACATTCCCGCCAGTGCCGATCGGCTCAACCCCCCAGGACTCCTTCATCCTCGCTTAGAGGCGACCTCCGCGATCTCCTCCGCCATCCGCTGCAGCTCGGCAAGAGAGTGGTCCGCGTACAGCACGCGGGACGCACCGTAGCCGAGCTGCACGCGCCCGCTGCTCCTTCGCATGAGCTTTTGGGTTGGCCCTGAGAAGGGCCTTTGGGTTGGCCCTAAGAAGGGCCTTTGGGTGGCCCTGAGAAGGGCCTTTGGGTGGCCCTGAGAAGGGCCATTGGGTTGGCCCTGAGAAGGGCCTTTGGGATGGCCCTGAGAAGGGCCTTTGGGTTGGCCCTGAAAAGGGCCTTTGGGTTCCAAAAACGCCCGAAGGCGTCCCGCGGGGGTGTTGGCATAGCCACCGCAAGAGAACCAATCAACCCTCACAGGGAAATGGCCACAGTGGCCCTCTGTCGGGACACTGTGGCCACTTCCCTACCCCCGGCCAGAAGGCAGGGCCACCGTTTCGCGTGAATTCCAGACCAAAGGGGGCGTGTTGCCTCACGGACACCTTCATCCTCGCTTACGGCGCTCGACCGAGCAGGTCCCAGCGCAGGTGACCGGCTTCCCCTACTCCGCCCGGTGGTTTCAGTTACGTCATTTCATAAGGAATTAGACCAATAACGGGGTGGCAACCACGAGAAGGAATAACCACCGGACTTGCCTTGAGGATCTACACGACCGTTGCGCTCCCCCTCAAGACCTCACCAGCAATGGCGGCAGAAGAGCGGCGGCAGTGGCGGCGGCCGCGGCGGAGACGGCGGTGGCGGAGGACTTCCTCCTGCTTCCGGCTTTGGTGGGTGGAGCGCAGGCTCTGCCCCCAGCCCAGTGGTCGGCCGGCTTGCCAGCTGCCGGGACAGGAGCCAGCCCTGTGACCAGGCTGACCACAGTGGAAACAGACCGCTGCGGTCCACCTCCGAGGTTCATAGAGCTCCCACATGGTGGCCCACTTGGCACCGGAAGCACTTCAGAGGTCTGGGATCCAGCAGTTTAACCTGCGCGGAAACCCAACCCACCAATAACCATCGGCCCTCCGAGATGGTCTTGGCCGCCGACACGGGGCAGCTCGCCACAATGGTTCGCAAGCCCGTGTTGTCAGGACGTAGGGTGCCCGCCTTCACCTCCTCTGCTGAGCACCCCCCCGTCCTAATGACGACGGCCACCACCTCCGCCTCCGTGACGGAGTCGTCCAGGCCCAAGATGCGCATGTCAATGCACTTGGTGGGCCTGGACACTCGGGCATCGTCCGCGCTTAGGGACGCCCTGAGCCTTTCAGCTAGAGCGTCCGCGGTTGGGCCGCTGCCTGCCCCGGGGATCTCCAACATCCAGGCCCCAGTCATGGTGACCCTTAGTCGGAGGCCCCCGACGATGCCTAGCTCACCAAGGTTCACCGCCTCCTTCGCCTTGGTGAGCACGTCCACATACGTCACGCCCCTCTTCACCGCATCCGGCTGTAGCGTTAAAACTACAGCTGCGGTCTTCGGGGGGCGGAGCGCAGCCGCGACGCTTCACGCCTTCTACCGCCGCTTCCTCTCTCGCCTCTTAGCCGCCCTGGCTGCCTTGACCGCCTTCTTCTTCTCCCCGGCCACTTGCCATTCGGCTTGAGCCGTGGGAGGTTCTGAAGGCGAGGAAGTTGGGGGGAGCTGCTGCACGGCTGGCGCAAGAGCTTTCACTGTCCGTGCAGCCACCCCACCCTTCCTCTTCCTTCCCGGGTCCGGGTCCGGTTTTCCCGACACGGGCTTCGCGGGTGCCGGCCCGGACCCTTTGTCCTGGCCGGACGACTCCGGTTTGGCAGCCACGGCGCGCGTACGAGGCCGCCTTTTGCCGGCCCTTCTCGTTTGCCACACTCGCCGCTAGCGGGGGGCGCAGGACGATGCCCTCCTGGACGGAGAATCGCGCCTGGAAGGCAGCCATCTCCTGCCGCACCAGGTCCAGCACCTGGCTCTCCTGCGGCACGGGTTGGCTGTCCTCTCTGCGCCCCTCTGTGGGCCGGCTCCCCGGAGCCTGGCCAGGTCTGCTCGGAGCCCCTCGTTCTCCTTTTGGAGACGCTCCGTGGCGGCAGCCAAGCGGGTGACCTCTGCCCGCAGATTGGACATCTCGTCCGGCGGAGGCCCACCTTGGTTAGCCTCCGCTGCCGCCAGAATGGAGGCTATCGCCGCGCTTATGGCCTTGTTTTTAGAGGACGTCTTCCTCTTCAAGGCCACATCGCGGACCACGGCTCCACGACCTCCGCAAACCCGGCCCTCCGAATTCGCTCCTGTTCGGAGTCATCCGACTCACCGCCGGAAGACTCCGAACCAGGAGCCCCGCGACCGACATCTCCGGGGGGTCGTCCGTCATCAACGAGCTCCTCGGCTCGCTGGCCAGCCTCCTTGGTGGCAAGCACCCTTCCCTTGCCTCCCTCTCGGCCCTTACCCCGCCTACTGGTGGGGATTTTTCGGGCCGAGGCCACCTCCTCGCTGCAGGACGACCCCCGGTCGTCCTCCGGTCTGGGCCGCTTGCGGAAGGACCTGGAGTCCTCCGCAGCAGCCCCCGCCCCCTCGGGTCCCGAGCTCGCCGAGCTAATGGTCGCCGAGTCGTCGGAGTCCAACTCCGACTCTGCACCCGCTCGACGCTCAAGCGCCCTCCCTCCAAAATAACGCGCCTCTGCTTGCGCTCTGCCCGACCGACGCTTTGTCGAGCGAACTAAAATCGTACCCGATCAAGTCCTCAAAGGACGGTTTGGATCGGGGGCCTCCTCGGCCACTGTTGCCTTTGGCAAGCGGAGAGTGGATAACACTGTTTCCCCCCCCAGAATACGAGGGGCTTGACGCACGAGGCGTGGCGGATTCCCGAACTGCTGTGCAGTCCGGACCGCCCTGGGGTATAACTTCTCTTGCAGTGCTATCCATGATTTTCCTTTTTGAGGGTGCGATCCCTATCTCCCCTTCTCTCTCCCTCTCTCACTGCTTGCTCGTTGCCCTCACAGTCACGTCTGATGAGCAGACGCGTACCAGAGAGCAGCGAGCAAGCCAACGAAACGCACACCGTCCGAGGACCCGAACACTGCTCAAGTCTCCGAACGGTGTGCCCCTCTTGTGTCTCTCTTGGTCTGGTCTCTCACTTGGGACCTTCCGGCATGAGTGGCTCCACCGGCAAAGCCCCCAAGATCACTGAGACACGCAAGCCCCACCACGACGGCAACGTGGAGACACGTTCGGTGGGGGATGACGACGACTTGTGACGTATTCAATGTAAGCATGTGGCGCACAAACAAGTCGTGCGGGTGCGTGTCAATGTTGCGTAGGTAGCGACGCGTGATGACATGACGTGAACGATGTATTACCCCCCCTCCCCACGCCGCCCCGCCGAAAGTGGACGCTGTGTCTCGATCGGCTCTTGCGGCATAAACCGGTTAATTAGGGTTCCTAATAACGTTCTTTTATCGTTTCGACTCCGAACGAAGTAAACGATGAAACCGGTTATAACATTTAATAACTGGTTATTTTTAAACCGGTTCCAAGCCTTTGGATAATTCTTTTACTGTACATGCTGCCCGTCTGTGGAATGCATTGCCAGTCCCAGTAAGACGCGCTCAGTCGTTAGACTTGTAAAGGAACTTCCTTTACAAGTCTAACGACTGAGCGCGTCTTACTTGTACAGTAAAAGAATTATCCAAGAAAGTTGTGGAATTTATTGGCATTTTTAGTCGTAGGTTATCCGATGACCTCAGAAGTTTAGAGTGAGAATTACAGAGAAACTGGAAATGTTTCTTAAGGTAAAGAGGGGTAAAAGGAAAAACAGAACATTGTATAAAAGGGAAAGAACATGAGCATTCCGGCGAAGGCGAATTGGCAACCACTTCAGCTTCACGCGAAATTCGGAAACATGGTCATATTTGCGTAAACCTACCTTTTTTTTGCCATTTTAGTGTTATAAATAATCTCTACTTCAATATACCTACATAGTATAAAACGAAGTCGCTTCCCGCTGTCTAAATGATAAATGATATTTATTTTGTAAATAGGTTAAACGTAACACTTTTACACGTCAATATTTTTTGGTCACTTTAAGCTAGATGAGGCCGGTCTGTCTGTCCGTATGTCTTATGTCTTATATCTTTAAAAATACGCGGTTTGTTTAAAAGATAGAGTGATTCAAGAGGAAGGTTTACATGTATAATACATGCATAATATAGTAGAGAAACACTGATAATTTTAGAGGTTTCTAATGTGATGGCGTAAATAAATACATTTTTAGCGCTTAGGTACATTGCAAACGCTGGCTGAACCCTAGATAGATCAAAATAAAGTACACCCTAAAAAGGTCTACAAAAAAGTAGCGATGGTACATGTCTGTTTTTTTTATCCTTTACTTTATAATGGCTTATTTACGAAGCGATTTTAAACAATACAATATACCTACACATCCTTATACAATTAATATTTAGTATCAGCATTGCACCCGTGCGAAGCCGGGGCGGGTCGCTATATAGTCACTATCACTATCATCACTATAATCACTATCACTATCACTACATAGTATAAAACAAAGTCGCTGTTGCTGTCTGTCTGTCCCTATGTATGCTTAAATCTTTAAAACAACGCAACGGATTTTGAAGCGGTTTTTTTTAATAGATAGAGTGATTCAAGAGGAAGGTTTATATGTAGATGAAGAGAAACACTGATAAATTTAGAGGTTTCAAATTTCGCTTACGTATTGCAAACGCTGGGCTGAACCCCACGAGATAAATCAAAATAATGTACTACAGTATTGTACCTACTCCTTAAAAAGGTCAACAAAAAAGTCCGCGATGGTATAATAGGTTGGAGAAAAAGGTTCTTCGCATTTTTTAAGAAAATTCGAATCATTTTTTAATACTTATATAGTTTATTTACAGTTAACTAAAGTATGTAGGTACCATTTTGTTCGATAACTTTTTGCCATCTTGTAGGCACTACAGACAGGGACATGACCCCATTGCTTTAGAAATTTTGGGACTTCTGATCAAAATACCGCGACAAGTGGTTTTGGTAGTCCCCTCGTGATGTTCACCTGACACTGCCTAAAGAATTCTGAAGAGACCGAAACAGGTGGAAATCTGAAGGTGCAAGGTCAGGACTATACGGCGGATGCATTAACACCTCCCAGCCAAACTCTCTTAATTTTTGCTGAGTGGCTAAAGATGTGTGAGGTCTAGCGGTATCATGATGAAAAACCACACCCCTTCTGTTGATTAATTCCGGCCGCTTTGTCTCAACTTCTTGCTTTAATCTCATCAGTTGTTCGCAGTAGAGTTCAGAATCGATGGTCTTGCCTGGTGGTAACAGCTCATAATGAATAATGCCCTTCTAATCCCACCACACACACAGCATCACCTTGCTGCGAGTTAACCCGGGTTTCGCCACAGTCTGTGAAGCCTGACCGGCCTTTGACCACGACCTTTTTCGCACGTTCTTGTCGTACGTGATCCACTTTTCATCACCAGTTATCAGCTTCTTCAAAAATGGTTCGGTTTCATTACGTCGTAATAAAGAATCACAAATGAGTACACGGTTAGGTTTTTTTCAGTGAGCTCGTGAGGTACCCAAATATCGAGCTTTTTTGTGTACCCAGTTTTTTTCAAATGCGCCAAAACTGTTTTGTGGTCAATTCCCAGTTCTTCAGCTACGTCGTAACTACTGATTATAATAGCCGATCTTGCTCCACTTTTTCAAAAATGGCATCCATTTTATCCGTAATGGGGCGACCAGAGCGACATGCATCTTTGACATCAAAATTTCCGGATTGAAAACGCTTAAACCAAATTTGTGCTACTCTCACAGACACTGCTAGGTCCATAAACATCGCAATTTTTTTCGCGGCTTGCGTTGCATTTTTACCTTTTTGTTTTTTGTTGTAACATTTTAAAATGTATCAAATTTCTTCATTAGATTTACTCATCTTGACAGTACGAAAAACAAATGAAAATCACACATTTTCCTTATTTGAATTTGGAATTATGTTCTTTAAAATTTGAACTTTCAATGATATCTACCAAAACCAGCCAGATACAAATAGTACCTATAGCCAAAGAGATTTTATTACAAGTTCATACATACTATAATGCGAAAAGACTTTTTCCCCAACCTAATGTTTATCTCTTAAGGATAACCCACAATAACCATTTTTTATCCTTTGCATTTTACGGGAAAAAATGGCTTATTTATGACTAGCGACTCGCCCTGGCTTCGCACGGGTGGAAATGTGCTGATACTAAATATACCTACTACAGAATGTCCTTATAAACAAAACGTTTACAGCTTTTTTGTCATTAGACAATATCTACAACGCGCCGCCGCCGCACCGCTATATCCATGCATTTTAAATCTGTAATATCTGCGGAAATGTTCATTTAAATTAAATGCTGTACAGGGCCATATTGATCTATATTAAATGGAAAATGTATTTAAGGTACTTAATTGGATAAGAATTAATGCTGTATTGCTTAAAATCACTTCATAATTATTTTATTTTTTTGGAATAATAATTTATTCAATTGTATTCGAAAAATTGTATTCGAAAGCCTTCGATTCGATCGAGACTTGGGCTGTGCTGCAGTCTCTCCAACGGTGCCAGATCGACTATCGGTACATTGAGGTGCTGAAGTGTTCGTATGAAAACGCCACCATGTCAGTCCGACTTCAGGATCAGACATCAGAATCTATCCTCCTGCAGCGGGGTGTGAGGCAGGGAGACGTAATTTATCCGAAACTGTTCACAGCCGCAATGGAGGACGTCTTCAAGGTTTTGGACTGGAAAAGGCTAGGCATTAATGTCAATGCCGAGTACATCACTCATCTTCGATTTGCCGACGATATAGTCGTCATGGCTGAGACCACACTGAGGCAATGCTCGGAGTTTCCTTGCGTGATCGAATCAGGAATGATGATATCCGCAAGAGAACCAAGGTTACTGACATAGCCCGAAGGATCGCCAAATTGAAGTGGCAGTGGGCAGGGCACATTGTTCGCAGAACAGATAGTCGATGAGGCCGAAAAGTTTTGGAGTGGCGACCGTGTACCGGAAGACGCAGCGTTGGAAGGCCTCCCACAAGGTGGGCCGATGACCTGGTGAGGGTCGCGGGTAACCGATGGATGCGAGACGCACAGGACCGGTTGTTGTGGCGACACTTGGGGGAGGCCTATATCCAGCAGTGGACGTCTTTCGGCTGATATGATGATGAGGCGATGTTGCCAGTTTATTACTGGGGAGATTTGCCGAACTTAGGGAGACAAATTACAAATATCATTACATCTTCTTAAATCATAAAATGATGCATAGTACTTATTAGGTTGTGTTTGTTTAAAGACGAGAGTATTTATTTGATCAGAAAATTATAACTTACATGAAATCCAAGACTTTATGCACTCATTCTGCCTAGTCCAACTATGTTGGAGTAGGCTTCCAGTTTAACCGGATGCGGTTGAATACCAGTATTTTACATGGAGCGACTGCCTACCAGACCTACGCAACCCAGTCACCAGGTAATACAATACCCCTTGGTAAGGCTGCTGTCAGACTTTCAGGCTTCTGACGACCCGCAACGACTGTCAAAGATCATTATTGAAAATTAAACGTTATTTTTTATATTTTTCTTAAATAGTGGCGTCAAATGGAATATATTTTTTAGATATCCAATACTATTAAGATTTTAAAACACTCCATTTTTGTAGTGATATTTGATGTTTATCTTGGGCCTAGGACATTGGAGAGTTGGCATTCCCCTTTGGCAGATAGCCTGGGATAGGGATAGATATACGCGATAACCGACATCCACGCGGGAGGAAAATGTTAAATATAAAATAAATATTATTAAATATAAAAAATAAAAGCATAGCACGTAGGTACTTACCTACTTACTGCTTTGTGAGCTGCGGTGGGATAGGAGCCAGTTGTTGATTGTGTTGAAAAAGTCTTATAACTAGTCGTAGTAAGTAGTAGTTGGGTAGAAAACCACTAATAGTTCCATTAGATATAGGAATCCTGAGTTATTTAACAATTTACGTACCTCTACACATTTTACAGACGGATGAAGAAGGAACAGAAAATCAGGTACACAGGTGTTGCTTAGTCGTTAAGTCAAGAGTAAAAAGGTTACTTCTAGGCAAAGCGTGCCCCATCTTAACCACATCATGGCTTAAAATCAGGTGAGAGAGTAAGCGCGTCCCTAACAATTATGTAAAAAAAAGCTATAAGTACTTGGTAAGTAAGTACATCTTTTAAGTTTGAATTTTCTTCACCAGACGTACAGGATCCGTGCCGCGGCGTGTCGTGCGGGCCTGGTGCTCAGTGCCGACCCGCTGCAGATGGCCGCACGTACACCTGTGAGTGCCCCACAACCTGCCCCAGCTACGGTGACCACGAGGGCTCGCGACCCCTCTGCGCAAGCGACGCCCGCGACTATCCCGGCGAATGTGAGATGCGAAGAGCTGCCTGCGAATCCAACACCAATATAACTTTCAAGTATTACGGTAAATGTGGTAAGTATTTCATGGAAACTTGTTTTGGAGGATTAAAAATACTCGTTAGATCATTATGCACGCCTGCAGCGGTAGGCAATGGTGTCTATACAGGGTGTTAGGGACATCGTAACGCAAACTTCACGAAAAGGCTACACTTAATGCCATTAACCAAATTAAAGAAGTCATTAATCTCGCTAATGTTCGGTTTACAGACTACACATGAAAAATGTCTTTTCTAGACGGTATGTTAGACGCTACACACACATGGGTTAGTTAGTGTTTTGGTATTAGGCAGTATGCGTTGACCTTTTGCAACAAAACAGCTGAGCAGATGCCTAATTCTAGTTTTATTTACACTGCTTTTTTTAGTAAAAGTAGTGATTTAACATTTTTTTTATAAAAAATCTCATTGGGTTGGGTAAGAATAACGGTTATGAACAGTCTTAAGGTAAAAAACGCCTGAAAAAATGAAGAAATGAGGAAAAAGCCGACGAAAAATTCCAACGCGGGGGGGGTCCAGAACCATGTCCTGGATCCATGGTATTCGTTTGTGCGTCGATGTCCCTAACACGCTGTATAGTACCCACATTTCGCGCATTTTAACGACCGTGTCGCTATCAGATACGCTCAAAGCTGAGTCTGCAGATAGCAGTTATTCCTGTTGGAAAAACCCAATAACATTTAGATCGACCTGGGATTCGAACTCAAAGCTTAGCTGCTCAGCGGCCGCATTTCCGACTGTTGTACCAATGAAGCAGCTTAGTAAAATTTCAGTTAGTTATAGGATACTTTGTTAACATGATGTATTTGAATTGTTATACTCACCTCCGCCTCCCTAAGCTATCCGTCCGCCTCAGTCGTTCACTCTGTATAGAGTGGCTGTGGTTTCATGATGATGTATCTTCTCTGGATACTTCAGCCCTTGCGACGCACCGTAAGCTGTACCCATCTGGTTCATGTACATACGACGTGTAACAGAATAAACGCGATACCTCTTAATTAAGGGGTCATTGTTATGAACAACTTTTACTATCGGACCATCCACGTAACGGGACTGAAATCACAAAAAAGAAAAATCAGCTGTTCAGTACACTGTTACATTTTGTATATTCTTAAAAGTTAATTCGGTTATTTTCTTGTTAAATCTTGTTTCCAGATCCTTGTTCCGGTATCACCTGCCCCGACCCTGAGGTGTGTCAGCTGGACGAGCGCCGCTCGCCTTCGTGCCGCTGCGCCGAACCGTGTCCCCTGGAGTTCTCTCCGGTGTGCGCCTCCGACGGCAAGACCTACTCCAACGAGTGTCAGATGCATCGGGAGTCGTGCCGAGCTAGAAAACAGCTAAAGATTATTTTTAAAGGACAGTGTAGTTCCGGTAGGTTGGGGTTAAGAGACTCAGACTTACTACCTACCTATTTGTTTTTTTATCTACACTCACAACGTAATGTTCCAAATATGAGTTCAAAAACGAATACATAAACACGTAGGTACTTTTTTTTCGTGGATACGTAAAATTAAAAAAAAAAACCATTACAGTTCAACATTTCCCTTTGATTTTTAAACAACTGCATCATAAAATAACTTTTTCATTTTTATAGCACACTTTTACTTTTTAATTTATTGGCGCGGGCTCATTGGAGCCAGCTTTTATCTTTGTCTATGGATGCGCGCGCTGTGCAGTCATTCGAATAACGCAATGAGAATGTCCGCCATATTGGAATAAAAGATTTTTTCACTTATTTTATTTCAACTGTATGAGTGAAGATGAAATAGTAACGGCATATAATTAGGTATTAAAACACTCGTGTGATGCTATAATCACACTCGGCTACGCCTCGTGTGATAAACCCACACTCGTGTTTTGATAACCCCTTTTATATGGTCGTTGCATAAACTACTATTCTATCTCTGCTAAACAGTTTAAAACGGTGGGTTCAGACAGTGTAGACGGCGGTTTTATGCCAAATTTAGTACAAAACCGCATAAAACCGCCGTCTACACTGTTTGAAACCACCGTTTTAAACTGTGTAGGACAGGCTTAAGGCTAAACAGGGCTGGTTAGTTACAGAAGCTGTTTAGTTTTCGTGTTTCTATTCATGTAGATTACGTAGCTAATCGACAAAGTATTCGTTTCGCGAATGAATGTTCATTTTGTAACAAAACCTCACGGAACAAATGCTCATAAAACAAATTCGCGTAGCGTATTCTTGCGTAGAGTACCTGTAGCGGCATTAATATTTTAATACCGCCACAAAAATCAACGTAGCAGAATCAACAAATGAGACTCACAGCGCCATCTATCTCGACAACTGCGAACTAACTTGACAAAATCTTAAAATCCTAAATCGCGATATCAGTTTACCGTGCGATTCAAACAGATACAACAGCCCGAATATCAACTATCGGGCATTTGCCCACCCGACACAAGAACCGTCTGGTCAGAGGATACTCCCTTTGCAATAGAGATTTGCGGGACTTCACACTCTGGACCGCTACCTCCATTAATCTTCCTTTAATTATCTAAGCCGGAAAAAAATCTGCTCCTTATTTGCCAAGTTACGTGAAGTGTAATTCAAATGCGAAATTATTTCAGGTGTGAACCCTTGCGCAGAGGTGGAGTGCCGTCACGGCGCGGAGTGCCGCGTGGAGGGCGGCGGCGCGGTGTGCGCGTGCGCGGCTCCGTGCGAGCCCGTGCTGCGGCCCGTGTGCGGCTCCGACGCGCGCTCGCACGACAGCGAGTGCGAGCTGCGCCGCGCTGCCTGCCTGCTGGGCCGGGAGCTGCGCGTGCTGCACGCAGGGGCCTGCGGTAACTATTATCATCATCTGCCTCGCTTAGGTACTTCGTCCTGTGCAGCTCCGAATTCATGACGGTATTGGCACGTCGTAGTTTTGGTGTAGGTACGCATCGGTCTTCGAATGGACTTGGATAAAACCCAGGTTACCATCAACTCTGGCGTCAAGACATTGTATGTACCTAACTGTTATAGCTTTCTTCTTAACTTAACTGTTATAGCTTCGTTCCATAGAACGAAGACGTCACTCGCGGTACGGCCCGTAAGTTGACGATAGCTAAGTAAGCTATAAAAAATGTTGTCCTTGGAGTCTCTCTGAGGGATCGGAACCGGATCAAGTGATCCCGCAGAAAACTACTGTTGTCGAAATAGTGTACAGT
Source organism: Melanchra persicariae (assembly GCA_947386135.1). Classification (NCBI taxonomy): domain Eukaryota; kingdom Metazoa; phylum Arthropoda; class Insecta; order Lepidoptera; family Noctuidae; genus Melanchra; species Melanchra persicariae. Next base: position 10,145,091 of record OX376644.1, read on the forward strand.
GCAAGCAAGCTGAAGTGGTATCTAATGCACCGAACATCCGCGTAGAATTGATGATCATTGTGAAATACCTATGTGTTTTTGAGTGGAGATCGCGAATCGGCAAATAAAATATCTGATGCCCTCAGACAAGAACGATCTTCAAAGCACAACTTAACGTGCGTCGCCCGAAACAGGGTTATTTAATTCCTTTTTCTGGTGGCCGAAGAAGCGTTCCTTCAGCGATTGTGTCATTTTATAAATGAGAACCGCGCCGCGCTGCCGCCCCCATTGATAATTTCGATTCACGCCGCCGCGTCGCCGTGTAAAATCGCCACCGGCGGCGGCGCTCATGTCTAAGACGGATACCCAACCTGGAAGTTCAAAATGAGGATGCTTCTCATTCATGAGAAGCTGTGGACGTCCATCACTGGGTGCGATGATTCTGATAAAACGGCGAAGGATGTGTGCTCTCGTAATGACGAGAAGGTGTTGTCAAAAACATGTCTTGCGGTAGACGATGGTACAATTTCGCATGTGAGAAATGCGAAAAACGCCAAGGAGGCTGAGATTGGTTTACAAATGCATACGAAGATAAAGGTATGGGTTTCTAGCCTTCGACCCATACCTTTATCTTCGTATGCTATAGTATATTTGTATAATCTACGCTCTAGAGAGCTTGAGCGTAGATTATACAAATATACCCTTGATCGATTTCCAAGACATAGAATGATATATCAACGCCATTATGAGTACTGCTCAAAATCTTGAATTTATTGGTAAGAAGATCGACGATGGATCTTTGGCTGCGATTATTCTCGGAGGATTAATATCACGATACGAACTGCTGATCATGGCTTTAGAGAATTTAAATGTTGAAGTAACCACTGAGTTGGTTAAGACAAAGCTATTAAACGAGCTGTCTAAAGAACCTCACCAGGATGAGGTGGCTGCGCTTCATTCAACAGGATCTACAAGCAAAAAGAAGAAGCCTATGATCTTCTTTAAGAGAAGAGTCATTAAGAAACCCCTGAAAAGGCATTTACAGTTTGAAAAATTTCTAAAATGCGCCGCATTGAATTACACAAAAAAAATATTGAAGAACTTAAATAGATGTGCCAACTGTTTCACCGCGAGATATTTACAAACCCATCTCAATTTCGAGAAAAAAAATTGTTAAAATGTCTCAAAAACATCAAATTGACCTATTCTATTTGCACTATTTTACTTAATTTTAACGGAATTATAATTTTTTTTTTTCGATAAAAAGTGAGAAGAAAGTATGAATATGAAGTTCACCATATTATTATTGTAAAAAGTCAAACCAAATGATAGCAATCTACGTTTCAACATTGTTCAAAAAATAAAAGGTAAGTGTATCTTAAAAGGTGGACCTTTTTCTACTTATTCCTTTACAGGTAATGTATATTTTATTATCTTTGTAGATACACCTTTTTTTTTTTTTTTTTTTTATTTATGAATGGGCTAGCTCTTGACATCGATCACGCCTGATGGAAAGCGATGGATGAGGTCCATGATGAAAGCGAGCGTGCCCAGAAGATGCCTTGAGGCACTGGTACTCCCACGCGTCGACGAAACACAGCAGGCTGCTTGACGCCGAACTCCGGTGGGAGGGTGGTCGCGAACCAGGCGGGTGTTAGCCCTACCACCGCAAGGGAAGGATTGGCCAGTCTTATAAGGTGTTAGGTGAGACTGTCCAGGATGCGCCGAGCGCTCGGTTCAGTTGAGTGTCCGATGGAACAAATTGCGCTACACGAGGAGGCTCCTTCATGCATCCCAGAGCATCCACCTTTTATTTTTGTTTATTTTATGTCTTCTAAAACTTAAGTCAAAACTAAGTTTTGCTCTTTTCGTTCTCTTGTCGAGAGACAATTCGGTGGAAAAATCGGTCACCACACTGCGCGCTTGGGGGTAAAAAACCATTTGAAATGTGGTTTAATAATAACCCGATCTGTCTCATCTGAAGGTTTTTGGATGCAGAGCACTTATTCATGTTCCATCAAGCCAGGGATGTAAATTGGACATGAAAGCTGAGGAATAGATTTTTGTAGGACTTTCAGATGATCCTCGTACTTATTACTTCCGGAATACGTTATGTCCTAGACGGTTACCAAAGTCAACACTTGTTAAATTTTTATTTTGAAAATGAATTGAGAGATTTGAATTTGAAGTGAGAGACGGGGATTTCGTTTGTTCTTGTTTGCATTTATTCAAACCACAATCAATATAATCCCGCAATAATATTACGTAGGTAACCTACCTACTTATGTTTAAGAGTACAAAGTTAATGCAGTTGTTTTACTTTCTGCGAAACTATTGTGTACGCGCCTGTACGAAACTATTAAACACGATAACGATACTATACTGGAAATTTTAGAACGTCTGGGCCTAAACCACCAACTCTTAAAGCAGTATTACTTCAATATTACTTCCAGTGGGAAAGAGACGGAGCTATACAGGACGTATAGCTCCGTCTCTTTCCCACAGGAAGTAATATCAAAGTAATACTGCTTTAAGAGTTGGTGGTAGGCCCCCAGCTCTTTATACTGCAGCGTCGCTTTTTTGTAGCCAATCAAACTTGGTCGGTTTATCCATGTAATTCGGTTGTTCTGGTATTTTTATTATATCTCTTTAATTATGTTGCGTAATGAGCTGAAATTTTGTATGTGAATAGTTGCATTAATACACTAAATATTGGAATTGTTTTTTGTTTTGCATTTCCCTTAAAAAGTCCTACAATCGGATGTCATAAAATATAGTGGTCCATTCGTAGTAAATTATGCCATAGCTCATTAATTACGTTCATTTATGTGCGCTTAGCACATAAATGAAACTTGGAAAGACATTGTAGACCCCTACAAGATAAAAATGAACGTTAAAAGTTAGGCTCTAAAGTTCTTATTTTAGAACTTGGACCTAATAACCATATTTTACCTTTACGTGTATATCTCCTAAACAGTATGCTTTTTTCAAAATCTGATTCCACAAACATTATACACAAATTCATAGCAACGTGCGTAAAAAAATTCAACTCTGCACCAAACCGATTTATATGATTTTCATTAAATAGCCAAACGTCAGCGCAGCGGAAACTTGACTATCTTCGCAGTTTTAAGACACACAAATTTTATTTAAACATACACATTTACCTCTCGTCACACACTAATTATTGCATGTTTTTTTTTCTTGTACGTCCATAGGAAAAAAAAGTGCCGCTGGGATGACGTAGTTCCAGCGGAAACAGTTTGTGTTGAATAACTCCCCAATGGTTGGATGCACGACTTTGTACTTACCATACACATTTACACGACGTCATACACTAAATATCTGCTAAACTTAAATTAAGAAAATCGTCATTTTTCCGCTGGGACTACACACACAACCAAAAGCTAAAACGTGTATTCCTAGCAAGCAAAAGGTTCTCGACAAAGAGAAGGTGTCGATACCACGAAGCCTTTTCTCCGGTTGTACGCAACTCGTCGTTGCGAACCCTGTTAGCAGCACTTGCAGTGCAGGAAGATGATAAGGTCCTGCACATGGATGTGGACACAGCTTTTCTGAACGGCGATTTAGAAGAAGAAATCTTCATGACACAGCCAGGAGGTTTTGTAAGGGAAGGGGAAGAGTCTAAAGTGTGTTTATTGAAACGGTCACTTTATGGGTTGAAGCAGGCAACAAGAGCCTGGAATACATATTATACGTAGTTAAAACAGACTTTGTCAGTTCTTGGTTATGCAAGCATCTGAGCCGTGTATTTTTAAAAACAATGCGAACTTAAGACTCCTCAAATGTCAATTTTTGTAAAATACTTTTCATCAAAAGATGTTGGACAAATTAATTTCACTACGGTAATAAAAATATTCACCATGATAATTATGGAATGAAGCTATCTCAGAGTACATACATTGAAAATATGCTGAAGAAAAACACTGAAGATTGTAAGGGTGTTTCTACCCCCAATGATCTATAAAAACTTGAGCCTGGTAGTAGTAGTGTGGTATTACGTAAAGGAAAGAAAAAGGTAGGTAATACATACTACAACTTTGACGGGCTTTTAAGATGCAGACTGGGCAAACTTACAGGCGGCCCTATTTCGTGGGAAGCTAAAGCTGAGTATATGGCATTGGCTACACCAGTAAAGGATGCGTGCTTCTTAAAGACTGATATCCGATATAACAGGTAAGTCACTTTACATAGTTTTGTATACGGGTAGTTAGAGTGCGCAAAAATTAGCCAGGAATCCGGTTCACCACTACAGAAAACATATTATTGGATTGGTAATGCCCACCGACAGGTTACCTGCAGATTAATGTTACAAACCAGAGTAAAATCGATGTGTTGATAATAATAAAAAATGAATGAACTAAGTACCTACATCGGAATTTTATCTTGCATTATTTTACATTCCAGGATCCAACGGCGTGTGCGCGGACCGTGTGTGTCCTCACGGCGGCGAGTGCGTGGCGAGCGGCAGCCGGGGCGTGTGCCGGTGTCCGCGCTGCTCCAACGAGTTCGCACCCGTGTGCGGCTCCGACGGCATCTCGTACGGCAACCGCTGCAAGCTGCAGCTGGAGGCGTGCCGGCACCGGCGCGACGTGCAGGTGCTCTACGACGGACCCTGCAGTGAGTCACATGTGTTTGTAACCACGGCGCGGACGCATCTCGTACGGCAACCGCTGCAAGCTGCAGCTGGAGGCGTGCCGGCACCGGCGCGACGTGCAGGTGCTCTACGACGGACCCTGCAGTGAGTCACATGTGTTTGTAACCACGGCGCGGACGCATCTCGTACGGCAACCGCTGCAAGCTGCAGCTGGAGGCGTGCCGGCACCGGCGCGACGTGCAGGTGCTCTACGACGGACCCTGCAGTGAGTCACATGTGTTTGTAACCACGGCGCGGACGCATCTCGTACGGCAACCGCTGCAAGCTGCAGCTGGAGGCGTGCCGGCACGGCGTCAATACAAATCAAAAATCTCAACACACGAGGTTGTCGAAATTAAGACTATGAACTCTGCTGTCATTGTGCCGACACAGTCATTACCTGCTTGCCAGTCTGCTGGCCGAAAGCCTCGACGATCATCTTTCTAAGTTCTCGTTGCACAGTTGAATTGAGAGTCTAATTCGCAATACAGCGGTGCGATTCTGTAAACATGTCGAAGTGAACACTTGGGTGGGGTGCACGACGGATGAGTTGTCAAACCATACAAATAAGATGGGATGACAGCTCACTTGTCGTTCACTCCGCCTAGGTGTACACCGTGAGATGTCGACAGAATCGACCGGCAGATCTCTTCGATTCGGCTCTTTTAGTGAGGAAGTCTCTATTTCTGGAGCCCTTTCCACCGGTAGCTTAAAACATTCCCCGAAACCGACGGACTACACTTTTTTGGAATTTTGTAGTATTTTTAGGGTTCCGTACCTCAAAAGAACAAAACTTTACCCATAAAGTTTCACTTCGTTGTCCGTCTGTCGGTCTGTCACGACCCGTTTTCTCAGGAATTCGAGGAGGTATCATGTTAAAATTAATATCAAATACGTAAGGTACCATACCTTGGAGCTCTAAAAATATAAAGCTTCTAAGTTACCGCAATAAAAAATACGGCTATGCATCATTTTGCGACATATTTTGGTACTCGGAAGTAAATCCAAACCTATGGGGTACTATCCGTTGACCTAGAATCATCAAATTTGGTATGAAGCAAGCAAGTAATGGAAAAAGTCTGAAAGTTCATAACTTGTAGTTTTTTCATATAGAAAATCATTTTTTGCGATTTAATACTTGTGTTTCGGAGAACATTTTTTTCAACTACAAAGTTAAGTTTGTCCGTCACTCGTACTTATCGTTTCATTCTGATGAAACTATAAAGTTTATATATACCTATATAAACTTCAGCAGATAGTGTATATTTGGAAAAAATCGAGACACAATTCCCGTAATAGATGAACTATTTCTACATACGAGTTTGAACGGAATCCACGGTGCGCGAGAAAGACTCACACGTCCGGTTTTTTCAAATGTGCTGCTACTCTGCTGAATCCGATTAGAATGGAAGACGACCCCAACATAGTTGGGAAAAGGCTAGGCTGATGGGTTGATTGTCACTGTTAAAATATGTTCTAAAAAGTAAAAACGGAATGTAAATATTGTAGACGGGTGTGAAAACAAGAAGTGCGAGTTTTACGCCGTTTGCGAGAGCGACGGAGTTTCCGAAGCCAGCTGCGTTTGCCCCAAGCACTGCGAAGAAGGCACTGTAAGTATAGTAATAGCCATAGTAGGTACAGTCATTCCAGCGGATATTTAAACAATTCTTTAATACGACTCTATTTTTGCAGGAAACGGAAGAAGTCTGTGGCACGGATAATAAAACTTACAGCAGCGTTTGCGCCTTGCGTGACACGGCTTGTAGAGAGAAAAGACGCATTCATATCAAACATATGGGGTCGTGTGGTAAGTCATAAAATAAACTTGTACAGGGTGTTTCAGAAGTACGTGTACGTTATATTTCAGGGTTGCATTCTGTATGATGATCAGTGATCGGAAAAAGGTGAGCTAAAATACTTGCAGTCTTACTACAAAAAAGACATTAAACGCAGTTTGAACAAGTGTTTAGTTAAACATTGTCTAAAGACTTAAACTATGTTTAGTAGGATGTTTAACTTTTTTTACCACAAAACTGTGCGTAGGTCTTGTCTAGGTAAACATTTGTTTACTCGATACATTTTTTTAATCATAGCAACATTGTAAAACTTTCACTCCACCGTTCCACCATTCGTTCTAGCATATTCCATGTTACGCAGATGATTAGCAAATATATGGCATGTTTTTTCCAAAACGGTAATATATTATTAAAAATAAATTTATGGTGCAGTTTACAAAATTCAAAAACAAAACGGAAAAACATCGTGATATTTTCTAATTTATTGACAGTAGAATATTATTATAAATTTTTACTGATAATATTTTAAATTTTGTACAGAGAAACGGAGCGACAGTATCCCAGCACAGCTGTCAGGTAGCTGTCAATATCACACACACACACAAAAAAAGGTTAAAACGAAAATATCAATAATAGTGTATTGATATTTTCGTTTTAACCTTTTTTTGTGTTGAATACTCGTTAGGTATCGTTTGTTTTCGTGCATAACATACAATGGAAATTGTAAAACCACGAGGATCACATGGAAGATCATGTTTGATTAAATCCACTATTTTGTTGGCAAAAGCTTTGCTAAATCTATATTTCTTCCTAAATTTATCGTCAGTATAGCGTTCAAACGGATTTACTCGTATAGTTCTCGTCAAATAACTTTGCCCCTCTGAAGTTGGCTACGAGTGGCTGCGTAGTAGTCAAAATTTCGAACAAACTGCAACTGCGCATGCGCAAGAGACATGGGGGCGGGGATTATGACGGCGCGATTTTATGTCTCAGTCGCTCGTTTACGTTCGATGCATGCTTGCGTCCCGCTTGCTCCCGTCTACGTGACTGCACCTGCGCGATCTTTGCAAATGGCTAACTTCAGAGGGGAAAAATTATTTGACGAGAACTGTACACGATTTGCTTGAGTATCTCTAAAGTTGTCCATGTAATCTAAATTTGCCAAATCAATAAAATCTATAAATTCTAATGTATCTACACTAATATTATAAAGAGGAAAGATTTGTTTGTTTGTTTGTTTCAAATCGGCCCTTTCGTTCAAAAGTTACGACGGTAATAAACATGCTCGGAGTAAGAAAAATATCGCGGCTTGAGCGAACTGGGGTGAATCGTATTAATGCGTGGTCCGATGAAGTTGAAACACCACGGCATTTAAATGTTTTCGATAAAACATTAAGAGTAAGAAATGTTTGAATTTTTTGAAAATAAACTACATACATAATAAGGAGTGAAGCAGGGGTGATTAAGACTTTAGGGGAGGACATAATTTTGCTTGCTTCAATTTACGTCGGAATGCTATGAACAAACTAAAAGCGGGATAATTGAAACAGATGTACCTAACAATTTTTGCATAATCAAACCCTGATGGCTTGAACGGGGTGAACAGTTGAAGTTTGTGGAGTACCTACTAAATCCGCGCGGACGAAGTCGCGGGCGAAGTGCTAGTTCATTATAATATTTGAACCTCACTGACGCAAACCAAATGACATTTGGCGAATGGGAGTGGAGTGGTTAACTTTAGACGTATGTTAGACAAGGGATTGCGTGTTTTTAAATTTAAACATAGTTTAAACCATGTCTCACCAACTTTTTGTGGTAAGACTTACTGTCTTACCACAAAAAAGTTAAACAGATGTTGACCACGTGTTTAAAAAAAGTTTTACCACAAATCCGTGTTTTGCCAATGTTTAGACTTAGACATGGTTTAAACTATGTTTAAATTTAAACACGCGCAATCCCTTGTCTAACATACGTCTAAAGTTAACCACTCCACTCCCATTCGCCAAATGTCATTTGGTTTGCGTCAGTGAGGTTTAAATATTATAATGAATACATTAGAATTTATAGATTTTTATTGATTTGGCAGATTTAGATTACATGGACAACTTTAGAGATACTCAAGCAAATCGGGTACGAGTAAATCCGTTTGAACGCTATACTGACGATAAATTTCGGAAGAAATATAGATTTAGCAAAGCTTTTGCCTACAAAATAGTGGATTTAATCAAATATGATCTTCCATGTGATCCTCGTGGTTCTACAATTTCCATTGTATGTTTTGCACGAAAACAAACTATACCTAACGAGTATTTAACACAAAAAAAGGTTAAAACGAAAATTTCACTATTAGTGTGTGATACTGAACTGAAAGCTACCTGACGGCTGTGCTGGGATACTGTCGATCCGTTTCTCTGGACAAAATTTAAAACATTATCAGTAAATATTTATAATAATATTCTACTGTTAATAAATTAGAAAATATCACGATATTTTTCCGTTTTGTTTTTGAATTTTGTAAACTGCACCATTTTATTTTTAATATAACCGTTTTGGCAAAAACATGCCACATATTTGCTAATCATCTGCGTAACATGAAATATGCTAGAACGAATGGTGGAACGGTGGAGTGAAAGTTTTACAATGTTGCTATGATTAAAAAAATGTATCGAGTAAACAAATGTTTACCTAGACAAGTCCTACGCACAGGCACCTACGCACATTTGTGGTACAAAAAGTTAAAAATCCTACTAAACATAGTTTAAGTCTTTAGACACTGTTTAACTAACCACTTGTTCAAACTGCGTTTATTGTCTTTTTTGTAGTAAGACCGTTAAAGTTCGAAAAAGAACAGAGACAAAGTGGAGACGCCTTACGACAAAATAATTTTTCATTTTTTTTAATTATTGAGGTTGATTTCTGTTTACGTTTAGTTCCCATAATTGTACAAAATGGTAATGGTAATGGTAATGGTATGAAAAACTATAAAATTATTTTTTTTGTTTACTTTTACCGTGTTAGAAATAACATTAGCTTCCGTGCTCACTTACATCGTTCAAACGAAGATACGGAGAATTACCTTTATTTTATTAAACAATTAAAGTCGTGCATACCTACTGTTTCTATTTAAACAGAAACAGTAAAGGAATTCGGTAGTTGTTTTACTTCATTATTAAAATTTTAGTTGTAATTTTAGTACTTAAGTAATGTCCCGAAACCCGGGACAAATATTCCGAAAAAAATATTTTAGTCGTAAGGAATTCTCCACTCTTTTTTCCTCTGTTCTTTGAACGTTAGTTATATTAGCTCTACCTATTCCGATCCCTGATGATGAAAAGAGTGTGGGTCAGCTCCGACGCACGACTGGAGTTTACTCCTTATAGTCCCTGGCCCAATGACAGATTAACATGACCAAGTTTCTCTCAAGCGATAATTAGTGGAATGCATCAGAGAGTCATACTTTTTTCCTCTCAACAAAAAAATTACCTGCTTATATGCAACTATGGGTAAAGATATATGTCAGCTGGCTGTATCTCGGTGGAAAAACCGTCAGCTGATGCTTTGCTAGTTATAACGCATGAGTTAGGCGGGAGCATCTATCACCTATTTAAATGCATCAGCTCACGAGGTTTTCCTCGACATACTGCTAGCTGATTATTTTTATTAATTACAGCAGTATATTAACAATCAGCTGACACATTTTCATCTGGGAGGAAATTACGTATCTTAAATTATTCTTGTTATTTCTAAATATTGAAGCAACACACGCTAGCATAGCATAAAGTGCAAAACGGTACGCTTATAAGTTAACCATGGTCTGGCTACAAAGGCCCTTTTGTTTATTGCATTTGTAAAAGATTTGTCAACACATTTGCATTTTTTATTAATAAGTCAGACAGGGCTTATAAATTTAAATTAAACCCAATTAAATTCAGTTAAATTTTAATTATTATGAGTTCTCTCAATCAGAAAGATTATTATATTATTTATTTATTAATATTATTTATTTATTAGTAAGTTGTATATATATCATTTGTTTATTATTTCCATAACAAAATTCTATTTTAAATCTTATTTATTTGTTGTACACCTACCACAGTGTAGTCTTTTAACCCAAAGGTTGACTGGTAGAGAATGCCTTGTTGCATTAAGTCCGCCCATGTACCAGTATTATTATATACATAAAGTTTAAATAAATAAATAGTGTTTAAATAAATTTTTGCCTGAATCAGTATCGCGAAAAAACTGATATACTTGCGCTACCAATAATGTTCAATTTTTCTGGCAAGCGAGCTAACCTAACCTAGCCAACAAAATTGAACGTTATTATACTTATATGTAGTCTATTTAAATTTTTGGGTAAATAAAATATAATTATTATTATTTAATCATGTGCAGGAAGATAGATGTTGATTGTTTTGTGGAAATTAACTTTTTCCTTTTTAGAATCCTTTGTGAGTGATTAGGAGCCTTAGTATTTGCGGAACTGGTATCATGAGCGGTAAAGAGTACCGGGGGACAAGAATTACGAATAAGTATTTGGAGGTATGGGTCGCACTCTTGAGACCCACTCTCCTAAATAAAAGACGTGGATACGGGAACAACAGTATATTCAACACTATCATCTTATAACGCTATGTATTCTATATTCTCTAGTGCGTTTCTATTTCTTTTCAGTTTACAGAATGGCGGCACGACAAATCTGGCTTGCCGGAAACATTAAATGTTGCCAACTTAAATTAATAGTGTAATGCCACAATACGCCACAAGTATTTCAATAGCAAGACCGCTAATGATTCCAGCTCCTGAAATATTTTCTCAAGATTCTGACCCCCTGGTAGATACTCCGTTAGTCTCTACCGCTTACGGACTGTTAAGAGTCCTACTACTAAAGTCCGGCCGCGGAGCAGAAAGAATTTCGTACAATGACCTCTTTGCCTACTGACTGTGGTCACAAACATTTTTGTATTAGGTGCGGCCGCTCGAAAGCGCAAGGTGACTTTTGTCACCCAAAGTTTACGCAATTAGATTTCCTACTTCTAAATCACAACTAAATGATTTGTTATTGGTACCAAATTGTTTAGAAATAATCATGCTATATGGTTTATACACATTTCTTTTTGTAAAAAGTAGCAATACATTCGTTTTTGTCACGGTTTTCTAGAGTTAAGAATTTTTTAGACAATGAAACATTTCTAATTATAGTATCGATTTTACGACTTGGAATTCACTTGCATTATAGATAAGTAATTAGAGCGTTTAATTACGAACAAATGATATATAATCTTGAATAATATCATTACTTACCAATTAAAATCTATTCGTCTAAATTACTGCCACAACGACCACACATATCGACGAATATGCGTTTATATTACGAAAACCTTTTCAAATCGGATCAGTACTTTTGTAGAAAATCGCGGACAAATATACATAGTTACATACATAGGTACAGAACAGCCTATTTTTTAATTAAGTTAAAAATAAAGACAAAGCAATCTTGAATATTCATGTAAGTATTGTGATCCTTCATATTTTTAGCTATAAAAAAAAATTGTCAGCTATATAAAAAAAAATATGAAGGCACAGTCACTCGAAAAACTTATTTTCTGAAGATTTTTTTAATAGCTGACAAATTTTTCTTGCATTTGCATCATAAATTTACTATAAATTAACCAATACCTTCTAGAGTCTTGTGCGGAGGTGGCGTGCCCGGCGGGGTCTTGGTGCGCGCGCGGTGCGTGTGGCTGCCAGGCCGCGTGCGGCGGTGCAGCGCGCGAGCCCGTGTGTGGCGACGACCGACGCACCTACGCACACCACTGTGCGCTACGCCGCGCTGCCTGCGAGGCGCGTGCGCGCGGCCAAGCGCCACCCCAAGTGGCCTACTACGGCGAATGTACGGAGCAGGACGAGAACGGCACTGCAGGTGAGGTGCTGTCTATCTACTGCACGTGTGGCTGCCAGGCTGCGTGCGGCGGTGCGGCGCGCGAGCCCGTGTGTGGCGACGACCGACGCACCTACGCACACCACTGTGCGTTACGCCGCGCTGCCCTCGGACCACAAGACGTACGGCTATGCGATACATGGTGGACGGATACCCACACACAAAACATTTTGGGAAGATTCATTGTGCGTACAGCAAAGGAGTGGAATTCCTTGCCAGAGTCTGTGTTTAGCTACAACCAAGGAGTATTGAATAGGTTACTTCTAGGCAAGCGTGCTCCATCTTCGACCACATCATCACTTATAATCAGGTGAGATAATGGTCAAAGGCGTGCCTAACAATGGTAAAAAAAACCGGCCAAGTGCGAGTCGGACTCGCGCACGAAGGGTTACGTACCACTATCTATAAAAACGGCAAAAAAACACGTTTTTTGTATGGGAGCCCCCCCTATATCAATTTATTTTTAAAGTGAACAATATAACTCAATATTCTGTGAACATTTCAAGCGCCTACCTGTTGCCGTTATCAATATCGAGCAAAAACATCAGGAGCCCCCTTAAATATTTATTTTATTATTTTTTTAGTATTTGTTGTTATATCGGCAACAGAAATACATCATCTGTGAAAATTTCAACTGTCTAGCTATCACGGTTCATGAGATACAGCCTGGTGATAGACAGACGGACAGCGGAGTCTTAGTAACAGGTTCCCGCTTGACCCTTTGGGTACGGCACCCTAAAAAGGTAAGAAAGTATTAAGTTTTTCCTCGTGCGTAGCCTTAAGATCCACACATATCCGGGCCGTGGCCGAGACGTGGAAGGACAGTGGTCCGTCAGGAGCTAAATAAAATATCGGTGCGGACATTTTATATGGACTCGTTCACACACGTCTAAGTCCGGGCTGTGCCTGGGACGTATCGGACCACGTTGTGACGGAACACGGCCTGGCCACGTTCCGGGCACTACCCGTATATTATGCGGATCAACCTTTGCTCAGCATTGGTTATAGAATACGGTAAGTAACAATCAGCTTAAGAAAAGTAACGATGCTTCAGTAAATTATTTGATACCTACTTAACAATGTAACCAGGATTTTTGTATATCATAAAATGGTTTAAAAGAGTGTCCATGGAGTTTCTTGCACGGTCTTCTCCATAGATATATACGCTTTGGAACGTGCAAATAGCTTCATGTTTTTGACTGACATGCTTTGACTTTGACTTACTGGTCCACTGGTTGCGAAGATTAGCCAATCAGCAAAATGTGTAAAGCTAGAGATGAACGTGTAGGTAAATATTTGTCGTTGAGCGAGCTTTTAAAATCCAACAGTTCCTACCTTGAGCTGTATTTTCACCTAGTTCGTGTTAGTGAATATGGCCATCCTTACTAATATAATAAATGCGAAAGTTTGTATGTATGGATGTATAGTTATTTGTTACTCTTTCACGCAAAAACTAGTGAATGGATCTTGATGAAATTTGTCACAGATTATAGTAAGGAATACATGTAATACTTTTTTATCCCGGGAGTCTGTTCCCTTGCGATAATTATCGACATACACGCGGGCGAAGCCGCTAGCGGCATCTAGTTAATCATACAATAGACAACTTAAACAAAACTCTTATCTGTCTTACCACAAAAAAAGTTAAACAGATGTTGAACACGTGTTTCAAAAATGTTTTACCACAAATCCGTGTTTTGCCAATGTTTAGAGTTAAACTATGTTTAAATTTAAACACACGCAATCCCTTGTCTAACATACGTCTAAAGTTAACCACTCCACTCCCATTAGCCAAATGTCATTTGGTTTGCGTCAGTGAGGTTCAAATGACTGTGTCAAACATGATCTTCCATGTGATCCTCGTGGTTCTACAATTTCCATTGTATGTTATGCACGAAAACAAACGATACCTAACGAGTATTCAACACAAAAAAAGAGTAAAACGAAAATATCAATAAAAGTGAGTGATATTGACAGCTACCCGACAGCTGTGCTGAGATACTGTCGCTCCGTTTCTCTGTACAAAATTTAAAACATATTTATAATATTATCAGTAAATATTAATAATAATTTTCTACTGTTAATAAATTAGAAAATATCACGATGTTTGTCCGTTTTGTTTTTGAATTTTGTAAATTTCACCATAAATATAACCGTTTTGGCAAAATATGCCATATATGCTAGAACGAATGGTGGAACGGTGGAGTGAAAGTTTTACAATGTTGCTATGATTAAAAAAATGTATCGAGTAAACAGATGTTTAACAAATGTTTACCTAGACAATATCTACGCACAGTTATATGGTACAAAAAGTTAAACATCCTACTAAACATAGTTTAAGTCTTTAGACACTGTTTATCTAAACACTTGTTCAAACTGCGTTTTTGTCTTTTTTGTAGTAAGACCGATATTGTTTAAGAGCGCTGTTACAAATGGGTAGTCAAATCATTACTTTTTAACACAAAAGTATGTTTATTTAAAAAGTAATGATTTGACTACCCATTTGTAACAGCGCTCTTAAGGTAACATGCTGTCGATTCTAAACTCATTCATAGTCTTGTCATTTACAGATGGGAACAGATCATCAAAGTACACAGATCTGACAAACGAGATCCGCGGGGGCGACGAGAACGAGAACTCGAGCGACGTGGCGACGGGCGCGGCGGTGTGCGCGCGCGTGCAGTGCGCCTACGAGGCCACGTGCGCGGTGGACTCCGGCGGACAGCCCAGGTGGGGTGGACACAGTCATCTGCTAGGGTTGGGGCGCGGCGGTGTGCGCGCGCGTGCAGTGCGCCTACGAGGCCACGTGCGCGGTGGACTCCGGTGGACAGCCCAGGTGGGGTGGACACAGTCATCTGCTAGGGTTGGGGCGCGGCGGTGTACGCGCGCGTGCAGTGCGCCTACGAGGCCACGTGCGCGGTGGACTCCGGCGGACAGCCCAGGTGGACACAGTCATCTGCTAGGGTTGCGGGATTGTTCTAAAGAGTTAGCGCGGCTTGGGACGCAAAGAGCATTTCGAAGGAACACGTTTTTTAGTCAGTAGATGAAGCCATTTGATGTTTAGGTACCACACAAAAAAGGTGAACACGTATATATAAGCTGTCTTCTTCTTCTTCTAAAGTCCGGTCGCGGAGCAGGAAGAAATTCGTACAATGACCTCTTATCACCTGTCTTCTTCACTCCCACGTAAATATAATGCGTCTCGGTAGCACGGACGTCGTTCATTGCATCTGTGCGAGCGTGACGCATTATATTTACGTGGGAAAGAAGGAGACAGGTAATAAGAGGTCATTGTACGAAATTCTTTCTGCTCTGATCCTACGATCAGCAGAAGTTGGGATGCACCACTACCTACATGGATTCTGATAAGCGTGCTTTGAATAACCCTGCTGCATTTTTGGTCATGATTGCTGAAATGTAGTGAAGACCTAGATCATGACCAAGCAGACGTGTATGTTGGAGTTCTCCCAATTTTCTGTAGACGACTTTTATGACACACATTGGAAGAGATGGGATACCTACTGAAAATTGTTTGTTCTAAATCTGCACAGACGAAGTCCTGTGTGAAGTGCTAGTTAGTAGTAGTAAGTATATTCTATCTGTCGTTCCACTTTATCTCAGATGCGCATGCCTGTTTGACTGCGCGGCCGCAGCTGCTGCAGCCACACAATCAGCCCCGGTGTGTGCGTCCGACCTGAGGCTATACCCCACTCTATGCCACATGAAGCTGGAAGCGTGTCGCAGGCAGGAGGACTTGAGGCTTCGACCACTGCCCTTGTGTCGAGGGTTGGAGGTAACTACAATTATTCATAGCCGCATATTTATTAAATTCAAAACACATTATTATGTTTGAGACATTCGGATGTATGGATCCCTAAAAATCCATCGCTCCGAACAAATACGCGTGTACATGAAAGAATGTAATGATAGACTGAAATTGATTGATTTTCCTTCAGAATTGCGTAGTTGTTCTGAGCAGGTTGTTGCGTGGGTTCTGAACAGTAAGCTGCTGACCTACCTTGAAGACAATGATCTCCTCAGTGACCGTCAATATGGCTTTCGCCAGGGACGGTCAACTGGTGATCTTCTTGTGTATGTCACGCACTGCTGGGGCGAAGCCATCGAGAGACACGGCGAAGCACTTGCTGTGTCGCTCGATATCTCGAAGGCTTTTGACAGGGTCTGGCACGCAGGTCTACTCAACAAGCTTCCTGCTTATGGCATCCCAGCTGGTTTTGTAGCTGGATATCAGACTTCCTAAATGAACGGTCGATCCGAGTAGTCGTTGACGGCTGCTCCTCTGACCTCATGGCTATTGATGCCGGAGTTCCTCAGGGGTCTGTTCTCTCTGCAACTCTTTTCCTGCTACACATCAATGACCTACTTCAGCCTGGTCTTGTTGGGTACGCAGATGACAGTACGGTTTCAGAGAGATACTTGTCCAGCGCAACAACCGGCGGGGATGAAGTCCGTTCCTTGAGAGAGGCCATGGTAGAGCGGACAAATTTGACCTTAAGCGTTGTCTCCCAGTGGGGTGATGACAATCTGGTCACTTTTAACGCCACCAAAACACAGGCGTGTCTTTTTACCGCAAAAAGGAGTCGCTTTGACCAAACTCCTACTTTTCGGGGTGCATCTGTTCCCGTTACTGATCGGCTCGAGCTCCTAGGCATGGAGTTGACATCCAGTCTCAACTTCGGCGCCACCATCGAGTACAAAGCCCAAATTGCGGCCAAAAAGCTGGGCATCCTAAATAAGGTGAAGCGATACTTCAGGCCTGGACAGCTTTTAACCCTTTACAAAGCACAAGTCCGATCCTGCATGGAGTATTGTAGCCACCTATGGGATGGCTCAGCTAAGTATCAGCTTGCCGCGCTTGACTCGGTGGAACGCAGAGCTAAGAGGCTCATCGGTGACGCAAAACTGGTGGATGCCAAGCTACATAGCTTGGCTCATCGCCGTAAGGTTGCCTGCTTATCGGTCTTCTACAGATTGTACTTCGGTGAGTGTGCCCAAGAACTCCACGACCTCATCCCACCGGCCCCCTTCTACCATCGGACATCCAGACGCACTGCATCTTACCATCCCTACCTTGTAGATATTCCACCAATTCGCACTAAGCGTTTCCAAACGTCTTTTATAATGCGCACAGCAAAGGAGTGGAACTCTCTGCCTGCGTCTGTGTTTCCAAAAGCTTACAGCCCTAATCTCTTCAAAGTTAGAGTGAACAGGCTCCTTCTGGGTAAGCTCGCTCCATCGTAGACTTTGTCTCTGTCATATCTGACATTGACTAGAGTCAAGAGCAAACCCGTTGTTGCGATTTGTCGTAAACAAGTGACGTCACCCGACAACATGTATACAAGCGGTTGCGCAATCGCAAAACAAAAACAAAAACAAATAAAAACAGATACAGACAGGGGCACACACCAGGCGTTCAATGATTTGACTTAACGAAAGGTCAGATTTGAATAATTTAAAATGTAATTTACATGTACTACACCATCCTTAATTAACTGCCGTAACGTTAGCTCGTTTGTTTGTTTGTTTGGTTGCACGCGCTAATCTCTGGATTTTTTTATGGATGGTAAATCATCAAATGACTTCTTCCGCTCTGGTTGGAGCGAAAAGGAGTGTCAGACTTATTGAGGTTAAATATTAAAGGTGTTACCATAAACTAATTACAGTTTAGTAAGTTTTGTAGTTGCATAGTTGCAACACTGTTGTGTCGTTTGAATGCTGTCATGTAACGGTGTGTTAGTTGTAGCGTTTGAATAAAACGATTTATTAGAATAATTCTTACTCAGTTTATTATTCAAACCCCTAAACCGAACAGGTTATGTGCCCAGGAACGTTGGAAACGCTGATGGTTTGTAAAATTGAGTAAAGAGCAGGAATTTGAGAAGTCGAAAAATTCTGTGACAAGCGTCAGAAAAAAATCGAACATGGAAGTCTCAAATTCAATGAAAGTTGAGAAATTTAATGGAAATAATTTCAAACAGTGGAAATTCCAAATGAAATGCGCATTGCGAGCGAGAGGTTTAGATATATATTCTCCTAAACCTGCAGAACATTTAGCACAATTGCAATGGAACAAAGATGACGGCATGTCGATGTTCATTTTGACATCGTCAATGAATCTTGACCAAATTGCTTTAATAGAAAACTGCGATAACGCTAAGGATGTAATGAGTAAGTTGGAAACGATATATGAGCATAAATCAGAATTCAATAAGATGATAATTCACGAAAAGTTCTACCAATATACATATTGTTCGAGTGACAAAATGGCGCAACATGTTTCAAAAGTTGAGAGTCTAGCAAAGCAACTCAGAGAATGTGGTGAAAAGTGATACCGCTGTGATGACCAAAATATTGAGTACACTACCACCTGCATATCGTTCTCTACGGCAAGCGTGGTTATCACTTGACCCAGATAATCAGACCATACAAAATTTAACATCGCGATTAATTGATGAAGAAGCAAGTTTAGAGAATAATGAGAAAGATGAGACTGCTTTAGTGATTATAAAGAAAAATTCAAAACATGTGGAACGTAATGGGAAGCCTGTTAATGCCACCACGAGCAATGCAATGAACTCTAGTCATAGATTTGTGTGTTACAACTGTAACAAAAGAGGTCATTTCGCAAGAGATTGTAGAGCACCCAAGAAGTCTGGTGGTAAGTACCAAGAACAGCTTAATATGTTAGCATTTAATGCAGAGAAGACATTCACATCATGTGTTCATGAAAATGATGTGTGGATTTTGGATAGCGGAACGTCGGCTCACATGACGTACAGACGTGATTTTTTCTGTGAATTTCATGAATATCATAGTGATGATAAGAACAGAACCGTTAAACTTGGAAACAAGCAAAATGTTCAAGTTTATGGTAAAGGTAAAATATTAATTAGAAGAAAAGTAAAAGAACAATGGAAAGAAAGCAAATTAGAAGACGTAATATATGTGCCTGAATTACGAAGAAATTTGTTTTCTGAGGGAGTGGCAACCAGGCGTGGTTATGTAATCATGAAAGATAACAAATCTGCTTTAATAATGAGAAACAATGAAGTAGTCATGTGTGCATATCTCAAAGAAAACAATCTTTTTGAGTTGGAAATTCAAACAGTTGTGCAAGAAAGCTGTAATATTGTCCAGTCAGATATCAAAGTGTGGCATGAGCGCCTCGGGCACTTAAATGTCAAAGAAATTCAAAATATGAGTAAAGCTGGTGCAATACCTGTAACATTGACAGGTAATGATAAGTTTATTTGTGAGGCATGCCAGTATGGCAAGCAAGCCAGGCTGCCATTTAAAAAATCAGAGCGAGGCACATATCAAGCAGGAGATATAGTTTATAGCGATGTTTGTGGACCTATTGAAGAGCCTTCAGTCTCAGGAAAGCGTTATTTTGTTTTGTTTAAGGATGGTGCGACTAGTTACCGTCATGTCTATTTCCTTAGACACAAGAGTGAGGTTCTTGAATATTTCATTAAATATAATGCTATAGTGAACAATCAATTCCACCATGATGTACATATTTTACACAAAGATAATGGCGGAGAGTATGTGAACCATGAATTTAAGAATTTCCTGGAAAGTAAAGGAATAACTCATGAGTGTACTGCCCCTTATACTCCACAGCAGAACGGGAGAGGTGAAAGAGAATTACGAACAATTATGGAAAGCGCAAGGTCAATGCTTTATGCAAAAGATGTTCATATGAATTTGTGGGCTGAAGCTGTCAGCTGTGCTGTTTATTTATTAAACAGAAGTTCATTAAGTCAATCCATAAATGTTACACCTTATGAATATTGGTTTAATCAAAAACCAAGCTTGAAACATATCAGAATATTTGGCTCAGTGGGATATGTACATGTACCAAAAGAAAGAAGAAAGAAGTTAGATAAAAAAAGTACGAAAGTGATATTGGTGGGGTATGAGCAAGAGAACTATAGAATGTATGATCATAACACAAGGAGGATAACTGTGTCAAGGGATGTTCATTTTGATGAACATAACAATGCTAAGGAATCAAAGCAAAACTACGTTGAAGTAAAGGTAAATGGAATTGAAGTGGCAAACGACCCTGTGCCGTTACCTCAAGAAAATGTATCGAATAGACCTGATTCTGTAGACACTTCATCTTCTGATAGTATGGTAAGTTTAGAAGATGGTGATGAGTCATATTGTCCACCTAGAGGCGTGACAATAGAAGAAACCAGAAATATAACTCTAAGACCTCGAGTACAAAGGAATATGGAACTGAACTTAATTGAAGTGGAAATACCAAGTACTTATAAAGAAGCTGTTAATGGATCTAACCAACATAATTGGAAGAAAGCCATTGAAAGTGAGCTTAAATCCCATGAGGACAACAACACATGGACAATCACAAACAGAACAGAAAAGAAGCCTATAACATCTAAATGGGTATTCTGCATCAAGAAAAATAGTAAAGGAGAAATAGAGCGGTACAAAGCGCGTTTGTGTGCCCGTGGTTTTACTCAGGTTAAGGATTTGGATTATAAGGAGACATTCTCACCTACTACCAGGTATGATTCAATTAGATTGTTGTTGAGCATAGCAGCAAGAGACGATTTAGAAATGGAACAGTTTGACGTGAAGACGGCTTTCCTGTACGGGGAGCTCGCAGAAGAAATATATATGGAGGTGCCAGAGGGTATTAAAGTGGACTCATCTAAAGTATGTAAGTTAAATAAATCTTTATATGGCCTCAAGCAATCTTCACGTTGTTGGAACAAAAAGTTTAGTTCATTTCTTACTACATATGGATTTAAAATATGTAATGCAGATAATTGCGTTTTTGTAGGGAATTTTAATAATGTCAAAGTTTTGTTAATAATTTACGTCGATGATGGATTATTATTTTCAAAAAGTAAGGAGGTTATGTCAATAATTTTGAAAGATTTAGGAAAGAATTTTGAAATAAAAAGATTGACTTTAAGTTCCTTTGTTGGTTTGGAAATAAATAAGACAAGCAATGGTATAATTTTAAACCAGAAAAATAATATTGAAAACTTAATAAATAAGTTTAATATGTTTGATGCTAAAGGCTGTAGTACACCTGCAGAAACGAATGTACAATTGTCTAAAAATGAGAATGAAATTGTTACTAATTTTCCATATAGAGAAGCAGTGGGAGCGCTATTATTTTTATCTTTGGTGTCTAGACCAGATATAAGTTTTGCAGTAAATCTAGTGAGTAGATATGTTAGTTACCCAGGAAAACCTCATGTGAATGCTGTAAAACGAATAATTCGCTATTTAATTCATACAAAAGGGATGTCAATTGTATATCACAGCAATGCAGAATTGATAGGTTATTCAGATTCTGACTTTGCAGGTGATATAGACTCTAGAGAGTCAACTACTGGTTACTTATTTTTAATGAACGGTGGACCTGTCACTTGGGCAAGCAGAAAACAAAATTGCCTTGCCTTGTTGCCTTGTCGACAACTGAGTCCGAATATATGGCAGCAAGTGTTGCAGCTAAAGAGATATTGTGGATAAAGCAATTTTTGTTGGATATACGTGAACCGCAAAACTCTGTTATATTGAACGTCGATAATCAAAGTGCGATAAAGTTAATTAATAATCCAGTTTTCCACAAAAGAAGTAAGCACATTGATGACCGTTATAACTTTATAAGAGAAAAGGTTGAACATAAAATCATTGAAATTAAATATGTTGAAAGTTCGTGTCAGTTAGCTGATTTTCTTACTAAAGCTTTGCCGCTTAACAAGTTTAGTTATATGAGAGGCAGTGTCCTTAAAGATGTTTAATAAGTTTGTTAAGTGCGTATTTTTCTTTGTTAGTACACCTTTAAGTTTAAGTGGGAGTATTGAGGTTAAATATTAAAGGTGTTACCATAAACTAATTATAGTTTAGTAAGTTTTGTAGTTGCATAGTTGCAACACTGTTGTGTCGTTTGAATGCTGTCATGTAACGGTGTGTTAGTTGTAGCGTTTGAATAAAACGATTTATTAGAATTCTTACTCAGTTTATTATTCAAACCCCTAAACCGAACAAGACTCTTACTGACTAAACCCCATCCGTGTCCTCCTTATAATATCTCTCCCTCATTCGAAAAAATTCCGCAACCCCTGGCAGGCTCTGCGCAATTCTAGTAAGTTCTGAATCTCTGGAACTACAAGTCGGATTTGGAAAATTATTTTGTACCTATATAATAGCCAGTCATGAGAATGGCTATATGCGGACGGGCGAATCGGGATTGCGCGTACGAAGTCGTGGGCAAAAGCTTGTAATGATAATATAGTAGGTAATTTGTATGAAAAAAAAATTTGCAAATAAATAATTAATCGAAATCCTTATCGGAATTGTGATTATAGGAGACTGAGCTTATGGCTCCTTTTTTTTCTCTTAACTTCTCCTTAAACATGTTCCTACCATTAGTCGGTAGGTATTTCTGAGTGATTAAAATGATTTTATGCGATATTATTGTTTTCGGCGATACGCGATATGCGTAGGTACCTACATCAAAGCGCAGCGCGGCGCCTCTCCGCCGGGAGCGGCGGCAGCGGCGACACGGACCTGTGTATGTGTGTTTGCAAGACGTGTAGATGTAGACAGTGACGTACTACGTAAACCACGTACAACGCTCTCGCGCGTTTAGATCGCAATGTTCCCAATAGGTACATTGCGTGCTCAAAAATTACAATTTCTGTAATCGATCATTAGCGAGATTAATGACTTCTACATTTTGGTTAATGGCATTAAGTGTAGCCTTTTCGTGAAGTTTGCGTTACGATGTCCCAAACACCCTGTATACTATAAAAGAAACATTTGGGGCGCTGGTTTTAAATCGGTAATTTTATTCAAATTTGATATTATTTTGTTAGTTTAAAGCTTAAAATATAACTTATTCTACAGGGTGTCCCAAAACTCAACGTCAAGCCGAAACGGGGTGACAGGATTGATCATAACCATCACGAGAAAAATCTGAAAAAAAATCTATCCCATGCAGTTTAAAAATTATGGGCGTTTTAAGAAAAACCTAGAAATTTGATCAAACTGTACCATTTTTCGGTTATTGTGGTTATTCTTTTTTATTTTTGTTCATTTGAACTTTGGAAACGTAATCCTAAATAACATTTCTAGAATCCCAATAAAAAATAATGACACAATTGCCTCAAGTTTCCGAGAATTGAGACTATTTGTTAAACTACGAATTTAAAATTTTCAAGATTCGTCGACTTTGACAGGCCCTCCTATAAAAAAAATGTACTAGAGTGCCTTGGCAAGTGGCATTAAAAGTTGGCGCATTTAATCAGAATTCTAAAATGGTACAATACTTGTTAGTTCCATACAATAGAAAAGAGTAAAAAAATTAAAACCTCAAGTAACCCGATTTTTGCTATCTCATTTTACTCAGTTAAAATGTTTTTAATTCACACAAGCTCTAGGTAGGTTCTTAATTTTAAGACAAAATGATGAGAGAGATGGATAATGGGTATGTTCGCCATGAGTGAGCGAGACAGATAGTGACGCCACTTTTACCAAAGTGAAAAAAAGTTAGTAAAATTAGTAAAATAATTAGGTTTGTTGGAATAAAAGTCAGATGATAGAGAAATAACGTTTTTTATTAAAATAAATGTTCAAATTGTTTACCATCAGCCTCAATACAAGCCCTACATCTTCTTAAAAAAGATCTACTTATTAGTCGGGCATATCTTCGAGAGTTGATCGCCTCAGCTGCTTGAGAAATGCGTTCACGCAGGTCGGCTACGTTCTCAATGGGCTTTGAGTAAACTTTTTCTTTGAGAACTCCCCATAAATCAACACAAGCGAATACGAACGTGCGCAGTAGACGAATGAGCGAAACGTACTAACTGGTTGGTGTCGGACTGGTAGCGTAGCCATTTGCTTGGCTGAAACTAGTGCGAATGAAACAGATAGATGCCATAGCATCTATCTGTTTCATTCGCACTCGTTTAAACGACGCATCTCCGTCTCATTGCGTGGCGTCACTATCTGTCTCGCTCACTCATGGCAAACATACCCATTATCCATCTCTCTCATCATTTTGCCTTAAAATTAAGAACCTACCTAGAGCTTGTGCGAATTAAAAACATTTTAACTGAGTAAAATCTGATAGCAAAAATCGGGTTACTTGAGGTTTTAATTTTTTTACTCTTTTCTATTGTATGGAACTAACAAGTATTGTACCATTTTAGAATTCTGATTAAATGCGCCAACTTTTGATGCTACTTGCCAAGGCACTCTAGTACATTTTTTTTATAGGAGGGCCTGTCAAAGTCGACGAATCTTGAAAATTTTAAATTCGTAGTTTAACAAATAGTCTCAATTCTCGGGAACTTAAGGCAATTGTGTCATTATTTTTTATTGGGATTCTAGAAATGTTATTTAGGATTACGTTTCTAAAGTTCAAATGAACAAAAATAAAAAATAATAACCACAATAACCGAAAAATGGTACAGTTTGATCAAATTTCTAGGTTTTTCTTAAAACGCCCATAATTTTTAAACTGCATGGGATAGATTTTTTTTCAGATTTTTCTCGTGATGGTTATGATCAATCCTGTCACCCCGTTTCGGCTTGACGTTGAGTTTTGGGACACCCTGTATATACAATTACCGTAAATAAGACACTCCGGCCGTTAAATTGCTTATATGGGTATTATTTTTGCAACTTTTGAATACACATTGCGGCATTTTGAAACGTGTTTACATTGGCTGTGTTTCAAGCAAACTAAACAAAATAAGAGCTCACACAAGTGAACTGTTATTTGCCGAGACGCATTTTTTGCGCCGACCCGATGACTAGTTGTAATTGTTGATCGAAGGGTGTATTGTAACTATTGAAAGTATTCAATAGTTACAATACACCCTCATGGAAAAAATATAATTATATGTTAATATTTCGTCAGTTCAGGCCGTGTGGTGATGACGAACCGTTGACCGATGCGGAAGGCAGACCCATCGACTGCGGCGGTGGTCCTCACAGGAAGGACTGTCCAGTTGGCAGCTACTGCCATCACACTACTAAAGCTGCTCGGTGTTGTAGGAAAGGTAACTAATGTCTTCTTTATTCTATTTTCGATTAACAAGCATGTTTGATGGTAAGCGATGATGGTCGACGATGCAGCTTGCTTGCCTAGATGAAACCGATTCAGTCTTGCTTACAGCAAATAAAATATTATGTTGCTTGTAGAGTCATTAGTAATAAATAAATACATAAATTGCAATGCCTATGTACCTACAAAGTATATTAGGTTCCAAAGTACATAATATATTGTTACGCGCTGGAATGAATGCCGGGTACATAACGATAAAAGTTACTACTAGCGCCATCTAGCATCGAGTAGTAGAACTAGTAGAGTCAAAATCCTTCTAGACGTTTCGATGCTAGAACATTCTAGAGTTTTCGATATCTGGTTAGTCGGGACCGATATGTACTCGAACTTTCTAGATGTTTCTTTACTAGAAGGTTCTGGAATTATCTGCCGACCTATATAAGGCCCAAAAGGGACGATTTTTGTCCGTTTAGACATCTTTACGTCCCTTCGATGTCCGTTCATATATTTCGTCCCTTTTCAAATAGACAACTACAATAATTTGAATGTTTTATTAAAAAAAATGCGTACAAGATTAAAATAATAAAACGCAGTTTTATAAATTACAAAAATGCGTAAAAAATTAAGTAAAAACGAAACGCGCGGCGTGTGAATGCAACTTCAGACCACTGCTGGCGAATAAGCCAGCCATCCTTTTTCCACGCGCAGTGATTCCATATCGCTTGCCTGTACGTTCCACGCACACAAACACAATCATTCGGTTATTCAGCTGAATTCATTACATACGAGTTACGATTACGAGTGGTGCTCGGCGGCGTTTAATTTGAAAATGAGTTTTTGTTTTGGGAGTTTCTTTCATAAACTTTTTAAAATAATACTATTTTAGCAGTGGTTTTAGTGGACAGACACTGAGAAAGACACGAAGCGACTAACTTGCTAGCTGTATGTAGGTACGTATCGATCCGTTTTTCAAAGATTCAAAATTCTAAGTTCAAATAATTTATTTCAAATAAACCATTTACAGGCACTTTTAAATTGTCAAGATCGGTTAGTCAAAAAGATGAAGCTATTTGCACGTTCCAAAGCGTAGATCTCTATGGAGAAGAACGTGCAAGAAACTCCACGGACACTCTTTTAAATCATTTTTCTTTACAATTTTATGGTTACATCATTCCTGTTGAAATTATACAAACATATATGTGAGAACGATGTAGAAAGAAATGCACGTAAAAGTATCCGGAGTAAAAAAATAAAAATCAACAACAATACAAATAACAAATCATTAAAATAAACCGTGGCAACCGAGAGATGACCAGTCCAAACTGAGGGCGTCCGTTCACGAACATGACGCACGCGCTAGCACCATTCGGCTCAAGCATATTTAAGGGAGCCAAATAACCCAACACATGTGCCACCATCAGGTAGACTTTTGAGTGAGCATGACACTCCCAACCGTCAGGGCAGCCAAGTCAATTAAAAAAATAAATAAATGTAGTATAAGGTTCACAGTACTCACACATGTGCCGTTAATTAATGAAGTTATACAATGCTATTACCTTGAGTCTATACAATGAAAATATAATGTTTAACAGTCTTCAGCGGGTCCAACAATGTTTGTAAATGCTAAAAGATTAGTTTGTGCGACCTAGTCACAGAACAGATAAAGAAGGTTAGAAAGGAAATAGTTCCTGATTTGTATCAAAACGCGCGTCGCCGTTGTCTCCCACTCTTTAACTTCACTACATGCAAGGGACCAATGCCTAAGCGGATTACGCACACAAATAAACAACACGCACTTAGATCGTAAATTTGCTATTGGTTGTCAGACTAATGCAATCACTGCGTTTGACGTACGTCATGTACGCATAAAAGCACGCTAGGGTGGGCGACTAAAAGGTCGATAGTTGATCTCGATAAAATTAATGTAATCTTGCTTTTTATTTTGCACGTATTGTTGACTATGTGGACTTCTGTAATGCATGTTGTGAACTTGTATTCATGCGAATATAGAAACAAATAAATAAAAGTGGATCAAATAAAAAATACATAACTGAATTTTAAAACCAATTTTATTACTTATTAACATTAGGATTTAAAATGGAATATTTACCATGTTTATTAGAGAAAGTCGGTTGCCTTTCAACCTTACATTTCCGGTACTTATCACCCGTTCAAAAAGAAAAAAATTATTGTCCCTGAAATAATACGTATTTATTAAGTAGCATACGCTTGCAAAAACATACAAAAACCTCACTCAAAATCTATGTTACTAATAAAATTGGTCGTAATAAATAATATTATTTTAGTTATAAAGTGTACTATTGATAATAATCAACTGTATCATAGTAATAATCGACATTGTTTACAAATTGGCACAGCACTATCGATGCCTAGATTTCTTGGAAATGAATCCTCGGGACCATAGATTATACACTTAATACTGGTCTCGGGACTCTCGCGGTGAACGTAATACATTGCGCGATCGCTCAAGTAGTGCAAAATGGTACCCATCTATTGCAAGCAATACATAACTATTCGTCTGCTTGCGATTATATCATTTTTGTAATTATTACAAATATCACAAGTATTTCAATGTTTTTGGACTTACCGGTGGAAAGAAATCCCTCCTCGTGCTACACTACACACCTGGCTTCTTTTCCGACACGTTATAATAGCGCAAGACGGCATAATTTAATATTTTTGCGGAGCTTACGTACGCTGTCAAACCAAGAGCGTGATTGCTGGCCGGTAAAGTAAACTTCGGTTGACATTGACATTTGCTCATAACCGCGGCGCGCGTGCCCCGCCCACAAGGCCCTTCTAACCTTCTTTATCTGTTCTGTGGACCTAGTAACTGTGGAGCTGGACCGGCATTGATCCA
The DNA here is from genome assembly GCA_947386135.1 of Melanchra persicariae. Lineage (NCBI taxonomy): Eukaryota > Metazoa > Arthropoda > Insecta > Lepidoptera > Noctuidae > Melanchra > Melanchra persicariae. The sequence goes on from OX376644.1 coordinate 10,173,423, forward strand.
AGCATTATTATTTTCAATATAATCCCCCAACTTATAATATGCTTTCTTGCATAGTGTGCGTTTGATACAAGATTTAAATTTCTTCTTGATCAAAAGTTTGTTTACACATTTTGTTGTGATGTTTGATTATTTTGATTTATGTCTAAAACTGAAGTGGGTGAGCTTTTTTTAAGGAGCAAATCATCAAATGATCCCTTCCAATCTGGGTAGAGCGGGAGGGAGTGCCAGGCTCTTACTGACTAAAACCCATGGGCTCCTAGTGCCTTCGGCGTTCCAGGGCTGCGGTAACTCTTTCGAACAAAATCCGCAACCCTGGCAGGCTCTGGCCCTAACGGGTTCCCTACTCCTATGCTGACATATCTTTGAGGCGCGCGTGGAACACGGTGGTTTTTTTTTTGTTACTTTTCTGTAGGTTTGTGTATGAACCTTAGCAACTTATAAAATTGTTAAAATTTGTGTAAACTAAGCTTTATACAGGGCTTTATATCAGCTGGTTGATTGTAACATATTAAATTCATTTGGGCGTAAGAAAATGATTTAAAATCATAAAATTAATCATGACTGTCCTATCGTTGCCTACACTACTAAAAATAAAAGATGGCGTAAAAGGTCTTCAACTTCAAAAATCAAATTATTAACCGGCGGGTTATAATGACATCCAGTATAACATTTTTGCCCGGCTGTGCCCCCGGCCAATAATGACTTATTTTAGGTAAGGTTTGCATGACATATAATTTGACGTTTTCGATCAGGTGGTGTGAAACGTATATTTCATACTTGATAATTATGTACCTACGTACGAAGTTGCGGGCAAAAGCTAGTATTTTATATATTTTCGATACACGGTTACCCTATTCTATACACGGCTTAAGCACCTGCCAACCGGTTCATTGAATGTTGTATTAGACACATTGGTTGGATGTCATTTAGGCCGCTGATTAAACGGCGCCGTTCAATGAAAAGGCTCACCGCGGCCCTGGCAATGGCAGGAACACGGATGGGTTTTAGTCAGTAAGAGTCTGACACTCCCTTTCTCTCCGCCCAGAGCGGAAGTAAGTAGTCATTAATTGATGATTTCCCATCCTTAAAAAAAAGAAAAGGCAGCCAATTAAGCGGCCGATTAAGCTTGTTGGCTGAGACATATGCACGATCATGAAAATCATGCAGATAATTATAATTATCTTATTTGAACCATATACCTAATATTTACTAATACACACAACAAATTCCATTTAGAAGTAGTAGAGCTTGGACTGTCCGATCACAGAGGAATAGCAATCACTATACCTACCCACAATACAATAGTTAATAAAAAACAAATATTAACTTCAAACAGAATATATAACAAACAAAACATAGACTCGTTTAAAAAAGAACTGCAAAAATTAGACTGGAGCAAAATAATAATTGAAAACCAAAATATAAACACTAATTATCTGTCATTTAATAACACCTTACAAAACATATTAAATAAGTGTTTACCTAAGAAAACCGTAAAAGTTAAAAAGAGATCATCTAAATCATGGCTAACGACTGGATTAAGAGTAGCGTGCAAGCATAAAAGACAATTAAAAGCATTAATGAATACAACTAATAACAACATTTTGGAAAAGCACTATAAGAAATACGAAAAATTACTTAAGAAAACAGTAGCCCACTCTAAAAAACTGAACTACATAAGAATAATGAATAAATCAGAAAATAAGACAAAAACAATGTGGCAAATAATAAAGGAGCGTACAAATAAGAACAACAAAAAGCCAATAAATAACATAAAATTGCGTGTACAGAATACTGTGACAGATAACGCAACTACCATTGCCAACGCTTTCAATGATTATTTTGTATCAGTAGGAAAAACGGAAACCGCAAACGGGAATTTCTGCCCAACTGGCCGCCCTACCTCCTCCCAAAGTCATAACTCCATTTACCTAAGACCTGTTGACTCTAACGAAATTAAGTTTATTATAAAAAAATTGAAAAACAAGCGAAGTTATGGGCATGACGAGCTACCGCCTATACTTATAAAAGCATGCGCTGACGAATTAACGGTACCGCTAACTTACTTAATAAATCAATCTTTAGACGAAGGCTCAGTCCCCGACCTGCTGAAAGTATCGATAGTGAAACCAATTTATAAAAAGGGAGACCAGACCAACGCTAGTAACTACCGGCCGATAGCATTACTACCGACCTTCTCAAAAATATTGGAGACTGCGATGTCAAAACGACTCTATTCCTTTTGCGAAAAATACAAAGTATTCAATGAAAGCCAGAATGGGTTCAGGAGAAACAAATCCACGACATTAGCAATATTTAAGTATATCCAGGAAGCTTTAAGTATAATCAATAATAAGCATTATGCAGTGGGTATTCTACTAGATATGAGCAAAGCATACGACAGAGTTTCATACGAAATTTTATTAAATAAATTATACGCAATAGGTGTCAGAGGTACAGCACACAAGTGGTTCTGCTCGTACCTAGAAAATAGAGAACAGTTCGTAGAGATAGAATATACCGACCCACATACTGGGCAAATAATACGTGTAAGATCTAAAAAAGCAAACACAACAATGTCAATCCCGCAAGGCAGCGTTTTGGGATGCTTATTATTTCTAGTCTACATTAATGATCTCCCTAAAGAAATTGACGCTCAAAGTATTTTATTTGCTGACGATATTTCTGTAATCTTTCCTTACACCAATTCAGAAAACCTAAACTTAAGTCTAGACGATAAGCTCTCTAAAATAATAGCATGGTTAAAAGATCACAACTTAGAATTGAATTTAAAAAAAACAAAGCTAATGCAATATAGACCATATCAAAAACGCAAATTGGATATAAATTACTCATACAACAATATGAAGCTGCAATGCGTTAACGAATTTAAATTGTTAGGTTTGACTATAGATACCAATATTAACTGGAAAGCCCATATAGATACAGTGGCAAATAAACTAGCCAGCTTTACATATGCCCTGGGGGAGCTTAAAAGATCTACGGATTTTAAAACTACTCTCACAGCATACTATGCCTACGCATACTCTTGGCTAAGTTATGGAATCGTGGTGTGGGGAAACTGCGTAGACAAAGATAGGCTCTTTGTTTTGCAAAAGAAATGTATACGAATTCTTGCCAATATAAAAAAGACAGAAAGCTGCAAGCCATTATTTATCAAATACAAAGTCCTTACACTAACTAGTATCTACATTTTAGAAGTTTGCAAATTTGTAAGGAAACACCAGTCACTATTCCCACTCACTAAGGACCTTCGCCCACAATATCGTAGTGTTAGACATAAGAATAAAAACGAATTAGCCCTACCAAGCTCAAAATTAACTATGTTCCATTCAGGACCCTTGGCCATGTGCGTGAAAATATATAATAAGCTTCCAAACTCAATTAAGGACATTGAGTACGAAAATAAATTTAAAAATACTCTCCAAAAATACCTTACGTTAAAATCGTATTATACCCTAAAGGAATTCTTGGATGAAAAGTATACTTGACATTGTAAAATATAACTTACATATACACCACACCACCCACACACGCACATTTCCTACAATTTCGACTCATTGGGTGCCTACCAGCGTTGTGTTGTTTTATGATTATTAGTATTGTTATCGACATTATTTTTTTTTATCTATTTTGAAATATGAATGGAAATGGAAATCAAATATTTGTCCTTTACCCATCTTACGTTTTTTATTTATATAACAAATAAAGAGCACATGATGGAAATGTTTTAAATCTTTATATAAGCACAGAGTGATTTGTTTCATTGTTTTATTGTTGTAAAACTGTAGTACTAATATTTTAATTAAATTACTAACATTGCTGTGCCCTAGCAGGGTCATGTATGATACCTTTAAACTATTTGTAACAACTTGTAAACTACATGAATGCAATAAATGATACTGATACTGATGATACTGATACCGTTTGTCATTGACCCTCGAACGAATGGCTGGAGAAAATTGAACATAATTATACATATAATATACCTTGCATAAACCGACCAGAAAGTATAAGTAAACACGGATAGTATCTACCGACTGATATACTTGTTTGCATAATTTATTTAGAAAGTTGCATTGCTCACAAGACAAATACGAGGTATTTACATACATATTTGCCTGATCTATTTATGGAAGTCGAAGTGAAAGACATTACCAATCACGATGGTGCCGGATGTTTGGAAATCACATGTGTTTCCATAATGAAGTTACCTTGTGATTTAATTAGCGGAGCTGTCGTTCAGTACCTTATTATGTCGTTACAGAACTATGCACATTAAAGGTACATAAACATCACATTAGTCACTTTAACGTCACGTCCCCGATCGTTTACATACAAAAATATGTTTTCATAAAGGTACTTGGACAGCGAAACCATACGTCAGACACGTCCCAGTTATCCACATCTTAACGGTTGCAGGAGATAATATAGTGCGCTATTAGTGTGTGCATAATCACAGCTAGGTGCACTCTGTTCCTTTACTCTCATAGTCCGATATTATGGGACAGCAATCCGACATGACCGGGGAGAGATCAGGCGCAGGACAGTGACTGATCGGCGATGACGTGATGGTGACGTGACTGATGGGATTTTTAGTCCTATCAATGTTAGATACAATTATGTATTAGGTACCTACACAGTTCGGTAAAGGAGATTTTGTAGGTATGCTAGCTAAAGTTTGCTCTTATATAGAGTTTCTAAAATAATGGGCTCAGTTCGCAGACGCCTTTTTACGAACTATTTAATAATTTTAACTATTCGTCGGCTTCACTAATACTTTTTATCTTGTACACAGATAAGGCCGTAGTTGAAAAGAAAGGCTGCCAGGAGTCATGGCATGGGTGCTGCGCGGACGGCGTTACAGCGGCCAGAGGGCCAGGTGGCGCCGGATGTCCGGCAGTGTGCGGCTGCCACCGGCTGGGATCCGTCAACGAGCAGTGTGACGAGGAAGGCCAGTGTGCGTGCAGGCCCGGCGTCGGTGGCCAGAAGTGTGACCGATGCGAGCCTGGGTACTGGGGACTTCCTAGGATTGGCACCGGACACACTGGTTGTATACGTGAGTATGACAGGATTAAGAGACGTTTTAAGTACCTATCATGTCTTTTATGGGGTGATTTAGGTCTCTTGCGTGACTGGAAAATACGAGTCGTTCCGTAGCTGATAGCGATCATCCATACATGACGACAACATCGATCGATGTTGTCATGTATGGATGATCGCTATCTGAAATAAATGTATTGAAATTGAATTGAAATTGAATTAATCAGCAATGTTGACTTTTGAAAAGTCTAAACTTTACTTGAATAAACAAAATTTCGATTAAGTACTCGAAGAAATTTAGTAACCGAGGTCAAATTTGTTGGATATTAGCTCTAGAATATCCCATTTGAAGGAACGCGCAAGTACCAATCACCCTGTTTACGTAGATACCTAATCACAAGATTACCAGTTATTATTAAAATGTTAACAGTACTTGTGTCTCGTCCTCATCCAGCCTGCGGTTGCTCGGCGTTTGGTTCGGTTCGAGAGGACTGCGAGCAAATGACTGGGCGCTGTGTTTGCAAGCCGGGCATTCAAGGACAAAAGTGCACTGTTTGCTCAAACCATGAACATACTTTGGGTCCTAATGGATGCTTCGACCGTGAGTATATCTATTGATTTATACGTTATTCGCTTATACCTACGAGGCTTCGCTTGTTGTGCGTGTTATAGTTAGGGTCCAGAAATAAATGATATGCTAATTAGGTTTTACTGAAGATTCAAGGTTCACAATTACTCGGTTATATTATTACAGTAAATATAGGACGTGGCTGGGCAAAGGTTTGTAAGCGACTATAGCGTGCCCGGCTATGGCGTTCCCTTACAATATCAAAAATGCAATTCAGCAAATCGCATCGCTAGGGTCGCTATGATACTCACGGCGCTAGTGTTCAGCAGTGAAAGAATTTTCGCAATTGTATCATTATTTGTCTTCAGAAATTTGATTCCCCTATTTTGTGAACAGCGGAGTCGACACAACTGCCGGCCACGAGCTGCGCGCACATGACGTGCTACTTCGGCGCGCACTGCGTGCTGCGCAGCGGGCTGGCGGCCTGCGAGTGCGGCGCCGCGCTCTGTGGCGCCGCACGCGCAGGCGCCGGGCCCTCCGTGTGCGCCAGCGACGGCCGCACCTACCTGTCCGCCTGCCAGCTGCGCGCGCACGCCTGCCGCACGCAGTCCGACGTGGTGGCGCAGGCCTTCGGGCCCTGCAGCCCGGAGGCGCCCCTCGTGCGCCGAGGTAGCCGCGCCGGTAGATCCGACCGCTCGTCCCTCACGCCGCCAAGTAGTGCCCCGCACGCCGACACGCCCCTGCAACCCGACAGAACCTCGCTCAGAGACTTCGACTACATCAAACGAAGCGCCGACACATTGCAGTTCACTGACGCTTCCGTAGACACCAGCGATAGCGGCAAACCCGACAGTCCCGAACCCGAGTTGACGTGTATCGATATACTCCCACCGATTGGATATCGCTAGATTTGTAAGCTAGATTTGTTGTAGAAACCATTTTCCTAGTAGAATACTTGATTTTAACAATATAATTCAGATTTAATATCCTTCAACTGATCATTCGCAGAAAAAACATATACTCAGTCTACTAGTGTGATAGACCAAAACGTCGAAGGAGATTGTGCTAACTATAGCAAAAATAAAGACCAAACTTTTATCGAAGACGTCGTAGAAGAATTTGATTCTAATGAAGTGGAAGATTATTCAATGAATGAAGAATATTTAGAGGAGAATAGCCGTGACATGTATGAAGTGCCCTTGTTTGATGGCCAAGCGAGAATGACGGCTCGCGTGAGGTTTCCTGCTAAACGCTTCGATGTTTGGGCTGAAGTCTCTGCTGTTTGCGGTAAAGGCGCAATAGTGAGTGCTTCCGGTATGAGGGACCATTTGTGGCTCGGATTTGTGGAAGACAAAGCCGTGTTACGCTGGGACGCGGGGAGTGGGCCATTTGAATTGCATACAGGAAATGTTAAAATTGAGGGCAGGTCTAAAGTGTCCGCCAGGAGATATAAGAAAGACGCTGTTTTGAAGCTTGGATCGTCAGTGGCGAGAGGCTCGGCACAGGGACGCATGAGCTCCTTGGACGTCGACCCCTATATTTACATCGGTCATCCTCCGGACAACGTTACGAAGTTAGCACTTTTTTCATTCATTTTAAATGATTTACAAATAAGATTCAGATAATCAGTTCATTCAATACCTTGGTGCAGATTGTCAGGTGCGTCAGGTATCCCCGGCTTTGTGGGCTGCGTGCACCGGCTGCGCGTGAGTGGGCGCGATGTCATCCCGCCGTCCCGCGGACTGAGCGTCACTTCGGTTGGACTTCGCTCTTGCACTCCACACAACTTAGCTCGGCTCGTATGTCCGTAACAACCCATCTGAAATAGTTAACTTCGGTTAGTTGTTTGTGGCATTTTATGTTGCCCCAATTAGTTAAACTCAGTGATATATCTGTTTTTGTTTCAAATAATGTACCTATGTATTCAATTCGTCACAGTCATGTTACATAGTACCTAAGTACTTAAATCTTAATATTTAACTAAATCTGTTGGAAGTAGACTTCAATAACTGTTACAGAATTTAATATAGAAATAATGTTTTAATATTTGAACAATTTCAACTATACTGAACTTATTCCTAAAACTATGCTATACCTTGCAATGTGATATTCGTGTAACTGTAACTTCATACGGTTTCTAATACTGTAACATATTGTTATATTTAACATATCTAATTCTATGCATTTTTATAATAAATTATCTCCTTTGATATATTACAGTTATTTGAAATATTTATGTCTTTTATTGCTTGCAAAGCCCATTCAACCAGTACCAACCCCAAAGCCCATGAAACGACACTACTGGTAGTGTCCTTGCCAAAACATGCATCACCGCATGATCACCGCGCACATTACAACTGTTAAGAAGTACCAAATAGATACTGGACGGTTATGACGTAGTAGTTGCATAATTATTCCTAAATTACTTTCAAATATTCTCATTCATATCTAAATAATATTCCTTGTATTTATTTACCCACAATAAAGTGTCCTTCACCACACAATTTTGACCTTTAAAAACCTTTGAAAACTTCATGAAAATCAATTTTGAGTACGCCAAAAAATAGTCAGAAATAGTCACCAAGGTTAAAAAAATAGTCGCACTACAATTCCGAAGTTATATGGGCAGTTATATGTGGTGAACGTCTCCACACAATCCTCACCTCGGTGCAAGCAAACGGCTAGGAGTATCGACTTTGTTTCAATTCCAATAAATAGTCAAAACACTGTGCCAAATCTCGAAAATAGTCATTAAGGGATTCCAGAGTTATAAAGGTGTCTTGGTGAGGATTACGTGGTGAGCCTTTCTCCACACAATCCTTACCTCAGTGCAAGCAAACCGCTAGGAGTATCGACTAGTATTTTAAAAATATGGCGGATGTGTGTATGTAACGGGAGGCACTGAGGCATTCTTGATATTGTGAACAGAAAATGTGTATTATACTTCGTGTTTAATTGTGTAAACCCTACTACTGAGTATCACAACTTATGGACAGAAGCAGAACATTAAAAAAAATAATTGGTAGCCCATTAAACTTATTAGCAAATACATTAAAAACGACTACGCTAAACACAGACAAATTACAATTGTAAAACATTTGAAGCAGTCAGGAAGCACCAAAAAAGCTTACAAAGAAATTTACACCAAAAAAACTAGGGATGGTACTGGAAACGTCAGGAAAAACCAAACAATCGAAAAACATTGCCAGTTATTATCATAGAAGTAGCTACTAGTTTCAATAGAAGCCTATACAGTGAAAAGTTGCCAACGAAAAATTATACATTGGAAAACTATGCTGTAACTAACGAAGTACAGGAAATTACTGAATGAGAGGTACTAGAGGCAATTACCAAGCTAAAGAGAGACAAGAGCTCAGGGTCAGATTATGTACACAACGAAGCTCTAAAGATAGGCCAAACAATACTAGCTCTACCTTTAGCAAATACGTTCAATCACATATTAAAAACGGCGAAGATACTGTCACAATGGGCTGATTATAACATCATTTTGATGTTTATGAAGGGCGACCCCAAACATCTCAAACTACAGACCAATAAAATTAGTCTACTATCATCCATTTACAAACTCTTCTCGTCAATCATCAACAAAAAGATAAGAACAGAACTAAACCAACTACAGTACTGTAGTAGAGTAAGCAGGCTTCAGAAAAGGATTCTCAACAATCGACCACATTTACACACTAGAACTAATTTTAGGAAACTACAGGACACACTAGAACTAATTTTAGGGAAGATACAGAATCAGAGACCACTAGGTATACATTGACTACCAGAAAGCATTCAGCACGGTGTCACATGGAAGCATATGACAAGCCCTTAAAAACCAAGACGTAGAGGGGTTCCATCAAAAGAGGCGTGGGCAGGGGAATCCCTTATCCCCAAAGTTATTCACAGCAGTACTAGAATCCAGCTTTAGGCAACTAGACTGGAAGAATCACGGTATAAACATAAAAGATAAATATTTAAACGACCTCCGCTTCGCAGATGGTCTAGTTATATTGGCTGAAACGTGCTCGCAACTTCAACAAATGATTGGATCTCTACATAGAGCAAGTATAAAAGTGGGCCTGGAAATGAACTTAGGAAAAACCATGGTAATGACAAACAGCACAAAGAGGCAAATAACCGCAAGAGTGGAACCTCTAAAATATACTGACCAATACCATATACTTGGGCAAACAAATAAGTTTCAATACGCAATACAACGAGATGGAAATCGAAAGAAGAACACAGAGCACCTGGAACAAATATTGGAAACTCAGAAAAATATTCAAGAGTAACCTAAGTTAAAAACCAAAGTTATGACCATATGCCTACTACCTGCCTGACATACAGCTGCCAAACGTGGAAGCTTACGAACAACATAGAGGAAAAAATAAGAACTTGCCAATGAGGTATGGAGCGGAGCAAGTTCAGTCTTAGAAAAATACAGAAAATAAGGCATAAAAAAATAAGAAAAGCAAACAAGTCTACAGATGCTCTAAAATACGCGAAAAAACTAAAATGGACTGGCCATGAAACACGACTGCATGATCACCATTGGACTGTAACAGTAACGACGTGGAAGGGCCCGATAGGTAAAAGAGGCAAAGGAAGACCCACCACGAGATGGGACGACGAAACAATAAAGATCGCCGGTCCACACTGGACAGAATTAGTCCAAGATCGGGAAAAGTGGCTAATTCTGGAGAAGGCCATACCTGTGAAGACGGGGTTGTTGCTATTAACAATTAGTAAAAATAAAAACTAACACTCGGATTAAGAAAATTAAACTTAAACTAACAAGCATAAAAGGCTTTTTTATTTTTGATTAATGATATTTATTTTGTAAGTAGGTTGTAAATAACACTTACACGTCAATCTATTCTTTTTAAACTAGATGAGGCCGGTGTTTCCTAGCTGACCACCCTGAGAAGAAACACCGAAACAAACTCAGAGGTCAAAGTCTCTTTTGAAGTCCATACAATTGTACTGGTCAAATCATATGAGAACCATGTAGCTCAAACTTATAACTTTAAGGAGCTCAACGACTTGACAAACAATACCAAAGTAAAGACATTTGGGTAGGCCGCATAAAAAAAACTCAAACTGCCAAACATTGTTGACCAACATAAAATGAACCCCTAACATAGCGATCTACATGGTCCCTACTTTCACAATACGATATGAGGATCATGCAGATCAGTGTCAAGTGAAATGGTCTTTTGAGGAAGAACCAAACAGATTTGAGTGGACCTGCCCAGTACGTGCAAGCTTTGGTCAGTCAAAAAAACAACCGACTTTAAAAAACTTTGAAGTCGGTTGTTTTTTTTTCGTAAAAAAGTATTTTATTTTTCACTGTTTAGTGGTTAGCTTTAACTAAACCCAACGCAAAAAGAATCATCAAGATCGATTCATAAACAATAAAGTTATTCCTGAATAGATAACCCCAAAACCATCTTTCCGGACTGGTCCTATGTCTATCTATCTCGCCGATGGCTAGTCTCCATTGAGATTGGCCACCATGGACGAAATTGGTCAGGAGCACTATTGTAGGCGGATGAAGACGCATTAAGTGGCACCTCCCCATAGTCCCCATACAGGTAAACAGTACGAGAGGACGGACTGACACAATGAAAAATTTATAAGCTAAGCAGAGTTTAAACGTACATCAACTTTCGTATCGAGGGATGGCCAGTTCGACACGGAGCGATTGCCACTTGGATGCTCAATGAGAACTCCTACGTACTAGGTATGGGTCATACTCAGAAAAAGTGTACATTTGTTATCTTTTCTTGTCCCGTAACTTCATATAAACTAAATAAAATGTAATGTGAGGATACATTTTATTTTTTTTCCCCCGTGTTGTTATGTATGTCTATTAATATGAAGATTTTTCTGGTATTTTAACCTTAATTTTCTTTAAAAGAGTATAATTTTTGAGTGCATAACATTGTACAAAATTTCTTCATACATTTTTATTACACATTTTTAGAGATGAATTGTTACGAATATTCATCGCTTTACTTAACATTGACTGTGGCCATATTATTCTTTATAAATCGAGTAACTAAATAGGGCCAATTTTATTCGTGAATCATTTATATGACAGCGCGCAGCTAAATTAAAAGTTAATCCAAGATTTAAGATAAGAGACTAATTGTGTTATTTTGTTGAACAGTAATTATTGCTAAATTAAATATTAAAATGGTGATTTATTTCAATTGGTCGAAAATATATGGTGATTTATAAAAATATGAGCGGGTAACCCCGAATAGGGTAGCAAGTTTGCGTCTACGCCGTGACAGCTGGCATTCTTTTGACAGACAGCGTACGACGTGCACGCGTGCTAACCTATTGGCTCGTAATCTAGTTTTATCTTGTGTTTTACCGTATATTTTGTTTAAAAATGTAATCGACTAAAACGAGTGACTGTTATGAATCACAAACGTGCTATTATTTCAACGTTTCTTCTATAACACGCCCATGATGGATGACTATCACAAAGACCGCTCCGCTGCCCATCCTGATACTCCGTTATATAAAAGAATTAATATCCTCACATTACATACTTAGTTTATATGAAGTTACGGGACAAGAAAAGATAACAAATGTACACTTTTTCTGAGTATGACCCATACCTAGTACGTAGGAGTTCTCATTGATCGGCATCCAATTGGCAATCGCTCCGTGTCGAACTGGCCATCCCTCGATACGAAAGTTGATGTATGTTTAAAACTCTGCTTAGCTTATAAATTTTTCATTGTGTCAGTCCGTCCTCTCGTACTGTTTACCTGTATGGGGACTATGGGGAGGTGCCACTTAATGCGTCTTCATCCGCCTACAATAGTGCTCCTGACCAATTTCGTCCATGGTGGCCAATCTCAATGGAGACTAGCCATCGGCGCGGGAGTGCACAAGTGTGTGCGAAAACTATCTATATCTGCGGCGCAAATACAGATGCACTCCTTCTTTTCATAACTCACAGTCCGATGGGACGGCAATCCGACACGACTGGAGACAGATATCGCGCAGAGCCAACGGCTTCACGTACACTCCTAGGCACGGGAGTGATGTCACACCTCCAACTTCCAAACTCGGGCCTGTCAAAGAGGAATTCCTAATGGGAAATTCCAATGACACTTGCCGGACCTGGGAATCGAACCTAGGTCTCTGTCACGTTCAGCAGTCACGCTTGCGACCGCGAGATCAACGGATCAGTTTAATGATTCCTCGACGGTATCCCACTAATAATGAATTGATTGACACCTCATTTATAAGAATTGGCTCCGTAGTTTAAGCACTGCTGCAGAACATAATATTATCATGTAACTGTTATTGTTATTTTATTTGGCCATATTTCGTGGTGTAAATACGGATGGATGTGATTTTTAGACGTACAAGATGAATAATAAACTTGTTTTTACTTAACATATAAGTTTATGATTCCACTGTCGACTGTACTTGAGGTAACAAGCCGGAAGAACAATCAGAAGTAAATTCCGATTATCCACCACCTTCAGGGTGGATACTTGGATGTACACACGTTTCCGAGTATCCACCATAGGGTGGCTGTTCTAGGGTGGATAAACGGAATAAGCCGGCAGACCAGCAAAACGGTGGGTTAATGATATTGTTAAAAAAGCAGGGCAAGATTAGGATGACTCTCACCAGAGAACTAGCATTATGGAAGAAAAAAGAGGTCTTCACTCAAACGGGATCCACATCACAGGAAGATTAACTAATCAGGCTTATTCGAAACCAGCTCACCAATGTCTTAGTTAAAAATTGTAAATTGTGTGTGATCCGTGGATCTTAAGATCTTGGTGGCAAATGGCGACGTGTGGTCAGAGGGCGCCATTTGCGTCTAGATTGTTTGATCTACAAGTATTTGGATATGTCGGAAGCGTTGGGCAGCATTGGGCAATCGCTGAAGGAGCGCTTCTTTGGCCGCCTGAAAAAGATTTTAAACAGCCTTTGTCGGGCGGAAATATGGTGCGCGCCTTCAACGGTTGGGTTTTTCTAGTATTATTGTACTCTTTAGTCATACTCAAATGTACTCAAAGCGAACTCGACGCCCTGGCTAGTAGGCCGTCGAGTTGTACCCGTACACTGCTGACCGCAAACCGGATGCTGATGCATTCGGTTTGCGGTCAGCAGTGTACATATATCCCGCGGAAGTGTGGCGGTCGAAGCTTTTTAAATACTAAGAGTTGGAGTTTTAGCATGTAAAAAACCTCGACCGCCACTGCAACACCGCTACCGCAAGATGTGCAGTCTCAGAGAATATTTTATCAAACCGAGTGTGGGTTATACGCCGAGATGTGGCCGCAGTGGTCAAGGGACTCACCCCGTTGTCCATGACTAAAGAGAACTGTTCCGTATGGTGTTGGACTACTAAGGCTACTAAGTGACACACCAGAGAATGGACAGCAGCATTATCTGTAGGTACATTGCTACAGCTACACTGCGATCGCCAACCCGCCTGCCAAGCTTGGCGATTATGGCAAACCCCCCATTTGGGGGAGGCCTATGATCATCAGTGGACGTCTTTCGGCTGATATGATGATGATGATGATGAAAGAGAACTGGGGCAAACCTGTGATAACTTACTACAGATGACCGCAAGGAGGTATGGGCAGGCAAGGAGCTTCACGGGCGTTTCTATTGGGCTCTTTATGGGTCCGATGTATATTTCTCAGCGTGTGGGTTGGTTACGTTTCGACGATCTCTTATCTCGTAACTACCCGAGACATTATATGAAGGACGGGATGGTTGACGTATGTCGGCCATGCCACGGTCCGGGTGAGTCCATCAGACATATCATTCTGAGGTACCTACCGTATTACAAGTATGTGCCACACATTTTTCGAAAATGATCATGTCAAGCTGTACTGAGATCAGTCTATCATCACTGATAGGACTATTGTTGCCATTATGCCTGACATACTGGTGATAGACCGATTAGCGCGCCGCACAATGAAAATCCATGCTACCATTCCACATGACGAAGAACTTCTTGGAAGCTGAGAAAGAAAAACAAATCAAGTAGGTATCTCGACTTGGCACACGAGGTGGTCGACATGTGGAATGTGGTCTCGTCGGTGATTGTCGTTACGGCTAAAGGCCTGATGGCCAAAAGCTTCGATGACCATCTGTCGAAGCTGGCGTCGCTCGGTTGAGTAAAGAGTCTGATACAAAAGGCAGATCACAAACATGCTCGAGCAAAGAGCTGTACAAGTCGCCATAAACAACACAACCAGGGCCATTGTGGCAAAAGGTTGCCCCCAAGGGGGCGTCCTCTCGCCACTGCTATGGAACCTGGTCGCAGATAACCTAATTAGAAGACTCAACGATAAAGGTTACTTTACCGTTGGCTACGCTGATGACATAACCATAATAATAAACGGTACACATGAAAACACGCTATGCAACCTCATGCGCCTTGAAAATAGTAGAGGACTGGTGCAAAGAATATCAGCTAGCAGTGAACCCTACCAAAACTGAACTTGTCCTCTTTACCAAAAAGAGGAAACTACCAAAATTAGATTTACCACGGTTCTTCGGAGCCACCCTGAGCCTTTCAACTGAAACCAAATACCTGGGCATATATTTGGATAAGCAGCTGAATTGGGCGAAGCACACAGAATACTCCACCAAAAAAGCCAGTATATGCATGTGGCAATGCAAACGCATGCTAGGTAGGAACTGGGGCATTAGTCCCAATACACCCCACTGGCTATATACCACAGTTATTAGACCAATAGTCACATATGGCTCTTTAGTCTGGTGGCCCAGGACCGACTTGAGCACGACACAAAAAGACCTTGAAAAGCTGCAACGACTTGCCTGTGTGGCAATCACTAGCAGTATGAGAACAGCGCCCACGGCGGCCCTGCAGGCTATGCTGGGACTGCCACCACTACATCTTATAGTACGAGAGGAGGCAGCCCTAACGGCCTTCAGGCTCAGCTCATCTGGCACTTTACAAACAGACTCTAGAATCAGACACACACAAATCATGGTAGGTGCTATCAAGCGACAACCCATGATGATATCACCCAATGATAAAGCTCAAAAGACACACCACTTCCAGAAGCACTATAACATAGTGCTAACACCAGAATTGAATGACTACTCGGGTCCCAAAGAGTTGAGAATATACACTGACGGATCTAAGACAAGCACTGGAACTGGAGTTGGAGTTTACTCCAACGACCTCAACATTAAAATATCCAGGCCGCTTGGTAAGCTAAACACCGTCTATCAAGCGGAATGCGTGGCCATTACCCTAGCGGCCCATGCCATAGAAGCCAGGAGAGTCACGGATACTCACATTCGTATACTCTCCGACAGCGCCTCCGTCTTACAGTCCCTAGGAAAGAATTACTTTACCTCGAAACTCATACGAGAATGCCACAATGCACTAGAACGCGTCACAGTGACCAACCGCAACACTGTGACGCTGCAGTGGATAAGAGGACACAGCGGATCACTGGGAAATGACGCGGCCGATGAGCTGGCCAGAGGGGGATCTGGTGCGATGGTAGTTGGAACCAACCCATAGTACCGCTCCCTTTCGCCCAGCTGCGCACGTGGCTACAAGAACATACCCACGCACAAGCAGAACGCTGGTGGGCCTTGGCACCAGGCCGTAGGCAATCCAAGGAGGCTATGCCGTCCCTAAACAAAAAACTTATCAGGAGCCTTTTGCAACTGGATAGGAGAAGCCTACGAATGGTGGCGGGGACCATCACCGGACACTGCTCACTGAACAAACATTTCCACACCATAGGTATAACGGACAGTCCTTTATGCAGAGCATGCATGGAGGAGGAGGAAACGGTATCGCACGTGCTTCTTGAGTGCATAGGCGTTACCGAAATACGTAGACAAACATTAGGGACACCTAATTCACTCACAGACATACTGAGCACACTGAGAGGACTGATCTGCTTCTGGAGGGAGGTTGGCTGGTTTGAATGACGGCCGCCATGGCTCACGCACAATGGTCCACAGCAGGACTAAGTGCGGAAACCACACCCAATAGATAGATAGATAGAAAGGCAGAACTCCGTGATGCGGCTCGTAGAGTGAGAGTTCAGGGGGAAAGAGTCGAGTTATTTTTCATAAACTTAAAATCGCTGTTCTCTCTCCCTCCAAAATCTTTTTCGTAAATAGTCTCTACTAACTATTTAGATTTGGATATCTAGCGTAAGCATACCAAGTTTCATTAAAATCGATTAATTCAATACGAAAAATAAGGACTTGAAAGTTTGTATGAAATACCGTGGGGCGTAAACGCTCTTAATAATTTGAAGTTGAGAAAATTTCAAATTGTTTTATCAAACTCTACTAGATAGCCTGAAAACTTATTAAAATTTAACAGTATAGTAGGGCTTGACAAAGGGGTTTCACCATAGACATATTTATAAATAGTATGGACTGGAAACACCTACAAAAAAGGGTGCCGGTTTTTGCCTCAAAATGTCTCTAAAAGTGGCTTCTAATACTAGGGTTGTGTCAATCAGAAAACATAGTGTTACTAATAACTAATATCGAAACTAGTACTATATAATAGTATTACGAGTCTTACTAGATATCACGGTTGAATCATAGTTAATATTCTTACGGTCCGTTGTAACAGAAAACAAATCGTAAGTTTACTTTCCTTCTGATATCTGAGAATAATATTAATTTCAAGTGTTTTTCTGCATAGAATTACATGACGTTTGCGCTTTCGCTTATTTTATATCTGGTCTGTAGCTTTTGGTAGGTATACGGACCCTAGTGAAAACCAAGTTCTTCTAAGTATTATGTTAAAATGGTGGAGTAAAAATAAAACAAGTTTATTTTTTATTTGTTCATTGGTGTTGTGACTGTCTGTCACTCATACCTATATTATAATAACAACATTATACATATTTATTTCGAAATACTGTCACCTGGCCCGTGGGTGTGAAACTCACTTAACCGTGCTACAGTAAATTTATGGGGTATATAAGTTAGGGAATAAGTTGAAATAAACAAGTACCAATCTATACAATACAAATACAAACTTTATTAAAATCAAACCTTAGGTACTCACATCAAATGCACAGGTATATTACCTTATCCCTAAACCCTGTAACACAATTCCAATTCTGGATCGCCCCGTCTCCGTACCGAGGGTACCAGAGTGGAAAAATGTGCATGAGAAATAAAATATATAAAATCAGGGTCGCTTGAATGGATTCGTGAAGTGAACCGCTAGCAACTTCTAGCTCAACCGAATAAGTGGTTATGGATATATCTAGTTGTGCTCAGTGCAGAAAATAAACATGTTATACCTACTTAGTGTAGCAACCATTCAATTACTAGATCTTTCTATCCTTAAGTGAACATAAGGTTCACACTCTCTCTCTCAAAACGGAACTTGACATAAAAATAACTTCTAGGTTAGCAAGCTGGTAATAAGCGAGCTATATATCAGCATTGGCGATTAGCAGCCATTTAGCATTTAGCGTTAGCGTTAGTCTTTTAGCGAACCATCAAATCAGCAAAACAAAGATCCCTTGGCATCGGTTACATGTGACAAAACACGGGTAGACTACATGATGAAGTGTCCTGCGGGGAAGGATGTTGATCCGGAACGAAATATAACAAACGACGTCTGTACCTGATGATATCCTTGCACGATGATCTGATTATGTGTCTTTCCACATGGGTAGGCACACTGTCCACCTCCTCAGGTCTGGGTCTGGTCAATTCAAGCTAGTTAAAAGAACCAGATCTGAAACAATACAACCCCCCTAATCAGAAACACGTACGAGAACCTCGAGAGAGAAACAGAACAGAAAACCACGTGGGTCTTATCTCGGGCAAATGCAGTATCGAAACCTACATACAGGCAATATTAGCAGCAATTTTTTTTTATTTTTTTATTATGGAATGGGCTTGCTCTTGACTTCGATCACGCCTCATGGAAAGCGATAGATGAGGTCTTTTGGACCTCATTTGGAATCATCATAAAACACTGTGTGTCAAGATTTAAGATGAGAGACGGATTGTGTTATTTTGTTGAACAGTAATTATTGTTGAATTCAATATTAAAATGGTGATTTATTTCAATTGGTCGAAAATATATGGTGACTTATAAAATATGAGCGGGTAACCCCGAATAGGGTAGCAAGTTTGCGTCTACGCCGTGACAGCTGGCATTCTTTTGACAGACAGCGTACGAGGTGCACGCGTGCTAACCTATTGGCTCGTAATCTAGTTCTTTTCATCTTGTGTTTTACCGTATGACGGCGCGCAGCTAAATTAAAAGTTAAGCCAAGATTTAAGATGAGACACGGATTGTGTTATTTTGTTGAACAGCTGCTGTTTTCCAGCATATAAGTGCAGTTTTAAACAGAAACTTCTCGTGATTTTCTCACAAATGTTATTAATATAAAAATTAAACAACAAAATTTGAATTTAAATTTAAATTTAATTTAAATTTGACAGCAGAACTACCTCAAAACAAGGAATCAAAATGGCAGAATCGGCACCAACCTAAAACTGTCATTATGTCACAACAAAATGTTGCCAATTTGAGCAACAACGGAAATATTGTTGTCTCTTTTATCAAATACGATTACGACATTAGAAAGAATGAAACAAAACGATATTTCACATTCTGTTTCATATTTAACCCTGCAAATGTATGTATAGAATATCGCGGCGTCTCCATATTTTTTCTATCTCAATGGGTTTCACACGTTTTTATCTCCAAATATTCAATTTAGAAACCGGCCCATAAACTGATAAATCATAAAACTTATTTTAGTTTTGGCCGTAGTCGGTTAAAAAGACACCAACAAAGACACAAGAATATGATTATTTGATTCGTATTGGTATTTCGCATCATACCTTAACGTTTCGCGTTCCGATCAAGAGATGAAAACTTTAGTAGGTACATGAAATTGTAGATCGGTATTATAGTAAAGTTGATTTGATTTACTACGGTTAAAAACACCGCCGAAAATGTAATACTCGTTATTTCAGTCCATAACACGCCAATTAAAGAACGGAACTTTATAATTCTAGTTATAATACTGACTCCCTCAGTTTCATTGCCAGCCCATTATTTCCTTATCAACGGTTCACCCCCTACTTCCCTTTCATAATCTCCCCCTTATCGCTGTATACTCCATAAAAGCCGAGGACTTCAAAATTTAAAACCATTATTCTGTTGCAGGAATAAGCGGAAGTCGTAAAGCTGTTTTATAAGTTCTTAAAGACACTATAGTTTTAGATGTATTTGATTTTAATCTGGTGGGTTCCGGTAGGCACCCGGTAGGTAGTAGCCGAAATGACTTTCAACACATTGGCAATATTTCAGGATCAATTTAGACAAAAAAATTTGAATATGGGATCAACTTTGCCAAAAAATTAGCCGCCACTCTCGTTTAATTTGAGATAGGTATTACCGCTGTTATGAATAACTAGCTTTTGCCCGCGACTTCGTACACGTATATCCCCATTTTTCCCGTTCCCGTAGGAATTTCGGAAAATCGTCTCTTCGTGCTCTCCTACACTCCCCAAGGAACCTACGTTTCGGCTGTGCGTTGTCTGTCAGTCGAGCCACTCAATTAGTCAGTGATGCAAGAGTTTATAAATATATTGATTTTGAGTTTGTTTGTTACCTGTTCACGTCTGAAAGGATTTGGATAAAACTTGGCACACAGGTAGACCATGGCTCGGAATAGGACATGGGATAATTTCATCCTGGGAGTGTGTTTCCTTGTGATAGATTTCTACTTATTAACGTTTACGCCGTACGGCATTTCATACAAACTTTCAAGTCCTTATTTTTCATAATGAATGAACCAATTTTAATTAAACTTGTTATGCATAAGCTAAATATTCAGCTAGAAATAGTTAGTAGAGAACATTTCCGAAAATGAGTTTAGAGGGATTCCCCCTGAACTCTTTTTAATTTTTGAAAATCTTTTTAAGACCAGCTTTTAATTAACTAAAAAGTACAAAATAAAAATTAGATGCGTAAAGATATATCTGTTACATTTTCTTAAGCTTGAGCCATAGTGTAAGTTGAACGTTCACGCCTCAAGCTTTTAAGAAAATGTAACAGCAACATTTTTACGTATCTAGTTTTATTTTATACTTTTTAGTTAATTAAAAGCTTGTCTTATAATTTTTTTTTACAAGATTTTATTTTGTACTTCTTTTTAGCATTAGAATTACTTCAAATATCACCTACCTCTGTCCTATCACCAGTAGGTACCTAGTATATTTATACCCTTAGGCCAAATTACCCAAGACGGCAGCAATCTGAGATATTCTTCTATCCAGCCACTCCGTAACTTTTTGTCAGTCAAAGGAACCTAGACGCAGCAGTCAAACCATGGTGGCCTTTATAACGGAATTACTATCTCCTATCTACGAATGCTGATATAAAATTTTGTGTCAGTTTTAATGATCGCTGAGAATATCTCACATATTTATGGAGCCAATCCTAGACGCAGCAGCCACATGGAGGACTTTAGAAGGAGCTATAATAATAGAATGCTAATGTAAAAATGTCGTGTCCGTGCTGTTGACCTCTGAAGAAATCATTGAGCCAACCCTGAACGCAGTAGTCACGTCACGGTGGATTTGAGAACGTGCTATAAAATTTTAATGCGTATATAAAATTTTGTGTCAGCACCGCTGACCGTTGAGCAGTTGGTTTGTCTGGAGCCTATCCTAGATGGAACAAACATTGAAAAATTCAAATCTGTAGGATAAGAGGAACTTGTTCTAATTCAGCTTACAAGATTAAAACCAAACCTAACTAACCCATACGGGTATTCATTCATAAATATACATACAAACATTGCAGTTCAATAAAAGCTTGTAAAAATTTACAAATTTTTATGTCGCGAGTGTCGCCCCTAGCCATTAGGATTGAGGTGAACCATATGAGCACACACTTAGGCGGCAGACGTTTATTTCGTCATAACAGTCATTTGGCTAACTGCCTGCGCCGCAGTAATATAGCTAAAAGCCTCTATTCATTATATCTCCGTCCCCCACCAACGCTAAACGCTATCGTATTGATGTGACTTTCTGCGAAAGATGGGATGATGGAAATTTAGGTGCCTTGAGCAACATTTCGATATTATCTCCCGTTTAGCTGACGTAGTTATTAGTCGGAATGTAATCCGCAATGTAGGTATTCCTTTGGGAATATATTAATATATGATTTTCTTTTGTCGTCAGCTTCTGTGCTTAATGCGATGTGCGGACTTAGTGTCGATATATATGTAGGTAGATAAGTATTCTTAGTACCCTCTATTCGTAGGGGCGTAGCTCATGTGAACTCCTTGGCTGCAGGTCACTGGCAGACAAGTTAGTCGTTAGAACATTGGAAGTGTCTAGAAAAAGAAAAAAGTTTGAATTGAGTTATGAATTTAAAAATAGACATTGTTTTTATATGACAGTCCTGTATTAGTAACCTTTCAAGCCATGGTCTAATAAGTATTGAATAAATTCTCAAACGGTCTTTCATTTCTAATATTATATTTTATAAGTGACTCACAGGATCAGCCCTGTGGTGCCACAGTACTAACTCATTTTTGGGATAGTGTAGCAGGGACTATTATTATGAAACGGAGACAGTATGAACAAGACTATTAGGTATTTCAGAGATATATTGTGTTTACTAATGTCACTAGTTTAGGGCTTTGGGTTTTAAGTAAGTTAACCAAATATTCAGTAAGCACACTCCAGCTCAATAGTGACCCTGAGCCAGCACGATAATGAGTAGGCGCCACAACTCAGCTGGGCCTTACATTTATTTGTGTATACCACATCGTATGTCACACGGGTTCATTAGAGTGAATAATGAATGAATCATGAGAGAGAAGAGTGTTCCTCGTCCTGTCTGTTCAGCGAACAGCGTTACTGGCTAAGTGCTTATGAAGTATTTGTTAAGAATGACAACAGAATATGCCTATTTCGAACCAACGGTTTAAAGAAAGGGCCGGGATCGGGGTCGACCGGTTAAAACGACGTAAACCACTTATAAACTCCCTTTTGTTAAAAAGGGAGTTTATAAGTGGTGTTAGTGAAACCTGCCGCCCCCACGAGTGATTATAGGCTTATCTGTCTACTCTTTATTATTATTTAGGAACAGCAGATTTCCTAAACGGAAAAGGAAGGGCTTCCTTTTATTGAAATTATGATTGTTTTAATTATTCCTCAACGGAAATCCCATTACACAGGTTCGCAAACCATTTACATTTGATGATTAAAATGTTCTTTCAGAGTTTTCTATTTCCAACGTAATTATTATCATGTGACATGTGGTCTGTTTCATTCAGCTATTTGTTTTTGAAGAGGATTATGGACTACAAATAAAATATTAGGTTCCCAATATACTTGTTGTACCTACTACTGTTATTGTAAATTAAATTTATAGCGGTAGGACCTATTAAATTCTTTGTTAACAGTTCTCCATAAAGCTGATTTAATAATTCATAATAATTGAATCTGAAATTACCTAAAGGAATTTAACGTTAAGGTATGAATGTATTCAAAACGCTTATTTAGCCGGCGTTGGAGCTATATAACGTGTTGTTTATTACATAACGTTTTCATAGGAAGCGCTTAGTACACGACATTGTTAGAATTTTCAAACGGGTTAATATCAAGAGCTGAGGAATGTTTAATTACCGCTGTGACATCCTGCGAGGAGTGTGACGCGAGACAGTTGGCGCTAGCGTGGCGCCGCGTGCCTCCGTAGGCTTTTCAACGCACGTCTTAAGTGTGATATAGATAACTACGTATTCGCTGAACGCCTGCTCGCTATCTCAGGCTAAGTTTCCTTTGAAGTTCCATCATGCATACATGTATTAGTGGCACAGCTTTTTAATCGCAACGAAAGCAGTGGGTTCTCAAAATCGTCACTTGGTTTTTTTTAAGAAAACATTTCAAAAGAAGTTTCGCGTTCCCGTAAGCTTACAGCTGTTTTAAAAAAGCAATAAATAACTAAATACTTGTATCAGCAACAGGTTATGAAGTCGCGGGCAATTTTTCATAAGAGCGCAACGCGAGCGTTCTCGTAGATTTCACTCTTAGCGAGGAATTAGCGCGAAAGCCACGACAATTATTTACGACGTTTCCAGTGCGGAATTACTGCCTGCCGCACCACCGCGGCCTTTTATGTTTATTCACGGGTTATAATTCCCCGGCGTAGAGGATTATTTGAAAACGTAAACGTAGGTGCGGCCATATTTCACGCCAGTCGCGTAGCGTGGCAATTGTGAAAGTAATCACTACAAACATGTCGAAAATGATCCCCACTGCACGCTTAGATGAGAGAAGTTAGCGCGCCCTCATTTGTAATGCACTGACAGAATGCATAATGGAATGCGGATTTGTTTCAGCTCAGTTGGTAAGTTCGTTAACTGACTGCTTTGGTATTGTAATTGGCTCTACATATTGATAAATAGAAGCAATTTCCTATTTTATTTGAATGATTCATAACATATATTAGAGGAGCTTGTGGCTAAAGGGTAAGTATTTACCGAACTGAAACCGTAGTAAATCCGTTGCTTAATATAGAAGAACGGTCACATAATCAGAAAACAAAAGCGATTTTATTTTACAATCTACATAATTACATATCCCTAGTTATAAATAGGTTATATCTAGTAATCAAAAATCTATGTTAACTGTTGGGAAATACATAAACTACAAAAGCAAATCGAAGGTTGTCGTCGTAATCATAAATAAAGCTGGGCACGAGTATGGCCTATCGACAATAATAAACGGTGGCCATAACTACGCACCAAATGAGTATTTACAGGAAATGCAAATGATCAAGGTGTCAAATAGCAACCATTAAATTTGGATAACGCAGCTTACGTTTATATTTCGCACGTAATCCGGCCGACGTGTAAAATACGGCGCGTCAGTAAATATTTAACTCTGCAATAATTTCGCTTGTGTCAGTGTCATAAATATTGTCCAGAGATTTTCATATTAATTGCAGCTCCACTAGAGCACCTCTGTACGCATGAATTTTAATTTTATGACCCTTGTTTACATCAACCTTTGTAAAAATATCTCTCTAATTTGTTACATTACCTACCTACATATTCCGAAACGACGGTGACGCGCTCATTTCGATCTATAAATTTTTAACAATCCAGGTTGTTATTTTAATTATTTAGGTACCTCTTGCTGCTGCCTACCACTTATGAGTAGATAATTTTACAACATACTCAAAAAATGGTTCCTATCGCACCGGAATTCATGCGCTCAATTTCATTTTAAATTCAATTCGATATTATTATAATTATATTTACAATTTTGTTGGACTATTCAGCAAAAACGAAAAGAACAGAACGGTCCTCGAGAGGTAAGAACACAAATTAATTTTTGATGTCGCATGTTCGCTTCATGATAACAATTTTCTGTATACCGTTTCCACCTCATTTACTGGCAAAAAATTAATTTATCGATAAACTTATAACCACGCTATGGTAAAAGGATCTTTTACCGAACACTCATTATCAGTGATTGATTGAATCAAGTTCGCCGTTAGCTGATAGCTTAATTATTAATTATTACGATCACGCCTCTGTAGTACGCACAGTTACCTCCTGTATACTTAATTATGAGATCCGGTTCAATGACGGTGTTTGATTGCTGGCTGTGTGTGGCTATGTTGCTGGCATGTCATGCACTCAGTAACTATGTAGTAGATACGTGTGTACGGCAGACAATATTTCTACATGATCAAATAATGACAAGTAGTTGTAAATAAAAGCTACTTGAAATAAATTTCTCCCACTCTAAAAATAGTTTGATCTACTGATGCAAGAACATGTCCTTTCCAAACTTTATTCGTTTTCTAGACGGGTCAGTTATCCATTAAAATGTCTTTATTAATGACACATTTTTGGATTCCTCTCACATCACACTAGTCTTATTTTAAATATTACAATAATCGTATATTATCATTTATCACGATGCATGTTTTGAACAACAGCACTACATTAAATTTTATAGAGACGTTTGGGTGACAAATGGGCTTTCTATAAAGACGTGGATAGGAAAACATTAGTTCGTTTTCTAGCTCAACAAATCAAGATAGTGTCGCGATAAACGTCGCATCCAATCACCTGGTGTCCTATTACCAGGTGCGTGGTGTTATTTACGCGGGACCAATCAGTATGTAAATATGTAGGGTAGGTGAACGTTCTGGAGTGAGTGGGCAGAGCCCTGCGCGCACAGCCTCCGCGCGGCCTGCTCGTGCGCACGCTCTGGCATCGCTTCTAACGCGCGTCCTCCGGGGACGAGCCCATCTCGTATACGTAAACCAGATCGCGGGAAATAAATGTGTTGACTTATCCGGACCTTGTTCATCCCATTAAATGTTTATTTACCATTCGCTATGGCTCTTGGCTTATTCATCCTTTTGATGTTTGCTCTGGACGTGGTCGCTGCAGACGTGCAGCTGACGCAACCGCGCCGGCGTCACGCCTTGTCCGCCTGCAACACAACTGTCACTTACAACAAAGTCCTGCTGAAACACGTCACGTTGCTTTCAAAGTACGTGTTCACGGGCAAAGTGTTTGGTGTAAAATCCGGTTATAATGGAACCAGAATATACAAAGTTAACATACGTCGGGTATTGAAAGGTGATTTAAATGATATAGGTGTGCTGGTGAAGTTCGGGACCGCAAATTCTTTACGCTTCAGCGACGCCACGATTTTCGTGGAAAGCTCAAGTGTATCTTGTCCACCTCTACGTGTGCGCACATACGGTATATTTTTAACTGAAAGGAGACTAGATGGTGGCACTTTGTGGCTTAGCTTAGTGATTGAACCTTTAGTGTTGACGTTAAGAAGTATCGAAATTATCGAGGCAGTTGTCAAAGGTAAGATTTATGCAAATATGATTATTAATGCTAACCATTTTGTTATTATTCACCTAACACTAAACGAACTGTATTAAGATGGGCGATGTCGTCGATATAACATAGTCCTTGTATGACTTAATGTCACTGTCAGAAAACGTAAAATTCTACAAGTTTCTTCGTACTTGCAAGTACTTCAAGCTGACCACGTAAATCAGTAACCAGTTTGTGTTCGCGTTGTTTTAATCGTAGTGCGTAAATAAACAAGTAGGCGGCAATTAGTCGCGGGGCGTGGCGACGTCCGCGAGCGACGCCGTCCGGCGACTTATTGCTACCTGTTACTGGTCGAGCTCCAGACCAAGGAGTATGGTCTATCTCGATATTGCCGGCAATTTTTAAGTAAATCAAGTTGAGGGATTCATTTCCTTCATGCTCACTTCTCCTTATAAACGTTTCGAGGCCTTAATTAAAACGTAATGCTAATTGTTTCTTTAAAGTAATTGCCGCATGTAGATTGGTCTTTTTATTAAGCAGGTACCTACATTTATTTAGTCACAGATTTGTAACGTTTTTGGGTATGGTTAAACCTACGTTTTTGCTTTCCGGTTTGTTTACCAAAATTTAGTAGATTCTACAACATGGGAATAAAGCGGTGGCCTCACAAGCGCCATTTTTGTTTCTGAGCGCAATGGAGTATCCTAGGGTTAACTTCCGAACGGAAGGGAAGATAAACTCAAGGTTTGCATGGCATGTAATTTTCCGGTAAATATAATCAGCTGATTCCGGTTACATTAGAAGCCAACCCCATCATATTTGGGAAACGTTTAGGCCGATTGATTGATTGTTTCTTCAACTTCCCGATTTGTATTGTGTTTAAATGTTGTTGTACACTTTTTTTAAATACATAATGTTTTTTACATTGGTAGTTTGTTAGTAATTTTTTTGTGTACTTATGCTATTTCCTTGCGAAAGTGAAGGAGTATCTACACCAACTAGAAGACAACTACGTATTATACACTTCTGGACACATCTATTGGCCCACCTTGTATTTTCAGTTTCGTTTGGTCCTAGCTAAAATTTTATATAAGGTCGAGCAAAAACTTTTTATGCAGTTTTGAACCTGGCACATTCACAATTTCATACAATAGTCTTTTTTTGAATTTCGAACACAGAATTCAAAGAAACAAAAGACAATTTGGAGCCTGTTTGTTGATATCAAACAATCGAATACTAAGAAAACTTGGTTTTATTGGTTTACTTGGATTTAATTCTTGAAAAAGTGATTGATATCTTTAGTTTTGCAACAAACATTACTTATTCTTAACATTAAGGTGAGGTTCTATCAATAATCTATGGATACTTCACCTAAAGTCGCCGCCCAAGCTGTGGCACTTATTCAGGCCGGACACAGCCAAAGAAACGTGAGTGCTCAACTTAATTTAAGTCGATCTGCGGTCCGAAATGTTTATCGGAGGTACCTAGAGACTGGCGGCTTTGTTCGTCGCCAAGAAAGGCCACGATCTCGGGTCACAACTAAAAGGCAGGATCGATTCATCGTGACGACCAGCTTGAGAAATCGTCACCTTACCTCCATTGAGATACAAAACCAACTTCGCGACTTCCACGGAGTATCTGTGAGCGCTCGAACTGTTCGGAGAAGGTTAAAAGAACGCGATATGGTACCACACAAGCCAGCTAATGGGCCCAAACTAACGCGAGCCCACCGAACAGCGCGCCTTCATTTCGCACGCAGTCATTTAAATTGGACACAGCAAGATTGGAGCCGTGTACTCTTTTCTGATGAGTCTAAAATTGTGTTACATGGCAATGATGGAAGGAAGAAGGTCTACCGACGTAAGGGAGAGCGTTTCGCACAATGCTGCTTTGAAGAGAGGGTTGCTTATGGCGGTGGCTCATGGACTGTCTGGGGCGGTATATCCGCGAGCGGCAAAACTCAACTTGAGGTTGTTACAGGACCACGGCTGCCAACATTAAATGCTGAAAGGTACATTCGTGAGTGCTTAGAACCTCACGTGATACCATACGCGGACTATGTGGGCCCAAATTTCCTTTTTATGCATGATAATGCAAGAGCCCATGCGGCCGGCATCGTCAGGGAATATCTTCGGGATGTGAACATCACAGTTATGGGCCGGCCAGCCAGAAGCCCAGACATGAACCCCATTGAGCACATGTGGAACGAGCTAAAAAGACGTGTTAGGGCTCGTCAGCCAGTTGCCCAGACGATGCAGGAGTTGAAAACTGCCATAGAAGAGGAATGGGAGATGATCCCTCAAAATTTCATAGAGCGGTTGATAAACTCTATGCCTAATCGTATGAGAGCTGTGGTAGATGCCCATGGAGGCAACACGCGTTATTAAATTAAACCTTTATTTGATAAAACATGTTTTTATTCAAAAATCAATTGCCTTTAACAAGGCGCATATCCGACTTGTTAGGCGTAGCTCCATGTCGTATGGTATTCTGAATTCAAATTTAAAACAATACGATCGAAAAAGATGGTAAAATGTTTCAGGTTTAAAACTGCATCAACAGTTTTTGTTCAATCTAGCAATCATATTTCGGTAGGGGCCATCGAAACCTAAACTCTAAGGTGGGCCAATAGATGTGTCCAGAAGTGTATGTATAGGTACCTTTCTCGTTCTCGGTCTTCTTCTGTTGCGGCGGCTGGGGCGTGAGGTGTGTCTCTCCCTCACGCGTTCTGCCTCCTCCTTCACCAACATTACTGTTTTGCAGAAGGAAGTGACAGCTTCCCATGCCTCCTCGCTCCGGACCATGGATTGAACCAGGGTTAGAAACGAGAGGTCGCCGTCGCCGATCGCCTCAACGAGGACACGGTGGTACTACGCCCAAGCAGGGCAGATCGCCACCGTATGCTCCACCGTGTCCTTCGGGCGATCCTAACAGTGATACCACCCGGACATGTCCTTCCACCGAATCCAAAACAGGTAACTCCCGAAACAACCATGTAAGGTGAGAACCTGCATCAGGCGGAAGGTGAGGACGCCGTGGCGCCTCTCTAGCCACTCCTCAAAGAGAGGAGTTATCGTCGCAATAGTGGCGTACCCAGCACTGGGTTGCGATTGTCGCTGTCTTCATACCGGCGAGCCATGCCGGATTGTCGCCATGGTATCTTGTCGGAGCTCCGTCCACCACGCTGCAATTTGCTGCGGCAGCAGAGTTTTGCCCCAGCGTAGCGCCACCACGCGCGTGGACATGCGCGAGGGCTCTCGCCTCCAGTTCCCATGGCGGCAATCCGGCATGGAGGCTCGCCGCCTCGCCTGAGACCGTGCGGTATCCCCAGGTCAGCCGGATGGCCATAACCCTTTGGGACGCGTTCAGGTGTCGGGTCGGTCGCTTCCTGAGCGTAAACGCCCTCACAGGGGCCCCATAACGGGCCATGGACCGCACGATCCCCGCGTAGAAGCCGTTTGAAAGCAACCCCGGCCCGTCCCAGTCTGGGAGCCAAACGTCGGAAGTGCTCGACGAAGTTCCACTGGCTGTCGAGAACGAGTCCCAGGTACCTGATCGTCGACCCGACGCCAATGTTAACCTCTCCTACCGTTATTTGGGAACCCGATAATGGCCTGTTCTGAGAGCCATGAAAGCACATGGCATCGGACTTGCCCAATTGCCGGATCCTCTCAACAACTATCTCAAGTCCGCGTGTCGTTAGGTCGGCCGCTCCTTGGTGGAATCTATACTGCACCAGGTCCAGCGTGTCGTCAGCGCGTCAAACCACGCTGACGCTGCAAGGTAAGTCGGCGCGCAGCACCCAGATCAGACCAAGAGGGACACGGGAGGGGCACACCATTCGGAGACTTGAGCAGTGTTTGGGTCTTCGGACGGTGTGCGTTTCATATGGAGGAACCTTGCTCGCTGCTCTCTGGTACGCGTCTGCTCATCAGACGTGACTATGATGGTAGTGAGCTAGTGAAAAGTGAGAGAGGCCATGTGAAGGGGCAGAGAAAGGGATCGCACCCTTTATGAGGAAAATAAAAAATGAAAGAGACAGAAGGTCAATTAGTACCCCAAGGCGGTACCAGCTGCTCAGCAATTTGAGAATCCGCCTCGCTTTTTTGGGAGCGTCAAGCCTCTCGTATTCTGGGGAGGGCAACCCCTGTCTACCGCGAAGTTTCTCCGCAAGCGGCCCACACCGGAAAAACCGGACCGGAGATGGCTTCGGCCCGCAAAATCCTCACCAGCAGGTGGGGTAAGGGCCGGGAAGGAAGCAGGGGTAGGGGTTCGCCTCCCAGGAGTCGACCCAGCAAGCGTCGAGGCTCGTTGAAGAGGGGTGTCACCCTGGGGCGATCGGACAAAGAGCTCACCTCTCGGATTCTTCCGGCGGTAAGCCAGACACCACTGGCGGCATTGATGGGTGCAAGGCCAGCTTTTCGGAAATAGTGGAGACCGCGGTCCGTGATGTGGCCTCAAAACGCATTCAGCCGAATCGTGGTAGAGCCAGCAGTGCGGCCACGACCTCCATTTTGGCAGCTGCGGAGGAGGCCTTCTTCGATCGTGGGTTTCCTCCAATGGACGAAATATCCAGTCTGCGGGCGGAGGTCGCCCGCTTGGCAGCCGCGCCGGAGCTTTTCGAAAAGGAGAACGAGCAGCTCCGGGTAGACCTGGCCGGACTCCAAGGAGCAAGCGTGGCAAAAGCCAGTCCGTGCCAGCGGAGAACCAGGTTCTGGACCTGGTGCGGCAGGAGCTGGCTGCCTTCCAGGAACGGTTCTCCGTTCTGGAGAGCATCGTGGCATCGGTCGGTCAGGCCAACCCAGGGCCAACAAAGGGAGGGTGGCTGTACAGAAGCAGGCGGCAAAGGCGTCAGCGCTAGCGGTGCCTCAGCAGCCCCCGCCCCCCCGCCTTCAAATTCTCTTGCGGCTGAAGCCGGATGGCAAGTGGCTGGGGAGAAAAAGAAGGCGGCAAAGGCAGCCAGGGCGGCAAAGAAACGGCAGAGGAAGCGGCGGCAAAAGGAGCGAAGCGTAGCGGCTGCGCTCCGCGCCCCCGTACCGCGGCTGTACTGCTTACACTACAGCCGGAAGCGGTAAACAGGGCGTGACCTATAGCGACGTGCTCACTAAGGCGAATTAGGCAGTGAACTCTGGTGATCATCGGGGCCTCCGGCTAAGGGTCACCATGACTGGGGCTCCAGGCCCCAGTCATGGTGACCCTTTTTTTTTTTTTTTTTTTTGTTTGCGCTGGGAAAAAATGCATTACGCATACCCTCCCATTGGGGGAATGGGAGGGGTATGTGGGACTCCCCGGGCCAAGGCCCGGTATACCCACTAAAACAACCCAGCGGCATTCCCGCATCGTCTGAGTGGAGGGGGACTGGGAGATCGGCATAGCCTTTACGTCCAGTCCCTCTCCGACGTACGCCCGCCTACACGGCGGGCCCTACGCGCCCACCCCGTGAGGGGCGAGGGCCGGGAATGACCGGCGGAGGTGGTGTAGAGTGCAATGCGGGCGGAGGCGCCCCCGCGCCTGTCGCCCGCCTATCACCACCATGAGGAGGGAGAAGACGGCGTCTTCTCCGACCTCTTCTCCGCCTTCGGAGCGGCGCTGCGAGAGGGTCGTCCTCACGCGCGCGCTCCGCCGCCTCCTTTTACGAGATAACGTCCTCGCAAAAGGAGGCGACCGCTGCCCAGGACCCCTCACTCTCCAGCATAGAGTTGACCACGCTGGGAAGTGAGAGGTCCTGTCCGATCTCCGCAGTCAGACTACGGCGCGGCTAGTCATGGTGACCCTTAGCCCAGCCCAGCCCAGCCCAGCCAGCTTTTGCTGGAGATCCCCGGGGCAGCCAGCGGCCCAACCGCGGACGCTCTAGCCGAAAGGCTCAGGGCGTCCCTAAATGCGGACGATGGCCGAGTGTCCAGGCCCACCAAGTGCATTGACATGCGCATTTTGGACCTGGACGACTCCGTCACGGAGAAGGAGGTGGTGGCCGCCGTTGTCAGGACAGGCACCATAAGTCCTGACCACTCGGGCATGCGAACCATAGTGGTGAGCTACCCCGTGACGGCGGCCAAGAAGATTTCGGAGGGCCAAAAGCTCCTGGTGGGCTGAATTTCAGAACAGGTCCAGCTGCTGGAACCCAGACCTCTGACGTGTTTCCGCTACCAAGTGGGCAACCACGCGGGAGCTTTGTGCACCTTGGAGGTGGACCGCAGCGGTTTTTGCTTCCGCCGTCTCCACCACAGCCGCTGCCAGCGTCGCCGCCTCTGCCGCCACCACCGTCGGTACCGCCGCCACTGCTACTGCGACAGCCGCAGTCGAGCCCTCACCGGGGGCTCAGGAGGAGGCTGTAAAGGAGTGTCAATAATGGCTCCATTACGCCTCCTCCAAGCGAACATCAACCACTGCACCGCCGCTCAGGACTTATTGCTCCAGAGTATTGCGCAGTGGTCAATAAACATCGCCGTGTTCGCTACTTTGTCTCTCCCAGGGAAGACTGAGTGGAGGACCTGGACGGCTCAGTGACCCTAATTTCGTCAGTCGCTGCTTGTACACGGAGTACCAGCGGCGGCTGACGAAGTTAGTGGACATTTCGTTCGCCAACCCTGCCCTGTATCAGCGTGACGTCGACTGGCGTGTCATAGAGGAGGTGGAGACCTATTTCGACCGACCAGATATACCGGTGCACATCTGGTTCAACATCTCCGCCCAGACCTCGACCGCGTCGGTCCGACAGGCTGAAGTGGTCCGCGGAGGGCGCTGAAGAAGCTGGACCGGGAGCTTCTCCTGGAAGCCTCGATTGTGCAGGCCTGGGTGTCACCACCGGACAGGCTTGCTGACATCAAAGACGAGGTGGAGTGGTTCTGGGAGACCATGTCGGAGATATGCGACGTGGCAATGTCCCGGGTCCGGCCAGAAAGCGCCCGCCGTCAGGTGTACTGATGCCTGGGCCCCCCCATTGACGCAGAGTCTCCGGCCCCAGCTTGTTGAGGACGTGGTGAGCGGTTTGTTCCCTTCGCAAGGGAAGTACACTCCCCCGCCTATAGCTCTGCCTGTTGCGGACCATAACGACGACGGGTACGACGACAACGATGCTCCGAAAGTGACCGAGGTAGACCTGAGAGTGGTGGTTATCCGGCTGAAGGCCTCAAGGTGGGGGAAACAGTATCCCGGGGCAGTGTCGTCTTGGCGGTGTCTCTTGACATCGCCAATGCCTTCAACACCCTTCCCTGGAGTTGCATTAGGGAGGTACTTTGGTATCAACTTTGGACCGACCTTCGTTGCGTGGTCGAGGCCTATCTGATGGATAGGGCCGTCATCTACCCCGGTTACGAGGGAGAGTGGATTCGGCGAGAGATGTCGTGCGGTGTTCCACAGGACTCGGTTCTGAGGCCGTGTCTGTGGGACATCGGCTACGACTGGGTGCTGCGCGCCGACCTCCCTAGCGGCGTCAGCGTGATTTGTTACGCTGACGACACACTCGTCTTAGCTCAGGGGGGAGCGCACCAGGCGGCGGCCGACTTAATGACACGCGGCGTTGCGATAGTCACTACGCTGCTCTACGCGGGGGTCGTGAGGTCCATGGCCCTTTATGGGGCCCCGATGTAGGTGCTTACACTCAGATCAGACACCTGAACGCGTTCCAAAGGGTCATGGCATCCGGATCGTGGAGGCGCTACGCCGGGGCGAAACTCCGCTGCGGCGCAAATTGCAGCGTGGCGGACGGAGCTTCGGCAAGATACCATGTTGGTATGGAGACAGCGACTATCGCAACCCAGTGCTGGGCACGCCACTATTGCGGCGATAAGTACACTCTTTGAGGAATGGCTAGAGAGGCGCCACGGCGTCCTCACCTTCCACCTGATGCAGGTTCTCACCGGACACGGTTGTTTCGGGAGTTACCTGTTTCGGATTCGGCGGGAGGACACGACCGGGTGTTATAATAAAAATAATCACTTTATTATCAGGCAACTGAGGCCCATAGATAAAATATACACAACTAAATTAAACAATAATATAATAAATTAATACATAATTATTAATAAAACTTATTACTATACACGTAAAGTTGACGGCGTCGTGTTTCGCTGCGTGGTGTCGCGTAACCGCGACCTCGGAAACGTCGAAATACGACACCTTTCGGCCAAAAGTCCTCTTTCAAGAAGGTCTATAGATGGTGGGTTGGAACTCGTACCACGAACGACGTAAAGTTGATGCTGTGGCGCGACTACAACCTTTCGACCCTCAGAGTCCAGTTGGTCTTCATTTTCAAATACTGCACGACTTCCTCAATCTTTGTGGAGTAATGCAGACGCGAAATGTACAGCTGCGTCGTGGGCACAGCAGGGCGCAGCAGCATGTTGGGTCCACTCGGTGCGGTACCGCACTGGTTACGAGAACGGGGCTTCTTCTTCTTCTTTTCTACTTTAGTGAAACCCTCTTCATCCACTTGGCCGGTTCTGGGCATGGAGCTACAGACCGCAGTCGGGGCTGCTTGAGCCCTCTTTTTTTCCCTACTTTGGCTTGTCGCTTAGGCTGCGACGCATCCGATTTGCCAGTGGTGACAATAGCAGCGTAGGCACTTTTAGGGGTCGACGAACCTACGTGTGACGATTCCGCAGCCGGTGTTGATCGCCCGGAGGACACGGTGGAGCATACGGTGGAGATCTGCCCTGCTTGGGCGTAGTACCACCGTGTCCTCGTTGAGGCGATCGGCGGCGGCGACTTCTCGCTTCCGACCCTGGTTCAATCCATGGTCCGGAGCGAGGAGGCCTGGGAAGCTGTCACCTCCTTCTGCAAAGCAGTAATGCTGGTGAAGGAGGAGGCTGAACGTGCGAGGGAGAAACAAACTCCACGCCCCAGCCGCTGCAACAGAAGAAGACGCCCGGGCGTCCACGGTCCGTTAGGACGGGCCATGAGCCTGCTAGGGTTGCGGATTTTGTTCGAAAGAGTTACCGCGGCCCTGGAAATCAAAGGGCACTAGGAGGAGCATGGACGGGTTTGAGTCAGTAAGAGTCTGACACTCCCTGCCGCTCCGCCCAGAGCGGATGGAGTCATTTGATGATTTCCCAATAACAACAACCACGGACAACAACAACAAAACAACAATAACGGAAGGGGTTATTGTACTCAAACCTCCATAAATCTATCGCGAAAAAAAATCAGCTGTTCAGTTTTTTTGTCGAGTAAATGCGCACAGAAATGTATGGAGCAGTCGATAATTTTTTTGCGATTTCGGGGATGGTCCCATAGTTGAACTTGTTCATAATGATAAGTACACAACAAGTACAAAACCCCTTAATAGGTATAGCGTTCATTCTATTAAACGTTGTATATTCATAAATAATGAAAACCGCTGATAATTGAATTTTCTTAATAAAAAATGTTCGTTCATAGATATTGTTCAATCTGAGTTTTGTGACGCGACTCTGTTATTTGTTGGCCACAAGCACAACCAAATAGTCGTAGTACCAAAACCGTAAAGAAAATCCTGTCTCTGATATTATAATTATGTAGGTATCGTAGAGTTTAGACTTATTGATTAACACTCCGGTAGTTTTAGCGTAGGTAGATGGGTAAGCTTATTGTGGTCACCTAAAGGTCAAATATGACTGTACCTAGTATCATAAGCGCCAGTGAAAGGTTTCTAGCATATCGCCCACGGATAACACGAGAAAATATCTCTATAAATTGATCACATTAATGTCAATAGCAAATGTTTACGTAAAGGGAGATATTGTGGCTACATGCGACTCCACGCATAAACGGCGAATGGACTTCGATGGCTGTTACACTGATTAAGTTCTCGTAGGATGCGAGTAAAACCGCAGGAAACAGCTTGGCTTCATTCTTTTCATAGAAAATTTAAATGGTTCCAGTTGCCTAATTTTACAAGCTATAATTTAATTTAGGTCTGCGTCAGCTCTCTACAAAAGCAAACGTCAGCTTTAAACAAACATGCCTCGATAGTAAAATAGAAAAATTATGTATGAACTGAATAAGCACTTCATGTCGAAACAACACAAAGTTAACATAAAATGTTGTCAAAATTTTTTAATAAAAAAAATCAATTTCCGTGGAACGTGTAATGCGGGTGACTACGGGAATATTAAATTTTCTACGTGCATGTCTCCACAAAGTTCGTCATGTTTTGAAGTTTGGTTTACCTGCCCGCTGCACCAGATATTAATATTATGAAAACCGCAACTCGACGCCAACTTTGTCAGTAAACAGATGAATTTGACTACCTTGAGTCAACTTTGATGCTGGGATACGAGTTGCACTTTATTTATTTATTTATTCCTACGTCTTATAGTGGCTTTGGAACTAATATTAGTAATGGAGACAGTATTTTTCGGTTAATATTGTTTTATTCACATGTTTGGGCGGTTCTCATATCTCTATGGCCGTATTATCATATTCTTATACTTGATTCTCTTGTCCGCCCTTCTCCAAAATCCACGGATTAGGTGCCGCTGACCAGAACAACAAAAACATCAGTATGGACTTAAACAATTTTTAATTTACTGTCTCAAAAAGTAAGAGCAGTAAGAAAGTTTGTGTTAATTCTTCAGGCGCTTTATCCCGAGAGGTTCCACAAGCTACATGGTAAAAAGGTTACCTACCATGCAAATATAACCCGAACCCGGTTGATATGGGTTAAACGCCCGGCCAATGGATATCTCCATTGGCTTGGGGTTCCCCCATATAAACTATTTTTATCGAAGCCCGAAATGTCCCCCACTGCTGGGCAAAAGCCTCCGTCTTCCTTTTCATCCTATTACCGTCCGCTATTGCGGGCCAGTCCTTTGGTAGGAGTCAAGTTCGACACCATTTTCGGCATGGTCTGCCACGATATCGTTTAGAAATTAATGTGAATCAATCAGTCATGGTTTTACTGACTAAAAACATTTTAGTGTAGTAGTGGTAACAAAAATTACTTACCCAAACCGTTGCATGTTCAGTTTATAACCTGATTATGAATAATGAGGAATAAGTTTTATATGATGAAGACACAGAAGCATTGTTATAACACGGAATTATTCACATTTACACACACACACACACACCATTACTTGTACAGACATCCATACGAGGACTATAGCTGTAAGTCACCATCCGAGGACCTTCTAGAAAACCATGTTAACGACGACTTACGACTTTATTAACAAGACAGAAAGAAAGAGAAAACAATATTTAGGTTGATGAGTCTATTCGTATAGCGCTATCTCAATCTTTTTTTGGTATGACTTCCTATGAACAGTGCGAGGACCTAAATACATTCGAAAACCCGCCTGGGAAGTACCATCCGAGGACCTGTGTGTGAGCCAAACGAGGACCTTAACCATCTGACCAGGGACACCAATGCGAGGACCTAATTTAACACACTTTTTCTCATTTCTTGTACAATGTGAGGACGCAGTACTAGACTTTTCATGATCAATACGAGGACGTTTTTCCGAGTAGACGGTGTACAAAGCGAGGACCTTTTGAAAATTTCCAATAAAAAATTTTAACACACTTATAATTTTACCATAATAATATTTGAATCATCTTCATGTAGGCAATTCTATTCACACACGTCAATTTCTTGATTTAAGTACCATCAGAGGACCTTATTTGATTTTAACTGACAAACGTTCAAAATGTAAGTGTGATATAACAATTTTATAATCAAACTCTGTGTGCTTTTTGTTCATATTTCATAGCAATACATAGTCATGGTGCTGCTATGTAGCTGCTGCTCAAACGGAGAGGAGAACTACTGGTACCATAATTCTAGAGCTCGAAAGACAATATTGTTCAAGCGCACCCCCATCTAGCATCGTCGCACACCTTCACCTAATGTGGCTGATTCAACGACCGCAGCAGCACATACTCCCATAAAAGGCATCATCATCTGCCTAGCCTGTTCCCAAGTATATTGGGGTCGGCTCCCAGTCAAACCGGATTCAGCTGAATACCAGTATTTTACGAGGAGCGGCTGCCTACCAGACCTCCACAACCCATTAACTGGGTGACACGGTACTTCTTGGTAACACTGGTGTCAGATTTTCTGGCTACTGACAATCCGTAACGACTGCCAAAGATCTACAAATGACAGCTGGGACCAACGGCTTAACGTGCTTTCCGTGGCACGGAGGAATCTCGGTATGTTAATATGGTATATACTCCCATAAAAGGCATACACGTAACATATTGCTCAATGGCTCTTTAGGCCTCACTGGTCAGGCAACGACTCCGCCCAAAGTTCGACGCCCTTTTCCTCATGTTGCCCGGAGATCGTTGAGCTCCCGTCAACGCACGGCTGCTTTTCTGGTGCAGGTGGAGTGAGAGGTATGCTGTCTTTCCCTCTCTGACGTTTCCTTTGAATGTATCTTTGACGGCATTCCGAGAAAACGGAAGCGATAGACCACCCCCAGCGTCCTCGCTAAACGTTCCTCCAGTGTATGCTGCACGGTGTTCTCGGGACATTCCACGGGCTAGTGACAAACGGGCATCCGCTTCCGACTCATGCGACGCAGCTACTTCCCAAAGCATCCGTGTCCAGTAAGCGCCTGAGTCAGCTGGAAACTGAGGGCGCCATGTCGCTTATCCAGTCACTCATGAACCTAATAACCATCGCTTTCTGCGGTCTTGGCAGTGCCACGGCGTTTCGGGCTATTAGGATTACCGCCTACACGAGTGCCCCATAAATAGCAGGCGGGCGGGCAATGGACCACACGATTCCTACATAGTCTTCTGCAGGAAGTGTTTGGCCCTGCTAAATTGGGTACAACCCACAAAAGAGCAGCTACAATGCACATCAACCTGGGGACCGAGTCCTAGGTACTTAGTCATCAGCTCGATACTGATGCGAACGCCACCAACCACTATATGTTAATCCCGAGCTGGCTTGTTCCAAGGTTTCCATGGGGAAACAGAGGGCTTCGGACTTATGCAAAGCCACTTCGAGACCCAAACGCCGGATTCTTCCGACGACCTGCATAACCCCTGCCGTGGCCAGTATTACCGCTTGCCAATGTCATTGCCCCCGGGCCGTCACCAGGGTATCATCAGCGTAACATATCTCATCGACACCGTCGAGAAGTGCAGTGCCCAGTCATATCCAGTTCAATGTTCCACAGCGGTAGCTCTAGGACCGAGCCCTGTTGCTTCTGACCAGCCATCAGGATGATGGTTGAATAAATGTAGTAGTGATTGTCATTGATTACAGCTGTACAGCCAAGTTGGGGGCAGTTAAAAAATAATATTGCTTGTTTTCAGTGTTATCTTTGCTTCAATTTACAACCTTAAATGCTAAAGGGAGTTCTATAGATTTAACCATAAAAGAAATTTACGTACACACTTAATTAAAATAATAGTTATGTAAACTGGTCCGTAAACATCCAGATTCTTATAACACTCGGGGAGACATGCAAACAAAGTATTCGTTGCGCCATGAAAACAGAATCAATTTGCCTCCCTCCCGCCTTAAATTACATTCTTCTAGTCCATATTCAATGTCAATAAAAATATATAGTAAATTACCAGTAGACATAAAACAACAAAATAAAACCAATATATTTTTAAATAAATTAAAACAATTCTTAATTAAAAAATCTTATAACACAGTAGACGAATATCTAACGGATAAATCCATTAATACATAAGTATTAATAACAGTTACTTAGTAAGTAAATAATTATATTGAGTACCTAATTACAGTACAATTACATTTAATATTATAATTATTATAGTTATACTATACTAATAATAATGAAAAATCTTTAAGTGAATTCACAAATAAATAATATTAATACATACCTAGATAATGTTAAATAACTAATACAATTAAATAAATAATTAATATGAATGAATGGTAATTTAAAAAACTTATTATGATACAAAATAATACAAATATAGTTAATAAGTTTTTTGTTTTATTTTATGAAAGCGCTCTTCCTCTCTCTACTTATTTAAAAAATTTGCTGTGCCCGACAGGGTTCATAATTGTTTCCATTTTTTTATATTTGCCACCTGTATTTGTACATTATGGATAATAAACGATTTGATTTGATTTGATTTGAACAGAACGGTGGAGCAAGCTCCGGTGCGATCTCATAGTGGTATGGAATAAGCGACTGTCGCAATCGCAACCCAGCGCTGGGCCCGCCACAATCGTGGCGAGAAAGTCAACTCTTTGAGGAGTGGTTAGAGAGGCGCCACGACGTCCTCGTATTCCATCTGACGCAGGTCCTCACCGGACACGGTACAACACCCAATTGTCACCATTGTGTGGATCGTAATGAGGACACTACATGTCTTTGTAGCGGCGATCGGCAATGGTGACTTCTCGCGTTCGGCCCTGGTCCAATCCAAGGTCCGGAGTCAGAGAGCATGGGAAACAGTCACCTCCTTCTGCAAAACAGAAATGTAAGCGAAGGAGGAAGCGAGATGGGTGATGAAGAGGCAATCCTCACGTCCCAGCCGCCGAAAGAGACGCCCTGTGCGTCAGCAGTCGCCCTCAAACTCCGCCCAGAGCGGGAGAATTCATTTGATGATTTCACATCCAAAGAAAAATGGATATGGTTCTAGAGTTTCAAAAGCTTTTTGTCTCGTACTGTGAATATGACGTACTTCCATGCAAATGGTCATCCCCAATTTCACCATCAAGGACGAGAGTTCTGTTACAATGGAAAAATAACCCAATTTAATTGCTACGTAGTTTAAGGCCTCTGTAGATTGATTTGATTTTCAGCACTCGAGAAGGAAGTGATTTTATAAAATCAGACAATTTTGAAACAATTAAAAGCCAATACACATGGAAATCTATCCAAATGGGGACCTGAATACACATGTTCGGAAAAGCTATCAATATGAGGACTTTTAAACACACTGCGTGGAAAAACTTCCATCCGAGGACATATGTGTGAAAAATAACACATAAGTCCCCGCAAGGTACTTAAAATATGACTGAAGTGTAAATGTAGTGTGTTAAAAATTTATGAGAGCTCACACACGTTCGGAATATGAACATGACTTTCCGCGATCAAACCGAGGTCCACCTAGGTCGAC
Source organism: Melanchra persicariae (assembly GCA_947386135.1). Taxonomy (NCBI): domain Eukaryota; kingdom Metazoa; phylum Arthropoda; class Insecta; order Lepidoptera; family Noctuidae; genus Melanchra; species Melanchra persicariae. Next base: position 10,214,982 of record OX376644.1, read on the forward strand.
ATCAAGTTTCCCTTATTAAGTATATAGAAAGGCTCAAAATCGAATGGAGAATACGGTGAATTGGTCGGGTCAATCCGAGGACGTACGAAAAGGTCCTCGGATTGAAAATGTCCTCGGATGTGCCTTGTGTATTCAGGTGCATGTCCTCGCATGGTACTTAAAACAAACACACCATCACACACACACACACACGCACACTCACAAACCTTTACTATCTCTTTAAACAGAATTCTTGTTTTTGTTAGACTAGTATTCTAAACCTAATTTTAAGATTCTAGAAATATTGTGTTAATTATCAAGCTGTACAATATAGGGAGGGGCGGAGTCTTCTACTACAGACATTATTTGTCTAAAAGAAGATTCCGAACACAAAAATTGTAAACCAATTATTTGACACAATAAATTTTATTATTATTATTTTTTTATTATTATTATAGTTTTGACAATGACTTCTTCACTGTTATAAAAACTTGGGTCGTGAGGATTTTATGTTCATTCCGGCATTATATTTCACACATGGTCGTTGTCAAGATTATAAGAAACCATAAAGTTTGACGGCCGATGTTTTATGTCGGCGCGGGCGACTGTCTGATGGCAGCCATTGCGCCAAGCCGACTAGAGATACCGAGTAGGAGGACCAAACGAGTGTACACATTTTGCCATTGTTTTATTCAAATCAGAATAATAGAATAAGGTCTATTTTTAACACGTAGGTACATTATTTTTAACTGACTTTAAAACAAGGAGTTCAGAAGCGTTCTCAAATCGGCTAAATGTTTTTTTTGCATGTTTTGCAGCGATATTTTTGCTGTAGCGGCATTCATGCCACCACAAAAATCAACGTAGCAGAATCAACATCACAACAAATGAGTACTATCTCGACAGCTCCGACCCACCTTGGCAAGCACACTGCACCTTCGGCCAGTCACATGAAGAGCCTTGAAGAACCTCTCCTGGTCGACGCCAGCAGTCACGCCAGCAGCAGCATCGGGGCGCCGCAGACAGTTCCGACTCACCGTGAATTCTGCGACGCAGACAGTTCCAACTCACCGAGAACTCTGCGACTTCCGGTTCCGACTCACTGGAACCAACCTTCCACTGGCCTGGCAAGCATCTCAAGATGTATGGACGACTCATTCGCTATCGACCTCCGGTCTCCGGAGGGGAGTGATGTAGCGGCATTCATGCCGCCACAAAAATCAACATAGCAGAATCAACATCACAACAAATGAGACTCGCAGCGCCATCTATCTCGACAGCTGCGAACTAACTACAAAAATCCTAAATCGCGACATCAAAGTTTACCGTGCGATTAGAACACATGCAAAGCCCGAATATCAACTCTCGGGCAGTTGCCCACCAGACACAAAACAACCGTCTGGTCGGAGGATCCTCCCTTTTCAACGGAGGTATGCGGGACTTTACTCTCTGTTCCGCTACCTCCAAATTGTCAATAATTGTACATTGTCTCAGCGACAATTATTAATGTCTAAAACTTGTTAACATGTCTGGAAATAAGAGGTGTTTCTGACAGTTTGCGGCTGCGCTGCGCTTTGAATGCGGACGCATCTTAAAAATACGAGAATTGCCCCCCTGATGTAGAACTTCTTCAGATATGGACAACGGAACTCTTCAATAATGATAGCGAATCTCCCGGAATTGCTGATTGATTTAGTAGCAGAACCTCATTTCGGTATGCTTCGAAGCCCGGGTGCGCATATAGTATGTAGGTATAGTACATAATAGTATTAACAAACCCGACCTCCAAATTTTGATACTTGGTACAAAATGCCTTCCATGTCTTTAATGTTGGAAGCCGGGGTCAGAAAGCGAAGAAACCAAACCATAAACACTGACTTTCAAAATTAAAATTATTTTGTTGTTTGTTCAAACGCTTGTTTTTTTATTTAGTCGGTCGGTTGAATTTTTCTTTTGTAAAAATGTTCTCACATAACGTCTATTTACAAACGCTTAATTAAGGTTTTTTGTAGGTATGTACCTAACTGGAAAATAAAATCAAGGTAGGAGTGGAGTAATTATATTTAATTTTTGGGTTAAATTGTTTAGATAAATGCGTACACAAACTGAAATTATATCAACCCTTCACAATTTAATGACTATGAATCAAATAATTCAAATAACTATTCGTTAATGCTCTTATTGCTATTTCGTAATGGCTTTCAAATTTTATAGATTTCATCTTTACCCATTGAAAGGATGATATTATGACGCCAATAAATAGCAACGCCTCTGTAGTACGGACAGTAACATAAATTGTTGAAATCAAATAAAGGAGAAATGTCTTCAGTTCATTCTGTGAACACAAACGAACCACATGCTTTTTTTTTTTTTTTTTTTAAATAGGATGGGAAATCATCAAATGACCCCTCCCGCTCTGGGTGGAGCGGCAGGGAGTGTCAGACTTTTACTGACTAAAACCCACCCTTAGTCCTCCTAGTGCCTTTCTTCCCAGGGCCGCGGTAACTCTTTCGAACATATTCCGCAACCCTGGCAGGCTCTGGCCCTGGCGGGCCCCGTCTCCGTTGCTGACTGCTCTTTACGGCGCGTTCGGAGTAAAACGCGCCGTCGACTCTGGCCTGTCCTGATCGGACAGCGAGCTACCCATTGCTCGCTGTCCGCAGGCACGAACCATATGCTTGGCTGTTAGTTCTCTGATCGTTCCCGATTCAATGATTTTTCTGAACAAAATAAATTATTAGGTATTGTGACACGCATGTGGTTGTATAAATGTAACTGGCATATAGTAGTCAATGGAATTTTACTAAAATGAACTAAAAAGGTTCTTGTAGACGTCTGTAGCTTTATTAAGTGAACCTGAAGGGCTACACCGTTCTTCGTATCCACAGTGTCACAGTACCTTGCTGATCAGTGATCACAGTGATCACAGAAAAGCCTAATAAAATCTTATGACTAGTTCCGTAAGATCAAGTCAAAATTCTACAGGAGCTTCACAGTTCACAGATCAGTAAGATGTGCTGCGTGAGTTTTGTTGCCAACCGTACCTGCAGTCGCGCTAAAGGAACTGCGATCGCTAGCTCTTTCGTAATCTATCCACTCCTACGACACTAAAGACTTTCCAGGAACTGTGTAATTAGGTACTTGCCTATTGTTGCCTGTGTGTTAGTTAAATCATTTAACTTAACATCCCAACAGCTGTAACACATTCATAATGAAAATAAAGTGCCCACTTTGACGGCTATTGATTTTATTCATGGCCATTAGGATGATTACTTTCGTAATGTCTTTTATGTAAACCAAAAATCGTAATATTTACGTATTAGTTGTATATAAATATTACCAAAATTTTTGTAATATTAAGTTTCTTTATGAAAATAGCCAGTCTTGTTATTTAAGTCGTTTTAAGTTTATCATGGTAGGTGGTAATCAAAATATTAGTAACAACGTAAACGTAGAAAGCTTAATGTCTGAACTTCGCAGATCGTCAAAGTTGACGATCGAGTTCGCTTGAACTCTGACTAACTTGAGATCCTTTGGGATAACAACGCCAACTATAAACTCAGGAGTCAGGCCAAATCGCAGGCGTCCGTGAGTGCTGCCACTTTTATTATTATTAAATCGAAACACCTTTAGGCGGTTTTAAATGAAATCGTCTATATTCTCCTTACATAATTAACTCGTACTGGATATCATTAAAAAAGGAGTGACGTTTTGAGTGTTCGATTCGACGAATTTATCGGATGTAAATCGGTCTTCCATAATTGTTTATGTGGGATTAATTGTTCCGCGTGGGTCGTTTGCCGACGGCGGCGGCGGCGGCGGCCGGTTCTCGTATATCACTAAACTGACGCACGATTCAATTATACCACCAACGGACAGAGGTTGGCCGAATGCATAAAAGTTTCCATGCTGCAAGCCGTGCAAGCTGCTCCATATAGTCGTACGTGCAATTTCCATGCTCGTCACTCATCGTTCGTTAAAAGTTTTTTAATTTCATTGGTCAATTATAAAAAAGCTTTGGGAAATCTGAAGAAATATTAAAACAAACAGGAAATTCTATACCAATTTGAAATTATTGACTGAAGTGTTCGATATAACACTTGTTTTCGGTCAATTAATTTGCAGAAATCGTAAATATGTGTCCTGCAGATGATAACGTAGTGAGCCATTCATCACTCAGTGTAGCGTTTCCTATTTCAATGAGAGTAACGTTACGTGTTACACTGGCTCACCACCAGATCCGAGCGCAGGCGCATGTCCGACCGTCACTGCGTTTTCCACCAGTCTGGTGGAAAACGCAGTGACGGTCGACGCTACCCCCTCCACTTGCGTACGTGACACAACGTATTATATCTATTATATAGATACAAACACTACACTCAGTCTGCTGAGATATACAGTCGAAATAATTCCGTAGATCCGTAAAATACTGCAATCATCTCTTTATAAGAGGTAAGATGATATAATTACGAAATCTCTAACATTTACAAGATATATCAACTGAATCTATAATTTTATTTGATATAATGATCAGTTAAAATAATAAACGATTGATATAATTTTAAAAGATCTAATTTCTAGAAGCATAACATAGATTGAATATAAAATCGTTAGTAAAACCACTCAAAAGACATCAAAAACCTATTTTAGTCTAATATGCTAAAAACGCCTACTTAAAAACTCAAATCAAATTTGCATAATATAATTTACGATTTTGATGGTCATTGAACAGCCCACTTAACTTAACCGTCTTATTCCATGAGTAAAAAGTGTTTAAAGTGTGTTGCAGCTATCATATTCCCGAAGCGTCCAGCCCGACAGCTGAACGCGTCCCAAAAGGGCATAGCCATCCGGCTGGCCCGGGGATACCGCACGGTCTCGGACGAGGCGGCGAGTCTCCTTGTCGGATTGCCGCCATGGGATCTGGAGGCGAGAGCCCTCGTGCACGTCCACGCGCTGCGCGTGGAGGCGCTACGCCGGGGTGAAACTCCACTACCGCAGCAAATTGCAGCGTGGCGGACGGAACTCCGGCAAGATACCATGGCGGTATGGAGTTAGCGACTGTCGCAACCCAGTGCTGGGCACGCCATAATTGCGGCGATAGTGCCCCTCTTTGAGGAGTGACTTGAGAGACGCCACGGCGTCCTAGCCTTCCGCCTGACGCAGGACACGGTTTTTTCGGGAGGTGCCTGTTTCGGATTCGGCGGGAGGACACGTCCGGGTGTTTTCATTGTGAGGATCGCCCGGAGAACACGGTGGAGCAAACGGTGGAGGTCTGCCCTGCTTGAGCGGAGCACCGCCGTGTCCTCGTCGAGGCGATCGGCGGCAGCGACCTGTCGCCTCCGGCCCTGGTTCAATCCATGGTCCGGAGCGAGGAGGCATGGGAAGCTGTCACCTCTTTCTGCGAAGCAGTAATGCTAGTGAAGGAGGAGGCGGGCAGCGTGAGGGAGAGACAACCCTCACGCCCCAGCCCCCGCAACATAAGGAGGCGTCTCCCTATGTTGCGGGGGCTGGAGCGTGGGAGCGTGGGGGCGTCGGGAGACGCTGGGCGATTCACGGCCACCGTAGGAGCGGGTCTGCGGATGGCGAGCGTTGGGTGGCTCGCCGTCCGATCAAAGCCAGGCCCGGGACAACTGCGCGTTGTGTTCCAAGCGCGACTCTTAGAGATGTCAGCATAGGAGAAGGGGCCCGTTAGGGCCAGAGCCTGCCAGGGTTGCGGATTTTGTTCGAAAGAGTTACCGCGGCCCTGGAAAGTAAAGGGCACTTCCAGGAGCACGGATGGGTTTTAGTCAGTAAGAGTCTGACACTTCCTTCCGCTTCACCCAGAGTGGCAGGAGTCATTAGATGATTTCCCATCCATAAAAAAAAAGCTCTCATATTCCTACTTTCTACTAATTTACCAATGTGAAAATCTGTTTGCATTTTTGTTTTTTTATTATGTTTGAGGTAGATCGTACCTACGTTCGACACACACAAGGGCGAGCTAAAAAGTAGTTCATAACTAATAATTATATTTCACATTTCCACAATAAAATAAATACGAAACACAACTCTTCACAAAACACTCACTAGATTATGAAGTAATTTGCGTTTCAATTAAATGTCGAACCGTGCGATAGCAAGTTCTCGAGTGTAACGTTAGCGACTCATCCGGGCGGCAGAGGGCGCTGTTAAATCTGGCGCAGATAATAAAGTGGACCGTATTTACGACAAGCTCGTAGCCAAGTTATAGGTCGATTCGATTAGTCCGATACAGAGTTTACGGAACGTGTTTACGGCAGCTGAGCAACTTGTGTATTTAGCCGCCACACGTTTATACAGAACTATTTGTGTCGTGTTTTACCTATTTCTAGTTTCTTTAGTCACGATGTCACGAGTTATTAGTTTAAAATTAGAAGAATTCATCAATAAATAAATTCAACTAACACAATATTTGGTGTTAGTTTAGTAAGTTGTTGTGCTTTTATAATGACGTGGCCACTCGCAGTTCAACACGCTAGGGTTGGTTACTGCTTAACCGGACTATCCTGTAATGAATTTAAGGCCTCCAGCCAGGGCAAAAAATTACTAAAGCTAAATGACCGTTGGCTAAAGGGCACTAGTTCGATCCAGCCCGTCCCTAGCTGTCCTCCCCCCAACGACGCCCTTAGCTGAGGTTCGTACCCCACTGGGGGTGCCCTTTTTATTTGGATGGGAAATCATCAAATGACTCCTCCCGCTCAGGGCGGAGCGGAAGGGAGTGTCAGACTCTTAATGACTAAAACCCATCCATGCTCTTCGTAGTGCACTTTGTTTTGGGTCCTACAAGTTAATTAGTTCAAGTAGGTCTCTGTAACACCAACTATTAATCGCTAATCGCTTAGCTGACTAAAACCACCCCGGTGTTCCATCTTCCACCTACGCCGGGGATCGCGGGAACATAGCGATTTCCGTAATCCCCGGCTGGTGCCGGCCCGCCTCTGCGGGCCACATCTCGTATGCGGGGGGAGTGAGGTGTTTAACTCCTAGGTTGACCTTCGAGAGGCCACTCACTAAAAAAACAAGGTTAAGGGCACCCCCTGTGGGGTACGGACCTCGGCTTAACGGCGTCATTTCGGAGGGGGGACAGCAAGGGACCGGCTGGGTCATATTATTATTTAGGGGCCCACAATGTGCCTTAATCATGCCCAATCCAATGTGCCTTAGTCCAGTCAAATAAGCATACAGAATAGGTCAACCTCGGAATGAGAGAAAATAAGCTGCAAAGTCGTATAAACCTTTATTTTGGTTTACTAAATGTTGTGTACCAAATGTTGTGTCCAAAGTTATTGTTGCGAACTTTTTTTCATGGGCACAACCATTTTCGAGTTAGGGGGTGAAAACGGAACCGAAACCGAAATCGGAACCAGGAATAAAGCAGCTTTCTATCGATGAAAAAATGTTAGCAACCGGATCAGTAATTTTAGAGGTACCTACAAACAAACAAACAAAAATATCAAACTTTATCTCTTTATAATAAGTTTAATATCAGTTTGAATAAGAATGGGAATGGATTATATTTTACAGTAAAAGTTACAAAAAATCTAACTTTTCAAGATACTGTCAAATTGACAGTATCTTGAAAAGTTAGATTTTTTGTATTTCATATTGCATTTACTTTCGGCTTCATTGTCAAATAATATCGTTCCAGTGACACTGTAAAACTCAATCACATTCCTCTGGCTAACTACAACACAACACACTGCTTTGATCCTTACCGATACCAAAACAACAAAAAATGAATGTAAGTAAATTCGCGCAAAACGCGTGGGGTGTTTCGCGACAAGAACAAACCTGTTTGTCGTCTAGGGTACCTACGTGCGGCGCGGCGCGCAGCTCGGCTGATGTTCCGGTATAACCTCCGCTTCAAATCAAACGGAACCGAAGCCGAAATCGGAGGTTTGAAATCAACCGAAAGTTTCGGTATATCGGAGCTGAAGCCGGAACTCCGTAACATCTCTAAATTATACCCACTTTAAAGTTAAAAAGTCATTAAAATAATACTTACAATGAAATTTTTTTATTATTTCTTCATTAATACATTTTATGTAATAATATTAATAATAAATTTATCTTAAAATATTAACCTACTTTTTGTAAATATAGCAAACGGTATGGTACTTTGCTTCAGCTGCGATAAAATTCATACTCATAAAGTATCTATCTTTGATTAATTCTCCCAAGGAATCCTTTCTTTCTTCTGCTCTTTTGATGATAGTTCAGTCAAATAATAAAATTTCAACTGTTTAACTATCACGGTTCATGAGATACAGCCTGGTGACAGACAGACAGACGGAAAGCGGAGTCTCGGTAATAGGGTCCCGTTTTTACCTTTTCGGTACAGAACCCTAAAAATGGGTAAACTTCGGAATGAGAGATAATAAGCTGGAAACTGAAAATGACATTGTCTTATTCAAATTACATGCAAAATCATATACAGCGTCATCCAATTTATTGCAAATCATCTCAATTTTTTATTGACTATGAAGTTCCACCTCGTTTGGTGTGCCCATAGTAGGTATGAAGCAAATATATTGTAGCCAAGAATCTTAAGAAATGATTCCGATTTACTTGAATGATTTAGATACACACATGATGTCAATTTCCTTAGCATTCCGAGACAGATCATTAAACGCCACCGTTTTCTCAACTATCTTATTCACAACGCCTGCAATGTTTTGATGAAATAGTATCAGATTCTATTAAGTACCTATGAGGTACGAAAGATAGTAAATATGATTTAAGGGCCTGTTCTTTGCGGCGAGGAGAAGCGGGGTCGGATTCCGACTCTGCGTCAGACGCCAGCTCGGCGAGCTCTAGACGCGAGGGAGTGAGGGCTGCTTCGGAGAACACTGAGTTCTTCCGCAAGCGGCCCAGAGAGGAGGACGACCAGAGGTCGACCTCAAACGAGGAGCTGGCCTCGGCCAGAAAAATCCCCACCAGCAGGCGGGGTAGGGGCCGGGAGGGGACCAATGGGAGAAGGCCCGCCTCCCTAGAAGACGACGAGCGGGCTGAGGGGTTAGCCAAGGAGGACGGGCGCCCCGGAGTGACGGCTGGGTTTGCCGAAGTTGTGGAGGCTGCGCTCCGCGATGTGGCCAAGAAGCGCATCCTGCCAAGCAGGAACAAGGCCTGCAGCGCGGCCGCAGCCTCCATCCTGGCGGCAGCGGAGGAAGCCTATTTTCATCGCGGGTCTCCGCCCGCGCCCACGGACGAAATGTCTGGGCTGCGGGCGGAGGTCGCCCGCTTGGCGACCACACTGGAGCTTCTCCAAAAGAAGAATGAGAGGCTCCGGGCAGACTTAGCCGGGCTCCGGGGAGCCAGCTCCAGCTCCAGCTCCAGCTCCAGCTCTAAAGAGGTGCCTCAAGGGGGGCGCAAGGACGATGGCCATTCCGTGCCGCTCGAGAACCAGGTGCTGGACCTCGTGCGGCAGGAGATGGCCGCCTTCCGGGAACGGTTCTCCGTCCTGGAGGGCATCGTGCTTCGCCCCCCGCTAGCGGCGAGTAAGAAGGCGGCAGACCAGAAGGCGGCTTCTTACGCGGCTGCCGTGGCTGCCACACCGGTGCCGACCGGCCGGGCCAACCCAGGAGCTGAGCCAGCTCCTGCAAAAGCACCGGCGAAGTCGGCACCGACCAAGAAGAAAGGTGGGGCGGCTGCACGGGCGGCGAAGGCTCCAGCGCCGGTAGTGCAACCGCCTTCAAAGCCCCCGTCTTCCAAATCTCCTGCGGCTGAAGAAGAAGCCGGTTGGCAAGTGGCCGGGGAGAAGAGGAAGGCCGGAAAGGCAGCCAGGGCAGCCAAAAAGCGCGACAGGAAGCGGCGGCAAAAGGCCAGGAGGATCGCTGCGAAGCTCAGCGCCCCGAAGACCGCGGCTGTAGTGATTACACTGCAGCCGGAAGCGGTCAAGAGGGGCGTTACATACGGGGACGTGCTCACCAAGGCCAAGGAGGCGGTGAGCCTTGGTGAGCTCGGCATCGTCGGGGGCCTCCGGCTCAAGGTCACTATGACCGGGGCCAGGATGCTGGAGATCCCCGGAGCATCCAGCGGTCCGACCGCGGACGCCCTAGCCGAAAGGTTGAGGGCGTCCTTGAGCGCGGACGAAGTCCGAGTGTCCAGGCCCAGTAAGTGTATCGACATGCGCATATTGGGCCTGGACGACTCCGTCACGGCGGAGGAGGTGGTGGCCGCCGTCGTCAGGACGGGGGGGTGCTCTGCCGAGCAAGTAAAGGCGGGCACCATACGTCCTGACCACACGGGAACGCGAACCACTGTGGTGAGCTGCCCCGTGACGGCGGCCAAGAAGATCACGGAGGGCCGAAGGCTACTCGTTGGCTGGGTGTCTGCGCAGGTAAAACTGCTAGAACCCAGACCTCTGAGGTGCTTCCGCTGCCATGTGGGCAACCACGCGGGAGCTATGTGCACCTCAGAGGTGGACCGCAGCGGGCTCTGCTTCCGCTGTGGTCAGCCCGGTCACATGGCCGGCTCGTGTAGCGCCGCGCCGCACTGCGTAGCATGTGCGGCAGCTGGCAAGCCGGCCGACCACTGGGCTGGGGGCAAGGCCTGCGCCCCACCCGCCAACGCCGGTGGTAGGAGAAAGCCCTCCGCCGTCGCCGTCTCCGCCGCAGCAGCCGCCGCCACCGTCGCCGCGTCTGCCGCCACCGCCGCCGGTGCCGCCGCCGTCGCCGCTGCCACTACGACAGCCGCGACGGCCGCAGCCGAGTCTTCACAGGGGGCTCGGGAGGAGGCAGTAATGGAATGTCAATAACGGCTCCATTACGCCTCCTCCAGGCGAACATCAACCACTGCGCCGCTGCTCAGGACCTGTTGCTCCAGAGCATGGCGCAGTGGTCGATAAATATCGCCGTCGTCGCTGAGCCGTATTTTGTCCCGCCCAGGGAGAACTGGGTGGAGGACCTGGACGGCTCAGTGACCCTAATTTCGTCGGCCGCCGCCGGCACCCCGTCCCTCGAGAGTGTCAAGAGAGGACGGGGTTGCGTAGCAGCACGGTTCGGGGAGATTGTCGTGGTGGGTGTCTACTTCTCCCCGAGCCGAACCCTCGCCGAATTCCACATCTCCCTTACGGAGTTGGTTGACGTCGTCGCCGGGTATCGTTCCCTCCCCGTGCTCGTTCTCGGGGACTTCAACGCCAAACATTTGGCTTGGGGTTCCCGTTATACGGACACGAGGGGTAGGATGGTGGAGGACTGGGCTCTGGAGACAGGCCTGGTCGTCCTAAACCGGGGTACTGTCCCCACGTGTGTGCGGATGCAGGGCGAGTCAGTGGTGGACATCTCGTTCGCCAGCCCTGCTCTGTTACAGCGTGTCGTTGACTGGCGCGTCTTAGAGGAGGTGGAGACCCATTCCGACCACCGGTATATCCGGTTTGACGTCTCCGCCCAGACCTCGACCGCGTCGGTCCGACAGGCCCCGAGTGGTCCGCGGTGGGCGCTGAAGCAGCTGGACCGGGAGCTTCTCCTGGAAGCCTCGATAGTGCAGGCCTGGGTGTCACCACCAGACAGGCCTGCCGACATCAACGACGAGGCGGAGTGGTTCCGGGAGGCCATGTCCGAGATATGTGACGTGGCAATGCCCCGGGTCCGGCCAGGAAGCGCCCTCCGCCAGGTGTACTGGTGGTCGCGAGAGCTGGCAGCGCTACGCGAGGCGTGCGTTGCTGCACGGCGCCAGTACACCAGGCAACGCAGGCTTCGCATCCGCCCTCCGGATGCGCAGGCCAGGGAGGCGGAGCTATACGAGGAGTACAGAGCGGCGAAGACCGCCCTCCGAGCGGGGATCCTGCGGGCCAAAGATCTGGCCCGCAAGGAGATGCTGGAGTCTCTGAACGGGGACCCATGGGGACGCCCTTACAAAATGGTGCGGGATAAACTCCGCACCTGGGCACCCCCGTTGACGCAGAGTCTCCGGCCCCAGCTCGTTGAGGACGTGGTGAGCGCTCTGTTCCCTTCGCGAGGCGAGCACACTCCCCCGCCCATGGCTCCGCCACCTGCGGTGCCTGTTGCGGACCACAGCGACGACGGCGACGACGACGACGATGTCCCGGAAGTGACCGAGGTAGACCTGAGAGTGGCGGTTAACCGGCTGAGGGCCAAGAATACCGCCCCAGGACCCGACGGCTTGCCTGGAAAAGCCTGGGTCCTGGCCTTGGAGGCTCTCGGGCCTCGACTGAGGGGGCTCTTCAGCGCATGTTTGGAGAGGGGCCAGTTTCCACTTCGTTGGAAGACGGGGAAACTGGTCCTCATTAAGAAGCCGGAGCGCCCTGCGGACTCTCCGTCCGCATACCGGCCCATCGTGCTGCTCGACGAGGTGGGCAAGCTCTTTGAAAGAGTCATTGCAAACCGCCTCGTCGCGCACTTGGTGAGGGTGGGGCCGGATCTGGCGGAGAACCAGTTCGGTTTCCGCACGGGGCGCTCAACGGTGGATGCCATCATGCGCGTGAGAGCTCTCACGACGGGGGAAGCGGTATCCCGGGGCAAGGTCGTCTTGGCGGTGTCTCTTGACATCGCCAACGCCTTCAACACCATGCCCTGGAGTTGCATTAGGGAGGCACTCCGGTATCACCAGATGCCGACCTACCTCCGTCGCGCGGTCGAGGCCTATCTGACGGATAGGGCCGTCATCTACCCCGGTCACGAGGGAGAGTGGATTCGGCGAGAGATGTCGTGCGGTGTTCCACAGGGAGCGGTTGTGGGGCCGTACCTGTGGGACATCGGTTACGACTGGGTGCTGCGCGCCGGCCTCCCTAGCGGCGTCAGCGTAGTATGCTACGCTGACGACACGCTCGTCTTGGCTCAGAGGGGGTCGTACCAGGCGGCGGCCGAGCTAATGACACGCGGGGTTGCGATAGTCGTAGATAGGATCCGGCAATTGGGTCTCGAGGTGGCCTTGCACAAGTCCGAGGCCATGTGCTTTCATGGTCCTCGGAGCAGGCCACCACCGGGATCCCAAATCACGGTAGGAGGGGTTCACATCGGCGTCGGGTCGACGCTCAAGTATTTGGGACTCGTTCTCGATAGCCGGTGGAACTTCGTCGAGCACTTCCGACGTTTGGCTCCCAGACTGGAGCGGGCCGGGGCTGCCTTCAAGCGGCTTCTGCCCAATCTGGGGGGTCCAAACGCCTCCTGCCGGAGGCTCTATGCGGGGATCGTGCGGTCCATGGCCCTTTACGGGGCCCCAGTGTGGGCGCTGGACCTGCGGAAGCGTCCAGCCCAAAAGCTGAACGCGTCCCAAAGGGTCATGGCCATCCGGCTTGTCCGGGGATACCGCACGGTCTCCCGCGAGGCGGCGAGCCTCCTTGCTGGATTGCCGCCATGGGATCTGGAGGCGAAAGACCTCGCGCACGTTTACACGTGGCGCATGGAGGCGCAACGCCGGGGCGAAACTCTGCTGCCGCGGCATATTGCTGCGCGGCGGACGGAGCTCCGGCAAGATACCATGGCGGTATGGAATCAGCGACTGTCGCAACCCAGTGCAGGGCACGCCACAATTGTGGCGATAGTGCCCCTCTTTGAGGAGTGGCTGGAGAGGCGCCACGGCGCCCTCACCTTCCGCCTGACGCAGGTACTCACCGGACATGGTTGTTTCGGTAGGTACCTGTTTCGGATTCGGCGGGAGGAAACGCCCGGGTGTTTTCACTGCGAGGATCGCCCGGAGGACACGGTGGAGCATACGGTGGAGGCCTGCCCCGCATGGGCGGAGCAGCGCCGTGTCCTCGTCGAGGCGATCGGCGGCGGTGACCTCTCGCGTCCGGCCCTGGTTCAATACATGGTCCGGAGCGAGGAGGCATGGGAAGCCGTCACCTCCTTCTGCGAAGCAGTAATGCTAGTGAAGGAGGAGGCGGGCCGCGTGAGGGAGAGACAACCCTCACGCCCCAGCCGCCGCGGCATAGGGAGACGCACCGGGCGTCGGGAGTCGCTGGGCGATTCCCGGCCACCGTAGGTGCGGGTCTGCGGACGGCGAGCGTTGGGTGGCTCGCTGTCCGATTAAAGCCAGACCCAAGCCGACGGCGCGTTGTGTTCCACGCGCGCCTCAAAGAGATGTCAGCATAGGAGTAGGGGCCCGTTAGGGCCAGTGCCTACCAGGGTTGCGGATTTGTTCGAAAGAGTTACCGCGGCCCTGGAACGTAAAAGGCACTAAGAGGAGCATGGGTGGGTTTTAGTCAGTAGAAGTCTGACACTCCCTGCCGCTCAACCCAGAGCGGGAGGGGTCATTTGATGATTTCCCATCCAAAAAAAAAAAAAAAAAAAAAAGGGCCTGTTCTTTTATTGTTTCACTGGTTAGTGGTTATCATTATACCTTTGTATTGAAAAGTATGGGATAGTTACTATCTTCAATGCTGTTTGTGAATTTGGTGGTGGGCTTTACTTGGTTTCTAGGTTTGAAACAATACTGAATGGTACCAAAGATGGTACCGTTTTTGATTTTCTCTGGCTTTTGGGATCCATGCAGTGTAATTTTTGTATTGCATTCCGATCTACCATGATTTTAAAAAGTGAACAATTGCGATAGTGATGTTTTACTTCTTGCAATAGTTTGAACCTCGTTTGCCAGTGCGTTGCACACGGTTGTCTTCATTTGGGAATCGAAACAGAACAACAATTAAAAATAGGATTTTGTTTTCCTAAACAGATTTACTTAATAAATAGAAATTGCTACTGACATCGTCACTATTCCGAGCACATCCTAAAGGGAGAGTATCATGAACTGACCCACATCTTAATGCCTTAAACAAACATTATCCTTGAATCAGTATTGTTTTGCTCAGTAATTTATTGCTAACATCTCTTCCGAAATTAGCTTCTGTTTGATGTTTACCGTGTATTTCCTCGACTCTCATTGCGTCCAGGGTGTCCTTTGGCTGACCTTTACAAACAGCATAAGTAGGGTTTGGTTATTTGCAATTAATATGTTGTCTTGGTACAACGTTGTTGTTCACAGTATCCTAAAACAACATTTTGAATATTTGGTCTGGGCTGTCGGGAGCTCGGGAACACTGGTATCGTTGCTCTCGCCTACACCCTTATTATGCAAACTGTTCGACATTTGCGGTATTTGCCGCGGAGAAAATGTACGTGTACGGAGTGTAAAAATACTATTTTAATAACTGTAGATACTTAAGGCCACCCGCATTGTGCCATGTTTGTGTTTTTACTTTTACGTTGTATTGAATTTGCTGTAGCTTGAAAGGGTTTACCCCACTCGCTTATATTTTTACCCTTAACGGTGGGAATTATTTCACAAAATCATTGCTTACGTGTGAATATTGGAACGTAACTAGAAAAACAGTCGCATGAGGAAAAAAATGATTGAGAACTTTGCACGCAGGTAGCCAATATTCAGCAGGTGGATTATTACAACATTTGAATACCGTTCCATGCTGTTGGTTTTACGAGTATATTGGAGCCATCTGAAAAGCATCTCTTTTTATCTTTAATCATGTGAAGATCAAGTAGCTTTAACCTAGTGAGATGTTGTTTGTGTATTTCAGCCACGTGCGGCCATAAACTATCGGTTTTTAAGATTGCAGTTGTCCACACGTGGATAGCCTTGTTATTATATTGCAGGTTATTCTAGAATGTGAGTCGATCAATATTCGTTTATTACCCAACCGATTTTTTAGATTGTTAGGTTTACTAGTCATTTTAGTTTATAATTGAATCCTTTAACGATTAAGCGTGATGTTGCAAGTTGCAACGAGTGTAGCTAGCTGTCCAATCATATCAATATACATTTCCTTTTTTTACTGTTGTAAAGATTGTATTTGACGGAAGAATGTGACATTGTCTGATGAAAAGCAATGTTGTGATAGACAATGGAATAATATTAATATTCTAAAAAGTAATGTTTAGTAACCCTATAATTTAATAAATAACAATAAACTTGGAGACCGTATCCTGAAACGCTGTGAAAGCTCATTTGTTTTTTAATTTAATAAGTTAGTTTTGGCGCAGACGTCGCTTGCGTCGTACGCATAAATTGAAATCAGCTCCTGTTATGGCTTTCATTAAAACCTTTTATGATCCGGTGGCAGTTCCCATTTCGCCTGTTCCAGCCACGCATGTTAAATTATTATAATTTTAATGATACGTACGTACCTACATATGCAAATTATGTGGGTTCACCAAGCACTTTCAGTTGAATGAATTTTTATTTTATCATTTTAAAATAATGTCGGAATAATCGCATTCACCTCATTATTACGATGAATAATGTATTCTGTGGTTTCATTTTTATGTTTGGATACTACCAAAACATGGAAAGAGGTGTCGTTATTATCTTTTATTTGCGTAACATAAAGGATGATGACTTAATTGGTAGCTTATAATACCAACGGCTTTTTTCATTTAAAAAAATAATATAGTAATAAACTTCCAAATCTTCTCATAGAAAGTAAGTAGGTACATATTTGGAAGTTTTGTAATACTCCATTCGGTAGTTCAAAGGCGTAGAGCAAATGTATGTGCTTCGATGACTTTATACTAAATATTAAGAGGTTGAATTATCTTAAACGAGACAATTAAGATTACGGCGTCGAAAGTGGTCGTAATGTCACTGCCAGCGCTCATTTACAACGCAAGGGCAACTAACCATGCGGCCTATCGGTTTTATTAGCTTTATTTATATTTACATGTGTGCATGGGGCTAATAATGTCTCATTCAAGAGGATGAATCACGACCATTTCGTCCAGTGAAAGACATATGATTGTGTAATTTACTAATTAACTGCATTCCAATGGATAAGTTAGAGAAAGGAATGCAATGTCGTTGAAAGTGAAATTATAATGCAGTTGCTTGACCCATGTATTACTTATTAAAATGATTGATTGTTCACAGCCTTCGCAGCCGTGATTGGAATCGATAAAAACGAAAAAACAAAAGATAAACTTTATGTACTCAAGATTCAAGATTAGTAGGGGCATCATCATTAGTTTATCTATAGGAATGTTTGCGAAATAACTACTAAAACCCTTGCCGTCTTATTACAAAAAGTGGTTTAAATAAAAGCCTAGGTTTAAAACGCTATAAACTATGGTTTAAAAACAAAAATGATCCTATTACTAATCGTGGTTTTGCGATAAACCGTAAACCAAATCATGGTTTAACACTAAACCTCGGCGGCCCCTAGTTTAACGATGGTCTAAATCGTATCTGTCAAAGTTTGTCTTTTAAGTTGAAGCATCTTTTTCTTGTGTCCGAAAATTGAAATTAACATGGTCGATTTAATAGATATTGAAGCCGCATAGTTGTTGGAAACGCCACGCCGCCAACACAACAGAAATCGTGTTTGAATCAATCCCTTCATGGAATTATCTGATGAAGATCTTCATTAGATAATTATATAAACGTTTACCGGTGCGGCCCCGACATGTAAAAATTCCCAAAAAAATATAAATCTTATGTAATAGGTAAATAAACATTAAATTCGCGATTAATTCGCGACACACCGGTGTGTTGCCGGGGCCGGACAGGTAGCAATGAAAATATTAATTAAAGAAATTATAGTGGACTTATTAAGAGAACATTTAATTTTAACACTAGAGGATGGAGCTGGAGGATGTGTCTCACGAAATACAAGTGGTTTGCGCATTATGAAACTGGACTCGCCATGAAGTAGGTACTTAGGTAGTACTTACTTACCTACTCAAAGCGTATATTGCATTTATCAAAACATTTGTAGCAATTCATACTAAATTATGTCCAAGTTCCAAATTAATATTTTGATATTGTTTTAATAGATCTAGGAAACACAGCCAAATGAATATCTAAAGCTTAATGAACTTTGTTCAACTTACGATGGTTTTTTTGATGATATAAACGATAAGATAAAACGCGCAAGAATGTAACATTTTATTACACGTACTGAGATGTATTATTAGTAATTAATACGACAATAAGTGTAATAATAAAATAATAATGTTTGTTACTATAATAATAATAAATAATAATGTCGAGGGTGACTGGATGCGCAATGTCCAGCGCGTGTGTGTGAAGCTATACCACAAATAGAAGCTATTACCATCAGTACCATCACACTATTAGTTGTAGCCACAGCAGTCCGTCCGTTACCGAACTGGAAATCTCCAGGCCCGGACGGACTGCAAAACTTCTGGCTTAAATGGTACAGTAGCTCACACGCGCTCCTGGCATCTCAATTCCAGTCATCATTGGAGTCTGGGTCGCTGCCACAGTTTCTAACAACTGGCCTTACCCACCTGCTCCATAAGACAGGTAGTCCCGCGGAACCCAAGAATTATAGACCGATTACTTGTTTGTTGACGGTCTATAAACTTCTTACATCAATAATTCTGAGAGTGAAAATTAATGATCACATTGAGAGTAATTCAATTATGTCCGCCTCTCAGAATGGATGTAGGAAGGGGTCCCGCGACACTAAGGAGCTACTCCTCATAGACATGGCCATGAGCCAACAGGTTCGTCGATCCCGCAAGGATCTGTCGACATGTTGGATAGATTACAAGAAGGCCTATGACTACATACATGGCCTATGACTACATACATGGCTCATGAAGGTGCTGGAGTTGTACAAAATAGATACAACTCTATGCACCTTCCTTGAGTCATGTATGAGGCAATGGAAAACGGTCCTTCGCTATCCAGGACGTCGACCAATTCAAGGGAATGATGAGCCTGTATGGATTAAACGGGGAATATTTCAGGGCGACAGTTTGAGTCCACCGTGGTTTTGCTTAGCTCTGAATCCTTTTAGCACACTGCTGGAGGATTCAGGCCTAGGCTATCGGTTGAGAAGAGGTGGTCAAGCCATATCTCACCTCCTTTACATGGATGATCTGAAACTCTTTGCCCCCAACAATTTGCGACTGATGGAGCTACTGAAGGTAACTGAAACCTTCAGTAGTACCATCAGGATGGAATTTGGTGTGGACAAATGTGCAGTCATGCTTGTAAAGAAAGGGGAGATTATGGAATCTGAGGGAATTCAACTCTCGGATTCCATACAGGTTAGATCCCTCAGCTCGACCGAAAGGTACAAGTATTTGGGTATGTCGGAAGCGTTGGGCATTAATGTTGCTGACATGAAGCAATTGCTGAAGGAGCGCTACGCGAGAGTTTCATTGTGTGAATCAATTTTCTGGTGCGTTTCGCCACCAGGTCAATATGGGGCTTAAAAGAGAGCCGCTGGTCTATTATATTATAACCCCCAGATATTTTATCCATTCTACACTTCTTATTTTCTGGTAGGTGCATAGGAGAGGATTACAGGTTGCACAATGGATAATGATGCCTAGTGGTAGTTTGGGCACTGAGACCTGGGTTTTGTGGAAACACAAGTAGTTGGTTTTTCCGATGTTTAAGGGTCAGACTGTTTTTAGCTTTCTTATGCACCGATTCCCAGGACTTCCCATGATATAGAATGATCGTGTCGTCAGCAGAGCATTATGATATCTGCATTTTGATCTAATGTACGATGTATAAATCATTCATCACGACTCGAAATCGCTAAAATCATATTTTCGCAACTTCGGGATTGGTTCCATAGTAAAAGTTGTTCATAACGATGAGTACAATGACCCCTTAAGAGGTATTGCGTTTATTCTGTTACACGTTTTATTTATAGTTAATTAAAACGGCAAAGGCCCTATTACATTAATTAACATAGAATTATAAAAATTAAAATAAAATAAGCATTCCAATAACATACAGTACAAAAATTAAAAATTAAATTCAAAGATATTCAATTCGTGGATAAAATTATTATTAATTATTTGAATAAATGGTTAAATAAATTAAATACATCACAAAGTAACATAAACAAGCATGTAACAGTGGACACCCTCGCATATTGCCTCTCACAGAACACCAGACAAGCACGCATTATTTTCTTCCATTCATCAGCAAACACATCACATTCAGGGTCGGCAGTCAGGAGGGCGTTTAGCATAGACCTTAGGGTTCGACATACTGGGGACTTGGCTATAGCAACAGATCTAGATAGCGGTAGTGCGAACAGATTATGACGGCGGCTTTGACGGTGGCCAAGATATTTGTCGGGCACAAATAGGCGGCAGAAAAGTCCGTGGAGCTCAGGGCAGTCAATACGACCGCTTAGGGTTTTACAGGTAATTGTGAGCTGATCAAAGCCCCTTCTTACCTCCAACGAATTGAAGCCCAATACCCCTAGAAGATAATTCTTTGGGTACATGAATGTTGATACAAGAATCTCAGGAAGGTTTTCTGAACTTTCTCAAGCATCAGTGTCTGAGACGCAGTATGTGGATGCCAGACACAGGCGCTGGATTCTCGGTAACCTTGGTTACCGGTGCTTGGTTCTTGCGGATATCATAATTCCTGATTCGATCACGCGAGGAAACTCCGTGCATTTGCCTCTCCGTTGTACTTTGGGTGACTTTGAGTTTACTCCGAACCAAAGTGGTGTACAGAAGTTTAATAATACTGGGATTGCTAAAGTCACGACAGTTCCTCAAGACAAATCCCAGACGCCTGAAGGATTCCTTTGCAAGGGCAGACACGTGGTCTCTAAATGTCAGACTGCGGTTGAACGTAAACGTTGAACTAAGTCTTTAACGCTGGTGACACGAGCGATCACTGTACCCGCCAAATTATAGTCATATCTGATTGGTCTCAACCCTCGACCATAAGTCATAACGCTGCATTTACTAATATTAAACAACAATTTGTTCGCAATGCTCCACTCATAGACGGTATCGATATCTCTTTGTAGGAGTTCGCAATCCACCTCTGTTCTGATCTGCGCAGCTAGTTTTAGATCGTCGGCACATAGTTGACATTTTGCGAATCGAATCTTACAAATAAGGTCATTGATCATGATCAGAAACAGAGGCGGCCACAATACGGATCCCTGACTCACGCCCGAGCGAGTGTAATAAGACTTCGACTCAAAGCAGCCATGCCGGACGAACTGTTTGCGATCCCGTAGGTAGTCGGCAAAGAAGTTAAGAAGGCCGGATGAGAAGCCCGTAGCCCTTAATTTTGCCAAAAGCACATCGTTGTCCACTTTGTCGAACGCATTCTGGAAATCAAAATACAGAGTGTCGACCTGCTTACCAGATTCCAGGTTACTGGATATGAAGTCAACATGAATCATTAGGTTTGAGTTCACGGAGCGACCAGGTCGAAAACCATGTTGAGCATCAGAAAGATACATATTGGTTTGTTTACAGATAACAGTGTGAAGTAAATGGTCAAAGACCTTTGCAATGGTCGATAAAATAGCAATGGATCTGTGTTGCTCGACAGAGATCTTGTTACTGGTTTTAGGGATGGGAGTAACACGTGAAGTCTTCCACAGCCCCGGGTACACGCCTGACTGAAGAGCTAGATTAAAAACATGACATAGAGGGGCTGCTAATATACTGCTACATCCCTTAACGATATACACAGGGATGTTATCTGGGCCAACCGAACTGCAGGGTTTGAGTTTGGAAATACCCCTAACCACGTCCGGAGGGACTAAAACGGGTAAAAGAAAATTACCTCCCTCACTATTCACCGTGTTTGAATTCAGGTCCAATTCTGGTGTGTCCGGCAGAAATACGCTGGAAAAATACTCAGCAAATGCCTCAGCAGCTTTGACACCTGAATAGACCTTGCCATCAAGCACAACGTTCGGCTCAAACCCACCCTTAGATCGCAGGCTTGAAATGTCCTGCCAGAACAGTTTTGAATTTTTACCTAGGCTGTTTTCCACATTAGAGCAATGCAGTCTATATGCCTCCTTGGTTCTCACTCTTAATTCCGACCGCAGTACGCTAAACTGAGCATATGTAGCATCACATCGGCATTGTTTCCATTTATTATGAAGTTTTGATTTACGTCGAGTGTCGCTTACGATATCTCTAGTAAACCAGACTGGGTACCGCCTATTACCAGAGGTCCTTCTCGTCTTCTTTGGAATAGAGGAATCAAATATATCGTACATTAGATCATACAACTTACAAGCAGCGGTAGACGCGTCATTGTGGCGAAAAACGTCTTGCCATGGAGCAGTGCGAACAAGGTCAAACAATAATGTGTAGTCACCTTTACAAAAGTTCCAATCCTTGCTACGGTCAATATTGCTAGGGTCAAGTTTTTCATGTACCTTATGCCTTGGGATGGTAACAGCAATATCTAACGGAGGGTGATACAGATCAATTGGAACCAGTTCTGTACCCTCGACATATTCACAGTTTACAGCAGCGCCCTCCCGAGCCAACACTACATCTAACTTACTGCCACGCATATTCATCACCTCATTCATCTCTAACAGACTACAAAAGCTTAGAAAATAACAGTAGTAATTATTACCATTTACTGACGCACTTTTTAGATTAAGGTCGCCTAAAATAATAATAGTTCCCTTCAAACTGTGAATTATGTCCTCGACCTTACAAAACCACGCCAAGTAATCATCGTCAGTTACACTAGGTTTGATGTAAACAACACACACTTATATATACAGGCCATAAATTGTGATCTTAGCCCACAAATCTTCACCGCAGGCCGTCTCCAAGTTCATGTAGCCTATTCACAGTGACCCCAGGCCGCGCAGCAAGCAGCACACCACCACCCGTGGTCACTGTCTCGTCGAAGAGTAGATCAGAAAATTTTCGAAAAAGAGTTCAGGGGGAAGGATGTAGTGATTTTTCACTTTCTATAGAAAACTTAAAATCGCTCTCTCTCTCCCTCTAAAATCTTTTTAAAATTTTCTTTGATAACTATTTAGACCTGGATATCTAGTGTATGGTTTCATTAAAATCAGTTCATTCATTTCGAAAAATAAGGATTTGAAAGTTTGTATGAAAAGCCGTACGCGTAAAGGCTCTTAAGATCATTCTGTAAAAATCTTAATAGCAAAATTGTAATTACCTACTGGAGATTCCAATACATTATTATTTTTATTAAATATATATTACTCAAATAGTCCAGTAGGGATACAATATTTTTTCCACAAATCCTTCGATAATTCCAAAGTTTTTTATTTTCGCGGAGTGGATAGGTTTAGTGAATTCATTGCTATGTACAAAAATGCTAACAGTTTAGAGTTATGCAATAGGAGATAAGCAGGTATTTCCTATTATTTCGTGTTATAACAAAATTAGAATATTTAAATCAAAATACTATGCTGGTTCTTTGTATGTACATCTAAAGGATATATTAGTGAAAATGCTAACAGATAGGTACTGTGGAACAATAGAAATCTGAAAATGTCCCTTAATTCATTCAATAAAAAATTTAAGTTTTCAAATCATTTATTATACACATAAAAGGGATTAGTTATACCTTACAACAAAAGTTCTAACAACTAAGTATTAAGGATCACAAGCAATTGTATTTTTACTTTGCGATTAGCGAAATATTGAATTTAAGTTTATAATTTTGCGCCTACATATTCGTATTAATAAACTCTGCCACCATACAAAAGTTTCAACATATACATGCTATGGCTTTTGTTTAATAAATAAAATACAATTTGGATATTGGGGCGCAGTGTAGGTACGCGGCAATTCGTGCAGCACGGGCCACGGCGCGGTAACACTTCGAACCAAACTCACTGCAAACGTACCTATTGAATGAGGCGCGAAATCATTTAATTATTGTCACATCTCACAAATTACTAGGTACGTACTTACTCTGTTCCAGTCCGTGACTTCGTCCACGTGTAATTATGAAAATCCCGTCACTGCTGTTTAAAAAATCTGTTTTGAAAATACGTTGTTGATAGTTTATTTCAAAGAATTTAATACCTACCTACCAAGATCGCAATATGTTGACTATAGTTTTATTATTATTATGTATCTACTTGTTATATGGATAGAGGAACAAAGACAGAAAGTGGAGATTCCATTACAACATATTTTTCCGGGATAGCTGTCCCGGGTTTTGGGACATCACTTAAGTAGGTACAAAAATTATTATAACAAAGCAATAAAAAAATTGGATTCAATAAGTAGGCACCTGTTTTTGTTTCATTATTAATTTAATGTACACTTAGTGATACCTATCCCGATACTCGAAACAATTTCCTGAAAAAAAATTTGTCGCATGGAAGTCACTAAGTATTTGTCTCTGATACTATAACAAATGCTGTCTACCTATTCCGATCTGTCAAAAAGATGGTGCTTTTAAATTTTCAAGAGGCCGTGCATAAAATTCACTTGTTAGATTCGCTGCAAGGCTATGTTCGTGTGCATCGTTCATGCAGCTACACGCACACGCGCGCAAAAATCGAGCTCAGTGAGCGCTCAAATAATGTTGATCCTTTAGAAGATATTATTTTAAGTTACAAAATTATATAGTAGTAAGGTTTATAAATAAAAATCTGTAACGTCTGTATATTTTATATTTATCACAATTCCCATTAAATTTATTCAATTTTGTGTTAGATGGATGTTGATACATAGAGACATTTGACAAAATGATAAATAAAAAAACAATACAATACAATGATACTTGTTTTTTGTAAAATGGTTGTACAAAAAACACTCGCCATACGGACATATTTACGAGAATTCTCTTTTATTCTGATATATTGTAATCTTGGTATAAACTAGGGCTAATGTCTAACTTACCATCAGATATAGTAACATTTAGGAGACAAAAATAGTAAATGATCACCAAAATTAAACACGCATTTTAATTTAAAATTATAACCAAAATTTTAACGTCTCGCTATCCTATTTAAGCAAAATGACTCCAAATAAATCATTGTTAACCCAAAAGTAGTAAATGATCACCAAAATCATACCAGCATTTTAATGTAAAATTAAAATCAAAGTTTTTACATCTTGCTATCCTGTTTAAGCAAACTAATGTCAAACAAATCATTGTTAATCCGAAACTTTTAAGTAAATATAAAGCTTTATTTTAATTTATTAGCTTTCTTTCATTTTTATTGGCAGCTATTGTTTGGTGTTTGGAGTTAAAAAAGTGTGAAATAAAAAACTTTTTCCAAAAAAATATTCGAGAAGTAGCGCTCGCCGGCCGCTGCCGCGGCACCGCTCGCTTCACTCGCTCGGCTCGCGCGCTGTTGGTCACAATTCTAACCTAACCTAACCTATTTTATCCAGTTTGTAACCCCAAGCCTACATTTTATGGCAATCACAGTAGTTTATTTAGGCGAAATAGCGCATTAATTTGCTCGCTAAGATTTGGTGAGCATTTACTACATTTGGTGTTCGAATACAATTTGAGGTGCAGTCGTGACTAAAATAGCTAGTACTATTGTAATTTTAGACTTCATTTTTCTGGTGTCAAATAAATATTTTTGGTAAAAGAACTAAGGGTATCAAAGCATTTTATGGTGGTCATTATATTTAATCCCATAAACTAGTGTCTAAGATGTTTTTTTGAGGATGGAATCATGCACATTAGAGTAGACCTGTTCAGTCAGTGCAACCATTTGTGAAAAATTACTTTGACAAAACAATACAAAGTTGAGGTTGTCGTTAAAAAAGGAAATAAAAAGACTTAAATATACAGGGTTATTTGTGAAAAACTAGCAACCTCACCTACAATACTAGCTATTTGGCATTGCCGAGTGTCGCAAACATTATTGAAAACAAAACTGGTCAACTGTTATACATGACTATTAAAAATACGAATTGTGTCGTGTATGACCAAGCAAACTTCATATCGGATTTTCAACAAGCAAGGCGTCATAGTCGAAGGTTCAACTGGGAGGCAAAACGTGAAATCCGGCGAGTTGATAGCAGATGATGATGATGGCAAAGTCACGTATATAACGTTTAAAAAGATATTGGAAGCAGAAAATTAAAGTGAACAGGCCCTTTACCTGCTACGACGGAAAAATTCGAAATGGCAATCACCAATCATAAAAGGCTTTACTCGATCGGCAAATGAGTAATAAGGTTTCTAAAAGCGCAATATTTGTCTCCTACCGAGCAGATTATAAAAAATAAGTATCTTAAACAGTCCGGTGCATATCTTTGGTTACCACCACGCTTGTAAGAACTATCACTATGCTAAAAATAGGAAAGTAGAAGTTAATATCCTTATAAAACTGCACGGCTCAATTATTATTCATTAAGTAACAACAGAACTAAGCAATTTAATCAATTGCGGCAAAATTAGTACGCGGAAATAGCTTAATTAAAAAGAAAAAAAATCGTATCCAGCACGCTGTTATATCACAGTTATTTCATTTAATTCTACACGACCTCAGTACGCCATATTTTAAAAAACGAAAATGAACAAGAGTCCAGGTATTCACCATCACTATATCAGGTTTATTGGCTACAATATACCTGTCAGTGATGATGAGTTGACTGTAGTACAATGTGATATTATCATTTTGGAGAACTAGATCGGGCAAATACCTGTAATATGGCACTTCCAATCCCACACGGCTGTATCTAGAGCAAATTACTGGTATATAATCCTGGCTACAAGGTTGTGTCTATGCAAGTAATATCCGGTAGTTAGTTATCATCATAAGGTCATCCATAATCCATAGAGTACATCAAAACCAGTATGATCCAACGGACAAAGGCACGTGGAGAACTAGATCGGGCACATACCTACAATATGGCACTTCCGATCCCACAAGGCTCTAATTTAGAGCAAATTGAGGGAAAATAGTCCTGGCTACAAGGTTGTGTCTATGCAAGTAATCTCCAGAAGTTAATCATCATCATTACTTCACCCACAATCCAAAGAGTACCTAAACCAAAATCTTAAAATGTTGTGTCCCTCAGTGGCATGGAGCGAGTTTTTCTCGGATCTACTATTTCTGGTAGAAGACAAGTATTGTGACGGACGGACGGACTCACACTACTTTTTTCCATAGCCATAGAAGCTTCTTCTTTACCGGCAGCAATCATACATGATTCAGCCGTAGTCTTCCACCAGTCATACAAGTTGTCGTGACATTTCTGGTAGGTCGATTTGCTAATAAATGGCAAATTAATGGATGCTGCTAGCTCGTTCAAGTTGGCCCGACCACAACCGATACTAACAATACCCGAAACTACGCTATGGTTTACGTCCAATTCGTTTTCTTACTCTCACATGTGTTTATTTCGAATCGACTTCCATGAAAACGACACCCATGACGAAAATATTGATATAGAATACCTATTGCAGTCGCCATCTTGCATGTACTTATTGTTACCACTATCACTATTGCACTATCAGCTTAAAATACCCTCAAAACCGCCGCATTAATGATTTACAAGTAAGTTCACGAATTCATTATGATCGATCACACGGACTTATACGTAATTCGATAACAATTAAATAACAATAACTAGAAATCATTCTTACCTTTCAATATCAGCAGGAAGTTTAAAATACGATAGCTCCGGTTTTGATGAAGCCGAGTTCAAACAGCCGTATAGGTACTACGCAATACTTTCCTGGCATTTTCAAAACGATCGCGGAGATAAAGTTAAACGTGACCACTCGTCTTGATGCGGCACTCGCTACTGCTAGTCCCGCGAAATCACCTTAGGAGTCTCGTCGGTGTGCATGTTTGTGTGAGTGTGCCGTTTCGAGCGTTTGTAGGCAGTTTCCCTACTGTCCATATTTATATTGTGGTATAAGTAACCATAAAAAATGTCAACATTCTGTGGATGATAATATAGCTGCACTTAACCATTGTAGATGCCATTAGAGAAAGTATTATAATTTAATAGTAGTAGTAGAGTAATTCCGCAGATTTACTTTTACATACAAACATACAACCGTTACCTCTAATTATTATAAAGGTGAAAAAAATATAATCAGTCCTAATAAACAAACAAAATATAAAAAAATAATACTTACTCAAAATGTGGTAGTCGGCGTACAATTTTGTAAATGTATTTACGTAAAACAATCGAGCGGCTGCGAAACAAAGTAGTACGTGCTGACGCTGGGAGAGCCCGATCGGTAGTGACGCGATCGAGTTTGCGCGCTCACTGATATAGCTCAATTTGCTTGTAATTTACGAAATGAAGTTATTGTTTATTTATAAAATAAATTTTAGATTCTATTAAAAGGTTAACTTAAGATTATTGTGCAATTTTTAAATTTTCTTAAAAGTGTTTCTAAGGTATAGAAAAAAATATTTATTTGTATAGATGTTTTCCAAGAATTCCGTTTTTTCAACACTTTTTTTCTGCCATATTTTCTATTCAAGTCAATAATGTTTTCAACGCATCTGATTGTTGGCAATACAATGATGGTAGTGATATTTTTTTAAATGTTATAAATCTGTCGTAGTTATGTGTAAAACGTAACCAAACATCACTCGCTCGTTACTTTTGCGAAAAAAGGGTTTTGAATATGGGTAATTACCATTAATACATACATTATTTTTGAAAAATTCTCAAGCCATCTGAGAGAATAAGAACTTGACTTTTATCATCTAAAACAAGTAGGTTCAAATTCTTCTCACCTTTGTCACAAACGATGTTCAAAAATGTTCAAAATGATTTAATTTCATGCACGGCCTCTTAATACCCTCAACATAATTAATTTACAGAAAGTTTACTTTACTATGTTCGAGACGTTCTTGTGCGGTGATATAGATGGAGTACAGTTAGTAGGAATTTATAAATAGAACTAGAACTTACTCGTTGGCTCCAATCGTCGTTATGTATTTCTGCAGCCCTTAATATGGTCACTTGTGTATCTGATCTCTAACTTGAGAAACCGTAATTCTTTTGTCAGCGGAGTATTTTTGTTGCGAGTTAATAAACTCTTGATCCGCAGTTTCATTGCAAAAAATGCTGTTTCCAGGTACGTATGTTCTACTGGTGGGGTCATTTGGTTCTCTCTGTATCTGTTGCACCGCTTTACGCTTCTTGTGGGCTATGATACATTTTTCATTGATGTACATCATTCGGCACTTTCTATGTAATTGCAGTTCTTCTTTTCCTTGGAAAATAACATGCTTCCAGTCTTCTCGCTTATGGCTAGCGGTAATTAGTGTGTGTAGTGCCCGTAGTTTTACAGTCACTACGTCAGAATTTAGAAAAAGGTCACAAACCGCACATTTTTCACTCATTTTAAAGTAAATCGCTCGTGCTCAATGCTTTATAAACATTTATAAACCAACACAACACACAGAATGATTAAAAACAATATTCAAACGTGACGTGCAATGCAAACGCCAGGGAGAAAATTAAACAAGAATGAACAAGAGCGGTCAGTATACGGAGCTAGGTACCTACATCCCCGATCGGAGCTGGAGTGTTGCGATCGCACGCGCCGTACAGGACCTACGCGGCTCGGTAGCGAAAATAGTTATTTGCAATTTAAACAAAAGCCATAATATGCATTTGTTGAAACTTTTGTATGGTAGTAGAGTTTATTATTACTAATATGTAGGCGCAAACTTATAAACTTAAATTCAATATTTCGTTAATCGCAAAGTAAAAATACAATTACTTGTGATCCATATTACTTAGTTGTTAGAACTTTTGTTGTAAGGTATAACTAAGCCCTTTTATGTGTATAAGAAATGATTTGAAAACTTAAATTTTTTATTGAATGAGTTAAGGGACATTTTCAGATTTCCATTGTTCCACAGTACCTATCTGTTAGCATTTTCACTAATATATCCTTTAGATAGTACTTACAAAGAACCAGCATAGAATTTTCATTTAAATATTCTAATATTGTTATAACACGAAATAATAGGAAATACCTGCTTATCTCCTATTGCATAACTCTAAACTGTTAGCATTTTTGTACATAGCAATGAATTCACTAAACCTATCCACTCCGCGAAAATAAAAAACTTTGGAATTATCGAAGGGCATATTCTTCTGGCTACTGGACTAAAAGGTGACTGACTGACATAGTGATCTATCAACGCACAGCCCAAACCACTGGACGGATCGGGCTGAAATTTGGCATGCAGGTAAGATGTTATGACGTAGGCATCCACTAAGAAAGGATTTTGATCAATTCTACCCCCAAGGGGATTAAATAGGGGATGAAACTTTGTATGAAACTTTGTCAATTTTAAACCGATCGGGCTGAGACTTTGCATGCATAAAGCTACTATGACGTAGGCACCCCTACGAAAGGGTTTTGATAAATTCCACCCCGAAGGGGATAAAATAGGGGATGAAAGTTTGTATAAATCTTCTTAGGTTTTCGACTGATTGAACTGAAATTAAAGATTGGAGCTACTATGATGAAGACGTCCGCTTAAATAGGATTTTAATAAATTCAACCCCCATGGGGATAAAATAAGGGATGATGGAGGATGTTAATGTATTGGTTTGAACCTATCAGTACCTAATGGAACGAATAAATTAAGACGAACAAAAAAATTTTTAGTTCTAATAGTTGACAATAGATGGCGTTAGTAGTATTTTAAAACGCGCTATCGTTGTGTTTTCACTGAGTTACATATACCCGATGATGAGTGGCCGCCGTATCTAATAGTACATTATATGCTTTGTTTCGGTTTAGTAGTTTTGGTTAGACTCTGCTCTGTATTTGGCATTTATTTTGTTTTCGTTTGGTTAAAGCATAGGTTTTGTCGGTTAGACTTTTTTACAATGGCTAAAGAAAATCTGAACTTTAATGGAGAAGTTGAAGAATGTACTGTCGTCCCAGTTACGATACAGTTGCCGTAGAAGACGCAGTAAGAAAAAATGAAGCATCCTTGAATGATGAGCAACAGGAAGTTTACAGTAAAATTATCACAAGTGTAGATGCAAATGACGGTCGAATATTCTTCTTAGACGCTCCAGGTGGAACTGGTAAAACCTTCCTTATTAATTTACTTTTGGCGAAAGTAAGAAGTACTCACGGCATTGCCCTGGCTGTGGCGTCGTCCGGCATAGCTGCTACATTACTCGAAGGTGGTCGAACTGCTCATGCTACTTTTAAGTTACCACTCAATTTAGTCACTGCCGAGACTCCCATTTGCAACATCTCCAAACAAAGTAATTTTGCTGAAGTTTTCAAGAGTACAAAAATAATCGTGTGGGACGAAATAACGATGGCTCATAAAGGTAGTATTGAAGCCTTAAACAGATCACTAAGGGATATAAGGGGTAATACAAAATTAATGGGTGGCGTAACAGTTTTGCTGGCTGGAGACTTTCGGCAGACTCTACCAGTGGTGCCAAAAGGAACCAGAGCTGACGAAGTAAAGTCGTGCATTAAGAAATCTAATTTGTGGCCCCAGGTTAATATTCAAAAGCTCTCTAAAAATATAAGAGCACATTTGGGCGGGGATGAGTCTGCTGGTAGATTTTCAGATCTCCTTCTTAAAATCAGTAATGGTGATTTTCCATCGTTTGATGAAATGATAACCACCCCGGAAGAATTGTGCACAGTTGTAACTACGGTTCATGAATTGCTGTCTAAAGTTTATCCAGACATTATTTACATACATGACAAGCCTATTGAATGGTTATGTGAGCGTGCCGTACTTACTCCAAAGAACGATCAAGCAGCAGCTATCAACGATATCCTGCTCATGTCGTTTGAAGGCGAAGAAAAGGTCTATACTTCGATTGATAATGTGGTTAATACAGATGACGTTACTAATTACCCTGTAGAATTTTTGAATTCATTGAAACCGCCAGTCTGCGTGTGGGCGGCACTCCAATTGTTGTTGCGAAATTTAAAACCACCAAAACTTTGTAACGGTACGAGACTGCAAGTGAAAGCGTTACATCGCAATATAGTGGAAGTCACTATATTAACTGGGTGTGCGAAAGGGGAAACTGTATTTATACCACGAATCCCATTAATACCTAATGATATCCCGTTCGAATTAAAACGATTACAGTTTCCCCTAAACGTCTGCTTTGCCATGACAATAAACAAGTTTCAGGGGCAAACTCTCAAATTTGCTGGTATTGACTTGAGCGAACATTGCTTCTCTCATGGACAGTTTAATGTTGCTTGCTCACGAGTAAGTTTACCCAATAGCTTGATAGTTTTAGCGCAAAATAAATGTGTTAAAGCTATTTGTAATTTACGATTACCTGATTTTATACATATTTGAATTAGCAGTATATTATCAAGTCCCATCCAGAATGATTTGAATAATTTACAAGCCGACGCCATCGTAACAAAATTAAGGCAATCATTCATACCACAGCTTTGTATGACAAAAATATTTTCAGTATGGTACCAAAAATATATAATAAAATACTAAAATCTATTAGAGATATCAGTGATATAAGAATATTTGAAAAATAACTAAAATTGATTTTAATAAAAAATACATATTACTCAGTCAGTGAATTTCTATTGGATTATGAGACTGATAGTATGATATATCTCAGAGGTATAAGTAGCAAATTTCTAACAAAATTTTAAAATGGTAGCCAATTATTCGAATTTTATGTTTTGAAGTTTGTAGGTACTCACCATGTTAACTTAAGTCTATATTTGATGTTATATTTATTTAAATATTTTGGCATATTTGAAATGTACATAATTTAATATACTTACCTACCTGCTAATGTAGTTTAATATTAATGTTTGTATGCCACCTACTGTGGCAGGACACAGAGACCCAATACCCTGTAATTGTTGTACCATTTTTACCTGTGTACACAAATAAACGTATTTGATTTGATTTGAAATCAAGGTTTATTTAGTTTTTTTTTGTAATAAGATGGATGAGGTTTTTTAAATAATTTAATTTGACCCTTAAGAATTTCAGAAAACCTCTTAAGGCGAGCCTGACTTGAGCGCGTAGGCATCTAACGCTTACCCCAGGCCCCGCAAGGAGTAGCAATACGTAATAAGTTACGATGCGCGGGAGACGCGCGCACCAAGCGCACTGCTCGCTCATGAGTTCACGGACTCGGGTAGGTACTAAGTTCCGTCACAGGATAAAGTAATGCAGTAGATCAACTTGAATTGATTAGTATAAGTTTATTTTGTTTTATTTTTCTATTTAGTATTTTTTGGTTATAGATGGATTAAGTACGTATTGTACAAACTTGAATCCAATTACTAATCATTAAAAATCAGTAAGAATACTTATTTATTTTAGAGTATTATGGTGGATTTAAAATCTGACTGACACGAAAATTATGAATACGAGTACGATACAAAACTACGCGTCGCGCGCTATTTGGCTTTGGTGCGATACCTTCGTAAAAATGAAGTAGTAGGTAGGCTCACTTACTTTAGGAAAATTATGATACAATTCTTGAATATTATAATTCAAGAAAGCTTAGAAGTATAAATGGTTTGGAATTTGCCTAGATGCTATTAAAAAGAAACAAAAACGTTTTTATATTTTTTAATCAAATAGCTAACATAATAAAAGTTACCAATGCAACTGGCTAAAATTCGTTGAACTGTAGCTGTCTCGGTTTGCATGGACCTAGCTGAGTAGATTGACACGGAATATGGTCCTTGGATTTGCTTGGACCTGGCTGCACAGGTTAGGTTAGGTCATTTCTCGTATTGGCATACCGCGATTTTGGCGCGGATCCACAATCTCTGGCAATATACATTTCAAATAAAAATCTATAATTTTTTTCTTCATATGGACCCGCCAAAATTCGTCATCTCTTGAAATATTTTCTACTACTAGTTTTCACCGGACCATATTCCAAAAATGCATAGGTTCCTTTCTGTTACGTGAAGTTGACCCTGCACTTGGTAATACCAATTACTTTTTTTGTTTATAACCCTGGTATGTTTTATTCTATCGAATTTAAATAAATGTATTTTATTTTCTTCAATAGCAGCATTTGCCTTTTCTAAATGCCGTTATTGGACATTTAATTTCAACAATGGTGTCGTTCCCAACTATACCGTCGGGGGTAACCCCAATAAATGAGTATTATTTTGGAGACAAGTCACGCTCTTCCGCATGCTCTATTGACCTGTAACGCAAATTTTGATTTGTTGATAAATAACAAGTAAAATTTTAAAAACTTACAAAATATCCCTGTTCAATAAAGATAACGGAGCTACAGTGCCAAAGACAGATACACAGGCACACAGACGCACATACACAGAAACATAGATAGCAAACCGTTATAAATAAATAGGATAGAATTGTAATTATTACGTAGGTATGTACTTATGTGGGGGTGTGTGTTTAATTTCTTTATGTATTTTTATGGTGTTACAATAATGATAATGAGATACTATTTTATTCAAATCTATACTAAATAATATGATAAAGTGGAAGTGCGCTAAGTGCGCTGTGGTAATAGCTAATTATACGTAAGTACCATGTACTACAAAGATATTGTTTTTCATTCAATCTAAAAAAAAGTCCGCGACGTTACACCTATATCTATCTCTTATAAATAAGCCACACTAAGGCATTTTATGTCAAATAATTTATTTAAAAATTTAAGGTGGTTTTTCAGCATTAATATTAGGCACGCATATTAATCCTTACTAGCGAAACATACTTCATCATCAAGATAATTTTATGAAGATAAACTTTGTCTTTTACAGCATGTTATTTGACCTCACCGTTTAGGAGATAATGTAAAATTAAAATAATTCAACAATATTATTAAATCGAACGGGCGGTGTGCGAGACGCGGCCACCAAACGAGAACGCGTCGAGCCTGCGTGACTGCGTGCGACGCGGTGCGAGAAATTCTTTTTTGTATTATGATTATGAATTTATGATAGTTACATTCATGGGGAAGGCTGTACGGCTATACGGGAACGGGAATTCCTACGGGAATGAAGAGTTCCGTTACCTATCTCCAAAGTTCTTCATCAGATCTTCATCAAATTGAAATGGGATCAGTCCGGGAAGATACACTTCCAAAAAAAAATGGAATCATCAAAATCGGTTGACAATTGGCGAAAATATCGCTAAGCAAACGTACAACAAAAAAACAGTCGAATTGAAAACCTCTTCTTTTTTGGAAGTCGGTATTGACTATTGACTATTGTATTGTATATTATTAAATATACAATACAATAGTCAATTAAAAACAGTTTAGTGTATGTAATTTATAATTTCTATACATATTTCCTCTTGCCAATAAACACCGATAAAGTTACGCATTGGATTGGAAAAACTATCCAAACTGACCACATAGTTTTTTGTATGTCTTGTCATAACTTGATACATTGTTAGTATTTAGTAAGAGGATGGACTCTAGTGTACAGCGCATAAATGAGTTGGTCCGGTAGCCTAAACGTTACCAAAAGTATGTTATTATAATATTTTCACAGGAAATGGTCATACTGTAAC
The DNA here is from genome assembly GCA_947386135.1 of Melanchra persicariae. NCBI lineage: Eukaryota > Metazoa > Arthropoda > Insecta > Lepidoptera > Noctuidae > Melanchra > Melanchra persicariae. The sequence goes on from OX376644.1 coordinate 10,250,158, forward strand.
ACTTTCACACTATGGCACGCGACTCACGAGTGCGCTGCGCGTATTGGTTAGCATAGACGAGACCTACACAAACGTTGCAGACACCATAAATATTATTATTTGTTGTGGTGGCTGTGAGTAGGTACCCACCTAGCGTATAACTACACTTATATTTCTTCTCTACAAGAACACCAAAACATTATTGCACCGATATTCAACTCTCATGTAGGAAATACGAGCTATTATTTTGGCATTTGTTTAGGAGTAAGATAAGTGAAAACGGTCATTTCTAATAAATAACAAATATTATAAGACTTATACAAACTCTCCGAAACCATCAAGACTAACGTAGCGGGGTGAACTACCTATTTGACAATTGAAAACAGTAAATCATTGTATCATGTGCGCGCGAGGTGGCTTTATGCACTCTGAAATAGGGTTCAAATTCAATTGTTTTACATACTCGATGCGGTTGGTAAATCTATTCCGCGCGAAAACTAAACCACTAAAGCGCACGTCTTTATGCGTATTGAAATAAGGTTTAAATTAAACTGTTTACACACATGTTCGCGGTGTGTAAATTTATCTGTTCCGTGTCGGTACTTACCTAGTTAGTAAAGTAAATTATGTATATACCTATATACCTTTTTGTTTATTCAGTCAAAGTTTGTAAAAAAAAAGTAGTCACCGCTGCAACGAAGAGCCGTGACAACTTTTACAAAATTATAGCTACATCTAATAAAAACTAACTATATTACAACTGTTTGAACACTAAATTGTATACAAGTATTATTATTTAACCGCTCGACACGTGAAAATTCCAAAATAAAAAACAAATCTTACGTAAATAAACATAAACATTAAATTCGCGGCACACCGGTGTGCCGGCAGTGCTCGAGCGGTAATCAATTTAGGCTTAGCCAGTAACAGAACTTAGCGGGGGTGGCGGGATCGCAAAAATTGGCACACGTCCGACCTCCAACACGTTCCGCTCGGGACTAAATGACACGGGGCGCGCGCATGAAAAGACAAAATCACTTGATTTTGGAATTAGTGGGATACGTATTTTCATATTTCACATTATGACGGCCGATTTATATCACATTTTTTACGACCTTTATTGTGGTATAAGTTTTATTACTCAAAACCTTATATAACTCAAATGAAATGATAATTACATCTTGATTTTGACTTGTCTTTGCGATTTAATTGGATGCAGTAAAGTGCAAGTAATCGTGTATCGCACGGCCGAAATAGCAAGATCGAAGTGTGAAATATGTAATATATTTTTTTCAAAATTTAAATCCGTGTTGTTTACGAATAAAACACAATTTTACACAATGCAAAACAACGTTTTTCCGGATAACCTAGCCTTAAGTAGGAGTACGATGGCTCTGCTAACAAAATAAATAAAAAAACTGAAATATACAAAGTCCCGCTGAGCCTATCTAAAACGATTAGTTTTGCAAAATATTTCCGTTTCAGAAGTTCAGTCCCTGGGCCCACTTGGGTTTGTTCCACGCAAATGGAGAAACTCTGCTCCCGACACGGGCGTACTACTATTTTTAAATGTTTTTTTTTTAACATTTAAAAATGTAAATAGTATGCTAGGAAAATTAAATAAACAGGAAATAATAATAAACCAATCAGGAAATGTTTCCAACTAAACTTGCAACTGATGGACAGAGACTATTTTGATCCAATTATATTATTTGTGGGCCCAACGAACGAAAAATATAGGTGAGTCCGTTTTCGGCAAATATTGAAACAATCCCGATATAAAATTCGGCGTTCCTCCGTGACCTATTGAAGTCAGCAACGACTCTATGTTACCTACACTATGACAGAATAAAAGTTTGAGGACTGCACAACTCCTTCGACGCCTTGACGTTGACATTCGACGCTTGACACTGTGCAAAACAACTTAATTATTTTTTTACAAGAGGCACTGAAAGCTTCCTATACGGGGTACTTTACTTCATTTACTGTACGTCATTTAGAGGTCGAGTAAAAACTCAAGTGATAATTAGTTTTTTTGTGAAAATAAACACAATCTTAAAATAAAGCTTTCAAACTTAAAAGCTCGAAATGGTTTTGGAATCGGCATGGGTAAATTTTTACTTTTTTGGATCAGTATTGATTACTCTTAGTGTTTCACTATTTTTTATTTATTATTTGAATAAAGAATTATCTTTAAATTTTGATTAATAGAAAACAACTGTCAATCAGGATTCCTACAAAACTGTGTCAGAGCGTTTTTACAAAACCTTTGCACTTTTGCTTCAGAACTGAAAAATTGCATTGCTATGGAGCGATGACAATTTCAATGTGTTAAGATGAATTTCATAAGTTTTTGCGACGCAAGTGGTTCAAGGAGAAGTTGTTTAAATAACCCGAACCATTTTAGCTACATTCGCATCCGATAAGTTGTCAACACCAGCCTGACAATAGAGCTGTAGATCGTCAGCATAGAGATGATACGCACACTGAAGCTCAGTAGTTACAAGATTAATAAAAATGGAGAACAAAAGAGGAGATAAAATACCGCCTTGAGGGACGCCAGCTGCAAGGTCACACCACCCGGACGAAGAGTCTCCTGCAAGAACTGACTGCTGACGCCCTCGAAGATAAGAGGAAAACCATTCCAGTACCTCGGGAGAGACCATAAGGTATGAAAGGATGGACAAGAGGATTTCGTGACTGACAGTATTAAACGCGTTGGAGAAGTCGATTAAAACTAAAGTAGTAACTTTAGTGTCCTCCATTCTCCGCCGCATATCGTCAGTCACTTTAAGGAGAGCTGTCACGGTACTGTGCCCGGGTCTGAAACCAGATTGAAATGGGCTGATGAGGGAGTTTCGATAAAAATAATCGGACAACTGGACAACACAGGCCTCGAGCACTTTGGACAGGAACGGAAGGATGGAAATTGGACAAAAGTGACTGGGAATAGTGGGGTTGGGAATCTTAGGAAGGGGCCGGACATGGGCTTTACGCCACAGAGAAAGAAATGTACCCGAGTAAAGGGAAAAGTTAACAATGTGGGATATGGCAGGAAGAAGTTGATCCAAAGCCGAAACGATCATATGACGACTGATGTTATCACAGCTCACGGCTTTGGATTTAATGGATAGGATGATCTTTTTGATCTCTCCCGGATCCACTGGGGTGAAAATAAAAGGGGCAATATTGGGACGCGTCAGACCAGCAAGGTAGTCAATAGATTGAAATTTGGTTAGACTATCTAACATAGAAACAGTGGAGCAATGGCGGTTTAGATCGTCCAAACCAATTTTGTTAGGAAGGTCTGAATGCCGCGATTTGCCGATACCTAGAGTTCCAAGGAATTTCCAGATATCGGCAGAGGAAGAAGACGTGATGTTACTAAGAATGTGGCGGCGTTTTGCGTTGCGTATCATCTGGTTACACCGATACCTAGCATTCTTGGATTAGGTCGAATTATCCTCAGAACGGTCTTTTCTAAATTTCCGAAACGCGCGGTCCCTCCGTCGCATTCAACTTAACCTTCTTGACATGAGCATGTGTATCGTATAGACTGGTACAACACTGTTGAAGACGCAAACTTTGTCATACAGTTGACGCTTCCTGCAAAGGTGTCCAGTCAATATTAGCTGCATCTTTTTGGAGCTGCTCAGTATTCATCCGTGCAAAGGCACGCCTGTACTGGAACGTGGGTTTGGGTTTAGGAGGTTTAAGGACATAGGTAAGGTAAATAAGGACGTGATGGGAAAAGCCAGGGGCATCAAGTTGCCCATGTGAGGAAACTAGGGAAGGATTAGAAGTAAGGATCAGATCAAGCCATGTATCATCACCTACTTTGTTATGATGAGTGGGTTGGAGAGGCAGTACGTGTAGACTGGCTGACTCGACAAGATGCAGGAGTGTACGGGACCAAGGGGAGTTGTGAGCAAGGAGGTTGGTGTTAAAATCTCCCATGATGATATGATGCACATACTCCGAACCCAAAGATTCAAGAACCGATTCGAATGCAGTGAAATAATCGAGGGTAGGAGGGCAATAAGCGACGCCTAAAACAGCTTTAGCTCCTTTGACACAAACCTCTAGGACAAGAAACTCAGCAGAATCATTAGAAGAAGAAGTAGCCAGAATTTTAAAAGGGAAATCGCTGCGAAGGTATATAGCTACACCACCCCCAGTCTTAGAGATCCGACCGTTTCGAAGAAGAACGAAGCCAGGCAGAGAGTAGATGGTGGATAAAAGTTCAGGTTTGAGCCAGGTCTCGGAAATCGGGACAGCATGAACGTTGTTGTTATAAAACGTGTCGTAAAGTTCAGTATGGTGGCTGGGAATGCTTTGAGCATTATATGACAAACATTAAACAGCCGATCAGTATTTGGGTTGAACTTTTGACGCAATAAATCGCCAAAGGTGTCCGTTATAGAGCTAAAACTATAGTCACAAGAAGTGGCCGTTGAATAGTTGGCAGATTAAAAGGTTTTATTATCAGACATACTAATAAATAAAAATAATCTAAATATGATAGATAAAATCTAAATTACTCACACAAAATAATAAACAAAGGGTGGTACGGCGCTAGCATCACTGCACCACCCGCCAGCTAACATCATCATTAAAACAATTATATTACAATTATTACAAATATGGATTTAAATACACCAGTATGTGCGATATTTTATGACATGACCTAAGTATTTGACTACGTGCAACATAATTTAAGAAATTTTATAGTTGACTCACTAAACAGTGATCATAGTATAGTATTTAAGGACTCAGGTGGTGCTGCCACTTTTCCTGTAATCTTTCGGTTGCCCTTTTGTGACACCCATGGGATTGCCTTTCCGTGGGGGAAAAGAACCTCATAGTTATTGATAAAATACGATCGTAAAATGTTCAAAGGGAAGGAGGAGTATTGTACGGACACAGGGCAGCAATGCTTTTTCACTAGTAACATTTTGCCGAGTTTGCAGCAATCCTGTAGGATAATTCCTAATAGCCTGACTGTTACTAGGTTTCGATTTATTATTTGCTGGTAAAAAAAAACCTTTGCGTTCTATTTTTGGTTTCACAAAAATTAACTTAAAACCAATTTATTGTGTTTGTAAAAAGTATGAGCAAATTCATTTTTTATTGGACACTAGAAAGTTTGCTCAGTCGTATTTCTTTTAAGCATTTTATCTTCGTATTTCTGAAAAAGTTTCTAAATAATCCACAAAGCTCGGTCCTCAGAAATGCATTGGCAAACGTAACATTGTGGGTGTGGAGATACTGCGTAGGTAAAGGTTACGTGGTATGGTTACTGACACGTAAGGACTTATATAGTCGCACTGCACCGGGCTTTTTTTAAGGATAGGAAATCATCAAATGACCGCCCTTCCGCTCTGGGTGGAGCGGCAGGGAGTGTCAGGCTTTTACTGACTAAAACCCATCCATGCTCCTCCTAGTGCCTTTTATGTTCCAGGGCCGCGGTAACTCTTTCGAACATATTCCGCGTTTGAGTCCGTAATTAGCCAATTTTCTTTTAAGGCGGGTAATATAGAAACGCACATAGCTGGGGGTCTGAATAGTCGGTTTGATTACAATTTATTACATCTTGTATTCCTCTGACACTAAAAGATCATAGATTAAGTCCAACAATGCTTCTTAATTGTAGGTAGGACTGTATTACATAAAATAACAGAAAATATAAAATTCGAGGTCGTTGTTGATTTAACTTTTACGGGCCTTGCAAACGAGCTTCTATTGTGTGGGAACTATCGATTTAACAGTGCACTATCGTAGACAAAAATAACCAAAGTTGATTGCACTTTTCAGCTCACCCAATATTTTGTCTGGAGTGCTTAGATAAGGTACATGGCGCCAGTTACATGTTAACATCGTCGGCGACAGCTTGTTAATCTGTAGCGACATAAATCTGCCTCGTCTCATCTAGGGCACCTATTTTGAATAAATTCTGGTAACGATCCCATTGACATTGTCGGCACGGCAGCCGATGTTGCCGCGTCTGAAACATGCAAATGAAGACATGACGCCGACACCGGGATGTTTATGTTCGGCGCTCGGCGCTCGGCTTTCGGCTCAGGCGAGGTAGGAGCGCGGCCCAGATGTTAACACTAGTGTCGTGTTATCGCCCTCGCCGCCGTCTTAAACACGTTTTACGTAACGCCGAGCACTCGATAGCTATCTACATAAATTTGCGGTTATTTGTAGTCTCATAACGGTGTAATTTGCGGGAACAACGTCCCAAGTGCTTCCATTCGCTTGATGTTGTATTCCGGCAATATAATCAAGGGTGTAACGGAGTAGAACACTGTTGATGGCTCTTTCTATAAAACGATTTTTGATAAATGTAGCGGCGTTAATAAGGTTCTATCTCGGATTATAAATTGGTCCAATTACGACAAAGTAGCGGGCGAAGGTTCTTATTTTGTTGCAAACGAGTTTGAGGTATTCTCGTCGATCATGGAAATGAAATGACTTGGCGGTGCTATCGTCATCGTAAACTTAATTGATTGTGTAATTTACAACAGAAAATCATTAGGCGAAATAACACTATTATCGAAGGATTACTTGCATAGTACCTACGTAATTATAGTTGAGCGGGTGGCAGCCATTTGCCTTTGTCTAAAGAGTAATTAAACCACGCGAGCGTAATGCCCACGCGCACCATTAGCTCGGCAGATTCCCAGCTCCCCGTCCCGGCTCCCCCTTTTTCCCCTCCATCCATTTTGCCGTGAAATAAGTGACAGCGGCGAGCAATTTATCTCATTGATCCCTTTGCATACGTCTCGGTCAATGCGCGCGCCGGCGACGCCAGCAGGGCCCGCCTCGAACGGATTTACGGGATTTCATACCAACAGAATAAGGGGATGTGGGACCGTTTATGCTGAATTACTTATACATTTTTGTTGGGCCCTCTGATCTTCCTCAAGTGACATTTGTTTCAGAATAGAAATATGGTACGGACGTGTACTGATTTTGTTTTGTGAAGTCTGTTCGCGGTTGCGCTGCCAATCGTCTTGAATTAGGCAAATATCGCTAAATCGTCAAATTATTTTTTCTAACGCAAATGTCTAATTAAATTACACAAAAAATTACAAATTCATATCATAATTAGAATAAAACCAAATAGGTACTATATTATTTTCACACAAAATCGCATGTATATTCCCCCCCCCGTCAGCAATTTCACAAGGGAGCATGATGGATTTTATCTCTCAGTTCGGCTAAATTAAGAGGCCCTAATGAATTTGTTCGCTTACATTGATGTAATATGTCGTAAAGTAAATTAAGTTTGCATGTAGTTGAGGCCTGCTCGTTTTACTTGCTTGTTTTACGCCATTAAAACAAGTCGACCAGCAGAGAGCGCATCGGGACGGCTCGACGCAAATAAGAGTACCTACGTCGTCAACTTAACGAACAGTAACTTGTAAAACGATTTTCGATTGCCATTTTTAGATTATTGTTTTTCTAGCAATAAAAAGTGGTAACAGATAAAGTACTTTCAGTATGAATGGTTACTTGTGCACTCACATTTTTATTATCATTATATTGTCACATTTGCACTTACTCGCAACACTATGTTACATGAGAAGAAACACCATAAAGCCTTGAATTTATGCAATTTTTATCGGCTTTTAATCAACTTCTTTAACTATAATAGGTTATTTTATGTGGAGTGTTCTTAGCTTCATCACAATTTACATGTTAATGAAAATTTTGTTGTTCCATACTTGTTTGCAACGTTCGAGCCACAATCTTGCTCCTAATAAGAATCGGTGTTGTTGCAGGGAACTCGTAAGACAGAACTCGATATTAGCACGTGTTGATTAAAATAGTACCATAGGGCGATTTACTGATGATTTTTTTAGTCTAATCTAATTTTTTAGAATCACAAAATAGCGTTAAGAAGAGTAGGTTGTTCCTGATATTCATTGCTCATAAACACCTTATTCTCACCCGAACTGTACCGTGTGAATTTATTGTAATCGAAGACCAGACGATCCTTTTCAGTAATTAGAAACGCTGCTAAACTATGACCAGGATAACCAACATCCAACTTGCATAGCCTAACCTGCTAATACGCGAAGCTATTTACCAACCTCGCCTGATGAATTATTTCCCAATGACAGTTAATGAAGTTGCAAAGTGCATAACTGCCCACCAAAATGAGTCGGTACCTAATTTATTAGCAGTTAGCAGGAAGATGGCCGCCACGCGTCGCCGGCAAGAAATGTAACTCCGCCTTCAATTAACATAATTGAAAACTTGACGCGTCCGCTAAGTCATTACCCTGAACTAAATAAAATATGCTTTGCACTATTAATGAATGCCGTTAAAATTAATGCCATGTTATTGCAACAACAATGAGCTTTGACTTTAGTAGTAAATAAACTTCATAGGATGAGCGCAGTCCGAAAGAGGTATCCATCTTTTAGGGAGACATAATGGGGTCGAATATCAAATTTGTTATTGTTTATAAATTATGGCATATTGTTTATAAATTATGGCATATATTTTTAAATTAACATTTAAGCAAAAAGATAGCGGGGTTGGTACTGACTTATACGACGTTCTTAAATCTTACTGTGAAGGTCGAAGATGTGAGAGAGTTCCGTTATTCGTCTGTTAGTTATTAAAAGTTCGTGATCAAATTATTGTGCCGCCACTACATATGAAACTAGGAATCATGAAACAGTTCGTTAAAGCACTCGATAAAAACGGTAATTGCTTTTCCTACAAGTTTTGCTAAAAGTTTCCTCAGCTTACTATGGAAAAGATTAAAGCCGGTATTATTGACGAGTCCTCATTGAAAATGACATCCATGACGAAAAATTTACAAACAACATTAGGTCCATCTTGTATGTTGATTTTGAGACCATATTCGTAATCAGCTATCAAATTCAATTCAATTCCGTCATAGATAAAATACATCTATGACGGAAAATTCGCCGGAGCCATCTTGAAAGTTGATTTTTAGTGCACATTAGTACTAGTAGTAGTAGCTACATCGAAAACCTCGTAAAAACAAATGAACGTTAGTCCTCATTGAATCATGTTTTTTGTATGAAACTATTGTTTCTATAAGAGTTTGATACATTTTAATTGATAAAAGTAGGCAGACCACATTTAGCAATCAGTTGTTTAAAAAAACATCTTGTTCAAAACGGCAGACCAACTTATTTCAAGACTACTAATGGTCTACTTTATCTGCAAAATCCTTCTTGCCGGTAATAAGATAGCGTAGGGTTTGGAGCGGCCAGCTCCCGGACTATAAGGTAAAAACAAAATTTACTGAGTTTTTCTGTTTACATCAAATACATTTCTTCGTAAAAAGACAAAAAGTACTCTACCTATCGTAATAAAAACGAAAACCGCACGTCAAGAGTATTTATCCACTGTTATGGATATAAACTCGAGTAAAACGGATGTTTAGGGGTATTTATCCATTTTGAGTATTTATCCGGATGAATCTCCAACACTACTTTTCATACGTTCGAGCCTAGAAGCTCGTGCGTGTATCACGTGACTCATTTCGACGCTTTTGGGCAACTTTTGTTTTTTCGAAAGAGGCATTTCAACTAAAAAGTTTACTTATATACATGATAATATATTGAATTTATTTGATAGACTAGGACAATTAATAACTCCTAGACTCCAAAAACTTACAACAAATACGACCAAAACCATAAAGACACAACGAGAGACAGGACACTGAATCCCTATCATCATTGAGTAACGACAGGAACACAACAAAATATTTTTTCTGATAAAATGCAATTAGGTATGTACTTATAAAAAAAATATTTGAAAGCGAATTTTAATTTGCAGAACAAACAAAATGCGAAACGATCAAAACTATAAGACACAATCTGAATCCCTACTAACATTGAGATGAACTGGCGACACCAACACTATACAATATTTTCTGATGAAATGCAATTTTATTTCATTAGATTAGGAACCACAGGCGACATGCAGAGTATCGAGTCCATCGAGTCTGACACGACGTGTCAGTCCGGCGAACCATCGAGCGCCATGCGGCCAGCATCAAACCTAACGAATGAGTTTATAGCCGACTCATTTCAATCATTACAACTCTTCCAAGGGTCTCTTTTCATAAAAAAATTTCTTCCAATATGTCGATCAGTATTTTGAAGAATATTTAGAGGTATATGTATGTTTCTGGCGTTATGGGTAGACATATTTCGGTAGTGGAGGTCAGATATGCAGTCGCCCCTTAGAAAATACTGGTATTCAGCTGCATCCGATTAGACTGGTAGCCGACCCCAACGTAGTTGGAAGAAAATAATTGGAGGAGAAATCGGTGAACATACATAACAATAACAAAAATACATACAGTCGAACAATTTTAACCTCTTCCTTTTTGAAGGAAGTCGGTTAAAATGGCTATCAAGATTGGTTGATATTTTATATGTATTTCAGGAACGATTCTGATGGAAAGATTTGGTATTGACTTTCTTCACTTGCTTTTTTCATATTCTTCATGTTTTAACGAAATTAAAAACACTGTAGGAAAACGTTAACATTCAAATTGAATACAATGTTTTACAATAAAATAAATAAATAATGAAATAGAGGAGTGAATTTCCCGGGACCAAAAATTGCGTGGCATCAATGAAATTGGTACTAAAAAACAAAGTTATAATGTTCTAACATTTTTTTCCGGTTAGGTGAAATAGAAATCCACGTGTAGCACTAAATATTTTGTTAATAGGATTAATGGATACTCCAAAATAATTAATTAAACCTCGAAATATTTCATTGCCGTGTTTGTCCACACGTCACCTTGTTGTGTATTATTCCTCATTGATAAAAATCTATTGGTTATTTATATTAAAACCTATTTTTATTTGATACATGAATAGTTAAAGTATTGTTACGGAATATATTTATTCAAATATTTCAACAATACAACGAATGGTTAATAAAAATTCATTTGTCCCAGAACTACCGTTCATCGCCGTGTCCTAATCATATTCAAGTATATTGTTTTACCTAATGACTTGCGTCCCCCCCGCGGTGCGCTAAACGTTTCGTATTAGTGCTGCCTAAGTGCTCGACGTGGAAGGACGTGCACACGTGCCTGCGTTTTTGAGCCATAATGTAAGTTATTCAATTTTTATGTTACTGGACATTTTTTCTTTCATCGCCGTGGACAGGTATAACCTCATTTTGAATTAAGTTTGTCTTCTTGAGTAAGCATTCGATAGAACGCCATTTCTTTTATGTTTATTTGTGAAGTGTTTATTTCTTTAAATAGTTAATAGATTTTTTGTTATTTATATTTTTTGCCTTGATTTTCATCGCCGTGCTTTCATTGCCGTGGTGTTTGTGCGCGAAATTTGCTATGGCAATGAAAAAAAGGACACGGCAATGAAAAAAAATTCATTGCCATGAAACAATTAAAACAACAAAAAACAAAAAAACAACAAACAACAACAACAAAACAAACAAACAAAACAACAAACAACAACAAACAATTTATTTTCATTGCTGTGGCCAGGTATTTCATTTCCGTGACTTGTGTTTTCATCGCCATGGTATGATTAGGCAAAGAAAATATCTTTATCACCTTTTATCTGTTATACAGGTAATACCGATTACTGACATTACAGGACTCGTCAAGTAAACACTCTCTGAAATGCGATAAAACATTAAAGGACAGACTAGATGAGCTTTTACTGTACAGTCAACTACAAAAAGATTTTAACATGGTAACGTAACAAAATGAAGTAACATTTGGTACTCGATCACACGTATAATATACCCTCACACACGCATGCACCCCCACATACTACAGTCTGATTTTAATAATGGATTGTTTATATTTTTAGGATGCCAAGATGCCTAAACCAAAACTATCTAAAGAGGTGAGAAAGGAGAGGAAAAGATTGGTGGAAGAAAAGCGACGTCAAAAATTAAGAAGCGACCCTGTATTAAGAGAGGAGTATCTAAGAAAAGAAAGAGAACGATATCTTAAAAAGAAGGCTGCAGGAGTATTTCTTCCTCGAAGTGCAATGACTTCGCAATATTATAGGAGGATAAGGTCTTGATTCCAACACTTGTGTGGGAGTAAAATTTGGGCAAGGAAATATTACAAAAGAAGAATGAGAGTACAATAAGTTAAGAAAGACTGTTGAATTACACTCGCAACACTACTTAGAGATTTCAATACTACAGCGTTTATTATTATACATACTCCCATTCTTCCTTTTGTAATATATTATCTATCCAAATCTTACTCTCATACACAATTTGTCTGGGTGTGCCTTTCCCCCTCGGAGAGATATAATGTTTTTTTCATTTCCATGGATTGATTCTTTCATTCCCATGGCACAGTTTTTTCATTGCCGTGGACGCTTGTTTCATTGCCGTGTACGCATGTTTCATCGCCATGGCACGGAATTTTTAATCCTGTATATCTCGTTAGTTTTTTAAGTTATCTGCTAGACATTAAGCAAGAATACAATACATTATCAAAAACTTTATTAAAGCCTTTTTTTTTTAAAAAAAACCTTAAGATAAAAAAATACACGGAAATGAAGATTTTATAGGACCTGTTGAAATTCACTCAGAGATAAACAATGACAGTCCCGTTTTACTCTAACACCATATAAAGAGATTTGAAAAAATGAAGCAAAGAAAGAAAACAAGAGTAAACAGGCATCTTCTGGGCACGCTCCCTCCATCATAGACCTCATCTATCGCTTTCCATCAGGCGTGATCGAGGTCAAGAGCAAGCCGGATGGTCTTGCTCTTGACCTCAATAATAAAAAAATCAAAAACATAAACATTTAGTTTTATGTACTTATTTTTCTTCTTATGAGCAGCATTAGAAATTGAAACAATTTTAAATATATAATCTTCTCGTTGGTAGATAAATAGGTATTAATTGTACAGATACGCCATACAAAGCGCAGGCTCACTTTTACTTGTTTGTTAACAATTTAATTATAAACGTTTACTAAGACGATAATTATGATATATATACGTATTTGTAATGTGCTCGTCAAGACCTTTCTTTTGATACCAATGTCACGATTATCTCAAATATATTTTTTTCGTGGTCAGAAATATATGTGTCAAGTCCACCATAATATATTTAGGTATAATTTATATAGCCTGTGTCACCCGGACCATTATAACACATCTATTAATACCTCATTCATCAAAATCGGATCAGTATTTTAGGCGCTATGGTAGAACATACACACATACACACATACATAGACTGCTAAAATCATTACCCTTCCTTTTGGCTTTGCCGTAGTTGGGCAAAAACTTGCACTAAGCCCTCTGAACTTTGCTCTTTTTATCTTTGTCAAGTTTTATTGATTTAATACAGCAAAAATACGTGTTCTAAGATTTTTGGTAATCTAATCTGACGAAGCAAATATAATATAATTATTTCTATCCAAGAAACAGTCAGGCTTTTTGAGAATCATTCATCTCTTAAAAACTCTTTTTATTTAAAAGTTTATATCCACCTAGTTTTGCTGTCCGTTTACGGCTCCCATAATCAGTAATTAATCTTAGTCCTTGACCAGTGGCCTGGGATCTTTTGAAGTCGTTCCTTTCATGGACCCTACGATAGCCTCCTGAATGCCGCGAAGAGCTGGTGCAACGATGGAAATTGTCTATGTACAGATTAATGTCGTATTTAGAAATACTTTTATTTGTCGCATATACCTGTATTTATGTTCAAAAGCAAGACTTAAAGCCACAACAGCACTAGTACACATACAGGACGGATACATCAATTAATGAACAAGACATTGCGATGTTTCCATTAGCTATGATTCGATTAAGATGCAATTATTATGCAAATACGTGTGCTGTGATACTTCATTGTCTGTTTGTCCGCCGAGTGGCCCCAGTGGGCTGCTAATTAATGGAATCTATATTCGGCCGAGACGGCAAGGCTCGCAGATTCGGTTCAAGCTTCACTCACAATGGACCGTCCCGTTCGATCCTCGGTACACCCGAGGGTTTATTATGTCGTCCTCTCGCTTCCCAGTAGCGATCGCCTTTGATTTTGGAGCTTGATGAGAAATAGTTGTTCGTTCTTGTAGTAGCGGTACTTCGATGAGTTTTTGCTGCCACTATAGTAACCAAAGTTCATATTCGCTAACAATGTCTTAAGCAATCAAGAGTTACTAGTGCTGCCCACCAGAAAATAACGATGCGAATGAACACAATTTTTACGATGCTCAATATGGCAATAGAAATGCAGTCATATCGTCGCACAATGGTAGCGTCGTTATATAAACAGCCTCTCAGATTTATGATAACACCAAATCATTTTGGTGTATATTCAAATGGCACGTAGTCGACGCCAACCCTACACTAGTTTTGGGGCACTTTCCATCCATTACCGCCCACATTAGTCGGGTAGTCAATATCTCAGTGCGGTATGCAATCTCGCCGGAGTAGGTGCCGTCCGCCGGGATCGCTCGCATATCTGCCATCGAAGCCTCTCCGTGTAGGCATGCTCAGCTCTTGTTCGTACGCTGTTGTCTATAAATCTATGTTCGTAAATTCTTCACGGCGAGGATTTGAGGTTCAGAACTTCTTTGTTATTGAAGCTGTTGCCATGGTTTTGAAGTGTGATGTACTTACTGAAATATGTGCTTTGATGTATTTACAGCTAAGAAAATAATTATTATATGCAGATACAAAGTTCGCAACAAGAAAATACTTTTTATTTCTCCTCTGTTTTGTACAATTTCCTTCATGATAATTAAATTTTACAGCATTCTTTTAGCTCGTCGTGTTTTCGTTTCAGTATTGCGTACGCAAGACCGTTACTGCGAAATTAAATTAATTTTGAGTGCCAGTAAGCCGTTTATGGAAACCTCAAAAGCCGTATTACGTTGTCACATACGCTTTATACATACGTGGGATACAGGATTACTGTAATTGCATACGATGCGGTTACCATCGTGCGCTGTACGCTTCGATTTTATAAATTTAATTAAAACATTTTTTAATTTCATAATGATGATTCCAATGCAAGCATATTGATGTCGTAAATTTATTGAATTTTAAACTTGTTGCAGTTAAATATGTCATTGATTTTTATACATATAATGTAGTGTATTTTAAACCATTTCATAACTGAAACTGAGAAGAATGAAAAGACACCAAACAATGCACATTGAACCTACTTGGCGTAGTCACCAATCGCTGTTATTATATTTTTCTTCACTGTTGCGGTACACAGTGATACTTCCATGTACAAATGGCCGTAGCACGGTTCTTTAGAGCACTATGCCTAGTACCGTGTCGCCGGGCTATTAGGAGGCAAAGCGAGGAAGCCCATGCGTATTGAGAAAATAAACGTAATAAGTTTTATGTTTTCTTCAATGTTGCTCAGAATTCTTCACTGCGACTTTCAAAATGACTAGGCCAACTACTACACAATAAAGTTGAAACCACTTTTAGTCGTAAGTTGTTATGACACGTTTGTATGGGAACATTGACACAAGACACAGAACACTAAACTTCAAACACACAATAATATGTATTTTCCCAACTTCGATTTTATAAGAAAGCCGAAACTTTTTGTTAAATATATTGGACATCACTATCGCAAATCATTTCCAATGAAAACATAAACAGTCCATTCCGGTTCTCACAAAAAGTGGGTAAAGTTTTGGTAATGTCCGAAGCGGCTATGAATAAGAGTGGTCGAAATTATGGTATTGTATTTCTTCTGAACGGGTCGGTAATAGGCATAAATATTGATATCAGGAATCTATTGCTGGCGGGCACATTGTCTGAACACCTGCCGGCCGCGTATCGCCGCTGAGCAATATCCGCGGGCTACCCCGCATAAATATCCATGATGTTTCAATTTATATTCATGATATTAGTAAGTCAGACGGAATGTACGTCACATTTGATTCCCTTTGTTGCTAGAATAAATATGGAACGGTGAAAGTATTTTTCCACCTTTGTGTTAGACTGTACTCGTGTGTCCTAGGCTCCGATCATCGTGCCATGATTATGAACTTCATATTTTAGAGGTTTGTTTTTGCGGTATTGAAGTTAGGGTTGCAAGCGCCCCGTGGCTTTAGCAATATATTTGTCGTGGTAGTATTTTAGAATTTACATTTTGTGATAAACTTTACCATTATTTTATTATAGACTAGCTGTGCCCGCGACTTTGTTCGCGCGTGCGTTTTAGATAGGCACCTAATCATCATGATTATGAAAATTACGAAGAAATGCATGAAGAAATGTACGAAGAAATTTTGTAAGTGTAGGTAACACGTAAAAAATTCTTCGTAAACAATATTAGGTACTTGTTTTGTGATGTTCATCAGTAACTATAAATAGCCTTTGCGCGCTGCTTACGCGCGACAAAGCGACATACAGCTGACCATGTGAGAAACGACTTCCGCAGATCCATACCACCACGACTCATAGTTTGTCTCTGAGCTTTATTTATGGTCATACCAAAACTTACATTAACTGGGAACTGCACACGTTTAAACCTGAACTGATAATTATTTGGAATATGCGGTATTCGGGGAATGAACACACGTTCTTCAACACCACATCCAGTTGATATTTGTGCCTATATCACGATCCGTTGAAGTGGTTTTAAACGTGTGCCGTTGCACAATTTTGGTGGAATTAAATTTCTCAATAAAATTATGGGAACGCCGACTTTTAATTTGATAACATGTGCCGGAAGACCAGGTGCGGAGAAAGAATTCAAAAACTCAACGATGTTGTAGCTTCATCTTGGTCGACAACACTGTTAATGGCAGTGTACTCAACTTGTGACCCTTCGACACGCTCCGTAATAATGTTATTTATTTCGGTGAGTTCTTGGTTCCGAGGTGATAAAATTGCTCACTCACAAAGCCAAGAGTCGTTCTGAGTTGTGGTATTAGTGGGATTGTCATAAACTGATAAAATTAGTTACTCAAGGGAAGTTACAACCTTGCATAGATGATCGTCACGCAGTCTGATCAGCCTCCTTCTTTGGGATATCTACCATCACCTATTAGTAAAAGCAAATCAGAAAATTCTCTACCTTTTTGGTTTCCACCCCTGCGCACCCGCATATTAACCGTCCGTTCTAGTTTTGTTATATGAGGCCAAAGGGTCGAACTCTTGAGACACGCACGTATTTCGTCAGTTATTGTCCCTCGCGGTACCAGAAAGAAAAAGATTTTATTTGCGCTAAGCATGACGCATACCAAAAATAAACAAAATTACAACAGTTATGCAAGTTAGGAAGATATGCGTCACATTCGCGCAAAACGGCCATCGCTCAGCATAATGTTGGAACTCATGTGCAAGACAGAGCCACAGCGCTGGTTTTCAGCGACAGCCGGCGTTGACAGAATGACGTCGATCGGAGCAGTTTATAAAGTAAATAAAACGAAATAATGAACAAAATATATACACTTCTGGACACATCTATTGGCCCACCTTGTATTTTCAGTTTCGTTTGGTCCTAGCTAAAATTTTATATTAGGTCGAGCAAAAAGTTTTTATGCAGTTTTGAACCTGGCACATTCACAATTTCATTCAATAGTCTTTTTTTAAATTTCGAACACAGAATTTAAAGAAACAAAAGACAATTTGGAGCCTGTTTGTTGATATCAAACAATCGAATACTAAGAAAACTTGGTTTTATTGGTTTACTTGGATTTAATTCTTGAAAAAGTGATTGATATCTTTGGTTTTGCAACAAACATTACTTATTCTTAACATTAAGGTGAGGTTCTATCAATAATCTATGGATACTTCACCTGAAGTCGCCGCCCAAGCTGTGGCACTTATTCAGGCCGGACAC
Source organism: Melanchra persicariae (assembly GCA_947386135.1). Classification (NCBI taxonomy): domain Eukaryota; kingdom Metazoa; phylum Arthropoda; class Insecta; order Lepidoptera; family Noctuidae; genus Melanchra; species Melanchra persicariae. The sequence continues at coordinate 10,267,976 of OX376644.1, forward strand.
AGCCAAAGAAACGTGAGTGCTCAACTTAATTTAAGTCGATCTGCGGTCCGAAATGTTTATCGGAGGTACCTAGAGACTGGCGGCTTTGTTCGTCGCCAAGGAAGGCCAAGATCTCGGGTCACAACTGAAAGGCAGGATCGATTCATCGTGACGACCAGCTTGAGAAATCGTCACCTTACCTCCATTGAGATACAAAACCAACTTCGCGACTTCCACGGAGTATCTGTGAGCGCTCGAACTGTACGGAGAAGGTTTAAAGAACGCGATATGGTACCACACAAGCCAGCTAATGGGCCCAAACTAACGCGAGCCCACCGAACAGCGCGCCTTCATTTCGCACGCAGTCATTTAAATTGGACACAGCAAGATTGGAGCCGTGTACTCTTTTCTGATGAGTCTAAAATTGTGTTACATGGCAATGATGGAAGGAAGAAGGTCTACCGACGTAAGGGAGAGCGTTTCGCACAATGCTGCTTTGAAGAGAGGGTTGCTTATGGCGGTGGCTCATGGACTGTCTGGGGCGGTATATCCGCGAGCGGCAAAACTCAACTTGAGGTTGTTACAGGACCACGGCTGCCAACATTAAATGCTGAAAGGTACATTCGTGAGTGCTTAGAACCTCACGTGATACCATACGCGGACTATGTGGGCCCAAATTTCCTTTTTATGCATGATAATGCAAGAGCCCATGCGGCCGGCATCGTCAGGGAATATCTTCGGGATGTGAACATCACAGTTATGGACTGGCCAGCCAGAAGCCCAGACATGAACCCCATTGAGCACATGTGGGACGAGCTAAAAAGACGTGTTAGGGCTCGTCAGCCAGTTGCCCAGACGATGCAGGAGTTGAAAACTGCCATAGAAGAGGAATGGGAGATGATCCCTCAAAATTTCATAGAGCGGTTGATAAACTCTATGCCTAATCGTATGAGAGTTGTGGTAGATGCCCATGGAGGCAACACGCGTTATTAAATTAAACCTTTATTTGATAAAACATGTTTTTTATTCAAAAATCAATTGCCTTTAACAAGGCGCATATCCGACTTGTTAGGCGTAGCTCCATGTCGTATGGTATTCTGAATTCAAATTTAAAACAATACGATCGAAAAAGATGGTAAAATGTATCAGGTTTAAAACTGCATCAACAGTTTTTGTTCAATCTAGCAATCATATTTCGGTAGGGGCCATCGAAACCTAAACTCTAAAGTGGGCCAATAGATGTGTCCAGAAGTGTATATGTCGGAACATGGGAGTTCCTCCGAGTGGTAGGGTATACAAGACAGTATATCTATAACAGAGTCTTATTTCACTTTAAAAAACACATACACAATATAAACAATAAATAATAGAAATACAGTCACTCGAACAGACCTTTAAGGTCACAGTTCGTACTGAGGCCTAAGCTACCCAAGTACAAAGTGTATCAGCAAGCCAATACAGCTATGTGAATATACAGCAGTGCTGTACCAGGTAAACCGACAGTTTTGTCAGGAGCAGGAGCTCTATAATGAGTCGAATCCAAAATGAGACTAAAGTACTGGCACAGACAGTGCACGCTCTTTTATAATACGATGTTCTCACTCCCCCACAACTCTGTCCGATGCCGCACGGAAGTGCGTCACGTGTTTACTTGATACGAATCACTAAAATTAGCTAAATCACAGTACTTTGTGCCGGCAAGGCGTTTAAGTGTGAAAGAACGTAAAGGTATGTCCATCGGAGTTTAAGTTTCAACATACAAACCCCCAGGCAATTATAAAAGCTTTTAAAGATCTTAAAATTAAATCAACAGAAGATCTTTGGGGAATATCTGTAAAAGTTTGTAGATCGGTCATTGAAACTATTGCCCCCTACTTAACAGTCATATTTAACACTAGTGTAGACCAAGGAGTTTTTCCAGATCTCATGAAACACAGTAAAGTCGTTCCGTTGTTCAAATCGGGTGATTGTCAAGAACCCAACAATTATAGGCCTGTGTCAATTCTGCCAGTTCTCAGCAAGGTGTTTGAAAAGTTAATGCTTAATCAAATGTTACGTCACTTTAATAAAAATTCCATCTTTCATGAACAACAGTACGGTTTCACTAAAGGGCGATGTACAACTGACGCCGGTGTTACCCTAATAAAGAACATTTTTAACGCTTGGGTAGAGTCGCAAGACGCCATTGGAATATTCTGCGACCTCTCGAAGGCGTTCGACTGCGTTAACCATGAGACGCGTTTGTTGAAACTTGAGCACTATGGAATTAGGAATAGAGCCCTTGATTTGATTAGTTTATACTTGATGGACAGACACGTTAAAGTTCAGGTAAACGGTGTAAACTCACTAGGGTCGGAAATGACAATGGGCGTTCCACTAGGTTCAATATTGGGTCCATTCCTTTTTTTAGTTTACATAAATGATTTGTCCCAACTATTTCAAAATCAACCAAATATGGTATTATTTGCGGATGACACATCTCTAATATTTAAAATAGATCGACGTTCACAAAATCTTGACGACGTCAATAGCTCTATTCATCAGGTCCAAAATTGGTTTACGGCAAACAACTTGGTACTAAATGAAAAAAAAACCAAATGTATTAGATTTACTTTACCTAATGTTAAAAGTAGCGAATGTGACATCATATTGAATGGAGAAAAACTGGACTTCATTAATCAGACGGTTTTCCTAGGAATCACTTTAGACGAGAAATAACAATGGGGGCCCCATATAACATCTCTTGCGGGTCGTCTAAGTTCAGCTGCTTATGCTGTTAGAAAGATAAGACAGTTAACAGACGTAGAAACCGCACGTTTGGTCTATTTTAATTATTTTCACAGCATTATGTCTTACGGTATTTTGCTGTGGAGTCGGGCTGCTGACATTGAATCCATATGTATTTTACAAAAGAGAGCCTGCTGTCAGAGCCCTATATGATCTGCGTCGCCGTGATTCTCTAAGGGTTTTTTTTAAAGAGATTAATATTATGACAGTCCCTTGCCAATTCATTTATGAAATTATTATGTATGTTCGGAAAAATCGACATCTCTTTAATAAAATTAGTGATCGACATAATTTTAATGCTAGAAGTAAAGATAAATTAGATCAACCATTTTATAAGTTAGCTAAAGTACACACATCTTTCATGGGGTACTGTGTTAAATGTTACAACACAACATACCTTGTGACATATTAGAATTAAATGAAACAAAATTTAAAACGTATGTAAAAAGCACACTTTGTAAAATCTAATTAGTTTGTCAGATAGATTTCCAAAAAATATTAGACACGTATTTTTTCTTTTTTCACCGCTCCGGCCCCGGCAACACACCGGTGCGTTGCGAATTAATCGCGAATTTAATGTTTATTTACCTATTACATAAGATGTATTTTTTTTTGGGAATTTTCACATGTCGGGGCCGCAGCGGTTAATGTAAACAAAATATGAAAACGATACACAGCGTTGAAAACTCGTGTGACGTCACTTGTAAGTACACTTTTTACGTAGCCGTGACGTCAAAAACCCCCAACTCCTGATCTTTGATGCGTTTTGTCTTCGTATTTTTTTATTGATTTGTTAAAGCAAAAAATACTTGTTGAATGTTTTTTGATAATCTAACTGACGGACTAAATAGAATCATATATTTTTTAACCAGGAATCATCCCTATTCGGACAGCAGTCTTGCCAAGGGCTACAACCCAGTTAGGTTCTGGGTTGTGGAGGTCAGATATGTAGTCGCTCTATATAAAATACTGGTATTCAGCTGCATATGGTAACGCTGGAAGCCGACCCCAACATAGTTGGAAGTAGGCAACCCAGACTGATTTATATTTCGGGAAAGTTAAAATTTAATTTTTGCTTTGTTCTGATTTTTCATAATTCTCGTGTTTTTACGGATATAAAACATTTTATGAATTATACATTAATATGTAATAAGGATTCTGTGGATTTATTTATTTACTATGAAATAAAAAAACAAAATGAAAAAAAAAATTACGCTGGGTTCGAACCTTACTATTTAATAAACTTATTTAGTACCTATTGCCGAAACAATTGAATTTGTCGGACATTTAAATTTTTTTCAGGTTTTTTTCGGAAAAAAAGTCCTGATTAGTTGTATTATCAAAAGTCAGCTTTCTCTTGCACTATGTTGTAAGTTTCTCTTACTCAACATGGTACGGCCTTCTGTTCCTAGTGCACTACATCCCGTACTCGACGTAGCAGCACCCACGGCAAGTGGCGTAGTGACCTATTAGGAACGAGACAACATTATTCATACGTCAAAAGTTAATTAAAACCAGCTTTAGCTGAAACGGAGCAACGTCGTGTGAAACTAAATGTTATTAGTAAGTTCTAAACATTTGTAATGCCTCGGGAACAACGGCCGTCATGTAGAGCGTGAGTTAGTGCTGCTATCGAGAGCAAACCGTTCACTGGTGACTTCTACTGCAGCTTATCTTACAACACTGTTCACCTGTACGGTACTACACAAATAAATAACAGGAACTGCATTCCGTTGTTAATTTTATGGGATTAAAAGTACTTATGAAAAAAAAAAATTGTTGTTACGATCACTAACAGTGTGTCTGTCTTTCTATCCAATAAGGTCAGCACTTGTGAGGGGCAAATTAGGAAGATAAAAATAATGCTGGGCCCTGCGAAATTGCAATAAAAATGACTTCTGAGTGGCTTCTGAAAATGGGTCGAAAGAAATCAATTCCCATATTATGAGGTATTTAGACGCCCCAGCGCGCAGCGAGAGCGGCTATAGTCCGAGTAGGAATTGATGACTTTCACCCGTGTTAAGCCCTCTACTTTTCATTTCGAATATAAGGAAATTAAAATTAGTAGTTTTTCTAAAACATTTATTGATAGTAGTCCCTATTTCACTTCTCATAAAATCATTGTACGTATTTAAGTATCTCTCTTTCCTTTTAAATTTATGGCAAAAGATTTTCGTTTAAGTGTACAGTAAAATCGATTCTTTTTTGCCAAAAATTTAAAAGCTTTGCCTCGTCTTTAACCCAATCTGGGGTCAACATTTCACAATCTCTTGAACTATAAAATCGAACCGATTTTGAATTTCGGTACAGCTTACAGTTAGTCCCCTCACCCCTCATAGTCTTGATTAAAATTTAAATAAATGTAACACACTGCGTGAACCACCGCCGGCCGTTACGCTTACTAGGTATCTATTTTTTAGGGTTCCGTACTCAAAAGGTAAAAACGGGACCCTATTACTAAGACTCCGCTGTCCGTCTGTCTGTCTGTCCGTCTGTCTGTCACAAAGCTGTATCTCATGAACCGTGATAGCTAGACAGTTGAAATTTTTACAGATGATGTATTTCTGTTGCCGCTATAACAACAAGTACTAAAAACAGAATAAATTAAATATTTAAGTGAGGCTCCCACAAACGTGATTTTTGTTTTGTAGATAATGGTACGGAACCTTTCGTGCGCGAGTACGACTCGCACTTGGCCGGTTTTTTTTATAGATACGTACGGAACCCTTCGTGCGCGAGTCCGACTCGCACTTGGCCGGTTTTTTTAATTCACACTGGCTGTTTATACGCTCTCAAGACCGCAGCGTTTGTTTTTTAGTCGATATTTTTCTTAATGTATTTTTTTTTAAATTTTTGAAGCTGACTACTTAACTATGAGTCCATCCCGCCTTAAGGTAGCGTCTTCCACCCGCTACTAGGATTGAAAAAACTCTACTTTCCAAGTATGAGAAATGAAAAAATATTTTTCTAAACCCTAACAGTAAAATTCTAACTGGATTATCAGATTCAATAGCATTTGCTGTTAACAAATAATGTATTTATCGCAGCTTACGCAGTGCCATGCCAAATGGTCTAAATGTACCTAGTCGTCGTGCATAATCTATAAGCGACGTATCGACGCGTCATTATTCCTTTATTCGCTCTGATATACTGATGTTTTATGCAATTTTTGTTCCCAATCCGAATAAATATTTTAAATCCGTCCAGTTCATGCATATTACGCGAGCGGTTCGAGTATAATCCGGGAGTAAAAATATTTTTATTTCTGTTACATTCCTACTGGTACTGAGTCGGCACAGTATAAACTAAATGTTGCTTTTTTAATAATAAACCACTTATTTTGGGTAAGTAATATATGATATTAATACAAAATAACTATTTTTTATAAGCATAACATACATTGGATATAAAATCTGTTAGATATACCACTCAAAAGACGTAAAACCTATTTAGTCTAATATGTTAAAAAATGCCTAGTTAAAAACACAAAGCAAAATTGCATAAATTTTAATACACCTTATAACTAGGCTATTATTATTGATAAGTTGTAGCCTGTAGGTAGCTTAACAAACATCATTGTTAGCTGTCACTTTGTGTGCATAATCTTTCTCATTAACCTCTCAAGATCGACTTTTTTGTTTACACCTAAATAAATAATAATATTTATTTCTTTAAAAATGGATTCTTACAAGTGAGGTGAGTTAAACTGAGAGTAAAAGTGAGTTTGAGGCACGTTAAAGAGTTGCAGTAAAATTGTTTTTGAATGGATGTAGCTATAACTAATAATAAATAATCATCATCTGCCTAGCCTTTTCCCAACTATATTGGGTCCCAGTCGGTTCTACTGAATTTGTGAACTGAACAAACGAGAAGAATGCACCATGCATGCAACAAGCAGCATGCAAGCAAACATGCAGTATGCAAGTAGGCATGCAACATGCAGCAGGCATGGTTTCTGTCACACCTGCGGCGCTGCGGGGCTCCGGCGGCGGTCCCACGTGAGTTTATCGTCGCAGATGGTTTCAACGCAGCTTCAGCACCCGGCGAGCGTTTAAACACCTGCTCCTCAGCTCGCGTGTCACCTCGCCCCTCCGCGCCTATGCGGGCTGAAATTACACTCAAGGGGTAGGGCAGCTACGCGCGCCGAGCCAGCGGACGTCAGCATGGGTCGGGGCCCGTTAGGGCCAGAGCCTACCAGGGTTGCGGATTTGTTCGAAAGAGTTACCGCGGCCCTGGGAAGAAAGGCACTAGGAGGACTAAAGGGTGGGTTTTAGTCAGTAAAAGTCTGACACTCCCTGCCGCTCCACCCAGAGCGGGAGGGGTCATTTGATGATTTCCCATCCTTGAAAAAAAAAAAAAAAAAAAAAAGGGGGTAGGGCAGACAAGACTACGTGGAGTCGGTTTTGCAGCGATTCGTTTCTGTCACTAACTATCGTAGCACAACGTAATTATAGACTTTTTGAGACATTATTTTCATTTTAATTTAAGGTTAAAAATGCTATTTTATAAATGCGTAAATGTAATGGTATCGATATGTATTTCAAACGATCTAGACCTAATAATTTTCGATTAAATGAACGTTATAATATCCAATAAAGTTAGGTACGCAATAAGTTTTAGAGTAAATACATGTTCTATGTAAATAAAATTAAATCAACAGTTGGTATATCTCATGTTTACTTTTTATCATGTGAACGTTATTGAAATGAAAATATAACAAATAACTTTATATGATATGAGACGATAGATATTGTGAGAGTTTCGAATATATTTTTTTGGGTGCAAAAAATATATTCGTAACTCTCACAATATCTATCATTTGATGCGTCAACTCACGAGGTTCAGTTAGAACTTTTTTTAAATTATCTAGTCGTCCTTTCAAAAAGTGACCGCGTTTTCAAAAATCATGTATTTATTGTCATTCGTATTTGGGTGTACCATTAATTTCAACTGATTCGGACCTGTAAATTTGAGGAGCAAATCAGCTTTGACAGACAAACAACCGAGTGATTCTATAAGGGTCCTGCAGTGCGATTCCGTAAACATGTCGAAGTGAACACTCGGGCGGGGTGCACGACGGGTGAGATGTCAAACCATACAAATAAGATGGAATGACAGCTTACTTGTCGTTCACTCCGCCTAGGTTACACCGTGAGATGTCAACAGAATCGACCGGCTGTTTTTCCATATAGAGGTTCGCAACTCTAAAAAGAAAATTAGACACGGGCAGAACTGCTCAACACATCATTTTAGAATGTCTTTGCTGAAGACATCCTAAAGATTTGCTTATCTATTGTATTTTTGTATATCTTAAGTGTATAATTATATTATAGACACACCACGATTTAAATACTTAGATATTCTATACAATACCTGTGAATGTTCAGCCGGTAATGTGTAAAAAAATCCTTGGGTGTAGAAAATCATCGAATAAGTACCAGAAGTCGATAGAGGTCGTGATGATACTAACAATGTTCTGCTAGTCTTGCGGTGGAGAAAAATAAACGCTTTTTAAAGGAAGGACGATGAAATTTATCATCAAGGCAAAGTGTAATGCATGGTATTATTCAAGGTAGCTGTTTGCGGTTTTCCATCAGAAAGTATTCAATGAAAGTGACGTAGATAGAGTAGACGACATTTTCATTGACTAGTTTGGTCAAAATACGACACACCGTTCCGTTGCAATTTTGCAGTCTGTTCAACTGGTCAGGAATTTGTGAAGTGTACATAATATTATGTATATGTATAACTGTTTTTCTTTTCTTTTTAGTCTTTGTCTGAAGTATCTGATTAGGGTATATCTTTAAAAAAAAATTGAAAACTTCTCTAACTTCCCAAACGAAGTCGCGAGCATCAGCTAGTACACTGATTTTAAAAAGCGTTTCCCTAATCGATTCAGAAATAGAATTACTGCCAATTCAATCAATACTGTTCCACACCTATTTAGGGATATCTAATGGTGTTCCCGCCAGCGAATTGGCTTCGTCTCGAAATAGGCGTTGACTGAACCGTCGAGTGGGTAAGTAGAAGACAGTGTACGCAGGCAGTCTCCGTCCAGCGTCCGACTACTTAGATGAATGGCGGCAGCGCTCCGGAGACAACTAAGAATAGACACACTCGTAGACACAGGCTTTGGCGATTTTAATAGTTTATTTTTTGATTTATCAACAAGTTTATTTTTTCATAAGGTTTATGAAAACACTAGCTTTTACTCGCGACTCCGTATGTGCATATCCCATTTTTTCCCGTTCCCGTATAGCGTATAGCTTAGCCTTCCTCATGAATGTGGCTATCATTTACAAAAATAATTTTCCGAATCCAACTGGTAGTTCCAGAGATTAGCGCGTTCAAACAAACAAACAAACTCTTTAGCTTTATAATGTTATTATAGATTATTGTCTCTTCATTCATTTTTCCATATAAACTAATTTACATTTTTAAATATTTCTTAAAAAAACACATAAAAAAGCACTATTCCGCCGGTGTCGGGAGCAGGGTCCAAGCTACTAGTGGTTAGGGCTCCAGAGAAAGGAACCTCCTTACAATACGAGCCGTATCATGGAGTACTGCCTTCTGTATCAGGCCCTTTATCCAACTGTGCAACGCCAGCTTCGATTGATGGTCGTCGAAGCTTTTGGCCATCAGGCCATAACGAAAATCTGCACAATGACAGCCAAGTCCACATTTCACATGTCAACGACCTCGTGTGCTAAGTCGAGATTATTATTATTATTAGTATAGATTAATTCATCAAAGTCTGCCTAGCCTTTTCCCAAGTATATCGGATGCAGCTGAGTACTAATATTTTATATGGAACGGCTGCCTATCTGATCTCCACAACCCAGTAACTGAGTAGGTACCGCTTGGCAAGACTGGAGTCAGATTTTTTGACTTCTTACTATCCGTACAAACTGTCAAAGATTTACTTCTGACAAACGGGAACAAAACTTAATAAGCTTTCCGAGATAGGGAGGAGTCTGGGTATGTAAGGGATGATCACCCATCCACGGATCAACCTAGGCAAGTGCTGTTTAACCTCGACCCGGATCAAACACCTCTTTCGTATCCACGCAATAGGTGTATAAGTGTTGTGATATGCAGATCGTACCTAATAATTTTTCGTAGACTTATGAGAATCGTAGCGCATTGTTTTTTAGAACGCACGATATAGGGGCATACGGTTTTGTCTACCATCCAAAATGTTATACCAAATACGTCTACGTCAACACACTGCCAAACTTCGACTGCAATAAAGGCTCATGGAATGGTGAAACAGATAAAATATCCATATCGGCGAGTAGTCGTATCTTCCGGAAGTGGGCAGATAAATTGAATCATTGATGGGATGTCCTCGTGCCGACCGGTAGTTCCGCCGGCACCCGTCAATATAACTTCCGCCCGTGGTTAAGTTTCAGATTGACGCGCCCAATTTAGTCTAAATTTGTAACTAATCCATCCAGCCCCTGATCAGTTGACGTTAATTACATTCCAAGCAGGATAAACTGGGAGTGCCTGTCTAACTATCGAAGACGAGCTGACATTGTGGGCTATGTTCAATAATTACTTCAAGAACTTTGGGTATATCAAGAGAAGTTGCATTGCTGTATGTAGGTTATGTTTATATAGGAATATACATGAGTTATTTTATTAGTTAGCCAGACAGCAGTATAGCCCATGGGTAGAGTAGTAATCGGCTACAATCATACAAATACCGTATTAATTATAAGTGGCTGCCTGCTATCGGCAATACCGCAGTAACCTGTTCCGCATTCGACGTCGCAGTATCTCGTAGTATATTCCGAAACGTCATCAAAGTGTGTCAGCAGCTCATAAACGCACGACTTAGTTGAGCGGAACTGAAGTGTTTAGTGTAGGCAATAAACCGTAGATCGAGCAGCTTTATAAGAAAAAGGCGAGGTCTGGCGGACATTACTGAACAGTACATTTGGTCCGCATCGCTGCTCCCGCTCAAACGAACCCGAGAGCCGTCCTTCAGCGCTCAACACCTTTGTGCTCTAAGGAACTTCTGGTCTGTTGAACCGTGATTTGTAAAAGACTAATGATGTCCCATTTTCAGGTGTTTTTCTATTTGCACAAAATAAGGACTGTTTATACCATTTGCTGATACTTTTCGGATAACTTAAGAAGCCTTTTTTGACGACATCTCTCTTTGAATTATTTTTATGCCATTTAGATTTGGGAGTATCTATACTCGTAATTATATTCGAGATAATTCATTCGTCAAAAATTTGTAGCCTGCCCATGAAACAAAAAATTAATTACTCATGAAAAATATTTTGCTGCGCTGGAAAATCTGCCTTAACTGACGTTAATTTATTAATGGCGCAAATGACCAATGCGACAAAACATTGTAATTTATTCATCACATTTTCATTATCAACGAGTAAATATCATTTGGTAGACGTGAGTCACATTTACCTAAGTTATATTGCTACAGCATAAATAATAATAACTGCTGCTGCGAGACAAGGATTATCCAAAGATTTTAAGGGAAAATGCTATAGTCACTGCTTTGCTTTTGGAGACTTATTGGACATATTGGTGATCTTATTTCAATGTAATCAGTAATGGCTAGGAATGTCATTCGTTTGCCTCGTAGGTCTAGCAGTGGCAAACCATGACAGCTGATCGTGAGGTCAAAGGATTCAATTCCTGGGTCGCGCAGAGTGTTATTGGGTTTTTCCATAAGTAATTTATCAGTAGCAACCCGGGTTTGAGCACTCGGTGGCCTGATACTCCTAGGCCTCGGAAACCATTTAAAGCTATTGCTCCTGCGCCTGATATCTCACCGTTCGTGTCGGATAGCCGTCTCATCAGATTACGAGAGCGCAGTCCTATTGTGCACACCGTAGTACTTCTCTTGCCTCTCCTCTCCACTAGGTCGCGCGAGCGCTATTAGGATACACAGTACTGATCAATATGTTCGTTCGGACGATCGTCCAATCAAACATATTGAGAGAGTGCACCTCTGTTCGTTCGGGCATACACTTGTGCACTAGTGTTGAGCCTTGAAGTTCGTTCGGGAGGAATATTTTTTACATACTTGTAAGATTTTATGAGGAATCCTCTCTTAGAACTCCCCAAGGAAGCTACATGCTAAATTCCAGCTTTCTACGACCACCAGTTTCCGCTGTGCGTTGTCTGTCAGTCACTCGGTCACTCAGACACTCAGTAACGGGAGAGTTTTATATATTTCACTGGAACATTGCAGACTCCGTAAGATTCTAATAAGTCTGTAATAATATAGATTATAGATATATTATGAAAAAATCGTTTTTAATACAATAAATCCATAGAAAACAAATCCCATCCTTATTTAATAGTTGCCAATATATCCGTGTCTTATTTAGACAAAAAATATTTACAATTTCAGATGATATTTGACAATCTTGCGGCACCACCGCCGCGGCGGCGTTTGCAATTTTCCGGTGACATACTCATAAGTTTAAGCAGGCCATACATATTATGTACATACTTTCCGTCAATCGTGACACTTTTGACACAGTGTGATATCACAACATGTCATTGTGGATCTCAATCGTAAATTCGATGGAGATGGGCGCTTCAACCGAAACTTTGCAACGTACACTATAAGGGCGAGCATTGGCTTTGATAGTAGTGACCCTAATCACTGTTTCCACATTACCTGCACACGTGTGCGTAAGGCTCTTGTTACACGGCCAATGAGCCTACATTACCATTGTGGAAATTATGACATAACTTTGCGTTATGTTATTTTTGTGCAATATTTTTTTTATAGGTTTTGCCATCGGCTTTGCTCGCGTTAAAGTAGACTTTAACCGCCTCCAGGTTCCTGTCTATACCAAAATCATCAAAGTCGATTTAGAGAATAAGGCTTGACAGCGTAAAAAACAAACAGAATCACTTTCGCATTAATAATATAGTTTACTATGGTTAGGATTTAGTGAGTTTTGCTTTTGAATGAATTTGAATATAAAGGTGTAAATATTCCAATGCATCCAAATACCACCTAATAATTAGAGGTATATTTTGCAGACCCGAAATACCTCAAAAAAGATGGGCTGATGAAATAAGCAAAGTGTACGGCCAGAAATGGCTAACATTACTAAAGATCTATAGTCTAAATTATAATAGGTGTAATTTACTAGTTCAGGAATATTTAGCAAAACAGAATTATGCAGACACGGAAAAACTTCTAGAAATTGTAAAATAAAGCCTCTTTTCTAATGTAATTAACTTTAATTAATTATTAAGTCTCCACTTTATTGGCTAAAATATTATTCGTAAATTTGTTTAAATATAATATCATACTTAATCTAGTTTAAAATAATGTTACTCAACATGTTACTTTTAAGTCATTGAAAATATTGTCTTCTTTTCTTTTATTATTTTGCATCCATTTCATTTTGTTTTTCATTTAAATGTTTGATCTAAATAGATGGCCTGAAACACAGGTTTTTTTATTAACCTAGATCAGGCAGGTCTACATTACAGTTAGAACTAAAAACATTCTCAATTGTAATTCATGTAAATCACAATTGTACTAACTTTTTACTTGAATAAATTATTATTATTATTAAATTATTATTATTAAATTATTATTATTATTATTATTATTAGCAAAAGACCGTGAAACTTGGCACAAACTGAAATACTGGTCCTTAATTGAGCATACTTAATTCGCATAACTTATTACTTACTTAAAAAATGTCACTGTTATTTCTAATAAAGGAATAAATAGGAATTTTTCATTTAATTTTATGAAATGTCACTTTTAATATTCACAGACCTCCCATCTTTAATTACGTTAAACACTAATAATGACAACGTCGTTTTACGATAATAAATTCTAGTAGAAAATAGCTATCAAGGAGTATCCGCCTCTGGCTACATGTTGTCTGCTCCATAAAGAATATTTTTAACGAGAAAGTAATCTTAATAAGCTCAGTGCCGGTATCGATTTGCATTTTCAATTGAATGCCTACGTCTGACGTTTCTAAATGTGATCAAAATTTTGTTCTATTCCCTATAGATAGAAGGGACATAGTCGAATGCTATTTCTTTCTCAAGTTATGGCGTTTTTCTTACTTTCATCGGTATATTAATTGAGTTAGTCAGCCGTAATAGGGGTGTATCGGTGTTTACTAACCGGGGCGGGCTTAATGAGCGGCTTGTTGCAGTTTGACAGAGTGATTTAATATCGCGGCGTGATCGTTTCAGTAAATCGGGATTAGTTTGGGGTGAGTCCGAAGCGTGAATTATTGCGGGAATATGCCGCGTTGTTGGTACCGAAATTATATTCTACGTCAATATCATGTGTGTACAATCAGCTACGTTGATAGCTTTTGCTCCCTGGCACGCGATGTTCAACATTAGACTCTGATTCTAAGCATTAGAAGCGCTTTTAGAACATAGAACTTGAGCAAATTATACAATTGGAGTGGTTGACCGTATTCCAACAAATGTTTATCGCCGTTCATAAAGTTCCGTAATTGTTTTCCTAAGTAAAACTTGAGCAAATCTGCGATTTGTAATCTGTTTGCTTTAACATCTGTAGATTGGAGAATGACTTTATTATAATAACAAAATGTGAATGAATTAACGTTACATAGCGATGATCCATATTACCTGGTAGTTTTGAAGTTGAACACGAAATATCAGGCGGTAAGCCAGACGCGGTAAGTGGTTCACAAGTACATCAATTACACGAGTGCGGGTGGTGTACGATCGGCGGAACAAAAGCATGCCAACAACTCGAACGAGTCCCGCACTCCCGCGGTTCCGTACGAGGGCCGCCTGCAGTTATTAACACAAGCCAAGCAAGCATGTGTGGGAAGATGTGCATTGTGCGTACTTTTTATTCTTTCGACAATGGCCTCGGTTTGTTATTATTTCATTATCTGGCATTACCATGATGTTGTTCGTTAATATGCTTGTGTAAACACCTTTGTTTCGATATGCCAATGACTCCGTGAACCAACACTAAAATTGGATCATTATCTAAAGATATAGCGAAAGAGCTCGTATTTCAGCGAAATAGGCGGCAATAAAGATTATAGCATAGTTATAAAAATTATACGTATAAAATATTAACATAAATTATCGTCTCTCGCTGGGGTACAGCGTTTCACCATTAGTGTTGTAGTTTGTTGCGGCGCAGATAACATTCCCGTTTTGCTGTTTCTGTATCAACGTAGGTATACTGCAATTACACCTCAAAGATTTGTTAGCATCGGATACAGATGTGGTACACGCTATGAACTGGGGAACTCTTGTGTACGATGTTTCGGTGTGTTTAAACATGGTTCAAACCATGTCGCGGGGAATTTCTACAATTAAATTGCTCTAATTATTATTATCTGTTACACGACATTAATACGAACTATCTTACAAAATCTAAGTCGGTACCTACTACACTTCGAACAGAGATAGATTTAGATGTTACTTCGAAATATTATCAAGATATTCTCTATTTGCACCTACTATAAACTTTTTAAGTGTGCTGCCCGCACACAAATTCAAACAATGGTCGTTCCGTGCTCAACGATATCGAGCAGCAAAAATTAAGACGTATAAAGCAGCAGCTTCTTCCAGCGGCTGTGCTGCGTGAAAGTCGATGTTTTCCCAGGGCAACTTAATCGCAGGTAGGGCATACAATAATGCGGCCCATTTTACTATCCGAATAATCCGTAAACTACCAAAACACTAACCGGATTTATCCGGATAATCTGGATTTTTCGGATATCATCGTAAAAAGTACATTATACGAGTACGAACATAATCAATCAATATTTTTTATTTCAATTTAAATTATTGATAATACGAATTAATTCATATCATTATCAGTTGTCACAATGTTTTCATGAAATAGTTTATTTAATTAATTATTATTTATTTATTTTATTTCAATTACTCACATTACTTATTTCTATTATTATTCTTTATTTATGTAAACCAGTGAAAATATTATAGCAAGGATATAAATTAAATTAATTGTTGGATATTAAAACGTAAGAAATTAAGATGTTCAAACACATGTTAGTAGTAGTTATAGCGACTCATTCAGACCGTTTTAGTGAATCGGAGACTGGCTATATTATTCAGTATAATAAATAATAATAAGCCCGCCGCCGTATCTCTACGTTGACGTCGTGGTGGGGCTTGCGTGCACCAATGAACCTTAGATCATACCTAGGGTGAGGGGTCAGACAAAGAGAGATACAATCCGCAGGGTAGTTTTGTGGCGAACTGTTGGGCAGTAGTGATCCCACGAACCTGATCTCCCGAGAGAAGTCTTGTTCCTCATCCCCGTCTTGCCTTTATTGGCTGGCCGGAGTGAAGACTGACGAGGAACAGAGCTCCTACCTCGTTCTTGCTTTAATTGGCCGGTCTGAGTGGAGACTCGCTAGAGCAAACGTGCTTGGGAGAAGGATGTATAATTCAGTAAGATGCTGGTAGGGATCTTGACCATACTTTCGGGATTGTCCTGATAGCCGTGGTATACCTCTCCACTCCTCTAGCACCTCAGGATTTGTTACCCCCTTGGCGGTACGTCACTTTGTGCTAGCGACCGTTTTTGGGGGCCCATTTATTGAGTGTGCAAGTCACCCCCTGCCATTTTAAAGCCGAGTAGGTACATTGTTAGTGGTCAGGCAGGGGTCAATAGTTTTCCCATAGTATACGGTAATCAGTCCACTAAACCAGCCAAACCCATAGCCTTTTATTTTTTGTTTCCAAATTCTGCATTCATTCAAGGATAATCCCCGATCATCAACCGGGGATTATCCTTGGGTGTACGAGTTGGCTTCGGCCCCTCGTACGCCTACCAAAGGACCTGGACCTCATGGTCCCGAGATTGTTCAAAATCAAAATAATAATAACACATTTATTCCATAAGTAACAATGACTCATTTAGTGTTAGTAACAATATTCCTTACCCCTATGTTAGTATTACTATTCTAATCACTTTATCAGCCATCGCTATAGCCAGCGTAGGCGCTAGTACAATTCTTGCCCTATATGCCTAGGTGCATTAGCCTGATGGCAGCTAGTGCTGCCTCCTGCTGAATGTATGAGTGACGGGGAGTTATTTGCATTCGCAATCGATTCACGATTTCGATTTCACGATTACACGGTGGTCGAGTGTACCGTCCTCGTCCACCAGCTCATGTGGCCTCAACGTAATCTTTGGAGAGAGACCACTCATGTTTCTCCTAACATTTGATGCATTGTTAAAGTACGAGTCAAGATTCACCTAAATCCGATCAGCTGTTAAGACATGAAGTGGTAAAGAACATACAGCAAGGTAAAGTTATTTCCACATTTACAATATTAGTAGATATGGATTATGAATTTACATTATCATTGAAAGCGGATTTCACCAATGAAACTGAACGCGATCAGTACATCTAAACTGCGTTCAAGAGCTGTCAGCGTCAATATTCCACAGAAAAATAGTGACACTGACAGCGCATAAACGTGATTATAAACTGATCGCGATCAGTTTGGCTTGGTGAAAATGGCCCTTAGTATGGATACAGTTCAACTTTTACGATTATTCATCCAACAAAAAGGCGGCAAATCTTTACCATCGCTTATATCTTGCACCATTCTCAGGCGAGCGGTTCGCGGCGCCACATCCCGTCCGCCCACGCGCACACGCATCTCGATCGCAGGCTTTCACAAGCACGCTTGCGTACCACGGACTCCGGACCCGGCGAGTTATGCACAACACTATCTAGCTCACTCCAGACGGATTTATTTCCCTTCGACTGTCTTCCAGAGCATGTTAGTCATTTGGCACGTCGAAAATGCAGTTGCGTTCTTGTGATCGTCGCTTTGACTTGGTTGAGCTTGTTCTTGTTTGCAGTTTGTTAACTCATTTCTTGGAGCTTTATTAGAGTGTTAGTTGTTATTTTATACTACACAAGAATATCCAAACCAGACATAAATGCTTTTAAAAATATACAAAAAAAGAAGACAGTAATTTCTTACAACGTCATGTACCTTATTTGTAAAACTTTTAAGGAAAGCTTTAAAAGAGGAGAGAGAGCTTTTAAAAACTTAATCAAGTCATTGTAATAAGTCGATGGCTCAATTAAGAGCCAATTAAGTATTTACGATGGCAGAGAGTGAGTTAAGGCTTCCCTTGTTCCGTGGCAGGAGCGCGGGAGGCTGCGCGTTACAGTCAGTCAGCGCCGGCAGCCGCGCGCGCACGCGTCTCGACCGGTCGACCAGCTTCTTCTCGTTTGTTTACCAACAACCCGATCGATCGACCGTGAGAGACTTCCGCTGTACTATGCTCATGTATCGAATAAATGACTTTTATTTCTCGCATAAAAAACTGATCCTATCAAGGTTTTAAAATATTCAATTTGATGACTTTCTGTTAGTGAGATGTCAACGCCTCGACTCTTTAATAAGTCGTCGCCGCCACTTTATACGCTTCTGTGGACATAAATAACGTGCATAATGTGACAGATACATTTGTAGTACCGCATTCACGAGTGTTAAGCAACGATTCTGCGACATGAAGCCCTCGATGGTTATTGTTTATGTAATCGCGCTGGCGATCGTCGTCGGTGGCGAGATCAGGATCCGCGGCCGAGTGAGGAAGAGATACTCGTCGCACCGGCGGCACCGCGCCGTGCTGCCGCCCTGCGACTTCAACGAGACGATTATCAACGACGAGTGGTCCTTGATGGAAGCGATAGGGCACTCCAAGTTTATTTTTACTGGTAAAGTTCTGAATGTGAAGAAGGTACGATCAGAAAGTGGGTCTTCGCGGAAAAAGTCTAATTTGTACACAGTGTATTTGAGGAGATTGTTGAAGGGGGATATGAGTGAGTTGAGGACCTTCGTCAAGTTGGAAGGGTCCCAGGAGACTTTGAGTGGTTCGACGTTGCTGGTGGAGCGGCCGCGCGCGCAGGAGGCGTGTGCGCCGGCGCCGCGCCCGCGCCTCTCCGCGATCTTCCTCAGCGATGGCGCGCTCGCAGGGGGAAATAGAGCACCCTCACCTAGACTTCGGATACTGACCGACCCGGTGCCGTTAACCCTTTATCATTTGGACAGAGTCAATGCTGCTGTAAAAGGTAAGTTACCAATATCAACTTTCCTAGCATGTTAGCACCACGCAATAATAGTTTTTCCCGTTATCCACATTTAACTTTACAGTTAAATGACAAGGTTGTTGTTAAAAATAAATAAATAACCTCTTGTCACAGTCTGTAAGAACACCTTTACTTAATCTATTAAAATCACACGATTCAAACACACGCGATAAAAATTATAAGTATTTACAACTCTGCCACATAAATAAAACAAATCCATTCGAAGTAATGCAAAGCAATCGGTTTAACTCCATACAGCTCACAACGAGTGGGTGTTGCATCCATAGCGCACATAACATCGGGAACGTATTAAAAGTCGATTTTGATCGACATCTTGACAACTGTTCGTTAACTTAATGGAGTGAATGTGATCGGAACGTTTGCTCGCCGCCCGAGCTTAACATAAACATACGCGCACAGTCGCGCACCGACCGCGATCAATCAATGTATACCGCACCAGATTATTGTTCACACAAACGTATTCTAATTAACTAAGCAAACACTCCAAATGCCAATGGTAATTGTAAAATAACATCGGTTTTAATAGCAGTTTAGTTCTACCTCAAACAAATACCTATGGACACGATAACATGATTTAATTTATTCATCTCTTCTAAACAATTTAAAGTCGGTTCATTTGTGAATCTGCAATATTACTTAACGTTGATGAGATGCTACAAATTCCGCTTTTATTTATTACCTACCTACTCCGATATCTTTTATTTTATACCATTTATAAAAGCGTTTTGCCCAGTGAGAAAGAATGTAAATAATATTACGCTGAGATGCTCTTTAATTGAATTCGCAGTGGGTCACGAATGGACTTTATTCCGAGTCAAATACTCTGCAATAAATTTTATTGCGAAAGCCATTTTAACCTAAAAATTCCAAGAAGATCCAATTTAAGCCTCGCAAAATCCGGCGATGAGATGAGTATCGCGGGGCTCGCTGCCGCCGCCAGCCGCGCGTCCTCTTGCCAGTTTCGTAGGGATGCGATGTGAGACGCGCACCTATCTGACACTCCATCGTAGGGCCGCTGACACGTGACTTTTTGTTGCTATGTATCACTTCGGGCCGGCTTAGTTAGCGACTGGCCGACGTCGCTGGCCTGCGACCGAGCGATCCGTATCAGACCAGGGGCCGCACGATCCGTGGGAATCCTTGCAGATAAACTAGGTAGGATACCCACAGATGGACGCGATTTAATCTGTTTCATTAGGCATTTAAGGCCTCGCATGTTAAAGAAGCTTACGTGACTCCAACTGAACCATCGACAATAGAGATTATTCAAAGATACTTTACGTTATTAAGATGATACATCGATACGTTGATGCTGCACCGGGCCTGACCGGGCAGTTTCATATCTAAAACTATCATCGCAGGAGGCGTTATAGACTGTAGAGAAAGTAAAGGCTGAGTATATTCGTCACGATAGCTCTGTACCACACACGAAGCGGACATCTGATTGCATACAGCGTGCCTGTAATGACTATAAAATTAAAATATCTTACGCTTGTAATCTGTTGGGAATATTCAATTATCATCTTGTTATAGACACGGCTACTTACTTAATGCTCTATTAGGAGTTCGATATTGATCTGACGCGCCGTCAATTGTATTTAACGAAATAAAATGCAACTGATTCGACCTCCGAACAAGACTAAGTTATTGCGTCCACTCACAACTCACAACACTATTTTGTTTAAGTAGAATGGTCTGTTTCAATTCCAATTATCGGAAAGAGAGTCTTGATTTTTGTGTAAGTTATTTACTTAAATATTTTCGTGTAGCTATAAAGTAAAGAGGTAAACAGACTTGTCTGTGAAAAATGTTACAAAATATAAAGTGCGACGTTGAAGATTCGTCAAGAAAGCGAACGAGCCGACTCGCCCGCCCACGCTCGTACCACTTTCCAAATTCCTGGTGTAAGCGCTTGCAATCACCTATGTACGTGCGACGACGACTAACAACATTTTAAAAATCTTGTTTACAGTTCTACTACGTATATTCCTTTTCTGTCATTATAATACAGCTGAAAGCTGGTTAAGTTGGCCCTGGGTATGCAATAAGATGCCAACATTTTTAACATTGAAGTGCCTCTGTTACTAATACACGGGAATAATACACCTTGATAACTGACGAGACGCTTTTGTTATGTCTATTTGTGATTGAGACTTTTTAGCTCAATAGCGTCTAAAAGTAAGACAATTTATTAATTAATCATTATTTATTTTGAATACTGGTTTGCTTACAAACATTCGATTTTATTAGCGAAGTCCTATAATTAGACAATAACATTTTAATTCTGGCTATTTGGAATGTCTACTGCGCAAATTAAAAGTTATAAGAATCCTATGTCCCTTGAGATAGGATTTTTATAACTTTTCATGAATATTCAATTTTCTGTTCATATTGTGCTTTTTAGGGTTCCGTACCCAAAGGGTAAAGACGGGACCCTATTACTAAGACTCAGCTGTCCGTCTGTCTATCTGTCTGTCTGTCACCAGGCTGTATCTCATGAACCGTGATAGCTAGACAGTTGTTTTTACAGATGATGTATTTCTGTTGCCGCTGTAACAAAAGGTACAAGGTACCTTTTCAACTATGCCATAATAACACAAAAATAAATAAAAAGCAGCTCTTAATTTATTACATCTAACAAAAAATATATTTTGCCACAATTATATCTCAGAGCACAATTTTGTTGTTAAAATTTATAGTATGCATTATGAAACACAGGAAAAGTTTCTGTGGTAGTTCACCCCCGAATTTGTACATGAATATTCAGGGGCGCAGGCGGGCAGGCGGGCAGCGGCAGCGCGGCAATAACTGTTAACTTGTGCCACGTATTGCTCTATCCTATCTGTTATCTGGAACCACGAGCTCTATGTCGCTGACGGCGCGCTTCCAAATGGATATTCAAATTCTTTTGGTGTCAGATTGCTCAACTAACAGCTACCACAGTAAAAGGGAAAGCTTTTTGCTAACACTCACTACGGGAATACAGACATACCACGGCTACTTTCCATTTTAAACCATAATGCCAATTAGCACGGCCTGTACTAATTACCTACCGACTCGAGTCATAGTTTAACGTGAGTCCATGTTTGTTTACGTTGATGAAGGTTGTATCGAATTGCGAGGTCTCCCAGTCCGCGCGCGAGGCTGCGCCAGCGCACGCGTCTCGGAGGCGCCACGCCGCGACAGCTTGCGCAACTTTGTGAGCCACAACTAAAGTTTTAACGTATACGCTGCTGGAATGGCTTCGATACATATATGACATCGAACCAAACAACAATATAACGATCAAAATGAAGCTAAATATTTTAGTGTTATTGCTTCACTGCTTTACGATAATTCATGCCCATTTCCGTATAAGGGGTGAAGTGAGCAAACGGGATACAGTTTACCGCAAGAAAGACATAAACGGCTCCAAATGTGTTTTAAACGAGACGATAACTAATGACTACGAGATTCTGTCGTCAGCCGTGTCTGAATCTAAATACATTTTCACCGCCAGAGTCCTGAGCGTGAGGAAGATAAAGCGCGCCACGAAGCCTACTGCGAAAGTATTTATGTTATACAAACTGTACATCCGGCTGGTCATTAAGGGGAACATCGACGATTTGAGGAGTCACGTCGTTTCAGGGGACGCGAGGACTCTGAATGGGGCGGTAGTGTATGCCGACTGGCTGCGGACGAACAAGTGTGCTTACAGACTGTACAGACATTCATCGGGAATTTTTTTGAGTGACGGATCTTTCCAAGACTCGAGCAACGGGAACAAGCCTCGGCTGCGGCTGTTAAACGAGCCCCTTCCACTGTCACTTTACGATTTGGATAGAGTTAATGCCGCGTTAAAAGGTAAATATTTAGTGTGTTCTAAGGTTTCGGCGCTTGTGACCACTACTTATGCACACAACTTATAAACTTATGTGCTTTTATTGTTCCCTTGTATGCACTTACACTTACTTCTCTATGGTTTTACTTTATGGAACTTGGGAAAATTGTGTTAGTTTTTAAGCCAAGCTATATGCCAAGAATATTTGAAGGCCCATTATGAATGTATCCGAAGTTTTATTTCGGTGAAAATAAAACGAGTAGCCTGGAGTTATTTTTATGAAAAGCTGGTAAAAGCTTTTACATTTATGCATAACATCATGGCAACTGTCTCGCTCATGATTAACGCTGACGGTAGATAACAAAAATAAATTTTGTGTATTTAACGAACGTAGGAAACAAAAGGCTGACAGATACTTTTGAAAATGTTTGACAGCGAAGTTTTATCGGACTTTAACAATTCAGCGCTTATCATACGTTTGTTTATTGACGTGTGCGCGCATAAACTACTCGCATCTCTCGGATTACACGTCAGACTGTACGTCGAATTTCATGTTCTGTTTTTGGTGTGTTGCTTTCCTTGATAATACTTTAACGCTTTCGTTTATTACGTCATGAATGTTGAATATGATCATTCGTAGCACAGTCTTACCTAAATGTCTGAGTCAGGATCAGTGCAAGGTCGAGTGTCAGTGGTATTGTACGCCTACATATGTGTATATTTTATCGTATCAAAATCGACATAGAATGGCTGTGACGAAATATTACCATAATCTGTTTTTATTAGATACTATTTTCATTCGTGACGTCGATAGTGAATTTTGAAATGTTATCTCGATATAGCTCCTTTTTTGATAAAAGCACAAAGAGAAATTAATTTTGAAACAAGCAGTAACTTTAAGCTCTACTATTACAATTACAGTTTGTACCACTTTAAAACTAAATCAAAGCCTTAACAAGAAACATTTTTTTTGTAAAAATGAGACTGTACCACGTTTGAGAATAAACTTTAACGACGTTAAATAAAATGATGGTACTCATTCGAGGCGCGGGCGAAGCAAAGTAAAAATGTTTAATAGGAAATTTGCGGTGTCATTATGGGCTCATGCGAGTCCGTGGGCGCGAAGGTTGGAACGCACTACACCATGCAATTTACTCATTGAAGGACGAAGGTTTATGTAATGTCTTATGGTCTATTAGGTACCATTACAGGTCTACCTACGTCTGAACGCAAACGATTTCTAAACGGGCGCGGTAAACATGTATTGATGTTTATACTTAGAAAGGTACATACAGAATTTAGGTGTTTACCTACTTTTGTATATACTCGGTCGTTTGCCTCAAATGGGTGTTGTTTTTGACAGTTTTCATAAAACGCAAGCTTCTAATTGAATGGCTCTGAAATATAACACGTACGAGTACCTATCAGGTTAGATCCCTACGTCATTTTCGTACTAGTAGAATAGAAAGCCCCCCCGCCCCCTTTCGGCATATTGAGGGAAAGAGTAAATCCACTGTAATTCCACTGTATAAGAAACATAGCCATAAGTTTAACAATATATTTAATAGGTTGCAGTAAGATAAGGCGAACTATGCGTTAAAAACGCCAATAAATGCGTTATAATACCGTGATAACATTCGATATTTATTATAAAACTATCAGCGAGAAGGAAAGTCACATGATATCGCAAGATATTTAAAATACACCATCGCCCACGTTTGTCAGCAACTTGTTTCCTTGCCGCGCACTACAGACTACATAACCGCACGAAGTTGTGTACTCGTACCTACTCCATTTTTCGTACATAATCGGTCATGAAACACCCAGCAATTTGCTTTTGTTAAAAAAAAACATCTTATTTTATGTTCTTCTTCTTCGAGTGGGTAGTAAGATCTAACGCCACACACCCTAGTGTCAGAGTTTCTAAGCCGCTTCAAGGGCCTCTGACATGGTTTGACGACCGTTTGGCGGCCAGGACCACCGGCTTATACGTGCCTTCCGAAGCATGGAATCATCTTTTTATCAGACAATCAGGTGATTCAAGCTTGCAATGTCCTAGCCAAACTGAAAACAACTTTACAAAGTATGCTTCACGTAGGAATGGAACCCACGACCAGAGGATCACAAGGCAAACACCTAAACCATTCGACCACGGAGGCAGTTCTTATGTTATAAGTTTATCGCAGTATTCATATCCTAACAAGATTGTATTGAAACTGAACTAGCGTCGTCTGGTGACAACAACGAAGAACCTTTTTTTTCTATGGAAATTGACTTATGTGAACGTTTGTTTACGTTAACGCGATCAAGTAGGTACTTTTAAAAACTCGCATTAAGGCCTCTGAACTTTTGGCTGCCCCCAACCGGAAAAAACACATGATTCCAAGTCTCGCAACTAGCGCGATGCCTCTCTCCTGTCTTACTTCATCCCAGTGTCGACAATAATTTCATCTTCTACGACGTCGTTCTATAATCAGCAGCGCACTCAAACCTTCTGCGTCGGACTCCATTGTAATAATGCAAAGATTTTTTTTTAACGCAGTGACTATTGTCTGCTTTGAAGCCACTGACCACTGACACACCACTATGGCTGACGTACACTCCGCTACTATAGTAGGCGCCAGATAAACTTGCAATAGAGTACCTACATTGACCTTTCCTTAAAATTCCCTCCATAAATTATGAACCGGTTTTTATTACTAGAGAACGTGAAGGATCACGATAGAAGTCGATTCAGGGGGCCTAGATAAAAGACTTATCTGTAGCGTTAACGTCAGACGCCGACGACAAAATGTATGGGAATGACATGCGTGTGGAAAGGAAACGTCATCACCTAATGTCATTCCCATACATTTTGTCGTGAGCGTCTGACGTTAACGCCACAGAAAAGATTTTTGTAGGCCTGCAGGACACTGCAGGCCTACAAAAATCTTTTCTGTGGTGCTTTATGTCTGTTTTTGATATTAAAAAGTCAATAAATGTATGTGGGTCAATGGCCGTTATTGAACATTTATCTGGCACCAAGTAGCAGCTTCCAGCTTTTTTTTTGTCAGTGGCCTCTCGCAGGCCAATATAGGCTGCATAAAGGGAGTTTCCTGTGGCGGCCTTAATAGAAATTAAAGCCTCCAAGCCAGGACATAAAAACTTACAAACTTAGCGACCACACACTCAGGGTACCCCCGTTGGGTACGGACCTCGGCTTAAGACGTTGATAGGGGAAGGACAGCTAGGGATGGGCTAGATTGAACAAGAACTGCTTCCAGCATCAGGTGGCGGCATTTTATTACTGTTGAGCGTGGTTTGTATGAAGTATGGATAGTATGAAAGCTTGGGAAAAAGTTATTGAAAGGCGGCTGAGAGAAGAGAGTGAAATCTCTCAGAACCAGTTCGGTTTTATGCCTGAACGGGGTACAACGGATGCCATTTTCGCTATCCGTCAGCTGTACGAGATATATAGAGCTGTGCATACAAACTTGCACATGGTGTTCGTTGACCTCGAAAAGGCATATGACCGGGTGCCTCGTGAGGTTTTGTGGTGGGCCCTTAAGGAGAAAGGTGTGCCTGGGAAGTAAGTGCAGTTGATCCGAGCGATGTACAGTCGATGCAGTACCCAAGTCCGGTCTGCAGTGGGCACCACTGACAGCTTCAGTGTGGCAGTCAGGTTGCACCAAGGGTCGGCTCTTAGCTCTTACCTCTACCTGATGATAATGGACGCTCTGACGTTGGACATCCAGGAAGAGGCTCCCTGGTGTATGCTGTTTGCTGATGACATTGTGCTGGTTGCTGAAAGCGGCCTCAAGGTCCAGAGCTGATTAGAGACGTGGTGGCAGAGACTAGAGAGTGTTGGCCTGAAATTGAGCAGAACCAAAACAAAATACCTGTTCTGCGATTTTGGCGGTCTCTCCAGTCCTATACCTATAGCTCTCACCGGGACGCTTATACCAATCTGCTCCGACTTTCGGTACCTCGGGTCGCTTGTCCAGGGCGATGGCGATATAGACCGAGACGTAACGCACCGAATCAACTCAGGATGGATGAAATGGCGCCAGGTCACTGGAACAACTTGTGACCCACGGATGCCCCTCAAGTTGAAGGGGAAAATCTATAAGTCCGTGATAAGACCTGTCGTAGTGTATGGATCAGAATGTTGGGCTATGAAAAAGACGGATGAAAATAGATTGCATGTAGCGGAGATGAGAATGTTGAGATGGATGTGTGGAATAACGAGAATGGATAAAGTAAGAAATGAGTACATTAGAAGTAGTTTAAAAGTGGCGCCAGTGACGGAAAAGTTAAAATGTAACCGCTTGTCCTGGTATGCCCATGTGAAGAGGAGGGATGAAACGCATGTAACTAAAAGTGTTATGAATATAAATGGGGATGGATGGAGAGGAAGAGGAAGGTCAAAGAAAAGATGGATGGATTGTGTGAGAAGCGATATGAAAGAATAGGGAGTTAGTGATAGTGTGACGGCTGATAGGACAGAATGGAAGAAAAAAACGTGTTGCGCCGACCCCAAGTAACATGGGATAAGGGCAGGAAGATGATGATAAGCGTGGTTTGTGTGCGGTGAGCCTTAGAGCACTCATGCTCTGTATCCGATTCGAATAAAGAATTCGAAATGTTCTGATTCGACGTATAGAATCCGCATCCCGGGCGCAATCCCTTAAATTGCACCTCCTAATTTGTTTTATCGCCCTAAGGCTAAATGTTAACTGTGGCCTTGATGCGAGTTTTTAAACGCACTGCTTACTAGGCACGTCAACGTAAACGTCAATTCGTACTTTAATTAAACGAGCACCATCTGGTGGCAAGAACGTAAAATATATTTTTTCCATACAATGTGACATAACATTATGTCACATTTGGAGTTTTTAGTTTGCTTATATTATAAGCAAACTTAATATAACTTGATCGAGTACCTCCTACATCCCTACAAAACACACAGTAGGTAAAGGTATGTATTGTGGTCTATTTTTTTATACATGTGATATTTGGATAGTTTCAACTTAAAAAGAAGAAGAAAGAAAACCCTACACCAGGGACGGTGAACCAACGGCACGCGTGCCAGTGACAGCAAGGCACGCAACAAAATAATACGGGCACACTAAATAAATTGATCGATTGACAGATGACTCCAGTTCAGCTTTTATTCTGCTTAAATAACGAAACAAAATAGATATTTTGCATTTTTTTCAATAATTATTTTTCTATGTTTTAGGTTTTGTCCATATTATCACTAAGGCAAGATTCGATTTCAACATCATAACTATTTTTTACAATAATAATGGCACGTTCACCTATAAAAGTTTGCCATCCCTGCCCTACACCTACAGCTATTTTGGTTTAAAAATTCTAGGATTAAAACACTGTGACAACTATCGATTATTATTATTCTTATTTATTTTAAATCATACTATCAAAGTAGGTAAGTAATATAGTCTATAGTTTGCTAACAGGTTTCTTAAGATAATCACGCAAAATTCTTCTCAATATTTTTCCGCTTGGAGTCTTCGGTATTTCCTCGACGAAATGGACACCGCCTCGCAATTGCTTCCACGATGATACCTGAACAATTAAATCTTTTGTCAGTCCTTTTTGTTGATTTAGCACTATACAGGGTAAAATTTTCAAGAGGGTGTGGATGGCGAAACAATGAAGAACAACGAAAATTATAAAACTACATTTAGCGATGCAGTTTTAATAGTTAAAAAAATATCAGTTGATTTTTATATCGTACTAGCACTTCGCCCGCGACTTCGTCCGCGTGGGGATAGTAGGTACTCCACAAACTGCAACGCCCCTATACATATCCCCTTATAAAGGTTAGTTTTGGAAAATTAAGCACAACGATTCTCATTATTGGTTCAGCGCAACTGTTCACCCCGTTCAGCCCGTCAGGGGTTGATTATGCAAAAATTGTTAGGTACATGATCTGTTTCAATTATCCCACTTTTAGTTTATTCATAGAATTCCGACGTAAATTGAAGCAAGCTATAATTTCCTCCCCTAAAAACTTATTCACCCCTGCTTCACCCCTTATTATGTATGTACCTAGTTGATTTTCGAAAAATCCAAACATTTGATATTCTTATATATTTTATCGAAAACATTTAAATGCCGTAGTGTTTCAACTCCATCGGACCAAGCATTGATACGATTCTCCCCAGTTCGCTCAAGCCGCGACATTTTTCTTACTCCGAGCATGTTTATTACCGTCGTAACTTTTGAACGAAAGGTCCGATTTGAATGATTTAAAGTGTAATTTACACGGACATAATCAACCTTAATTATCAAACCATTTAAATGGATAAGGATTAATATCATGGTACTATAATCACCATTTTTTATTTCATCATGGGATTTGCTTGACTAATATTAACAAAAAGCGGTCATGGTGACTTATCCATAATAGTTAGACATATAGTATCGCGGACTTTTTTGTAGATATTGATGACTTCTATAAAACTGTAGTACATCACTTTGCTCTATTGTCAAAAGATTCCGCAGCGTACGCGATATAAGGATTTTTTCTCACACCTTGGGTCACATTATCGAAGTTTTCATACGGATCCCTAACTTTTTTGAAAATATTCTATAGCCTATATCCATCTCTGATAATGTAGGATTCTACTGGTGAAAGAATTTTTCAAATCGGTCCAGTAGTTTCGGAGCCTATTCATTTCAAACAAACAAACAAACAAACAAACAAACAAACAAACAAACAAATCTTTCCTCTTTATAATATTAGTATCGTATAAGTTTTCATCAAAAGCGGGACTATTCCTTATAATTAGTCCGGATTTGGCCATCCATGCCCAATTGCAAAAAATCACTCTGTATTTTCACCCAGTGCTAGGTACCTAAAGTCATAACTTTATCACGGGCAAAAGCGTACCTGCACTGACAAAGTTTCGTTTAAACAATAAAAGAGATAGTAAACATCAATATATCATTAGGTAAAATTTACTGTGTCATATTTTTTAAAGATATAATAAAATCGCAATAGCAAAAACATTGATAGGTAATCGAAAGTATTTTATTTGCGATAAATCTGTAAGCCGATTATACTAAGACGATAGTATAAAAGACCCAATTGAAATTTATATTATCATGCATCAGCTCGTGTCATTAATAATCTATCTTTGCAATAACGTCAATGAAAGAAATAACGATAAAACTAACAATTAATGCAATAGGAGATCGTAAATCAATTATAACAGCCCCACGGGCCAATCATCGAGGTTGAGAAACGCTTGCCTTGGTCGGTTTGTGGATAGAAATAGGCTTAATGATTGAAATACTCAAAAAAAGTTGTAGCTATTATTTATAAAAACTTTAATACAACACAAAACCTTTCGATTCGATTTCTAAAAGCGACATCTCGGTATCCTGAAATTTTTGACTAAATCTGCATTATTATTTATAGAACATGGAAACAATAAATAATAGTGTGATTTTCTTCAAAATCATCTAAAGAAAATCAGTTTTTTTCAGTCACTGAAAAAAACCTGTCGTTTTCATGATTACAAAAACTTGTTTCCATTTATTAGGGAATACAAAATTAACTAACACCAATCTATCTGATTGGTGTTCGTTAATTTAAAAAATTAAAAAGAATTTTGAATATTATATAAAACTAATAAAATACATATTATATGCTCAAAATAATAAACTAATAAATATAATGTTTTATAACAATCTTTCTGATTAAGAGAACTCGTAATAATCATGACGAAGAACAACTAAGAATGACAGGTTTTTAAGTAGTGTTTCCGGATTTAACGCTTAAAGAATTTAGACTCAGCATTCTTAATGTCAAGGGGTAGCATATTCCAGAGTCTAATGGTAGAAATAGCGTAGGAATTAGATAAAAACCTGGTGCGGTGAGAAGAGATATGAAGAATTAAGTTTTTGGATGCTCGAAGGTTAAGATTGTGAGAAGATTGATTGATTGATTATGAGTAGAAGACGTCAGCTAAGAAAGGATTTTGGGAAACTCCCCCCGTAAAGGGGTGAAATAGGGGGTGGAAATAGTTTGTACTAAATACGCACAGACGAAGTCGCGGCCGAGGTGCTAGTGAGTAATATAATCATTGGATAACACCTGTTTATCTGTATGATACCGCTTTCGTGTGGTCGTTGACGATTATAGTATGATCCGCATTGTCATTGACTATTTCTTCTATCTAATCTTATTTTTTTTATCATACTACGTAATATTTCGATACAAAACAAAATAAAATGTTGCACAACTTTGTTTGATGGGTACCTACATAATTGATTGAATACATAACACCTAGTCACGTATACAATAAATGCACAATTATTAAATTAGATTTTTAAATGTTAAAATTATAATTATTTAGATATATTTTTGGTACATAATGTCCAACTGTTCGGTTGATCAAAGGTTTCCCCCATATCTTTCTAGACACTCTTCCTGTTCTACCTTGAACAAACTTTAGCCGTGAACGTCCGCCATCCAGGTTATAATAGCGTTTTAAAATTGTATTGTACGCCTTATACAACGTGTAACAGAATAAACGCAATACCTCTTGAGGGGTCATTGTACCCTGCCAGGGTTGCGGAATCCAGCCAGGGTTGCGGAATATGTTCGAAAGAGTTACCGCGGCCCGGGAAAGAAAGGCACTAAGAGGATTATGGGTGGGTTTTAGTCAGTAAAAGTCTGACACTCCCTGCCGCTCCACCCAGAGCGAGAGGGGTCATAAGATGATTTCCCAACCTTTAAAAATAAAAAAGGGGGTCATTGTACTCATCATTATGAACAACTTTCACTAACTATAACTTATACTATCATACATTTTTATGCGCATAACAAGAAAGAAGAGTACCTACAAGGACCCCTCAAGAGGTATTGCGTTTATTCTGTTACACGTTATACTTCATTGACATTATCAGATTCTTAAATTTCCTATATATTTCCTAAAAATGTATATTCGTATGTATGGTGTGCCAACGCAAGATTTGAATATCCCGCCATTAGTGCGGCAAAGTGTTGACAGCCCCAAAAAAAATACAGTTTGATAGCTGATAGTTTAGGGTTAGTAAACATGGAGTACTTACTTGAGAGAGTTACGCTTTTGTTGAAGAATATTAAAAAAATATATTTTAAGCGGTCAAAGTTCAGAAAAAGAACAGCCTTTATAGTGTACCGCATGCTATCTTCGTGATAACATTTTTTGTATTGTCATATATTGTGACTTTACAAGGGGCATTATTACTGTGAAAGTCATAAACAGCTTATTTATCTAGTTAAGGAATAAGAAGAGAACAGTCTGTAAATTGCTTCAAGGTTAATAATATCTAATAATTTTCGAACTTACCTTTCCAGCTACGAAATCAATAAGTTCCTTGTCGGTGACTGTTGAACCTGGAGTTTTCACCACAAAAGCTGTTGGCAGTTCTCCTACAAGGGAGTCTGGCTTGCCAACTACTCCTGCATCTTTGACCCCTGAATGCTGGAGCAATATCGCTTCTAGCTCTGAAGGGGCAACCTGGAATGTTAAAATAGTATAACACCCACAAATTTATTTTTAAACTGTATTCGCGCATGTCATAAACATCTGATCACTTACTTGTCCAGCTTTGTACTTTATTAGTTCTTTAATTCTGTCTACAAAGTAGAAATACCCATCTTCGTCGTAGTAACAAATATCCCCAGTTTTAAAAAATCCCTCTTCATCTTGATCATCCTTCAAATTTTTTCCAATGTAACCAGCAAATAACGTCGGACCTTTCACGCGAACTTCGCCTTCCTGATTAGGTCCGAGGGTTTTTCCAGTTTCAACGTCTGCTATCTGAAAGGCAATTTCATTAGTACTCGGTACTCTGGAGTTAAAAACGTTTCAATTGAATGGGTAATGTTTTTACCTTAACAATATTCCCAGGAACAACTTTGCCGACACTGCCTGTTTTGTATGCTGTATCTGTTTCTTCAGTTAATCCTCCTGTAGTTTCTGTCATTCCGTAGCCTTGTAAAACATACTTTAAACCCTTGAACCTGTTCAAAAACATGAAATAAGTTATCCATTGTGTATGGTTGAATATGGATGGATTCAATTATGTGTAATTAAATATCCTGATACCTCTGCTTAATTTCGGCAATGACAGCTAAATCTAAAGGTGCGCCACCGCAGTATATTGCTTCAACAGAGCTCACATCATAATTCTTCACAGTTGCTGATTTTGTTAGCATAACTACAAGTGGTGGTACTACTACTATTGTTCCAGCCTGAAAAATAATGGTTACATTCCAATACCTACGAGTATGTTCTGAAGTAAATTTATTTCAATTATATCATTGGGCACTTACTCTATATTTTTGAATACATGATAGGTATTGTTCTTCTTTAAATCTGGCCAAGTACAGAACAGTTCGGTTGTGAATAAGTTCATCCATAGTGCACATGATTCCAACGGTGTTGGACCACGGCGCGATCGACAGACTTATGAGATCTTTGGTGACGTGGCTGTTAAAGAGAATTTTGTCAATAGATTGTTTAGCATAGTTTTATTTGCGAATGTTGTTTTTAATAAATAGCAAGCAGTAGAAATATAATATTATAAGAAAAATCTCACCAAGGCTGATTACCGGCAGTGATTAAATTGAGGTGTGACAGCATGGCTCCTTTAGGCAGTCCGGTTGTTCCGGACGAGTACAGTATTAAAGCCGTTCGTGCCAAACCTGTAAAATTAGTAGTTTGCGTAAAACATAGCTGCTAGAAAACTAACATTAGTAGGTATCTAAGAAGGTACCTATTAATACATTAAATAACGTTGTTGCGAAATAAACTCGTTTAGCTAACTTTGTTTTAAAGTCAAAGTCAAAAGTCAAAGTCAAAGCATTTATTTCAATTAGACCATTTACAGGCACTTTTGAATTGTCAAGGTCGGTCGGTCAAAAAAAAAAAAAGATGAAGCTATTTGCACGTTCCAAAGCGTAGATCTCTATGGAGAAGAACGCGCAAGAAACTCCACGGACACTCTTTTAAAAATAAGTTTTTGTTACAAAATTATGGCTACATCATTCATATTGAAATTATACATATATGTGAGAACGATGTAAAAGACGTGCAGGATAAAAGAGTCCGGAGTAAAAAAGAAACAATTCAAAGAAATAATTAAAATAGACCATGGCAGCCGAGAGATGACCAGTCTCAGCTGACGGCGCCCGTTCACGAACGTGACGCATACGCTAGCACCATTCGGCTCGACCTTTTTAAGGGAGCCAAATGATCCAACGCATACGCCACCATCAGCCAGACTTTTGAGTGAGCATGACATCCCCAATCGCCAGGGTACATTCAAGTCAAAGACCTACCCAAAATGATCATTATAGTTTAAATTTGAGGGACCTACATAGTACTCACACATGTGCCGTTAATGCATGAAATTATACAATGCTAAATAAATTGAGTCTATACAATATAATATAATATAATATAATATTTAATTATTTTAAGTTATTTTTGTGCGTCTTTTCTGGCGGAATAAACGCTTTTTCTTTCTTTCTTTTCTTTTATTCATACAAATATTCTTTGTATCAATAAAACTGTTTTTACTACATATTTCTTCGTCCCAACTTGGACAGAATTTATTTTAAAATTTACAAGATATTCGAATTAATTAGGTAAGTAGGTATCAATTAGCTTTATTGAATTATTATTCTTACCATTTACAGGATCGGTTACGGGTTTGAAAGTATTTACATTGACATATGTTTTAATTAGGTCGTTAAACTTTAATAGTTCGGGATCATTGATAGAATCACCAAAAATGAAGAATTTATTCACAATGTTTGTACCAGTCATGACCTGATAAAAAGTTTTATAAGTATCAGGTGAGAGGAACAAATATTTTGGCTTTGAGATGCTCATCGTATGCACCAGTTCATCTGCAAAGAAAAACGATTACTTTTATTATGAGAAATAATTTTACGAGTGTACACTTTTCGTTGCACTTTTGTATCTGATAAAATCACTTACAAGGCTTTAATTTTTTAGGCGCTGGACACACAGAAAAGACGTAAGACGAGGACGGTGCGTGGACATATTATGTCTCTTTCGCATCCCTTTCATACAAAATGTATAGAAGGGTCGCGATGCAAAACATATAGGAAGAACAGGGCGCGGACACGACGCTTACTCGTCGGTGCTCTATTGTAAAACATACAGAAAGGACGGGGCACGGGCGCGAGCGGACGAGAGACGGGCGAGAACGGGGGTGCGGGGGTGTGATCGCGGGTCGGGACTCACGCGTCGCTGTCACACACAATCACACCACCACAATTAACCACGTCACGTCCGTGCCTCGTCTTTTCTATGTTTTAAAAAGTCGCGAGGGCACCCCGTCTGTGCCCTATCCGCGCCCCGTCCTCGTCTTTCTTACGTCTTTTCTGTGTGTCCAGCAACCTAAAATACACTTCACTAATAGTGCAATTGGACTCTTTATTAACGTGAAAATTCAAAAGTAAACTACCAATGGTTATTTTAAAATTGAAAAAAGTAAACTGAGTGCCTATACTTGACTTAGTATCTTGAGACTCACTTTTTCCATAGGCAGCGTTGAGAAAAGTCACAGTAGCACCACTACACCACGCAGCGATTGAAGTGATCAGGAATTCCATCCTGTTCTCACTGCATACGGCGACCACTTCATCACGTTCCACACCTAAGCGCATTAGCGACGAGGCAGCATTCACCACTAACTGCACCAACTCACCAAACGTTATCTGTTTCCCTGTCATGCCATCGATCTTCGACATTCAAAACATTTTCAATTAACAACACATTAACAATAAAAAATAACAAACATTTTCACTTCGAGATCTTACCAAAGCAATTTTATCTTTTGACCTCAACATGTTATCTATTGCCATTTTCCCATAATTCATATGTGATGGTATCGAAAATGGTTGATCATTATAAATAATTCCGCGCGTACTTTCCGTTGGACTCATTATGTCTTGATTATCAACACTGTTTTCGATATGGAAGTCGTATACACACTGCCACTTTAGAAAGAGATACGGTATGTATGTAACTAACGAGTTTTGTCTACACACAGATAAAATAAACGTAGCCTTGACAGATAACGTGTAAGATTTCAATACTAAAGTGCGAATTTAGAAAAAATGAGCAGTTACAATAAATAATTATTGTGATTCGTACACACAAGTTCAATTGTAGTGTTACTGACTAAAGTGAAAAAGACTAATCGAAGTTATTTTTTATTTGCAACTGTAATGTTTACTAAATTACAGTTGCAAATAAAAAATAACTTCGATAAATATCGAAATACTAAGTGTACAATTTGGTCAAATCAAGAAGCCCACTACATGACAACCGGCCAGATGTTATTAGTTGATAATAAATTGATATTAGTGACGCAAATGCAGATGCATTTGTTTACGTTCGTACTGGGTCACGATTAATGAATAGAGGTGATCCTACACCTAACTCTAGCTTGCTTTAACTAGGTCTGGCTGCACATCAACTTCTTAATGTAGCCGTCATTGTTATATGCCTATTAAGAGCGTTTACGCGGTACCTACAGCTTTACATACAAACTTTCAAATCCTTATTTTTCAAAATTAATGAATCGATTTTAATAAAACTTGGTATGCATACGCTAGATATCTAGGTCTAAATAGTTATCAGAGAAAATTTTCGGAAAAGAATTCAGGGGGAAAGATATAGTGGTTTTTGACTTTATATTAAACTTAAAATCGCTCTCTCTCTCCCTCTAAAAACTTTTTCAAAAATGTTCTCTGATAACTGTTTAGACCTGGATATCTAGCGTATGCATACCAAGTTTCATTAAAATAAGTTAATTCATTTCGAAAAATAAGGACTTGACAGTTTGTATGAAAAGCCGTAGGTACCGCGTAAAGGCTCTTAAGAAATCTTTGCATGTTAGATGTGGGTAAATCCTTCTAGTGCGTAGTATATTGAGGAACATTCTTGAAATTTGAGTTCTTTAGTCGTGGAAATCGGATACTTACTGTATAAGGAAAACTAAATATAGTCGTCTTCTGTTGCAGAACTTTATTTTTGTTTCTTGAAGAAAATTTTTTTATCAGTATGCATTTGTTGATTTTACAATAATAATATGTTCGATACTAAATTGTAAAGATTATATAAAAGAAGCAAATATATATTATTCAGTTTTAACATTTTATTTTTTAAGTAAATAGTTGATTTCGTGATAATTATAGTATAATGTGAGAATCAAAATCTTTTATTGTAAATGATTTGCGACCACAGAAACAGCATTATAAAAAAATATGTTAATAAAACCTAAAGGGTGCCTAAACTGGGCTTGGGGCCTGTATTTCAGGAAACCAGGTCTCCGGTTTCCTGAAATACAGGCCCCAAGCCCAGTTTAGGCACCAGTCTCCCACAATATAGTTACTGTATGTACTTTTACCCTTGAAACCATGTGATTATTGAGATTGTGGCGAGAATAAAATCTTATCTTATTTTATTTAGGACGTAATGAAGACACATTGAAACGAAGTGATAGAACCGTTTTTCTTAGATGGGTAAGTAGACAAATAATTTAATAAATCATAGAATTTTGAACTTGACTGTGTCGCTGGTGTAAAGATGAATCTATATTGTTTCGTGGGTGAATTGGTACTTAATCGAGTGACGGTGTTATGTTTTTTGTGGGAGTATTATCTAATCATATAACGAACGTTTTATAATATCTTGTTCGTTTTTAAAGATAAAGTACGTATATCAATCTACATTGAAGTTACTTTAAAACCAAAGATACCGTGAAGGGATCCTTTGGAACAATGAAAAGCATTCAATTCCTTTTGATAATCGTGTAGGCGAAGTTTGTCAGTGCAACCGAGGTGAGAGTACAATGACAAATGCTTCCATCTTCCATATTTCAAACAATCTTTTATAATACACTACGGAGAAAGAATGAGTGAAAGAACATCATCCAGGTTCCATTCAGATTTGGTCTGAATGTGAAAGTGCCGGCCGAATAAAAGTGCTTTATTCTGATCCTTGACATTTTTAATTAGGACTCCAACCTGTAGGAGGACCGGACTTGATGAACTCAAATAAAACCAAGTATAAGTATTACTTGGTTTTATTTGAGTTCATAAAGTCCGTCAATTCGTATTTTCCTATTAAAACAAATTCTTATGATTGTTTTAAGTATCTTCTTCATCATTATCATATCAGCCGAAAGACGTCCACTGCTGGACTTACCGACGGCGACGGTTCTTCGTCAACGCTGCGTCTTCCGGTGGCACGTAAAAAAAATTTGTTCTGGGTTCATTTTGTCGAGTTATATGCAGTCTATTTCGCAAATTAGACTACCGTTCGAATTTTAATAATTATATTCAGTAATTTGTCAGATAAACAAAAAAAGGATAGTGAGTTGGTGTAAGAATGAACAAAATTGAATTAACTTAAATA
The DNA here is from genome assembly GCA_947386135.1 of Melanchra persicariae. Taxonomy (NCBI): domain Eukaryota; kingdom Metazoa; phylum Arthropoda; class Insecta; order Lepidoptera; family Noctuidae; genus Melanchra; species Melanchra persicariae. The sequence continues at coordinate 10,306,156 of OX376644.1, forward strand.
ATGTACTTATTTGCAAACTATTTATTTTTTAAATAAATTGTCTGAAAACACGTTATACACTATTAAAAACTGTCAAGTTACTGAATACAATTAAAATTCGAACTATAATCATCAACGGGCTTCTGTATTGTATATTGATGAGTGCAGGGCACATTATTATTTAAGTTTGTAAGTTACTTAATACTTCGATGCAGTGATTTGGACACGAGTGTTGTTATTTGTCGACATTACATTGTATTACATTACATAAAAAAAATATATATATATATTTATTACTAAAGTTTTACTTCTGGGCGGGTCGCTAGTTCTGCTATATAATACTCGCGAGCGTTGTAATATTTTTCCTATTAATTGCGTTATAGTAACATAAAGGTACTTAACGCCTAAAGTAGGTAATTAGGGCCTTTTTGTAGCTATTTATTATTCTTGAATCGAACTACCTTTAAAATATTATTTAGGTGCCAACTTATTCAAGTGGCATCTTCATTATAAAAACAACTACAGCCAAACACGAATTTATATGAGTTAAACTGATGGCCTGTAATTTCAAGACTAATAAACACATAGGAGAGGTCTCACAATAATCTGTGATCTACGCACAGTGATTCAGAATGTGCACACGTGCGTGTGGTTATAATCCTCGCTCTAAACCTATGGGCCGCGCTTGCGCAGAACGCACATTCATTTCAACGCGCAATCGTGTGTACTACACGGTTAGGGTTTTAATGTTGGTGCTTACGTGTTGTTTACCTGTGTTATTTAATTCCATGTTCAAATGCAGGAAAGGTAGAAAAAAAACGGCCAAGCGCGTGTCGAACTCGTCGTAAAGGGTTCCAAACATATCATGGTTTTTTAACATGTTACTTTGAAGCCAAAGACTTCTAACAGGCTTTTACATATTCAATAAGTAAAAAACTATTTTCTGTACTTTTTTCAAAACTTTCTTATTATTGAGGTTAAATATTAAAGGTGTTACCATAAACTAATTATAGTTTAGTAAGTTTTGTAGTTGCATAGTTGCAACACTGTTGTGTTTTTTGAATGCTGTCATGTAACGGTGTGATAGTTGTAGCGTTTGAATGAAACGATTTATTAGAATTCTTACTCAGTTTATTATTCAAACCCCTAAACCGAACACTTATTACTATAAACCGATGAATTAAAAAATAAATTGAAACCCTTAACATAACGTTTGATTTGATATGTCACACTGTACAGTTTGTAAAAGATAAAAATATCTTTTACAAACTGTGCAGTGTGACATATCTAATCAAACGAAAAGATAAAAATAAATAAAAATATTTAATTTTATCTTTTTCCAACATCTTTTTTAAACAAATGAGGAATATACAGGGTGTCCCAGAAATCAACGTCAAGCCGAAATCGAGCATTAGGCCAAGTCGTAACAGTTATCAGAAAAATATGAAAAAAAATCTTGGTCATGTACTTTTCAAATTATAAGGATTCAAAAATAAATCTTAAAAACTGACACCATGTGATGATCTTTCAAGTCCTGTGACTGCGAATATTAACTTTTCTTCAGTTTTTTTTCTGTAATGTAACTACGAATAACCTTTCTATCAATTACAGTTAAAAGTTAAAACATGACTGCCTCAGTTTCAAAGAAAATCTTAGATTTTTACCCAACATTGAATTCAAAATAATTACATCACCCAACTTTAACCGACTGTACTGTAAAAAAATGTACTTACTACACTATTTTGGCAAGTAACATTAAAAGATGGCGCGTTTAGTCTGGATTCCAAAATGGTATGACACTTACTAATTGCTTCTTCATAATTAAGGAAAAAAAAATATTTGGACTTCTTACAGAACCAATTACCAGATTTATTGGAAGAAGTGCCACTGAACATTTACGGCAACATGTGGTATCAACAAGATGGCTGCCCAGCGCATTATGCTCTCACAGTACGAGAGTTTCTCAATCGAGAATACCCCGATAGGTGGATTGGGCGGGGCGGTACAATTTCGTGGCCGGCCCGTTCACCAGACTTAAACCCCATAGATTTCTTTTACTGGGGTACGATAAAGGAGAAAGTGTACTGTAAACCTATCCAAGATTTAGATGAACTGCGCGAAAGAATTTCAGAAGCCGCTGAATACATCAACTCGAAAAGATACGCCCGTCTTATCACGCGATCATTTTTAAAGAGGTGTAGAGCTTGCATTGCAGCTGAAGGCAAACAGTTTGAACATTTGTTACATTGAACATTAAATCTGATTGAATAAAAATCATAAGGAAACCCAACGACTAAATTTTATTTCAAATGCACCTAAAACTAACAAATTACTTTTTTAAGTAGTGGTACCCTTTGATCAAGGTACCGTCACTATCTATCTCGCTCACTCTTATTAAAGCAGTAAGTCACGTCACATTCATAAAAATTTTTTTTTCCTTAATTATGAAGAAGCAATTAGTAAGTGTCATACCATTTTAGAATCCAGACTAAACGCGCCATCTTTTAATGTTACTTGCCAAAATAGTGTAGTACATTTTTTTTACAGTACAGTCGGTTAAAGTTGGGTGATGTAATTATTTTGAATTCAATGTTGGGTAAAATCTAAGATTTTCTTTGAAACTGAGGCAGTCATGTTTTAACTTTTAACTGTAATTGATAGAAAGGTTATTCGTAGTTACATTACAGAAAAAAAACTGAAGAAAAGTTAATATTCGCAGTCACAGGACTTGAAAGATCATCACATGGTGTCAGTTTTTAAGATTTATTTTTGAATCCTTTTAATTTGAAAAGTACATGACCAAGATTTTTTTTCATATTTTTCTGATAACTGTTACGACTTGGCCTAATGCTCGATTTCGGCTTGACGTTGATTTCTGGGACACCCTGTATATATCTAAGTACAATGTTTTGTTTGTACTTAGATATATATTATTTTTTGTATAGCGTTGTCGTATTTTGATGACTTGGTCATGTGAGGTTTCAAAATAAAAAGCTCCATAAGACGATTTTCAAAGTGTGTCACTTAACTGGCGAAAATGAAAAAAAAAAACGGTACCAAAAAGTGACAGTGTGATTCTTAAATCCAAATTTTTGAGGATTCGTGTTTATCTATATAATGCAACTTTGAATTGTGTTTGACTACAATGTTAAATGATAAGCTTGTATTTACTATAGGTACTGTTAATATAACTAATTAATTATGAATATTAAGAAACTACTAGTGGCAGACATTTTTTTTGTCCAAAACGGCCAAAAATATATTTGCCACACGATATGTTTTTCGACTCTGAGATAAATAAATCATAAGACGGAGCTGGGTTAATTTTGTACCATGTCCTTTGAACTGAATCGATCCAGTTAGTTTGTAGCAAATAGGCTGTGGCCTGTGGTAGACAGACACACGAGTGAACCTAGAAAGGATTCGTTTTTCATTCGGGCATACGGAACCCTAAATTGGAATGTTTTAATTATTCTCATCACGATACTACACATGATCACGACGATCTGAGAATATCAGCTGGAACACCCTGGGCAGTTTGCCCCGATAGGTGCCGATATCAACCTTGGTTGTTGTCTGGTTGAACTTGACGCTACAGCCTTTTTTTTTTTTTTTTTTTACGGGGGGAAATCCTCATGGATGTCCTCCGCCCTGGGGCCCCCAGGAGGGGTCTGTCAGACTCTTACTGACTAAAACCACCCCGGTGTTCCATCTTCCACATACGCCGGGGATCGCGGGAACATATGCGACTTCCGTAATACCCGGCTGGTGCCGGCCCGCCTCTGCGGGCCACATCTCGTAAGCGGGGGGAGTGAGGTGTTTAACTCCCCCCGCGACGTCAGAGGGGCGCATGGGTACACCACGCGCCGCCACCTCGGGTCCGGATGAATGGGGGGCAACGGACATCCCCAAGTCCGCCGCCCCTGGACCCAATTAGGGGGGCCGAAGGAGGGCAGCGTACGCCCTCCTCCGACGCCCGGTGTGCCTGCTGCGGGCCGGGAGAGCACTCGACATCTCCCTCTCCCTTTCCGCAGCCTCCTTCTGCACGATGACAGTTTCGCAGAAGGAGACCACCGCGTCCCAGGACTCCTCACCGCCGACCATAGAACGTACTACAGCCGGCAGCGAGAGGTCACTGCCTACCACAGAGACGAGGGCACGGCGCGGCTCCTCCCGAGCGGCACACTCTGCCAGCGTATGCCGCGCCGTGTCCTCCCGACAGTCGACGCAGTGGTGACACCGAGCGTCCGGCTCCCTGCCTATGCGACACAGGAACCTCCCGAAGCAGCCTGACGCTACAGCCTAAGCTATTCTTGTCTCGTTTCGGGTTACTAATTGCTTTTGTTTAAGTCCGAGTCAGTTCACTGATATGAAGATCGTGTGATCGTGTCATTCGATGCCCGCCAGATAATTTTATTAATTTGAAATAAGTCCCAAAGCATTATAATTCGTATCGTCGATTCCATGAAGTTGATAATTCAAGTCATGAGGTGCTTGAATATTCATAATGAACTCAATATGTAAAATAGAATAAAATATTCACAAGAATTAATGAATCAAAATTCTTAGAAAGATCTTAGGTTATGGTTTTGCCTAAAATTTTCGCAAGGCGCGTATAAACGAAAAATAATCGAAGCGTATTGATGGGCTTCCGAGCCTCTCAATAATTCTAATACACCAAATTATATCACTCGGGTTCATAAATCAAATGGTTAGATATGGCGGAAAGTGTTGACAAGTTGCAGCAAAAGAAGTTCAATGAGGAGTTCCCGTGGGGCAAAAATATGGAGCTTACAGATATAGACCACAAGCTGTCAACAGTGACAGTGATGGATGTTGTGTGTTCCATTCGATCGTGCCCACGTTGGTGATTTTGCTGCCAACTGCGTCGTTTGACGTCTGGTCGACGCGCTTCGTCTATGCGCACTCTACGGCCAGTATACAAGCCCGCCACACATTCCCAACCCACCACCAACGGCCTACAGTTCAGTACGGTTCTACGACCAGTGTACTAATATTGTAGTCTTTGCTCTATGGTTTCTTCATATATTGGCGCCAGCAGAAAAATATGCTTCAACGCTCTTCAAGAGTTGTTACTAAGTTATGAAACCATTATAAAACGTTTGCAAAAAGTCATTCTCTATACTTTTAAAGATGGGAAATCATCAAATGACTCCTTCTGCTCTGGGCGGAGCGGAAGGAAGTGTCAGACTTTTATTTACTAAAATCCATCAGTGTTCATCCTGTTGCCCATTGCATTCCAGGGCCGCGGTGACTCTTTCGAACTAATTTCGCCGCCCTGGCAAGCTCTGGCCCTATCGGGCCCCGTTCTCTATGCTGACATCTCTTTCAGGCGCGCGTGGAACACAACGCGCCTTGGACTCGGTTCTGGTCTGATTGGACAGCGAGCTCAAGCAACCCAACGATCGCCGTTCGCAGACATCAATCACTGCGCCATATTCAGGAGCAACAAGTCCTGGCGCAGTGGCTGAGGTTCGCTGGAGGCGAAATGAGGCCGATATTGGCACTCCATTTCAGTCCCCCTTAAGTCCCCTGTAAGGGCTCCACCGCGGCAGTCGCAGTGGCAGCTGCGGCGGCTCCAGCAGCGGTGGCGGCAGTGGCGACGCTTGCGGCGGAGACGGTGGTTATTTATTATTATATACCTTATTATTAAAACTCCTCAAGATTAGTGCACCATCAATTCGTACAATTTTCAATGATCATCTTCAAGTTAGATTAGTTTACACGTTGCGGGGACCTTTTAGCACCGCCCCAAATGGAATGCCGTAAGAAATGTTGTCAAAAAATGCTCACTACTTTCGATGGTGGAAAATCTCCTATCGTGAATTCAATAGTAACAGGTGGTGAATTTTGGCAGTATTATTACGACGTAAAATCTTAATTTAAAAACAAGGTATGGATCTTTGAAGATGAGGAACAGCCACCAACCGTCATAGTCCCGATCCGAGAAAAAGAATATGGTGGTAGTATTCTTTGGCAAAAGCGATTAACTCTTGAACCGTTACCGCAAAACGGTACACGATAAACTGAGACACCAAGATTTGTATGCCCCAATTTATTGAATCTTTATAAGACCTTCGACCAAACTCACTCATTGACACTTGGCGGCTTCATCACGATAACGTACCTGCACATCGCTCTCAATTAACTCAAGCTTTTTTATGCCACGCTGGTCTAATTCTAATGGAACAGCCTAGCTACAGCCCTGATCTCACACCCTGGGACTTTTGACTCTTCCCAATGATAAAGGATAAACTGATTCAAGGGTGGGACTTGGAGTGTGAGCAAGTCTCTGAAGAAACATAGAAGAAAAATTTTGATAATTGGTTTCGTCGTATGGAGAAGTGAATTTCAGCCGATGGAAACTAGTTTCGAAAATCTAAAAATTAGTTATCAAATATCAAAACTTTCCTAGTGACCTACGTATATCTCTGGTCCGTGCCTCTCACAAAGTATCCTCAAAATGTTTCTACTATGCTTTCTGAACGTCCAGCAGATTGTTTAGTTAAGTATTTCTCACGCATTCAAATGTCCGCATTATCCGTATACTATAATAATAATATAATAAATCGGAGTGTATCTACGGCTCCAGAGGATACATGAACCACGGTGCATTGGGTTGCTCGTGGACTCGGATTGTTGTGGGTAAACGTAATTTGTTAGTGCGGCTGCTTGTGCGCACTGCGCAGGACCGGCTCGCCCACGCGCTGCGCCTGCGACGCTCCGCTACTATTCTCACGCCGTGAATCATACGCCGTGATAATTTTGTACCTTGTGAATATCGATAGCAGCTCAGCCTAAATAATAAACCGGCCGAGTGCGAGTCGGACACGCGCATGAAGGGTTCCGTACCATCGAACCAGATTTAATACTATGTAATTTTAATTTATTTTTATTATTTGTTGTCATAACGGCAACAATAATACAGTCTGTGTGAAAATTTCAATTGTCCAACTTTAATGGTTCATGAGATACAGCCCGCTGACAGACACACGAACAGACAGACGGACGGACAGCGGAGGCTTAGAAATAGGGTGCCGTTGACCTTTGAGTACGGAATCCTAAAAAGCGAAAATATAAATCGACTTTTTTCGACAAGACTGTTACTAAGATGTTTTCTGACTTACTTTTCCCTGAAATGAAAGCAAAATTGTGTAACTATCTACTATTACGGCGTTGTCTCCATTCAAACAAATAAATGTTCTTATTAGGGTTCCAAATGTCCGAATGGAAAAACTGAACCCTGTGTGATTCGTGTGCCGATTTGCTCCGCATCTACCGAACCGATGGAGTTGAAATTTGGTACACACATGGGTATCTGTGACCCAAACGTGGACGTGTTACATAAATAAATTAATTTAGAATATGGTGGTCACTAGGAAAAAAATGTTATTTCAAGGACTTGCTTTGAGGTGAAAGTCTCAAATGAAAAGGCATTGTATTTTTATTTAAGGCTATTGATGGATGTTAAGTTCGTTCTTGGTAAATATGATATACAACGTATTCATCGAACGGAACCTTCTCTACGCGACTCCGACTCGTCCTTTTTTAAATCCACACAAACAAGAGACTTATTTGTTTTTCCTCTCTATCATTATTTATCTAACATAGTCTGTTATTGTACACTTCTACTTCAATGACGACAGATTCAAGTAAATGGCTACTCGTTTATACTTACAATTTTATTACAAGTAGGAACATTATAGTAGCACACGAATAGCAAGCACTCTGCACCAACCAGTACCAAGTCTGTACACAGCACTGCACAGTTTACGAGCGTTAATAGTTAGTGATCTCTTGGCTATATTTGAGGTCAGCCCCGCTAGGATGGCTCCACGTTTACTCAATAAAATGACCCCCTGTAGTGATGGGACAATTCATGGTAATGTCCGGAGACCGGTCCACTCCTCCAACATAATGTCCTGATTCATTAAGCTATCGGAAGATTACACTGCGGTGGTCGCTCTCAAAGTAATGACCCCGACTTATTTAGAGCCTGAGTGAGCTTCACTGCAGATGAAAATTTTATTAAATACCTTGTTTGTTTTTGTTACGTTAGCCCAAAAAAGGGATAAATAAGTGCAAATGAGAGATCATAAAGAGTGATTGCGTGTAGTGTTACGCGAATGGAAAGAATGAGAAATGAAGCAACAATAAGTCTGGAAGTGGCAACGGCACCCGAAAAGATGGAAATCGGTTGTCATGGCATGGAGTCTCATGCGGACGAATAAGGAACATGTCGTGAGATATTAATGATGGATATTAATGTGGATTGTTAATGGTAGAAAAAGAAAAGAAAGAAGAAAAATAGTTAATCTTTATATAAAATGATCGCCAGAGTCGCCCGCGAAATTCAAATTTATTTACGTTTTTTGCAATTTGCAAGGTCAGTGTCAGGTTGTATCTTGTTAAAAATCTGATTCGTGGCCGTAGAAAGTACGTTTTTACAGAACTGTAATCATTAAATTCATCAATACAACTGTCTCAGTTAGAATTGATGCCAAATGTAGTGTTCCATGAAATCATAACATTTGACATCAATTCTAACTGAAGGAGTTGTATTGATGATTTTAATGATTATAATTCTATAAATACCTCCATACTTTTTACGGCCGCGAATCATATTTCGACCAAGATATTATTATATGCTACCGGACACTGACCTGCAAATTACAAAAAAAAAACGTATGAAAATTTTAATTTCGTTGGCTACCCTGGCGCTTCCATCTTAAGAATAACATACAAGTTGCAAGGATATACATTACATCTGCGCAAAACGGCTATCGTTCAGCATAACGGTGGGACTTGTGTGCGAGACATCGCTGCCACCAGAGCGCTGGTTTTCAGCGACAGCCAGCGTTGACTGGCATCGACCAGGGCAACAATGCTTCGATGGATGGCTTGTGTGAAAGCTATAGCTAGAACTGGACTAAGAAGAAGGTTACTATTGAGATGACGGACCATAGAGTTGTATACCAGACGAAGACAAACTGTGCCGATCCCAGATAAATTAGGGTAGGGGCAGGTATGTGTAGTTTGCTATTTTTGTTATAACTGTATTATAAATTATACGAGTATATATACGAGTTAAAATAATGGATTGATTTGATCTGCTTTTTTGAAAACCTATTGTATTTTACCAAAACGCATGTCATCAGCCATATCTGACTCTAAGCGATGTTAACTATTTCGGAGTCAAGAGAATTGATTGAAAACATACCATATTAGGAATCCAATTTATAGGGTCATGCTAAAAATAAGTAACTGCTATTTACGAACATCCTAAATTAGAGAGTGTGAACATTTTAGTTAACACAAGTTTATTAATATATCGAACGAGATTGTAACAAGGTTTCGCTGATACGATAAATATAGGATATATTGGTGGGTGTTCGTGGCATCGATAGTCGATTACGGCATAATTACCTCCCGCGTTCCGCAGATATTAACAGAGGCGGACTTAGCTTTACGGGGGCCGGGTGTGAAAATTAAATGAGAGTAAAAATAATACCGGTGAAGTGATGCTGTAGAGTTCAAAAGTTACTCGTCCCAAAAACCATGAAAATGACATCCATGAGAAAAGTAATGGCTAACACAGAACACAAATGGCGATACTTAGTCGGCGGAATTAGCTAACTATACTAATTAAATTCGTTTTTCTCCGCATATAAACAAACGTCACTAGTAAGTATTTTCCCCGATTACGCAAAGACGCCTGCACCGATTTGGAAAATTATATAAATATCATCAAGTCAGGATCTGATGTTGGACTCCAGGAGAAATCAAGGGAACTCTTCAAATTTTATAGGCACACTGAAGTGATTTTGGTATTTTTTGGAAGAATATTTTCTCAGAGTGGTACCGTTACCTATATCTGAAGTTCTTCATTAGATCTTCACCAAATTGAAATGGGACCACTGTGAGAAAATATTCTTCGAAAAAATACCAAAATCACTTCAAGTGTGCCTATAAAAATTTAAAGAGCTCCCTCAAATTCTCCTGAATCTCATCATTAGATCCAGACCTGATGACCATGGGATACTGTTTCAAACAATGCCCATAAAATTTGAGGGTTGCCCCATAGACTAATTTAAATCTCTGGGTTTATCCGCTCCTCTTTTTTTGTTCAGGGGATCTTCCTTTGGAATGCGCTCCCTCTGAACATCAGGATGGCAACAAGTCGGCTGTCCTTTAAGGTAAAGGCACGTGAGCACATTCGCAAGAAGTTGGTAGAATCATCACAGCGTTAATTCGTTGGATTCGTTTTTTCTTAATAACTTTGTTTATGTGTATGTATGTATATATGTATCTATGATTGTATTATTTTTTTTTCTCCTCTCTGTTTGTCTTTCCTTTAAGTTGCACCTGCCATATTTGCTCTGCACCACCCTAAGGTCGACTGGTAGAAAATGCCTATGGCATTAAGTCCGCATTTGTACAGTGTTTTTTTTACTTGTGCATAAAGTTTTAATAAATAAATAAATGGGTTGCCAAAACTTTCCTGGGATCCAATCATCAGATCTTGACTTATACCTTCCATCGTCAGCTCAGCAACATGAGATGATAATATAATCGTGTATATAATAATAAAAACATTATTATATATACGCCTATGAAATTTGAGGGATGCCGACGATTTCCCGAGATCCCATCAAGAGTATAACTTTCGAATACAAACATGAATTTTTTTGTATACCGGCCTCATCTAGCTTAAAATGACCAAAAAACATTGACGTGTAAAAGTGATATGTTTAACCTACTTACAAAATAAATATCATTTATATCGGTCCACAATTGACGGAGAAATCGTTGAACATACATAAAAAACAAAATTCATATTTCATACAGTTGATCATAGAACCTCCTCTTTTTTTAGAACTCTGTTAAAAAATGAATTTCAAAGAGCATTTCCATGTAATGTAATGTTCCTGCAAATGCAACACGTGGTGTCGAAAAAACCATTTTACTGTTTAAAGAAAAGCATTTTACTGTTTTAAAAATCACACACTGCAAGTTCCACCCACACTGCACAGAAATACATGAGTATCTGGAGATCTCCTGGTATTTTTGCAATAAACATACAAATGAATTTGGCTAAAAACCTGTTCCACAGGAAGATGTAATTCGCTTAAAAAAAGACATACTAGAGATCTAACCCAGAGAAACGTCAGAAGCAAAACTGTGTGAAGTGAACTTTAACTCTGAAGGATTTGGGATGTAAGAGCGAGCGAAACGAACTCAAATATTTTTGCGCCCCGTCTCCAATAGATAAAGGTTTTTAAATCTGAGTTAATTTTCTTGCCTCTCCGGCCTTGACCCGATTCATGGTCCGCAGCGAAACGATGGGAATGGAGGTGGAATTGGAATGAACGTGCAAATAGCTTCATATTTTTGACCGACTGACTCTGACAACATACGACGACATAGCCCGAAGGATCGCCAAATTGAAGTGGCAGTGGGCAGGGCACATTGCTCGCAGAACAGATGGTCGATGGGGCCGAAAAGTTTTGGAGTGGCGACCGCGTACCGGAAGACGCAGCGTTGGAAGGCCTCTCACAAGGTGGACCGATGACCTGGTGAGGGTCGCGGGTAACCGATGGATGCGAGACGCACAGGACCGGTTGTTGTGGCGACGCTTGGAGGAGGCCTATGTCCAGCAGTGGACGTCTTTCGGCTGATATGATGATGATGATGATGATGACTCTGACAATTCAAAAGAACCTGTAAATGTTTTATTTGAAATAAATGCTTTGTCTCTGAATGGAGCGAAACATGGTAAGCAGTGACCTCCTTCTGCGAAACTGTAATTTGAAAGAAGGAGAAGGCGGAATGCATGAAGAAAAACAATCCCCACGCCTCAGCTGCCGCAGGAGACGCCCTGGGCGTTCGGAGTCGCAGGTCGGTTCCGGGCCACGGAAGGCGCGGGCCTGTGGACGGTGAGCAATGTGTAGCTTGCCGTCCGATAAGGACCAGAACGTGTTGACGGCGCGTTGTATTCTACCACACCCACCTCAAAGAGATGTCAGAATAGATGTTGGGGTCCGTTAGGGCCAGGGTCTGCCAGGATTGCGGGATTGTTTTATGGATCATGCTTGGCGCTAATATACTCTTTTTCTTTCTAAAGATTTACTGTGGATCTGGAACGCAAAGAGTAATTGAAGGAACACTGGTGGGTTTTGGTTAGTAAGAGTCTGACACTCCCTCTCACTCCGTCCAGAGCGGGAGATTTACTGATTTTCCATACATAATAAAAAGGGTCGCATCACAGAAACTTACATAGAAACAAGATTAGAATCATTCAATAAAACAATTTGTTAAAACTCATGGGTGAACTATAGAGAAAGCCACCGAAGAAGATTTCGAAAATAATGTTTACCTAGAATGAAGACCATGCGGGATGTAAGAGCGAGCGAAACGAACTCAATTATTTTTGCGCCCTGGTTTTTAAGTCTGAGTTAATTTTCCTAACGCAGAAAAGTATGTTTCAGAGAAAGATGTCTATTAGAGCGAACGAAACGAGTTCGATGATTTTATCCTCCTTCTTTTTTATTTTGCATACGACCCTCACCTCCAGATTGCGTCTTATTTGCCAAACATATTTTGATTTTGTTTTGGGGATTGAATAAAAAAGTACTCTAAATATCAGGAATGGGGGCCTAGGCCGGACCTGCTTTCCCATCCTCTAAGTCCGTCAGTGGATATTAGTTCAGTTAATGCCTCAATATAATGGCTCGGAGTGTATTGATGGTCTAAATCAAATCGAAGCTATTGTTTGCGACCGTTAATATAACAATGTGATTAACCTATCGTGATTTTAACTAAGTATCGCTAACACGCCCGGTTAGCGCTCGTTTGTAAACATCATGTATATACACGTCCCATTGTACATGCTACACCTATGTTTATAATATAGGGAAGAACCCTTCTATTGAAAGGCTCTTCCCTCTTGAAAAGAGAATATGTATAAATATTCTAATTATCTTCTCATAACAAAACAAGAAGTTTCAATATGATGAGTCCAACTATTAACAGTGAGAGCCTACTTAAAAAATTAAAAAGTTTAGATCTTAACAAGGGTGCTGGCCCAGATGGTATACCGCCAATATTTATTATGACTTGCGCGGTGGAGTTGGTGCACCCGCTTTTGGTCATATACAACAAGTCTTTGATCTCTGGTGTATTCCCTATGAAATGGAAAATCGCAAAGGTGGTACCCATATACAAGTCGGATAACAATGACTGCATTTCTAACTATAGGCCCATCTCAATTATCTCTACGTTTGCGAAAGTATTTGAATCTCTACTCTGCCCGCATTTCCAGAACCATTTTAAGATTTTTATAAGTGACCATCAGCATGGATTTGTTGGATCACGATCCACGAGTACCAATCTAGTTGCATTCACGGAATATCTAATTGGGGCTGTTGATTCAGGTCACCAGGTAGACGTCATTTACACTGACTTCAGTAAGGCCTTTGATAAAGTTTCTCACAAAATCCTGGCTCACAAGTTGCATGCATATGGTATCGCTGGCAACTTGCTTAAGTGGGTGGTTTCGTATTTGGCAGATAGATCTTTCTTTGTTGTGGTAAATGGTTATCAATCGAATGTTTATAAAATATCATCTGGAGTCCCACAAGGCACGCATCTGGGGCCTATATTCTTCATCTGCTTTGTTGATGACATTTCCAGGTGTTTGCAGCATTCTGAAATATTTATGTATGCGGACGACTTAAAGTTTCTTAGAACAATAAAGTCAAACGGAGACTCCTTACTTTTACAGAAGGACCTTAATAGTCTCATTCAATGGTGCAACAATAATGAAATGCATTTGAACTCTAAGAAATGTTACCATATTAAATATACAAGAAAAAAGAATCTTATAGACACAGTATATTACATTAATGAGGACAAGTTGAATGAGGTGGACACCATTCGTGACCTTGGGGTTTTGTTTGACCAAAAATTAACCTTTGTACCACACTTAGACAATGTAGTTAAAAGAGCGTCAAAAATGCTGGGTTTTGTCATAAGACAGTGTAGAAGTTTTCGAGAAAGTAAGACTAAAATTTTGCTTTACTATAGTTTGGTACGTAGCATTTTAGAGTACTGTAGTGTCGTGTGGCGGCCGCACTATGCTACTCACAGTTTACGGCTGGAACGCGTCCAAAAACGTTTTGCTTGGCATCTAGCTTTCTCTGTCGGTATAGCTAAAAAAACGCCTTCTTACAAAGACAGATTAAAACTCTTCAACATTAACACCTTAGAAGTGCGAAGGCGTTTAAACGACGCAATGTTTGCCTGTAAAATCATAAAAGGAAATATCGACTCACCGCCGCTACTCGCTCTCATTAACTTTTGCGCTCCTTCGAGGATTCCACGTAAACCCATAACTCCACTTCGTCCTCCACAGAGAAGAACGGTGTTGGGATCTAACTCTCCATGTGCTAGGTTCTGTAGGGTTTTAAACAGTTGCGGCGATATAGTGGATCTCCATTTTGATTCTCTCACTAGGCAGAAATCTAAAATCCTGGACAGCTTATCAAAGTTGCTGTGAGGCATTCAGTTGACCTTTTTTTTTTTTAGTTTTAACTACGATTATGTTTACAGGTTTTAGTCTGTTTACAGTCATAACATTATTATCTTCTTTATAGCTTTAAGTTGGTGTGTAAATTGTACATGTATCTAAGCTTACAATCGATTTAATTTAAATTGCTCATGTGGTGTTTACCTATAAGTAATTGTTACACTGTGCAAAGTTTTTTTTTTAATCACGATTGTTATTTTTAAGCTCATACGTGTAAACAATTGTTGGTGAACCAAATAAATAAATAAATAAATAAATAAATATGACGAGTTGTTTACCTTATTTGTGAACCGCTAAAAGCTTATTTCAGTCTCAATAAATGGAAGAATGAGTTTTTACGTTCAACAAAGTACATCGAACTTAACAAGTCTTTTTCTATTCTTGTAATTGTACACATAAATACTTATCTGCCAATATCAGAGGATTACAGACATAAAAGCTGATCACGGGAAGTCTTGATCAGTCACGCGTAGCTTTGGCTCGGGGATGACGCAAACGACCAACTTTACGGTTCACCTGCCGCTAGTTCTAAGGAAAAGACTAATGACGTTCACTCGCACACTTCGCACGGGTTCTCTCAAAGTTTTGAGTGAAAATTTATTGAACATTATACACCACGAAAGGTTTAGTGGCGTGCGTGACGCGAACTAACAAAATATACATTTTGTAGAACGAGAAAAGCTTGTGAAAAGTTTTCGACTTTGTTATGAATATAATTTGATTTGTGTTTGTTATTTCTTGCAAGTGTTACCTCATCCATCAGCCACATTTACTTGGGATGTGCATTGTGCCCCATTCGTTATTTTTTTTTATTATATTCCTAACCATTTCATAATGTTCAATAAAGCAAGATTGTGCTTGATACCGTTATACATATCTAGTAATCCAATCAGTGTTTATAGAAATAATACACGTTCATGCATTCTTATAATTGTAGCTAATTCCGTCGGGCAAACAAAATATCTCCCACCAACCGTTAAACTGAAAAATTCACAGTAACTACAGCTAGGTTCCCGGTCGGGCGCGTCACACCCATATATAGAAACAAGTGAAGCAAGATTACGACTCACTTAAACAACGTTTAAAGAATATATTAACATCTTCTACCGATGCGACATTATTTATTAATGTGCATCTAAGTGGCCGCCACTTATGGTGGTCACACACGCACGTAGTATACCTACGACTCATAAGTGTGAGCCCAAACATCGGTCGTAACGACTTTGTTTCACAGTCCAGCTCGAAGCTCACCGCCGTTATTACGTGTCAATAATGGTAATAGAAATTAGTGCCTCAGTTACAATCGGAAAAGCCGTGGGCGTCACTCACACCAACACGCGATAGCCACGCCATCATCGACTTACAATCAAAAAGAATTCCAGCGCAAGATTTATTACCAACATTTACCTTCGCGGCTTAGTGTGTAATTATGAAAACAATTATTAGGTTTCCTGCCCCTTAATGAGGGTTAGGCAAATATTTGGCACGGGTTCGGTTTGACCCTTAATAAAACATTCTTTAATACTAGTGATAAAAGGTGTTAAGATTAATTTTGAAACCAATTTATTACTCGAGATGATTCTAGTTTCAACACCTTGAACACAACAGAAAGTGTTCAATGAATTTAAATTTAATCGTGATATTTATGTATATACTTGGCTGCATCAATTTTGAGAACATATCGTTAAGATAGCGATAAGTATATCAATAACAAGTGTTGTTATCTGGCATCTCTGTGGTTTACAAGTTTTACAAGACGCACGTTTGCACTGGCGCAGTGGGCGGGTGCGAGCGTGAGAAACAAATAGCTGGTGTCGCGTCCACGGCCGGGGCCCGGGCCCCTCCGACTTCAACGTCACGAAGACTCAGGGCCTGTCTATGGCAACCACACCGCTGTTATAATTGCTTTTAGGCAATCACAATTTATTACTTGTCGCGTGTCATTATGGAGTTTTACAACGCCTGTACTTTAGCGTTGAAATATTGAACAGCCTGTAAGGATACTTTTATCGAGCGAGTCAGGGCTTAAATAAATTGGTTTCCCGGTTTTAATAATTAACTTTATGTTCCTGTATTTTGTTTACTTTTGCTGCAGCGATTTTTATTCGCAAAATGGTGAAGAGAAACACTTGGAAAATACTTAACCGTTGGTTATTTTTACTGTAGTCCATTGTTCCCTCCCTGATGTATTGTGAGCGAAACTAATAATATTCAATAAGTGCAAGGCGTTGTTGGTTGCAATATTTTACGCAAGAGAAAATAACGCAGCGCGGCTGAGAACCGATATCACTCTTAATTTAGTATCGCAGACCATTAATCAAAAAAGCGCTAGCCAGGGAAATTTAAATCGTGATTTCACAACGAGTGGAAGGCAGCCCAGTCATCAATACTCATTAAAAGTTACGTGTTTAAAGAGTACAATGCTTTACTGTTACGTACATTTCGAATATTATGAAATTTTCCGCATACTTTTATTGGTCAGCACGAACAGTGGACTATAAAGATGCGGCGACCATTGACATGGCCTTTGCATGGAATGTGGCATCTATTGGCCAACTTCCGATGGCCATAAGTCCATAACTGCTAGCAGAATGTGATGTGCTTCGTTTATGTGTTGCAAACAATTGTTTTACATGGTTATTTATGACAGAATGTTTCTATTTTCAACGTCGTTTCTACATAAGTGAAGGTGTCTGTGAACAGTGTTTTTTAAAGTGAAATGTGAGAATTTTATAAAATTAGTGCCTCAAATTATGAAATGTCAGGAAAGATACAAAAGCTTGTCTTGTCTTTTGTTATCAAATTCCAAGATTCTGAACAATAGGTTGTTTGCTGATAGGTTCAGAATCTTGGTACTTTTTAATAATAATATTTTTCATAAATAATCATCACACGAAAAAATATTATCACGACACGTGTGAACAATTGGACTACGGTGTGGAACATTGTTATCTTCAAGTCGAAGGACTGCATTAAAGATCTATAAAAGCTAGCGTGACTAAATTGCTTTCTCCCTCAAGATAACTGGACAAGATTAATGAGCGTAACGTGCAAAACGTTTAAACCCATTTCCAACTGAAATCCGACTAGTCAGTTCCATATATTAGCGCCAGCGAAAACGTTCCTGGCACAAATTTCCATCAGTAACATTAACCAAATTAGTTAGCTTTAAACCGTCCTGTGAACTAGCCGGATCTCCCTCGTTATGCCAACGAATTGAATAAATTATAACTGTGCTTGAATGCAGCCATCAATAATTCTTGAGAATATGAAATTAAGAATCCTTTTCAGAACCAAAGTGAAAGTAAAATGTTTAAGGCGATTTGCCGGACTTGCTATGAGAGTTCCACATTGTAGAAAATTAACAGTAACTGGAAACTCTACCTCCGTGCACTGCAGTAGAAAGTTGTAGTTAAAAGTTGATCTTGTTGGTTACGGACCATAAAATTATAAAAAGAAACTAAATCAGAACTCTTACCATAAAAGAAGATGTAAACCGTACGATGTTACATCGTTTTGCCATTGCATACGTATGGTATTCTGTTTCTGAGGTTATGAGTGTAGCTTCTTCGTGACGACAATAAACCCATATCGTAGGTGGTCGCACATTGTGAACCTCATATACAAACAAACATATTTTTATTGAACTGTATAAGGTTTTACTGCATCATCCAACAAATCTTTATGGCGCTAAGCAAGTCTTTTCTCGAATGTATAATACCCATTGTGCAATCAATAGTGAAACGTTTCAGATTTACTTCTTGCCAACCGTAATTTGATACCGATAATAAAACATCAGCCGATTTCTAACTTTTCGTTTCTAAATTTTAAAAGCAAGTGATTTATTAATATCCTTTAAATAAATCGTTGTTAACATTTCGTAGCTTTGTCTTGCTTGTATCTGTTGCATTCCTAGAGTGACGTCAAAGTTCTCTGAGATATATAAAGCTTTTATTTAAGACTGACTTGCTTTATGATCCATTCTCTTGCCCTGCAAACATATCAACTATATACTTGTCAGATTTCTGCACCGTTCCTTTGAATCGTGTATTATAAATGTAGAGTGGGATAAAATTCTGAGAGCGCTTTTTAGCTTCACACAATTGGTTTGTTACAAACCTTTGGACTTGCACTCCATTCTGTATAATAAATAATTTAGATAAATGTAACAGTCACAATATTGCACGCACGCGCGTACTGACATGAATGGAAGTTATATTAAGGTCACAGACAGGCAGACACTTTCTAAAGTCAAATAATTGAGTCAATTTATCGAGCGTCTCAGCGTCTTCGCGTCTCCAAGGATCGGTGACACTTTAGCGGGCATTGATTACCATTAAGTTGTGAGCGATTACGCATGCTATGTACGGACGGCGGGCATCCCGACCAGTCTTACTAGGACAGCCTACTTGCTGATGCCACAGCGCATAGATTCGTGGTAGGTGATTAATACGGTAGGTAATTTGAATATTAACTCGCATACTTACGCACATTACACCAGCCAATACCTACCAGTACTTACAGTCAGCACCTCATTCATTTTACCCAGCTAGCCTCAAATTGCTGGAACACATTTGTATTACACGCAGGTTTACCTTCGCAGGTAAACTGCGCCTCGAAAAAATAAAGGTAGTTAGGTAGTCAGTCAATTGGGTCCCTTTTTGTTTTACCTCATATTCACAACTACTGAGGCCGGGTTCAACGTCTAGCCTTCCCTGTAAATACAAGACGAAGGTTAAGTGGTTCGCTGTCTGTTTCACTTAAACCGTTGCTCGCCCGCAGCCCTGGCCCTGGAGTAAACGGTGGCCGCCACTTGTATTCACAACATTATATTATTATGACGGCAAACCCGCGCTTAAACCGAGACCAAACAAAAATGAAACGTTGACTTCACAGATTCTTATTGTACTTTACGACGGACTCTTTGTATATTGAAGTTTGCCAAGTGCTTACGCTGAATGGATTTCAAGTGAGTAGAGAATTTAATTTCTGATTTGGGTTAGCCACGGTTTAAGAGTGAGAAAATTGTATTTCAATATTCTTGAACTAGATATTCGTGGAGTATAAATAGTTTTGTCGGTGCACAAGTTTGCGGTTGAGGTGAGGGCCCTCGACGGCTCTCGTCTAGCGGTCAGCTCAATACACTCGTTCGCAATCGTTTTCGCCGGCGTTGGGGACGAGATTGCTTAGTTTGTTGCTTCTGATTGAATTCATCCAAGGAGGCGGCCGCTGCCGCGCGCGCCTCATCCGGAAAATTAACCCGCCGAGATAAATGGCGATATGTGTCAAGTGGCTACCAGAAGGTACCTATTTCACCGCGACGACCACTAACGCTTCGTTAAAACGTATTTTTATATCTCTGAGAATTCACTAAGTTAAGAGAACTTTAATGTGGAATGATGAAAACGAAAATCTCGTTTTAAGGTTGTCTTTGTTCTTGTCTGAGTTGCTGATATACCTACCTGCTATTGTTGTGTATGCAAATGCATTATATATGCTCAAGTAAACTGTCTCTGTCTTGCGCGTTCTCCACATTACTACCTACGTTTGCGACGTAAAGCTCAGCCTATTACACAGTAATGATGACGTCGTGATTGTGAAGAACAAAAGTGATTGTGTTGAATCAACCGCTGAGCAATCTGTTCCCGACTGTACCTGGAGGGTAAACAGGCGCAGTAAAATTAAGTGAAATGTGCGGCAACTGATGGTTCATCATAAAAAGGTTGAGAAACATAAAAACAAGGGAACTTTGTATAGTCATGGCTTCACAAGTCCCAAATAATCTGGCGGTGAATCAGAGCGGTGGCAGTGTGAAATCCGTGTGGTTTTATTAGTGGCATAAATAAAGCAATTAACACCATGAGGATTTACGTTATCCAATTTAAAACGACTGTACCGATTATTGTTTCTGATGTCGTACATAATTGCTCGTAATTGATAGCTCGTAGCCTTTATTACTGTTTCATTATGAAGTGTAAAGTTAATGTGAGAGTAAGCGCGTGCAATCCGATTCTGCGCGAGTTGTAATGGAAAACAGGCCTCGGAAGCTTTTCAATTATTCTATGAAACACGCCGTTAAAAATGCATTTTGTTTATTTTATTTATCAAATAGCTGTGCCCTGCGGTTTTACCCGCTGCTCGGCTTTTAAGGGACGTAGCGATGATAAATACTCTAAAACCTTCTTTACAAACTGGGCTATCATGAAATCAGTAAAGTCGTGACCAAGGGAAATAGGGATTTATTTTTATAAATATGTCACCGGAAAATAGCAAACACCGTGAGATGGTAAAACATCGCGAGACATTGTAAACTTTATTTTTACCCGACTACGGCGAAGCAAAATAGAGAAACTATTGCATTTGGATGGGATTTATTGTATTCAAAATGTTTATTATATTTCATATAATATTTAAAGAAATTGGAATTCAATATAGATTTATTACAATCTTATAATCTTAAATTTTCCGGTGACATATTATAAAGACAGATAGATAACAAAATTTTTATAACTGGCAAATCTGTAACTTATAATGAAAGGTCACACGTTTGATGTGTGTGCGAGATCTTTACCTCACTAACTTAAACTTATACCTACGTACCAATGCATACTGAATAAGTCGTACAAACAAAAGCAGTCGACTTCTGCACGCCAGTTACGTCCTAACCTAATTAAAAATGTTAATCAAGGTGTGTACATTAACTAACTTTGTAATTAAGTCTAGCAAAGTGCTGGTCCTAATACACGTCGATGATGTAGTTATTCCTCAAAGTTGTACGTTAGCACGGGGTGGGGGAGGAAGGGGAGCAGTCACGAGTTTATGACGTTTGTCACCTACACGACGACTTGTCTTTCATGTTGCCAAAGCAAGCGGCTTGGTCGTAAATTGAAAGCCGCTTATACCGCAGCTTACATCTCCTTTGCGACGCGATGTCAATGCGAAAGTCTTCGATACGCTTCAATGCTCGCTAAGTATGATTGCGATGAACTTTCGGAATCATGTCCCTGCCTGATAGACTTAATTTACTCGTTCGGGTGAATGTGTCCGTGATTTCGCGTTGGTATTTCGTGGCCATCGGTGGTAAGTAATGAATGCAATATTTCGGACCAAATTGTACCTGACTATCGTATCCTTTGAGAGTTGATCGGCCTGAATTTTATAAAAATAGCAAAGAAATTTTTTTTTAAACGCGTTGTTTTTTTTCTACCGATTCAGGTTTCCAGACCTATTATTTTAAGCTTCCGTTTCCCTCTCTGAAACTTTTGTTTAAGTTATTTTTTCATGTAAAACGTACCTAATAGTTCTGGCGGAAACTCCTATTTTTCTAACCAAGGCAAGGGTAAAAAGGGTCGTCATCTACATTCAAATGGTCCAAAATATTTTTTTCGGTCGTCGTCACACCGTCTCGAGGGTGCCTCGGGGGAGCCGTCACTACGTCCAATGGCCTGCATTGCACATGTGGGTAAAATGCGTGCCAGCTTCAAATAAATTTCTACAGACCCACTCATGTTTCTTTTGCAAGTAAATAAAGTGTTATGCAGCATCGATGTAGGTAATTGTTTAAAAGTCAAGTATAAAGTACGAAAGAAATATACGACCATTTTTACAGCGTCTACGAGAACAATGCTATCTTTATTTTTATATGGTGGCCGCGTATCACACCGTAGCAGCTGGCGTATTAGAGTAATGTTTAAACGGTTTACAAAGTTGATAGGGCATGTGGTCCGATAATGCGCTTAACTCGGCAGGGGGAGATGTTGCGCATAAATCATTGCTAAGTGAGATCGGGTCCGGTGTGTGAACTCGTAAATCACCCGTGTAAATGAGGCCCGACTTGAAGCCGACGTTGATGGTGGCCTATCTTTAAAGCGCATTATATAAATTAATCGACTTCCAAGGTCGATTAATTCTGTTAGGGCTTATGATACAGCTGAGCGGCATGAAACGGTAAATATTATTACGTTTCTGATTCAATCAATTTATTTCACGATTATTAAATGCTTTATCACTTTTCAGGGACGGAGGTAGGTACGTCGGAATAAAAACGGAATCCTTATAGGATCATTCGTGTGTCTGTTTGTCCGTGTGTCACAGCCAATTTGCTCCGAATCTACGTAACCGAACGAAAATAATAGTTTTGGAAAATGTAACTTGCTAAATATCAAACAAAGGGCATGTGGGTATCAAATATATTTAATTCATAACTTTAAAATCAATTCTTATAAAGATTCTAGAAGATAAAGATGTAACTCCTTTGAGCAGTCGTGTTAAAATACCATGCCCTCCCCTTATTTCCGAAACTACTAAGCCTAAGATATAAAAGAAAGAAACTAACAAAAAATATGATTCGTTCGATACTCTTGCACGCACACGAGTCCGACTCGCACTTGGTCAGTTTTGGGATCTGAGGTAGCTTTTCTGAGGTAGCTTTTCTGAGGTAGCTTTTTTGAGGTAGCTTTTCTGAGGTAGCTTTTTTGAGGTAGCTTTTCTGAGGTAGCTTTTCTGAGGTGGCTTTTCTGAGGTAGCTTTTTTGAGGTAGCTTTTCTGAAGTAGCTTTTCTGAGGTAGCTTTTCTGAGGTAGCTCAGAAAGTACTTTTCTTTTACTACAATTAGGTAAAATAACCTTACTCTTATTTATAAATTAATTAGTCAACTATTGAATTTTTAAGAAATCTCAAATAATAACACTCAACTAATCAAACCCGACTCCACTTCCAAGTGTGGTGTAAACGTGTCAATAAATTCCTATAAGTACGGCTCTTAGGTACATAAAACATTGGCATAACAACAGTTCTTGCAGCATACCGTGGAAGTCGTGGGCAAAATTGTAATGACCGTACAGTCGGAGTCGTTCAGCGTGATTTATATTACGACATAGCCTCATTAGGTAAATGTTATTTAGTGAGCACAGGCAGAGATACTGACAACATTTATTTTGACTGTGGTTCCGAGGGTAAAGGGGTTCTGGATATAGAGTGAAAGATAAACTAAATTGTATTGATTTATGTAAAAATATTAACAAAATAATACGATAAAAATCTAATATAGACTAGAGGGAAGTTAAGACAAGAAAAACCGGCCAAGTGCGAGTCAGACTCGTGCACGAAGGGTTCCGTACCACAATCTATAAAAAAACGGCAAAAAAATCACGTTTGTTGTATACGTTGTTTTTAGTAGTTATAGCGGCAAAAGAAATACATCATCTGTGAAAATTTCAACTATCTAGCTATCACGGTTCATGAGATACAGCCTGGTAACAGACAGATGGACAGACAGACGGGCAGACAGACGAACAGACAAACGGACAGCGGAGTCTTAGTAATAGGGTCCCATTTTTAATAAATACATTGGTAGATATTCCATAACAATGAAATACCTACAATAGCAGCTACTGGAAATCTCTCCTTCTTTCTTCTACTTTTCTACTTGATATATAGTCTGGGCTCTATATGTGGGTTTTGGTTTGTTATTTAAAGCCGATCTGTGGCATCCATTATATCTTCTAAAGTGAAGGTGTATGAGCATTACAGCCTACCTTGGTGCGTTCTCTGCAGTTCGCGACATAAGTTTTAACAACCATTCAATAGCCTATTAAAGCTTTTCTAACACAACCATAGGCGTTCCGATTCCCTTATACGCGGTAACTTGGTACTCCAAAAAGAAACAACAATATAAAAAGCCTACGCGTCAGCATAATTCACGTCGACCTATAGTCCAAAATAGGCATCTGCCATGCCGATTATCTCATGCTCCGATCGTAGTATTAAGATTGCTTACCACTACGGTACACATACCTACATAATGCTATACAAATGTGCTGCGTTCCCAACGATCCAAGGTGTAAATGCTCTTGTAATGATCTATTTACATACCGGCTAGGTAATATCAAACCCACAGCTCCCCAT
The DNA here is from genome assembly GCA_947386135.1 of Melanchra persicariae. Classification (NCBI taxonomy): domain Eukaryota; kingdom Metazoa; phylum Arthropoda; class Insecta; order Lepidoptera; family Noctuidae; genus Melanchra; species Melanchra persicariae. The sequence goes on from OX376644.1 coordinate 10,330,648, forward strand.
ATCGATATGCAACGCGATCACAAATAGCTTTTTAGCTCTTTTTCTCGTAATTCCAATCTCATTTTGATGTTCGTTCGGACAAACTTTTCATCGAGATAACGAGCCCAGTTTTTTTTATAGAAACTGGCTTTGCTACTTAGATCTCACTGAATTGGTTTGTGGAATATTTTCATTACTTAATTTTGTTTTAGCCATTGCAAACGACATCGCGGCAGAAAAAAACACTTTCTGATGGATTTCGTAGTTGGTGCCTATGTAAAATAAATTAGATTATAGTCTTTGTCCTACAAAATCCACTCAATTTACTGAGTAGTTCATCAGGTGATCGGGTCAATATTTTTTTTTCCCATCTGCCATGAAATTCGAGTGAAAACACATTTTTCAACATGAACGTAATTTTTCATAAACTATTTTGCAAAAAAATCATGCATGCTGTAACGGGTGCTGCTCATTTAATATAAGAACATTTGCTCTATTTCCAAAAGCTATAACGCTCAACTGACATAACGTTTACTTCATCTAACAACACTTTACATAATTTTTATTTAATATAACATTCAGTACCTATATACAACATGTAACATATTATAATAAACACAATACCTCTTAAGGAGTCATTATACTCATCATTATGAACAACTTTTATTATGGGTACCGAAATCGCGAAAGAAAAATCAGCTGTTCAGTATAAATTGTCAAGTTATGCACACATAAATGTATGGGGCAGTCGTTTTTTTTCGCAATTACAGTGTTGGTCATAGTCAAAAGTGTTCGTAATGGTGAGTACAATGACCCCTTAAGAGGTATTGCTTTTATTCTGTTACACGTTGTATAACAACACTTTCTCTAACGTTCGTTAGTATATATTTTTATTTAGCTTAACGTTCTTTTGATCTAATGATCAACTAAAATATTAGACATTTGAACTAATCGCTGAACAAAGAGCGATCGCACCAGCTTGAGAACTTAGGGCACCCCGACACAGATAGGTTAGGTTCGAATGAAATGGCGGCATTAGCTCCCGTGATACCATTTATGTAAGGTTCCTGGCAGAAATAGAAGCTCCGCGCAGCGGGGTTCCGTCATCTTCGCTTGGTCACGACAGTAATTTAAGCCGAATGAATATTCGATAAAATTAGTGATCATTAGATCTGTGGCGTTTCCAAATACCACATCTTTTCCGAGACGGCAACTTGGCCGTACTTATGGCCAAGTTACAGACAAGTAAGACGCCTGTGTGTTAGTTTAAGTGTATTTTATGTCAACTGAAGCTTTTACAAAATGAACTATAGTTGTTGGATGTATATGTTTTTATAATATAACAACAGATATTTATAATAAATGGAAATTATATCGTTCGTTGTTACATTAAAAATAGTTATACCTAAGATCTGTATTAGTACTCGAGTATTTTATTTCAGGATATGATCTGTGTATGTACGTTACAATAATGTGCATTGCTAGCTATTCTGCTATTTAGGCCTTGTAACGGTAACGACGCAAGCCAAGCAAGCAAGCAAGCAAGGATCGCCAAATTGAAGTGGCAGTAGGCAGGGCACATTGCTTGCAGAACAGATGGTCGATGGGGCCGAAAAGTCTTGGAGTGGCGACTGCGTACCGGATGACGCAGCGTTGGAAGGCCTCCCACAAGGTGGACCGAAGACCTGGTGAGGGTCGCAGGTAACCAATGGATTCGAGACGCACAGGACCAGTGGTTGTGGCGACACTTGGAGGCCTATGTCCAGCAGTGGACGTCTTTCGGCTGATATGATGATGATGATGAACGACGCAAGCCAATGCTTGGCATGTTTTATTCGTCCGTTGAAATGCCGAAACTCGAACTATACAAGCAATAAATACGACATACAGCTCTCGCAGTTGCACTCGTAGTTTATGAGAACAAGTACAAGAAGAACAAGAACCTTTTTAATATATCGGAGACTCGATTGTTTATAAAGTCTGGTCTGTGTTGGCCCTAACAAGAGCAATTAATTACGTAGGTGACCGTGTGTAGACGCAGAGTAACTCCACTTGTAAACAAGGTTACTGGAGGGCCCGTCGGAGGCTTTACTCAATCCACTCAAGCCAATTTGCAGTCTATATCAAACAAAATGATGTCTTACTGACCGATATCCACTAGTATTTAAACAGCGGAGGGTAAAACAATGCTAGTAATCAAAGGGCGGCCATGAAAAGTCTTTTATAATCTAGCAAATTAATGGTAATATTTTTGTGGTACAACAAAAAAATCTATTGATAGTAATTAGAAACGATGAGTACTTTTAGTGAAATCCCCTGTAATGGCAATTTATCAAATAAGTATTTATTATAATTACTTTCAGCGATTTGTGTAAGATAACATTATAGATTTCTTTTGTGCGTGCTTAATTTTACACTAAGGAGAATTAAATTTACCTACTTTCATGGTGGGCGTAAGTAAACTTTTGTCTTTAGTAATTAACTATCAAGTTAAGTTATTTTAGCCTATGTTAAAGACACTGTGTGGGCAGATTTTAATAATTTTATTAGTCAGATACAGTATCAAATTTAAAAGACAGTAATAAAATTGTTCTTCGTAAACATAAGCTTCATGATTGCATGACTGTGAAGCTTGTGATATTTATATAATTACAGAGATATATTATTGTGATTACGTAAACAAGTACTTATTTCATTAAGTAGGTACCAACCTACGTTTCTATTTCTTCCTGCAAGAAATTGTGAAATCGCCCGTCAAAAACACTACACGTTAACATAATGTTTGACCGAAAACATTTTGCATCGAATAATGTTATTCTAACTGTTATTGCAGGCGTTAAATTTATGTTTGCGTGTGGTCAATGGGTTGAATGGGAAATAAATATTTTGATAGCTACGGCAAAACATTCTGGGCTCCGTGGTGGTAGGTACCAACAAGTTGTGTAAAGAGAGCGTACCTTCACACGGAGTACGTTTCAGTATCACGCAAACCAAACCACCACATCATAATACACTTTCTGTTGCGTTTAAATATTCAATTTAGTAACTGCTTTGGAGGCAGCGTTGCACGCGAGAAGTTCGCGTTAGATCAGCGATTGAATGTTCTCTGCGTGAAGTTGATACTTACCAGAGACGATTGTAAGTAATTGCACGTTCCACATTAATAGACTTAGTAAGCAATAATATCACCGTATCGGTATATAAGCTGCCATCATTAGCCTAATGATCGGATTTAAGGGGTGCTCTACTGTCGGTTTGTGGCAGATTTTGTGGATTCTAAACCCGCTCTGATAACAGGATAATACATAGATGCAATAGTATTATACTCTGCGCCAAGTTAATTAAGCTCCGTGATTCCACTGAATCCGAGGGAATTTGGTAATTCAGTCTGTAATCTTTAATCAGGGTCTGTGTAATAGCACCTATAGTATAGGTACCTATATATCAGTATTATTAATGCGACATACCTACAGACGTCTTGTTAAAATAATCCACTTAATGGGTGTTTCTACACCATGAGTTTTATAGATATAGAAATTATAAATCTTAAGATTAATGTGCCGGTACCATTTTATTATTCGTTCAACACGTCGCCGCGTGTCTGTTCGACGTTTTTAATTATTTATTGGTCTGAGACGTGTTAATACCATATTTTATGATAGATTAAATGCGAAATGATATATTTATGAGGGTGTACCTAGTTTTGCGTAGAGGCGCCATCTATATTTCAGTCTGAATGCTGTGTTCGATTATGTTATGACTGCGCGGGGTTATGTACGCTGCTTTATAGCTCGTGCCGAGTCCAGTTGCTCGATAAATAACTTACTAAGCACCTAGATCATGTGACTACAGCCTTATTTATAGGAGTACATTACCGACGATTGCGTGATATGGAAAACATCGGTATCTACATGTTTAGGAAGCAACATTTATATTAAGTTTTCATGATAGTTGATACTTAAGCCATCTAGTCGTGTTAAATAGGTAATGATCATCCAACACATTAAAGATTTACATGTAAAATATCACCCATCCTTACAATATGAATAGACAGGCTCTGTCAGGATACCGGGGCTAACATATTATTATAACGTGTCAGTAATCCATGGAACTGATTACATTCATAATTAATATCGTTTCGGCTGTCCTGTGGCGTATGGCGGCCGGTCAGGATCCGGCCGAAGCTGATTGACGGACAATTTGACGTCTTTTCATTAAGTTAATGGAGCCGCCGAGACTTTGCTCATTAATTAAGACAGATGTACTGCTGAGAAAGGTATGTTATGTTTTGGCGTTTGGAGTTTTGGTCAGGATAAGTGAAAGCTTATGGATGTAAAGGATGGAGATAGCAGTTGGTGTATGATGGAGGTACCAGGAATTAGGTGTTCTAATATTAACTGGTAATTTAAAAAAGTCGGTATTTATTGTAAGTATAAATACAATATACAATAGGTACGTACACTTTTAATTCACATGCAATAAGCATTACGTCAAAGATACGTTAGGTGAAACTTGACAACAAACAAAACACTGCGTTTTGTTTGTTGCTAGATTTTTCCTACCCCTTCAGAGCGTCGCGGTCGGTAGGCACGTATGGAAGGAAAAGAGAATTATTGAGCTCTAGAGTAAACCTAGCCCTTCTCAAAAAACGCCTTTTACTTTACGAGACTAATTTAGAAGAATATTATTAAAATATCTAAGACGAAGGGGCTCATGTTATATGTAAAAATGAAGGAAGGTCTGAATGGAAGGAATCGAGAATTTTCGGACCCAAGAGGATTCCTAGCCCTTTTTAAAGTAACGCTCTTAATCCTTTTAGGAAATCAATTTAAGAAAATATCTAAGACGAAGAAGGCTTATTACAGAACAGAATACTTGATACAGACCAGGGTCTATAACCAGTGCATCCTTCCCGTGATGTCTTACGCAGCCGAAACGTGGGCCACTCATCATAGGCCTGGTCCACCAATTCAAGGTTGCTCAGCGTGTAATGGAGAGAGCAAGAAGACGAAATCACCGACATTGCGCGTAGAATCAGCATGCTAAAGTGTAAGTGGGCTGACCATGTCTGTAGACGGACCAACGGTCGATGGAGTAGACATGTGTTAGAGTAGCGAACGTAGTGTGGGACACCCTGCGGCGCGATATATTTTTTGAAAAAGGTGTCTGGCAGCGGAGTGCTCAGAACCGGGATAGTTGGTGCTCTTTGGGGGAGGCTTACGTTTAGCTGTGGACGGCAATTGGGAGATATGATGACGAGTTCCAGGATCCAAGAGTAAACCTAGCCCTTCTGAAATAACACTCTTAGCTCGTTGTGACATTAATAATAGACAATATTAACGAATATACTGAATGCAATTTATAATCGATTAAGAAACTTGGATAGACGATCAGCACTAAAGAAATGTCACGTTGTACACTAGACGTAAAGTATAACTATCCACGTATTATTCCTAACTAATCTTAACATCGTAAACCAAGGCTCTGAACCCACTTGGGTCACTGCCAGGGGACAAACGATCATAGACCTAACGCTAGCCATATAAAACGCGACAAACATTATCGATTGGCGAGTATCCGACGAAGCCTCCTGCTCCGACCATAGGCGGATTCGCTTTACAGTGGTAGCCAACACAAAAAAGCCCGCACCTGGCCTCGTAATCTGCGCCAAACCAACATACCAAAATTCAAACGTCTCCTAGCCTCTCTGCTAGCTAGGCACCAAACGCACCTAACTGCAATAACAGAGCCCATTTAACTAAAAAGCTTAAAACAGAAGCTTATCATACGTGCTGCAATCTAAGGGCATTACAAACCAAGTGTACACTACGCAAACAGTTAAACAGAGTAAAAACACAAGACCCCCAGAAGACTGGGAGGTATACAAAGAAAACCAACACACTTTCAAGAAACAAATCAGAACCACCAGGAAAACTGCCTGGCGAAATTATAGAATGAAACAACGAAGCCGCACGAGTAAGGAAGATCCTATCAACTGAACAGGATCGCACTCTTGGTGCACTGAAATATCTTAACAACTCGTACGCACAAACAGACCAAGAGACCAGTACAAGAGACCTTCTGGAAAAGCACTACCCAGATTGTAACTTTCTCGAGGACAGGACGTCGGCGGCCGGCGACAAAAGATCGAATAAGATGGGCTATAAAAACCTTTTTAGATGGCATCTTCCTAGCCCTACTACAATGGGGAGCGAAAATCCTAACACCATGGTTAGCGAGGTGAAAGTCACAGGCACGGCTGTGGGTGAGCATTTGGATCACAAACATGCTCAAACAAAGAGCTGTACAAGTCACCATAAATAACAACAAGGGCCATTGTGGCAAAAGGTTGCCCCCAAGGTTCTTTTGCCACTATGAAACCTCGTCGCAGATAACCTAGTTGAAAGACTCAACGATAAAGGATACTACCGTTGCACGGCTACGCTGATGACATAACCACAATAATAAAAGGTAAACACGAAAACACGCTACACAACCTCATGCGCCAAGCTTTGAAAATAATAAGGGACTTGTGCAAAGAATATCAGCGAGCAGTAAACCTCATCATAACTGAACTTGTTTTCTTTACCAAAAAGAGGAAGTTGCCAACACTAGAATTTCCATGATTCTTCTGAACCACCATAAGTCTTTCAACTAAAACCCATTTCTGGGCATTTATCTAGACAACCAGCTGAGTTGGGCGAAGCACAGTGAATATACCACCAAGAAAGCCAGTATATGCATGTGGCAATGCAAACGCATGCTTAGTAGGAACTGGGGCTTTAGCCCCAATACTACCCAGTTTAGACCAATAATTACATAATATGGTTTTCTAGTCTGGTGGTCCAGGGCCGACTTGGCCACGGCACAGAAAGACCTCAAAAACTGCAACGACTTGCCTGTGTGGCAATAACTAGCAGTATGAGAACTGCACCCACTGCGGCCCTGTAGGCTTTGTTGCATTCTTGTATAAGTTATACAAGAATGCAATAATGCGCTAGAACGCGTTGCGGTGACCAACTGCAACACTGTGACGCTGCAGTGCTTATGCACTGCAGCGTCACAGTGGACACAGCGGATCACTAAGAAATGACGCAGTTGATGGGCTGGCCAGGAGAGGATGAATTCAAATGAATTGAGAATTTGTTAATAGCTTTTAATTCTTTATTATAATTTGCTATTAAAATGAAGACCGGGAAGGCTGAGAATTCGGCAATATGTATGGCCTTTCTTGAGGCGAGCCGATTGAGTGATCTAATTAACTGACCATAACTTCTTAAACTGAAATTTTAAATGTTTTTAACTGCACCATCATAACATTTACTAAAACTCTTCCATTTTTTGTGGACACTAAACGAACTTTTTAAAAATATTTCTCATTCCACACGCAGATAGAGTAAACCTAGCTTCTTTCAAATAACACCATTAGTTCATTACGAGATTAATGCAGGAGGAGGGGAGTTGGGGCTTTATTTTATTTATATCCATATTTTCCTTAAAAATTAACTTGTGTAAAGGAGATTACACATTGAAAAACACAATGACAAGATATAGAGAACGCAAATTTTACTTAAACCACCAATGGTTTAAGTGAAAATTGTGTTCTCAGTCTTGGCATGCGATTATCAAATTTTAGTCCCTCTGTATTCCCGTTGAGCCAATTTTCTGATGTGGTGGGCACTACAGTCTCAGGCCTCTCCATCCCAATCCAGCCGCAAACGCTCCGTAAATGAAGCAGACGCAGTCAATCAGCCTCCAAAACAACTAAGGACTCATATTGGTCGTATGAGATACTCCGCATTAGATTAAATTTTTGTGTCTCTAAATTATTGTTTTTCTCATTCTAGGTAAGACTGAAGTACGCCTTAGCGGTAAGTTATTTCTAGTAAAAATAAATAATACAATAATAGAGACAAGATACGATAACTGCTTGAAACTTAAATTATTTTGACAAAATCATTCATTCACAGAAACGTGTTGAACTAACAATGGAAATTAATTTTGGCTGGTTCCTATCCCGCTTCTGTGAAAATACTCATCTTGAGCGGCTGCAACGTTGAAACTTCAGTCACGAAGAGCCCAATTACCTCAATTTTGATGCCGTAACTTCAGATTATTTTAGGTCTTTTTGAATTTTGAAGGATGTCATTCTGTTTAACAAATATTAAACTGAATGACAAATTATGCAATTGGTTTTTAATAAATATTGCTTTGATGATTATTATGATTAAAAAGATTAAAAACATTACCTATTGATGGCTCCTGTTTCAATAGTTCATTTCCTCTCAATGGGTGAAACCAGGTAGAAAACCGTGGAGTCGGGGTTCAGCATAAGCTTCTTTTTAGCCAATGGAGGTCATTCATAAGGATTCTATTGTGAGCAAGAGATTTGAAACCGCACTTTTTATCACTCGATTTCGAAAGAAAATAAATAATTACGTTTATTTGGCACAGACATCGAAAACACACATCAAAGTTGCAGTACAAACGAACGAAACAAAAAATTATTTTGCTTTGCGTCTAAATCTAAATTGCCATGGGCGGTAAAAACTCCCCAATTAAAAATACATGAATTTATTCCGACACAATGATGACATCAATATCGGGTAGGTAACTAATTACTGTGGTTACTGACTGGAAAATTAAATTTACTTTGATTCGATGTGACCTATGGGGGTAGAAACCATGTGTGTATTTATAGGTTAGACCCACCGAGGCCTGTATTGTAAAGTAGCTAAGTAGCTTGAGCATTATAGAAAATCATAGGAAACGTCTTTGGTCAATTGTGGGTGTAGGTCTGTACCTACTGTAGGTATTACTACTCGTAGTTCTTGTGTTCAGAGTGCCAATCCTACAAATTCTTAACCAACGTTCGCGTTCGCATCTCAGTCGCCAACTGTCAAAAATGTAGGAAAAATTAATTTTGACACCGTAGGACCTTGTGAGAATTGGACATTTTGACCTTGAACGATATGGTCATCAGTTGGAGCAGGAATGGCATAATATTAACCAAAATAATATTAAGTCTGCATGTGCGTTGATCACTTGCATAGAAAGAGTTTGCCAGAGCGGTGTTGTGTATAGTATAAATCGCCAACGAAACCTCTCAACGTACCGTGTGGCCAGCTAGCACTCGACAGCGCGGAGTCTAGCTGACTAATCTTTTCGCCATGGAAAAAAAACGGATGTTTTACGAGTTCTTGCCCAAGTCAAAAACAATTTTGTTGTAAAAATGCTGCAATTTATATGACCAACAACTTGGGGCTTAGATCATTTAAAAAGTACCTCAATACGAAAAGAACAAGATCTCATCCATCCAAAACCCGTTTCAGCCGCAGTAGCAGGTAGGGGCCCTAATCGCAGGTAAATCCTGGTGTTAATAAATAAAACAATAAACTTTTGTCATGAGCTACATAAATTTTTGGAAAATGTACGTAGTTCCGCATCACAATATCAGTTGCATTAGTAGACCTAATTTCAAACAGTGTAACGGAAATCAATTCCACATAAGCTGATATCGAGTTGGTTTTATTTGTCAAATAGACACGGAACCGTACAAATATGCTAGTACATACACAATCCGGGCCGGATGCCGGTCGGAAGTCGGATCCCGGCCGCCCCGTGTCAGCGCGCATCACTTCCTACCTCGTATCCAAAAAATACCGGCATTATTTTTGATATTCATATTTTTGAGATCATTCGTGCGTGTGGACGTGTTGCTTTTCAGGTTAGAAACAAAGGTTAGAATCAAAAAATAAATTGAAAAGTTGGTAAGTATGTTTTATTCCTTTTTGTTTGGGCAGATTTTTGCAATGTTAATTAATACTACAAAAGAATATTAAATTACGACTGAAATTCGAAAGACTGGTGCCTATCATTGTTCGGAAATTGAGAACTAATGTTTGTCTTATTGTTGTTCTTGTGTTCTGTCTAATATGTAGTTAATTGTTGTCCACTAGTAGTTGAATTTGAATAGGTATCTACTTAAAACTTTCAATTTTTCCTATTTTCATGACGGCTCTGTACAAAAAACCAAGTCACGCTCATGGCATCATATACCTATGAATAACCGTTATCACGCACCTAAGACCAACAGTAGGTGATATGCTGACGTATCTCTTAAAATCAGCCGGGTTACTAACATTTTGTAACGTAGATAAACGAATATAAATTTATGAACAAGCAGGTCACACAGTCAGGTCAGTAGCGCACTATTTGATCTACACATTACCTGCGTAACCATTTCGCAAAACAAACTTATGGAACTCTGGTTAGAAGCCATGACTCACGATTAACAACTAGCCTTTGACTGTGATTCATATCTGGACCCATTCATATAGTTGTAGGCTCAATTACTGAGACAACACAAGCCGTATGAAATATTAGTGTACCTAATACTTAGTGGAACTGATGTTTATCATTCAGATCTTTACTTATGTCTGTTGCATTCGCTTGTTGGCGTTGATCTGTTGTGCTATACATTTGGAAGGTTAAATAACTACGTAGTCCGTTATTTGTTTCACTTTAATAATCATGAAACCGGGCAAGTGCGAGTCAGACACGCGCATGAAGGGTTCCGTACCATCGTACAAGAAACTATGTACTTATTAAATATTTTTTTATTATTTGTTGTTATAGCGGCAACAGAAATTCACACTATTGTGAAATTTCAACTGTTAACCTATTACCGGAACATAAACCGTCGCCGTATTTATTTATTTACATTCAATTAAAAATTTTAAAATTCTTTAAGCTTAATTTTCACAAAAATATTGAGTTTCTCACTTTTTTTTTTCTCGTTTGCGCCCCAAGATTGGTCTCATTCAACAAATTAATTTTAAAATTATGCGCTGGGTTTGGGTCATAGAAATTCATTAATTCATTTATATTCCGGTCCAGTATGTACATCAAATTGGCTGTGACAGACGAACAGACAAATTCTAATAAGACTCGAGTGATCCTAATAATAGCGTTGGAAGACCACAAGATGGCCAGGGTTGCGGATTCTGTTCGAAAGAGTTACCGTGGCCCTTAAAAGCAAAGGGCACTAAGAGGAGCACGGATAGGTTTTAGTCAGTAAGAGTCTGATTGCCTTCCGCTCCGCCCAGAGCGGGAGGAGTCATTTGATGATTTACCATCCATAAAAAAAGGCCACACACGATTAGTGAGGGTCGCTGGTAGCTGATGGATGCGAGACGCACAGGACCGGTTGTTGTGGTGACACTTGGGGGAGGCCTATGTCCAGCAGTGGACGTCCTTCGGCTGATATGATGATGATAATGATGCTAATAGGCGTTCCATTTTTTCACCCGGTACCAAGTACCAAACCCTAAAAATGGACAGAATTCATAACGAAATACTGTAGCACAAAATCACAAACGTAAAATCGCCTTTGCTCAGTCGTGCACTGTATTCAGTGTAGCCGAGCTTTCAGTCAATATATTAGAAAAGTTTTCAGATTCAATTACAGAGTACACGATCATCTCATAAAACATTCGAGATATATACCAAACAGCAAACTAAATACTTGGAAAGTTTCTTAAGTCTTGTTAAAGTTGTTGTGATGTATTAAATCCGTAGTAAGCCAGCTTAAGATCGCAGTTGGCTGCTGAATTTCGATTAGAAATTAATATGTGTATGAGATAGTTATTAAACTTCTAAATAGCCATAAGCTCTTACGGCTCTTAGCTATTTCGTGTTTTGTTTTAAATTAATAAGGGTTTTGAGATTTTTATTCAACAAAATTAAAACCTTGCTAGGTAAATATAATTAGCTTTTACTACAAAGAACCCTAAACAAACTTTTAGGTAACTGCTGTCCGAGCGACCGTATATCTTAGTTCGGCATACACATTAAAAATATAAGGCATATTTTATATCAGCAGGTATTTTTAAATAAATAAATGCAATAGAGTATTAATCAATAAATGTACCTAATATTGTTCAATATGGGGGGGGGACTTGGATGCATTTTCTTTTTGCCAGTTCAGCAATTGTATTTTAATAAATAATTGTTCCATATGGTGTCGGACGTAAAAGAACAGCACCATGACACCATCCCATCACTTCCCGTGGGTTTCGTAAGAGGTGACAAAGGGACTCACCGGAGAATGGGCAGCAGCATCCTCTGTAGGTACATTGCAACAGCTACACTGCGATCGCCAACCCCTCTGCCAAGCGTGGCGCCATCTGGGGCAGGCCCATGTCCAGCAGTGGACGTCTTTCGGCTGATTTATGATGATGATGATTTTAATAAAAAGCGGATTGAAAGACGACTAAAACTATCTCAACCAATTTTTTTTCGAGTGCGTAACGAATCCCATTTTGATCAGGATTTTGAACAAATAATAAAAATAGGTACTTTGAGAGGAAATTACATTCTTTGTTAACCTAACGTAAGAACTTCTAATCTAGTTCGACAGACTAATTAGGTGGCGGAGTTATAGCATATTTTTTCTTTAAAGAGCTGAAATGGCAGGGTGCTGCTGTTACTATGACTGGTGAACGCTACCGTGTTGAGAATTCTATCAAATTGATCTCAGTTGGGTTTAGGAAATTCGTGGTTCTTATAAGACGGGATCTCGATATACAAATGGAAGTTTGATGTTTTCTAGACAGCTAGTCGCACTTAAATCACCCGATTGAACTTGAAGTCAATCTCTTACACTAAAAACAGAATGTTTATAAATTGTCTGTGACTGTATCGCTTAAAAGTGTGCAAAAATTTTATGACTTTATACAAGAAGCTATTGCATTTTTAGGCTACAAAATTTTGAAGCTTTCGTAAATGTTATATAAAGTAGTACACTGCTGCACTAAATGGAAAATTATTACATAAAAAATCACGGAAGGCAATTTTCAGTTTCCATCAAAATATTCAAATTCTCCGTCCATAATCATACTAATATCATAAATCAGGCTCACATCTATACGATTACGGATTATAACAAATTGAAAACAATGTCTCGGTCTCAATATAAGACGTGGGTGGAGGAGGGGGGGTGCCACCGACGAAGTATCGCACCGCCATGAATTGTTCAAGAAAACACTTAACCACTATGAAGATTTACAACTAGGATTGAAAGATTGTTTTCGATGAACTCTGGCACCCAATGTAAGATTTAACTTGTGTTTAGGGTGCCAGCGTCCTCGCCTATGATTTGTGCTTGCGACAATAGTTGTAACATGAGCACATAATTTCATACGTAGTACATAATAATTAAGTTACAATACATTTACTACACGTGAGTGTGTGTGTGTGTGTGTGTGTGTTGTGTGTGTGTGAGTGTGTTTGTTTTAAGTACCATGCGAGGACATGCACCTGAATACACAAGGCACATCCGAGGACATTTTCAATCCGAGGACCTTTTCGTACGTCCTCGGATTGACCCGACCAATTCATCGTATTCTCCATTCGATTTTGAGCCTTTCTATATACTTAATAAGGAAAACTTGATGTCGACCTCGGTGGACCTCGGTTTGATCGCGGAAATTCATGTTCACATTCCGAACGTGTGTGAGCTCTCATAAATTTTTAACACACTACATTTACACTTCAGTCATATTTTAAGTACCTTGCGGGGACTTATGTGTTATTTTTCACACATATGTCCTCGGATGGAAGTTTTTCCACGCAGTGTGTTTAAAAGTCCTCATATTGATAGCTTTTCCGAACATGTGTATTCAGGTCCCCATTTGGATAGATTTCCATGTGTATTGGGCTTTTAATTGTTTCAAAATTGTCTGATTTTATAAAAACACTTATTTTTCGAGTGATCAAAATAAAATCAATCTACAGAGGCTTTAAACTACGTAACAATGAAATTGGGTAATTTTTCCATTATAACAGAACTCTCGTCCTTTGATGGTGAAATTGGGGATGACCATTTGCATGGAAGTACGCCATATTTACAGTACGAGACAAAAAGCTGTTGAAACTCTAGAACCATACCCATTTTTCTTTGGATGTGAAATCATCAAATGATTTCTCCCGCTCTGGGCGGAGTTTGAGGGCGACTGCTGACGCACAGGGCGTCTCCTTCGGCGGCTGGGACGTGAGGATTGCCTCTTCCTCACCCATCTCGCCTCCTCCTTCGCTTGCATTTCTGTTTTGCAGAAGGAGGCGACTGTTTCCTATGGCCCTCTCACTCCGGACCATGGATTGGACCAGGACCGAACGCGAGAGGTCATCACCGCCGATCGCCGCTACAAGAACAGACCTCCATCGCATGCAGTACCGTGTCCTCGAATACGACACGATTGTGGTGGGCCCAGCGCTGGGTTGCGATTGCGACAGTCGCTTATTCCATACCACTATCAGATCGCGTCAGAGCTTGCTCCACCATTCTGTTATTTTAATTAAGTGTGTACGTTAATTTTTTTTATTGTTAAATCTATAGAACTCCCTTTAGCATTTTAGGTTGTAAATTGAAACAAAGATAACACTGAAAACAAGCAAAACTTTTTTTAACTGCCCCCAACCTGGCTGTACAGCTGTAATCAATGACAATCACTGTTGCAACACTACTACATTAAATTTATTCAACCATCATCCTTATGGCTGGCCAGAAACAACAGGGCTCGGTCCTAGAGTTGCCGCTGTGGAATATTGAACTGAATATGACTGGGCGCTGCACTTCTTGACGGTGTCGATGAGATATATTACGCTGATGATACCCTGGTGATGGCCCGGGGGCAATGACATTGGCAAGCGGTAATACTGGCCCCGGCAGGGGTTATGCAGGTCGTCGGAAGAATCCGGCGTTTGGGTCTCGAACAGTGGCTTTGCATAAATCCGAAACCCTTTGTTTCCCCATGGAAACCTAGGAACAAGCCACCTCGGGATTCACATATAGTGGTCGGTGGCGTTCGCATCAGTATCGAGCTGATGACGAAGTACCTTGGACACGTCTTCGATAGCCAATGTGACTTTGAGCCGCACATTCAGCGGCTGGTTCCCAGGTTGATGTGCATTGTAGGTGCTCTTTCGTGACTTGTACCCAATTTAGCAGGGCCGAACGCTTCCGACTATGTGGGGATCGTGCGGTCCATTACCCGCCCGCCTGCCATTTATGGGGTGCCTGTGTGGGCGGTAAACCTAATAGCCCGAAACGCCATGGCACTGCGAAGACCGCAGAAAGCGATGGTTATTAGGTTCATGAGTGACTGGATAAGCGACATGGCGCCCTCAGTTTCCAGCTGACTCAGGTGCTTACTGGATACGGATGCTTTGGGAAGTACCTGCGTCGCATGAGTCGGAAGCGGATGCTTGTTTGTCACCAATGCGTGGAATGTCCCGAGGACACCGTGCAGCATACGCTGGAGGAACGTTCAGCGAGGACGCTGGGGGTGGTCTGGTGGTCTATCGCTTCCATCTTCATGGAATACCTTCAAAGATACATTCAAAAGAGACGTCGGAGAGGGAAAGAGAGCATACCTCTCACTCCACCTGCACCAGAAAGGCAGCCGTGCGTCGACGGGAGCTCAACAATGCCCGGGCACCATGAGGAAAGGGGCGTTGAACTTTGGGTGGAGACGTTGCCTGACCAGTGAGGCCTAAAGAGCCATTGAGCAATATGTTACGTGAATGCCTTTTATGGGAGTATATACCATATTAACATACCGAGACTTCTCCGTGCCTCGGAAAGCACGCCGAAACCTTAAAAAGCCTTTTAAGCCTTTGGTCCCGGCTGTCATTTGTAGATCTTTGGCAGTCGTTACGGATTGTCAGAAGCCAGAAAATCTGACGCCAGTGTTACCAAGAAGTACCGTGTTACTCAGTTAATGGGTTGTGGAGGTCTGGTAGGCAGCCGCTCCTCGTAAAATACTGGTATTCAGCTGAATCCGGTTTGACTGGGAGCCGACCCCAATTTAGTTGGGAAAAGGCAAGGCAGATGAAGATGCCTTTTATGGGAGTATGTGCGGTCGTTGAATCAGCTACATTAGGTGATGGTGTGCGACGATGATAGTCGGGGGTGCGCTTGAACAATATTTTCTTTCGAGCTCCAGAATTATGGTAGCAGGTAGTTCTCCTCTCCGTTTGAGCAGCAGCTACATAACATCACCATGACTATGTTTTGCTATGAAATATCAACAAAAAGCACACAGAGTTTCAAGACGCTACAAGTAACCGTTGAAGAGTTGCCTCACATGGAGACAAGTCCAGCAGCAGCTACATAACATCACCATAACAGATGTATTACTATGAAATGTAATATCAACAAATAGCACACAAGGTTTCAAGACGTTACTAGTAACCATTGAGGAGACAATTCCAGCGAAAGCTTCATAAAATCACTATGATTATAATATTTTTATATCACACTTACATTTTTAACGTTTGTCAGTTAAATTCAAATTAGGTCCTCTGATGGTACTTAAATCAAGAAATTGACGTGTGTGAATAGAATTGCCTACATGAAGATGATTCAAATATTATTACGGTAAAATTATAAGTGTGTTAAAAAAAATTATTGGAAATTTTCAAAAGGTCCTCGCTTTGTACACCGTCTACTCGGAAAAACGTCCTCGTACTGATCATGAAAAGTCTAGTACTACGTCCTCACATTGTACAAGAAATGAGAAAAAGTGTGTTAAATTAGGTCCTCGCATTGGTGTCCCTGGTCAGATAGTGAAGGTCCTCGTTTGGCTCACACACAGGTCCTCGGATGATACTTCCCAGGCGGGTTTTCGAATGTATTTCGGTCCTCGCACTGTTCATAGGAAGTCATACCAAAAAAAAATTGAGATAGCGCTATACGAATAGGCTCATCAACCTAAATATTGTTTTTTCTTTCTTTCTGTCTTGTTAATAAAGTCGTAAGTCGTCGTTAACATGGTTTTCTAGAAGGTCCTCGGATGGTGACTTACAGCTATAGTCCTCGTATGGATGTCTGTACAAGTAATGGTGTGTGTGTGTGTGTGTGTGTGGGTGTGTGTGTGTGAGGGGAGATAAATATGGTGAAAACTTGTGTTAATGAAAGTATATATAAATAGATTATGAACATACTAGTTTATATTGACTACATTAGGCGACAGATATCTGTAATAATTCTTCGGTCTTATTATAGGTCAATGTCATTAGCCACTTTGTTACCCTGATCTTGCATGCGTTTAGACACATGGGAGCAATGGAACAGAGTTTATTTATTTTATTATATAAATGGTTCGACAGTATAACAAAATGACGCTGAGCAAGAGCCGTTCTACAGCCGTAAGTTGTACATACCTCGAAGTGTCTACGTTTCTTGGTAGCACTCTGATCGTAGACCACAAAGCGATGTTTGCGGAGAATAGTACCAAGCACAAAGAGCTGTCTCACAGTTAGGACCTGACATTCGGTGTAAAGAGCCGTGGTGGGATACCTAAAGGGTTTTGAGGTCATAACCTTGAGAACCGCTCTCTGTGCTCGTTCCAGAGGCAAGAAGATTGTCTTTGGAGTCCCACCCCACACCGTAATGCAGTAGCTTATTATGCTTTGACACAGGGCAAAATAGATAGTTTGAATAGTACGGCGATCCGCGGAGTGCCTTAGTTTTTTAAAAATAAATATACACTTTCGGACACGCGAAATGAGACTACAAAGGTGAGGTTTCCAGCTCAGAGAACTATCCACATAGACTCCGAGATACTTGACAGACTCACAGCTTTTGAGTTGAGGACAGTCGCATTGTGAATTAGATAGATCGAGTGAGCAAGTATGAGCCTTTAGCACCATTGAATCCGGTGAAGGGAGGTAGGTGGATACTAAAGAGAAAGGTAAGTATACCGTTTTGTTTAAATTTAGTGTTAGGATATTTTTTGACAGCCATTTTATCACTGAGTTTAGTGCAAGTTCCGCATATTTTACTGTTTCAGGCCAGTCACTACCATGTATTAATAGAGCCGTGTCATCTGCGTAAGTGAAGATTGAACAATTCGATAGGGTCATTTTGCATAAGTTATTAATATAAATAAGAAACAGGGTAGGACCCAATATTGAGCCCTGAGGAACGCCAAAACTCAATGAAATGGTGTCGCTAATAACATCATTAATTTTAACGCATTGAGTCCTATCACAGAGGTAATCCTGGAAAACTTTTAAAGCATGTCCGCGAATGCCCGTAGCTTCCAGCTTAGATAAAAGGTGGGGAACAGACACAGTGTCGAATGCCTTAGAAAGATCCAAGAAGACAGCCAAGCATTTCAATTTACTGTCTAATTTAGATACTACATGGTCTACCAAGGCAGCGACCGCATTTTCTGTTGACTTGCCACGTCTAAAACCATACTGGTTATCACTAAGTAAATTGTATGACTCAAGATAGTCTACCAGACGATTATTAAGGATCTTTTCTAATATTTTAGAGATGGCAGGCAAGACTGAGATCGGTCTATAATTATCCACACTGTGTCTGTCCCCATTCTTGAAGATTGGGTGAACAACAGCTCTTTTGAAAACCCTGGGAAAACAGCCTGTGGAAATGGAGCGATTGCAGATATGAGTAATTGCTGGGACAATCGCGGACAGACAGGATTTTAGCATTTTCGATGAAATGCCATCCCACCCAACCGCAGCATCAGTTTGTAACCCAATAATGAGATTCGAGACCTCCACTTCATCTGTAGGAAGAAGTACTAGTGAGTTAGGGGGCAGCGGATCGAGACAATAATCCGTAGAATGCGAGGTGGGTAAGAATTTGTCAGCCAATTTTTTGCCAACATTGGCAAAAAAATCGTTGACTATATTGACCGAGGATTTATCATCTGAGGATATTCTGAGTAGCTCATTAGGCGATTTAGCATTGAGACTAGTTCCAGTAACATTTTTAACAACCTTCCAAGTAGCTTTAGGGTTGTTCTTCGCCGCTTCAAACTCGTTTCTTTCATAAGAGTGTTTTAAATTTTTAAGCAGTTTGTTACAGAAGTTGCGGTATCGCTTATATGTAATCATTAGAATGAGGTTTTCAGGATCTGTCTTTAGCGTTTGAGCCATGCTATCTCTATTTCGGATACAGCGGAGCAATCCACTTGTAATCCAGGGTTTCAGGATTCGCCGTTTCGAAGACATGTGCACCGATTTGGAGTGATTGGCGATGACAGAGCTAAAGATGGAAACCAGGGACTCGGCGGCATGGTTTGGGTCTTGAATAGACATTATTTCACTAAAATCCGTTGATAAGATGTCATTGATAACAGCTGCATAATCAACAACTATGCGACTAAGTTTAGGGGCAGGTAGTGATATTACACGTTGGATGCTAAGAATCGTGGGCCTATGGTCAGTAATATAAGTGTCGAGTACCAGAGTCGTATTTTTATAGTCCGATCTTAACATTACGTGATCAATGCAGGAGTTAATACGGGTTGGGAATAGATGTGTAGAGAGGAGGCCATGTGAAGCAATAAGGTTAAGGTACTGATTCACTTGTTGGGAGGTAACATCCGGAGTGATGTCAATATTGATGTCACCCATAATTACAAAATTTTTATGGACTGACGACCGAGTAAGGATAGTATCCAATCCATCAATAAAGTTGTCAAGATTTCGTGTGGAGGGCGAGCGATATAACGCTAAAAGTGAGATATTGTGAGATTTTATGTTGCATATCAGACAACTAGCACCAGATATAGAAGGTTCGGTGACGATATGAGGTAATTCTGATTTTACATATATTATAACACCATCATTCTGATTAGTAAGATTGCTCGTGTGATAAGAAACATAACCTTCCAGTGGTGGGACTGTTGCCGCCTTCAGCCAGCATTCCGATAGAATTAAAATATCACATGAAATTTTTATTCTAGCCAGGAGCACAAGGAAGCTATCAAAATTACAATTTACACTACGTATATTTAGGTGAATTATATTAAAAGACTTGTTAGTGTCATTAATGAATCGACTGCACGACTCAGGTACACAAATATGTGAATCACTCTTACCAAAAGAATCAAAATCATTTAAAGTGTCAAAGGATAAGCATTGCCATACAACGTGGCAATGCTGCCAGCCTTTTGGGTACATTACCAGTGGCCTGCGATGCGGAGGAATTTTTCGACGCCATGTTTTAGATTAGTTTTAGTTGAGTCTTTTTTTAAGTGTGTGTATATAGTTATAGTTGCAATAAAAATTACCTACCTTTACTTTAAAGTGTCAGAATCGAACATTGATGTTTGATGTTACGTGCAAAACAATTTCAACCATAAATACGAGCATGTGTCTTTTAATTTTGTGGATACTAATTAATTCTGTTTTCGCCGTTACAGTTAGTATAGGTAGGAATAATATAGTCAGTAGGATGTACATAAAAGTAGGTGTGTTTTGAGTTGTGTATGTGTAATAACAAGCATTCAGGTGATTATGATTTTTGAGTAGTCTAAAAAGGTACAGTGTACAATACAGAAACTGATTTATACAAGATGCATTATATAAAGTTAAAAATGGTAGCGATTTTATTACATGGTAAGATAAAACGATAAAATTATAAAAAACTGATTTATAAGAAGGTAATATGTAATTTTTAAATAAACTAAGATGGAATGTTCCAGTAAATTCTAAAAGCATGCAATACGAATAAAGATGACATGCCTTGTGTTTATTTTGCAGGGGTAAGCAGTTTCTTAAGACAAGAAGTTGAGCTGATAACAAGGGAGTCCATTCCTTCACGTTCACGAAGAAATATTTTTCCATTCTGAAACCAACAGAATGCATATTTGTTCGTTTTAGCAAACGAACGAGCCTCGTAGAATAGTTGCCGCTGGGTGCGAGGTAGGTGATCGGCCATATAGACTGGTTTCACTTCACCGGGAACACCAATGTGTCCCGTGTTTAGTTTTTCAGTTGATGGCAAACCCTTATTGAACGTACGGCAGGCATCCAGTACTTGATTCTTAGACGAGACTGTCAAAAACTCTGCAATTATCGGTCTGTTTGAGCCTTTTTTTCCAGGCAGACGATATACATCACGTAGTTGAGGTGGATTATCGGACGGTTTGATGGTCTCGCAGGTTTTTAAAACAATCGAAGTTAAGTCTCTAGCTGTTTCCTTCTCAATCGCAGGGACATTCCTTATCTCAATACAAGATGATCGCGAGCTCAACTGTAGATCTTCTACCTTCCTTTCCAAATCCAGAATATAGTTGCGCTGGAGGCCTACCACAACCTCTTAAAACAATATTATTTTAATATTACTTTGTAATTTCTGTTGTTGCATTTTCAACTCTCGGCGCTGATCCGAGCGTTGAAAATCCAACAGAGCGGAACGCAAAGTAATATTAAAGTAATATTGTTTTAAGAGGTTGTGGTAGGCCCCCTGTTCACCGTTTTCTCTTTCTAATTTCTGCAGTGATTTTTTAATACAGTCGTAATCTTGACTCAGAAATTCTATAGTTTTTAAAGTGTCAGTATTAGTTTTTTGAATCTCCGCATTTTGTAATTTAATTGCCGTCAACTCTGATGTTAATTTCCCAAGCAGGGCCTCTTGGTCAGTTTTCCAGGAAGTAAATAACTTCATTATTTTTTCCTCAAAACTCTTCCATTCGCACTCCGGAGAGAAGTTTGGTCGAAGTCGCTTGGACCGCGAGGTAATGTTTGAGGTTTCGGGCTCATTTGGGTTGGTAAAGGGTTCTGGAGTTGAGAAAATAGGAGGATCTCGCGCAGGAGTAGCAGGGGGCGAACGCGCAGTCCTCGGCATGGTATCTTCACTTGTTTACTTAAGACGAAAGTAGATTAGTTTTTTTTTTTTTTTTTTTTTTTTTCAATCGTCCTCCCAGAGGTAATGTAATGTAGGCACAAAATGTTGCGCGATCAGTGTCGTTTAGTCTTTGGTGCCGGCCGTCGTTTACGTCACCGCGCGTCTGCGCAAGCGGTAATGTAACTTCTGCGCGCTACCGAGCTGTGAGATTTCTGTGCACTACGCGTAAAGTGTCTTGTCACTTACCCACCAGCTGATAAATTGTCAATTAAAACTTTTAACTGTTTACACTTTTTAAGTTCAGTTTATGCACTTTATAACATCTATTTCGTTAAGAAAATTACTTCACTGATGTTCTATTATCACTTAAATGTAGTTTATTATAGATTGTATTCGAATTAGGTATAATTATAGATATTTGACCTCAGAGCAAATAAACACCTATGTTGGCCGTATGAGTGCCGGGGCAAAGAGCAAAATCAGGCTCACATCTATACGATTACGGATTATAACAAATTGAAAACAATGTCTCGGTCTCAATATAAGACGTGGGTGGAGGAGGGGGGGTGCCACCGACGAAGTATCGCACCGCCATGAATATTCAAGCACGCGGTACAACTAGGCACACAAAGTAAACAGTGTCAATTACCATGTACATTGTACTAACTAAACGAAACCAATTAATAGGTGAATGTAAGGAATTAGTTTTACAAAGTTTAGTCGATATTTTTTCGCATATTTAGTGTTGTTCATGGAAATGGGTACAATAACCCCTTTTTTTATTAGAGATGGGTTTGCTCTTGCCTCTAGTTAATGTCAGAGATGACAGAGACCCCTTTTTTGGTATTGTGTTTATTATGTTACACGTTGTATATCTCACTGAAAAATTGCAAACGCTGTGAGATTGTTAAATAACGAGTGAAATTGTAAACTATTTTTTCTTAATGAGACACGTGTATATTGGAAACTATTGAATTTGGATGGGATTTATTGTTTACAAAACGATTTTTTCATAATATGTCGAGAAATTATAATCTTATGAAGATTTATTTCAATCTTATGGACTCACGTAAAGATTATTGACTTAAGGTTACGCTAAAGAAAAAGATATTCTCCTGTGGTAAGATACTCTTCAGAACGATATCTGTTTGCTCTATCAGCCAAATGTGATGTAAGAATCGACTAAATGGACGCAATTTTGGCTTTCCTATAGGGAAAGATTGACACAGAAATGTATAAAGTCCAGTCACAAATGTATGAGCAAACGTGTGCTATCTTCACAAGTCTATCTGTGGACTAATCCAGCAAGTAGATTGAGGAACAGACACATCAACGTAAGGTTTAGTTGAAAATCAGCGTCAGGCAGCAACCAAGGTTGTCTCGCATTTTGCTGAACATTGTGTGCCCTGCGGCTGCGCCAAATAGGTCCTATTTGGCGCAGCCGCGGGCACACAATGTCATTGTTTTAAAATCTAAGTTTCTTACATTGTGTGTATCTGTGTATGCTAAATAAATTAGTTTTTCTTTTTTTCTTGGAACCTAAATTAGAGCATAAGTATAGCAAACGGTTGACGTGTGAAGTTGACCCCATAACGCTGAAATCGACTTAAAAAAAACATTTTTATAACAATTAGTTGCGTTTATGACACCTTATAAGTAGTGTAACACAAGAAACCGTTGTAATGATATATAATTTATCGAGTCATGCCCACTTTATAAAGATTTACGTAAATTACTAGCTGTAAACATGAATGTTGTATATCCCTCCGCCGCGCGGTGGCGGTAAAGTGACGTTATTATTGTTTACAAGTTAACTGGCTAATTAGAACCGGTGATCAGGTCTGTTACCTGGAAACGCATTTGCGTCTAATTGCAATTTTATGGCTTTGAGCAAATTATGGCTGCAACGGGGCGCCCTGAACTTCTAATGCAATTAAATTGAAACTGTTGCTACTCACCTGTGTAACTTAGGTATGACATAACTTGCATAATTATAATTTCAATTATTAATTGACACTTTCTCCTCCCTAGGAGTTGGGAATATTACCGTCATGCTCAAAGCATTCTTGCTGTGTACGTATTGCTTTGATCGTTTCGCGTATTTTATCCCTGTGACAGTATTATGAAAATTTTAATGTAAGTAATCTTACAAAATAAAAACATTCGTTTTAGTCAAACTAGTCCGGTTAAGCAGTTGATATCCCAAGTGTGTTAACTTGCTAGTGGTCATACCTAAAAAAAAAAATTAGTCAAACTACCAATAGGTAACTGAAAAAAAAA